>CM070749.1:13543038-14143038 GCA_036346245.1 Bonia amplexicaulis | reverse complement strand
TGTGTCCTCGATGGCGTGCTAACACATCACGATCTTACAATCTATGAGCATGGTGTTGTCTTCAACTTGTTCTTGTTCTGAGCAGAGCACATCGGTGTCGAACGTTCGAGTGGTCGAAGCGATCGAACGCTGAGCAGGCGAAACCTTCCTCGAGCACATGCAAAGCAGTCAAGCGAGCGGTTGCAGTCGGAATCTACATCTGTAAGTTAGGTTGTTTGTCTTCTGGTTTGAGATTTGCTTTCAGGTATCGAAAAGTAGAGGCAATCACCCCCTCTGATTGTGATATACGATCCTACAACATGCCTTAAGAAGGTGATCATCTTGCAGCTTGGCTTCTCCGGCGTCGTGTCCACCAAGATACGACAGTCGAAGTGGGAGAAGCCGTTCGTCCATGTCTCAGAAGTCGGGCTCGCTATCGGCGCTGTTCAGCGTGTGGCTATCCGTCGGCGCCGCTGCCCAGATGCAAACGTCGCAGGGAAGGTGGAGGTGAACTCCGCCGTATTTCCCAAGGGGTCGCCGGTGTCGCTGCCCGTGCAGAAGATGGCGAGGTACGTGGACACCAACGAGGTGATGAGGGGCCCTGATGACTTATCGGGGTACTGGGTGGTCATCGACGCAAAGCTCTCCATTGAAGGCGGCAAAGTTGCACTCAAGGTCAAGTACTCGTTGCTCATCGCGGTGCAAGGACTTGACGTTTGAGACCTGGTCTCTGCAGTTTTTTGTGGCCTGTTTGCTATGGTGTACACTGTACAATTCAGTTGTGCGCACGCTGCACAGAGTGCACGAACACCCAGACATAGCCAGACATATTTTTCAGTACATACTACAGAGTGCACGCAGGCAACTATTTTGGTTGCCACTTCCATTCATGTAAATAAATGTAGGGGCAGTGCAAGCTATAGAAATACCTGATTGAAGCATGCACTAAAGAAGAGAGCGACTACCCTTGCGCCACCTCTCTCTCTCCTCAAGCGCGCGCCCTCCCTCCCTTCCTCTCTTCTCCTGCTCCGTCGCTGGCCATTGCCCTTCTCTCCCTCTCTTCTCCGTGCCCGCCGCCCTCCCCACCTTCTTCTCCAGCGTCGATTGCGCCCACACGCCTCCGCCACCCCACCCCTCCATCACCACCCACGGCCAGCGACGCCATCGTCGCTTCCATTGCGTAGCCCCCGACCCCTCCCCGCCATGCCACCCCGTCTAACTACCACAACCGTCGCTGCCACCGCCTTCTGGCTCTGTCCACTACCCTCCTACCCCGCCCATCGCCCTCGCCACCGCCCACCATCAGGTCGCCGCCTCTCCCAACCTCTTATGCCCAAGAGGAAGGGTGAACCCGTAGTGGCAGGGGAGCGAGAGGAAGGGAGCGAGAGCGACGGCCAAGAGTGAGGAGCATGAGAGAGAGAGGGGGGACAGTATACCATTCCCTAGATTTCTCCTAAAGAAAAGGCATATCTGCTGTTTCTCCATATTTGGACATGCTACGCCTGCAGATGATAGGATCTTTTTACATGTAAATAGTGAGACGGATTGGCACTAACCAGCACACTTATATCTACTGACTACAATAATCCAAATCTTTGCTTTGGCTATCGCCCACCTGCATTTTATCATCCACGCCACACAAGTTTAGCTAATCGCACATTAAGAGAACATAGGTGACCCGAATTTATCCCAGATCATCTCTTTATTTAACCATTCGGAAAGCACACTGCATCAAGGGTATGCTCAGGTTCCTGTCAGTTAGTTGCACGTAAGATCGTCTTCGCTCTGGCCGAGTTGGGGCAAACTTAGAACCTATCGGCAGGGACAACAACCGGCTGCGGCTCCACACGCTTCCTATTAGGAAGGTAAGGACCCCGTCTCACCGCTTCATTCAACTGCAGTAAGAGGTAATTGTTTTGTAGGTCAACAATCACGATTTAAACAACAAAATCGGCAGATACTGGAACTGAGACCATACCTTCCCAATGAGATCAGGAAGACTTGCTTCATGAAGAAGATGAGAGGAAGATAAGGCCTTGTTGATTGCCACGCAGCAGTTGTACCGCGCATCCATACCTATAATAACGAATCAATGTTACCATTGAAATTGTGACTCAGTAAATAGAAAACAGCATAGTTCGTGACTGGATTAGTGGATTAGTAACTTTTCATTTGTAAGCTGTGTAACTATTCAATTGTAAGCTGTCAGTAACTATAAACCGGTTGTGTGAAAAGGTTTCCAAATGCTAAAAGAAACATCATGCTGCATCAACTTCCGGTTAGAAAAAAAGTTTTTCAATTAGAAATGATACAACTAAAAATAATTGCATTAGCACAAGAACTATCCCTGGTTCCTTACCAAGTTTTGTTGTCTCCATTGTTGGATCCGTAACAATTCTGATTATCTCTGAATTTGAACAAACTTCCCTTAGGCACCAAACTCGGACAACCAGTCCAGATAGTACTCTATAACCCTACAGACAATCAATGGCATGCAATCAGCATAGCATTACTCCAAGGGAGAAATTTTTCTGGTTACTCACACTAAGTATAACTCAGCAATGAGGGAGATAAGAAGCAAATATTCAGTAAAAAAAATAAAATCAACTTTAACAAGCATGAGGTGCTTACAGCTATCCGTATATCTGGGTCTTGTTGTAGAACTGATAGAAGAAGAGCCTGCCAAACAATCAAGCAAGAACTGACATAAACAACTCTACTAAAAAAGGCAGATTAAGATAAAATATATCGAACTAGAAAAATAGTGTTGGTACTAACCGAAGGGGTTAATTTTGGACTGTTTGTTGCTGTGGTATAGACCAATCTCTTCAAACACTCTTCCGCTTGATCCTCCAGTTTCATTTGGTCTTCTTGCCGATCAACACCACATATGCTTCCAAAGGCATGTAAAGCAGCCTGAAGATAGTACATCATCTCTCATAAGACAAACAGTTTCTGGTAACTTCACCAATAACAAAGAGTGTGGCAGTAGAAGCAAATAGGCAGACAACTTACCAGCTGTTTACCTCTGCCATGTCGATCCAATGATGTTTCTACCACATGCCTGACAACATTTGATGGATTTGTGAGCAACAAGCGTGCTCCTTGAGTTGCTATTTCACCAATAGAGCCAAACAAACAATAAAGTTATGTCAGAATGATGAGATAAAGTGTTCTTGTTAATGGGGCCCCCTCTCAACCAGGTGGAGATTTCAGTATAACGAAAAATGACAGGAGGGAAATGGAAGCAAACTTACTTGTACCAATTAGACCTAAGGCCTCCAATGCACTCTCAATTTCATCATTATTTTGAGTTTCTTCCATCCTCAATATTTTGTCTATGGCCAAGAGCAGATTTGTAACACCTAACATGGATAAATCTTGATTAACACATTGATCTAGAACTTTAGATACCCTGATAACATTAAGATGATATTTCTCTTTTTTTAACCAATAACACTCATATTAAAGGTGTCATCAACAACCCAATAAATCGGTTATCAGCATACCTCAGAACTTCATATGAAAGATCTATTCATCAATCATGAACGTAGAAATACACAACCATTTAATAGATGCAAAGAAACAAAAAAAATGGAGAAAACAGTATAAATCAGGATGATTAAAAATCCACACAATCCAAAATCTGAAATGCTCAAAGAGACATTTATCATAAATGGTAGACAAGTTTGATAGCTGAAAATAAACCATATGCTTACAAGATTGATCTATTGTGGTGAAAGCATCAGCTGAAGAAAGAAGCCTCCCACTAATCAATGCTGCCCTTGACCGTATAATAGAATCAGCTGAGGAATCACTACACAAGGACCAAAAGACAGACAACATAAAATGGCTGAAAATCACAAAAGAAAAAAACACATAAAGAGGCATCAACCGAGTACTTGATCACATCAATTATGAGTTCAAGCAGGTTGGTCTTCAGCAGGAAGATATTGCTGTGTGGGTGTTCCACAAGCTGCAGAACGATAGAAAACATAATTAGCTAAAATATATAGCTTCGCTCACAAAATCTCAGAATCTTGCATTCATTTATCTTCACCACAAAACTTGCATAACAAGAGGCCTATAATTGCCTCGTTCTAGTTGCAACTTGACAAGGTATGACCGACAAGCAAAGAAGCTACATTGATAAGCATCCAATGACACTGATTTGACCAAGCATGTGACGAAAAACAAATACTAATGTAAATCTTTTGCAAATGAAGCATGAGTCTAGACAACAAAGATGAAAAATCCTAATTATTGATCCTGTCCCACCACACAATGATACAGCCAGAACTAAGCCTGTTTGATCAGAAATACTAGCCTGCATCACTGCCTTTCATTTGTATAGCTTTTATTCGAACTAAAGGGATAAGCCTTCCTCTCATTAGAAACCAAGTTAAAGGATGCATACATCGTTTTCTCAGGAAAAGAAAGATATATACATCAAGTAATGACAAGGAAATCCTGAGAACAAAGGCCAAACACTTAGTAAGCCATATAAGTGAACTAAAAAAATATCTTGTTACCTCATAGAGAACCTCTAGCGCGCTCAGGGTTTTTAGCATATCTCTTCTATCTTTTATCTCGTCCTCAAATAAGCTGAGAAGGTTTGAGTCACGAATTGCAGTAGCAATACAACTTGACACAGTAAAGAGCTTAGCTACCAATGATAGAATGCGAACCCGTGCCTACAAAGAAGAGGAACATGACCAACACTTAAATCAAGATTTTCAGATCAATACTAAGAGCAACTAGTACAACATAAACGAAGATTCTACTCTATTACAATAGCTAACCACTTTGTTAACATCATTGAGAAAAGAGTAGGGGAGAAAGGTAGTAAATGCAAACTTTTGAAAGTATTTAAGACATATAACTAGTGGACTGCTAATAATCAGGTGCGAACAGAATATTAACTAATCAGTTTTGTTTAAGTGCTTCAGCTGTTACTACATGCAGAGTTGTAGACTACCACTGGCCCAAGAGGGTATGTATTATTGATTAGTTCTACAAATTTATATTAGAATAACAGATTTAGGATGCCATACCATTGAGGATGACTGGGCTGCCACTTTGTCGAGTTGCACAGATCCTTGACCATCTGGTGGAAATATGATATCCTAAAAGCAAATAAAATAAAGAGTATAGTAAAAATGACGATCACCATTGAAGGGAACATATGCTCGATACTTTAAGAACAATTATTATACTCACAATTCCTTTAGGAATTTCTGCTAGACGCTTTATGGCATCCAGAACAATTGCTGAAATGGCTTCATCTCTACCGAAACCAAACAAAACCAAATAACTATATATAAAATATCTCCAAGAAGAATGCATGCCATGCAACAGGACTTGTTACATATAGTTTGTGCTGGAGAAACACAATACCCCTCAATCAAACAGTTGATCAGAAGAGGATACAGATTGTGCTGTACAAATGTCTCCACAGCAGCAGCACTATCTCCAGCCTTGTCAAGAAGATGTAACACCTGGTATAGAACTTGAGAGTGATTGTCTGAAGACATTGTATCAACAAAAGTTTGCAGGACATTTCCCTTGTAAGACAGGGTGTTGAAACTAGTATACTGACAGTATTATACAAATAACAAGCATCATGCATGAAAATGGATTTGCAAGAGTCGGCGGAGCACAAGAGTGCCCTGTGTGTACACAAAATTCACTCTTGACTGTTAGCCTACTAGAGAGTGGAGAGTAGATGAGTTAAATCTAACTTAAAGTAAACCTTGCAACGTAATACTTTTCAGCACTAAAAGGAATTGTGCTTTACACACTCGTCATCTCAACAGAACAAACACATAACATGGAAATATGAAATTGCATAGAAAAAGTATCATACTTTCTAAATGTTATAAATGGATAGCAGAATATACAGTGCAAAAAGAAAGAAAACAACATTCACAAATAGCAACCACTTAGAATATATATTCATAAGCAGAGTCCACTTAGAATATATATTCAGGTACATACAGCTTTGCAGGCTAATTGTCTAATATTCTTCGAGTTTGTGAGCAATCCAGCTTGAATAAATGCCTGAAAGATCAAAGTAGAATTCAAACTTTGGATATTCAAATGTGCATAACTGTAAATACAAATTGCTTAATAAATAAGACAAGTAATTTACAATAGAACGTACATTGATCATTATGTATGATACTTAAAAAACCACACGCATGCTGATCAAGGCAAGAGGTGTAGGTGGCCATGTGCCCATGTCTAAAAAAACAATGGAGAGAGTATGTTACACATACACCATAGCTTGGCAGTAGCAATGCTCCATATCTTGAAGAAAATACTTTGTCCAAGCATGCTGCAACAGTTTCGTCCATCCCAGGTACATCATGCTCACTCTGCAATGCACTGCAGGACTAAGACGAGTTAAAACAACAGTCACAATAATGCACATAAGTGCCAGTGTTAGCATCATACTATTTTCATGGACTAGAGATACAAGTGGATGACTAGAACAAGTGGGCACTCTAATGTCAAGAGAATTTTGCCATGCAAACTTTCATACAAATATTTGTAGAAAAAAACATGAACTCGAAACATTCGGAGGAAGGAAAAGAATTTTACCCTAACAGCTTAGGCAGAGGGAATTGTTCCAGGAACTGCCTCACAGTGTCATCACCATGCACTCCTACAGCAAACGAAATATAGATTCAGGCAGTACCTAACTACCTATCCATGACTTCTCCAAATGCAACTAGTGCAATCGAAAGTTAAGAACGTTTTGCTTCAATATGCACCAACTGAGTTGATATCTGTATTGCTCCCAAAATTGCCATGTCCTGCATCTGCCTGTCCTATTACTTGGCTTATACTTTTGCTACAGCCTACGAAGACACCCCTAGATTTGGTGGGGAAAAGGGGGCTACCCCCCTGCTTTCATCATTGGAAATGCAAAAAAAAACAAGCGCACGAACAGCATAATCTAACCCTAAGGAGCATGATTCAACTAGCCACAGCATTATCTAACCCTAAGGCATGGAGTGACTAACACTACAGTAGGATCGGGATCACTTTTCAGGCAGCAGCAAGGTGATTTGATTTGTTGTATGATCGGAGGTAAGCAAAACCCCTCCCTGAAAGTGGAGGAGCAAAAGTGCGGCAAAAACGATCCGGGTAATTCGATCCGGCGGCCAAAGCCAAAGGGGAGGAGGAAGGAGGCGTTGCCTGGGTAGGAGGCGAAGTCGGCGGCCGCTCGGAGCATGGCGTCCAGCTCGCCCGGCGCCATCGCCGCCGCGGGTTCCATCTGCTTCTCGTCGCGCTCCGGGGGCTAGGAGCCTGGGATCTGGCCGCGCCGCTCTAGTCGGAACTAGTCGCAAGCGAGTCGCTTCGCTTGCTCTGCTCACCTCACTTCTCACTTGTACTTGCCGCGTGGCGCTCGGAGGTCGGGCTTGGGTCCCACGCCGCCCGCCTCCAAAACCGAGCGTGATCTTAGCCGTACGTCCGTCGTCTTCGAGCGGCCCAGGAGGGCTCGTACGACCCATCACCAGTTTGACGAGCCGGATAGGGCTTCAGCCGCTTAATTTGGGCCTAGCTCAGCTACTTCCAGTGTGCGCCTTGGGCCTTTCCAAACTTCCCATTATCAACGAATGCTGGAAGCAGCTGCTCTATGTCAGCAACCCTTCACTGCAATGCACGCGTCCGTGGTCTTGCTCCTCCTCTCGTTTCTGTCTGGCAATGCATTGATTTCGGAAAAGTTCAGCACTGGTAAGCCGATAAGTGGTTCCAAAAGCTAGCCTCCAGAAGATGGCCAGGCCTCTGCATATGACTCATTGATTCATGATGGATGGCCAACTTTTATGTGCACTTGAAGTGAAGTGAAGCCTGAATTGCAGGTGGAATGGCAACTCTAAGGCCTGCGCAACAGCTGATTTGGGCTTGCAATTCATGTCCTATACATATCGCCTGCAGAAAACAGATGACGCCGACCTTAAGTATAGGGATGGCAATTTCCCCATGGGACGGCCCCGCAGGGATAATCTCCGTGGGGGGTGGGGGCGTTAGTTGACAGGACGGGGTCCAAAGAACCCCGTAGAACCGTAGGGATCCGTCAAAAATTAAAAATATATTATTTATTTATATAATATATAGTTTTAATATAAAATATGTATTGCTTTTATATATTTAGGTAAAATATGTATTTATATATTATGGTTTATGTTTTAAAACTATATTTTCATAAAAGTATATATATATATATATATATATATATATATATAATAATTAATAAAAACACTTTAATGTTTTTAAATATATTGCCACAAGCACGTCGTTCGTTTTTTAGTAAAAGCCAAGCGAGTGTACTTAACTACTTAATGATAATGTATCATAATCTCTACCAACTGAGACACTATATCATGATCATCTTGCATTTTTACAGTTCAGAATCATCGGTACTTCCACGTGTATACATTTAACTAGCACTCTCCACAAGATAGGCTTGTCTCTACTCTCCTCTGTACTAGTCACCAACCTACCAAGTGCCAACTAAGATCCAGGGTGTGTGCAAAGTGCAATCTGCCAAGGCAAACATCCTTCTGTAAAATTTCTGGCATGCAACCCCAAGTATTGACTAGGAAATTTCTGGTCTCTTTCTCCTGAAGAAAAAAAAAATTCTGGTCTCTTTGCAAGCTAAGCATGTAGCTGAACTCACCATTTGTTATTCTTCCTGAGATTCTACAATAAACTTGAGATTTTTTTAAGTTGTAACCAGAGCACTTTTGTTCTAGCATAGATAGATATATACCATGTTATGAACATGTGGTGGTGAGCCCTGTGTTTTTTTGCGGTCAATGGATGCTTCGCTGGAATCAAAGAACAAACGAGTGCTCGCCTGCCCCTCTCCTCTCCTCTCCTCTCCTCTCCTACCTTTTTCTGTTGGCCATGTGACTTGACAGAATATTTGCACGCCATGCGCCTAGCTTCCGATCCATCGTCAGCAGTTAGCGCCAATATCCAACTCGTGAGTCGTGTCCTTTCTTTTTTTGGGTGCTTGTAGCGAATAAACACGAAGAACATGCATGCAGCTGATGATAGGACCCGCCACCTCATTGATTTCGTAAAGCAAACGGGTAGATGTGTATTATAACTGTATAATTATCCTGTTGTGGAAGAGATTTTTTTTACATATATATCATAAATGTACGTTTGTATATATACTCACACATTGACCTCATGATGAATATAAGTGTTGTTCATAACATGGTATATATCTAGGATCTTCTTAATCATACTTCTTTTATTGATTATCACACAGCTGACTCATATATAGCTTAATGTTTATCTTCGTCCTACTGATAGTGAGACTCTTGCTGATCCTACTCATTATCGTCATTTTATTAGGAGCCTTATTTATCTTGGTGTTACTCGTTCTGACATTTCGTAATATATGCATATCTTGAGTTAGTTTGTCTTTGCTCCCACTCAACTGCACTATAGCCATCCTCTTCATGTTCTACGATACCTTCGTATAACTATCTTTTGTCGTCTCTTTTCTCTCGCTCTAACTCTTTACAGCTCCAGGTATATTCTGATGCCACCTAGGCTAGTGATCACGTTAATAGTATGTGTATGTATATTACGAAATATATCTAATTATACCACCTAGGCTACTGGTCCATTGGCCTTACCATGAATATAGACTTTATTCATAACACAAACTAGCATTGCGATACAGCTTCGTTTGATTGGGCGTAGAATAGAAAGTACAAGAGAATACGTATGTTCAACATAGCTATGTAGATTGGATGACAGTAGAAGCTAGGTAGGTACTCTATTCGATCGGTTTAATCGGTGAAAAACGTCCAAAAATCAGTAAGCGCGGCTTCAATGCCAAGAAAACTACTCTATTTGCACTGGGCTGGTCGTGTTCCTCACGAACCGGTGTTGTTCGGTATACTACCTTTGAATTTTTTTTTATCGTTTTAGATATAGACATGATCTTTAGTACATATCTTTGACTATTATTTTTTTGTAATTATATGCTAGTAAAAATATTTAAAATATAATGAAATGAAAATACTTTATAACGAATCTAGTAATATTATTTCTATATGACTAATTCAAATAATTTTGTGTATAATAGTAGTCAAAGTTTTAAAACATTGATTGCACACATTCTAAAACAAGGATAAAAATGAATGGAGGGAGTAGTATATTGTGATTTAGCAGTTCCCACAAGAACCTACATATCCGTTTCAATGCCAAGAATTCTATCATGAATGAAATGCAGCGCTCGTACGAAAAAGTCAAAAATCAATAAAAGATTACCTTAATAAACTGTTTTAAAATAACGATGTAGAAATCGTTGTGTTGTTTGTTCAAGAGAATGTATAAATCATAAGATATAAATTGAATAAACATGTCGAAACTGGCGCTGCTGCTACTTACTTGGGACGCACCAATCCTAGTGGAATGTAACACCCAGGCAAATTATGACGATGCATGGGCTCAATGATGAAGGGGTGTTACTAAAGCCAGGTAGATCAACCGGCCGAAGCATAATCCCAGTCGAACCCAGCCAGGCATGCAGTTTGTTAGGAAAAGTGAAAGCTGAAGCCAGGCCACCCCCCAGGCATGACAATATGAAATACTCCATGTATATATATATAGACCGATCGGGCCAAACGTGGAAGTAACATTTTTATAATCTGATTTAGATAGTCTAGATTATTTCACCACTGAATTTAGGACGTAACTAAATCCTAACTCCGTCGCTAGATCGGACCCACCTCTGGAACGCAGCCAAAGCTGTATCGATCCATTCAGTAACCACTCAACGAGGAACCACGTGGAAACTCCCCTGCACATGCATGCACGGCGAGCCCCGGGCGGGCGTGGCCAGCCATGAACGTGCCGGCGGACTCATGCGCACCTAAGCAACCACCCCACGCAAAACTGCAGATTTGAACACCCACCTCTCTCCCTCTCCCCCCTCGGAAATTAGGCCTAATTAAGTGTCCGTTCTAAATAGCTAAAGCTTATGGCTTTAGCTGTAGCCATTGATTTTTAATTAAAATTATATTGTACCGATGGTTAGTTTTATCTAAATCCTTTAATTAAAGAAAAAAATAAAAACACCTTATATCTCCACTAAAAATGAAAAAGAAAAAAAAGCAAAAGTAAAAAACTAAAAAAATCAAATTAAAAATTAACACATTTTAAATGACTTCGAGCTTAAAAAGTTAAAAGTTATAAGACGAAACTGTTTAGAGTGGAGCTAAGCCTAACCGATTTGAACTTCTCTTTGCCGTTGTTGGACGTACGTGCGTGCGACCCTGAGACGGTCACGTTCTCAGCATGCTTAATTTCCTAAGGGGTACACACATAGTCAGCGTGCGTCCGGTACGGGATACATATATACGTACTTCTGCCTACCTCTGATAGCTCGGTGATGTGATGAATGACCACGAAAGGATCGAGTGTAAGCCAATTTTGATATTGTTTCGTATTGTATGTATAAAAATAATAATATACTGAGCGTATTGATAAAAATATTGTTTCAACCATCCGAGAGCTGGACGACAGCGCCCGCAAGATGACACGCAGCACTACCGCCGACGACAGGCGCCTGCCGCCCCCTCACCGGACGGGGGTGGCAGGTAATTAGGCCAGCTAATTAGTCAGCCTAATTATCTGCCCTAATTTTTTTCGTTTAGTGTTTGTTTGATTTTTTAAATATATCAAATGAGTTTAAGAAATTACAAAAATTTATGTACAGTCCTTAGACAACATACTTCATAATATAGTTTTTTTGGTAATTTTATTAGTTGTGAATGTTGCTCAAAATTCATAAAATTTTGAAATTTCTATGAGTTTTTACATATAGCAAATGAGCTCCAAAAAATACGAAATTTTATGTGAAGCCTTCCGATGCAGTAATAGTTATTGTGTAATTGTTTAAGAATTTTATGTGGTCTTAATTTGCCACATTTATTCATGCCAATTTTATCGTAATTATCGGCCTATTGTTGCTATCGTTTCATGTTAATTCAGTCCTCTTTTGAAGTGCGTGACCTCTGTCCTTCGCACATATGTCGATCTGTTGCTGCTATCTTTTCTTTTCCATTGCATGCTTCGCACAAATGTCACTCTGCCCGTTTCAACCTAAGTTTCACGCGCCGGGAGTCTGGAAACGTTGATGAGCCTGACCCCTCGACACCTGGGAAACCATGAGCGGAGCTTCAAGATGATACCGCTAAATGTGTTGTATCGGAGGGTACACTCGCCTCTTATTTTGTGAGGAATGAGGGGTCCGGCATGTGGTGGTCGGCTCAAATTGACTGCCACGAGTATCTACCAAACTAGGCGCTTGGGTTGGAGTCCGACGAGGATACTGGCCTATGCTCTGATGATAGCGATGACGACGGACAGCAGACGGTTTGTCCACCCAGGGGAATTGTGTTATCAGGTGCCCTATGTGTCCTCCAGGCACGATGATGTTGTGGTACGTTCCCTCGTACTGCCGCATGAAGAAAGCTCCCAGTGGGGGTTTCAAGCTGACACGCTCCTAGTTGGGCAGCGCTTCCTTACCAAGGCAGCTATGCAAGAAGCTATTACACGATACGCCTTATCTATCAACCGTGTGTACCGAGTGCATTGATCCAACCCAGCCTATTACGCTGTGAAGTGCGTAGTGGAACGCTACTCCGCAAAGGTTAGCGCTCAACGAGCCAAAATTTTTGGCTCGGCCTTCTCAGTCAAGACGATGATCGACCACACTTACGTGCTCAGCGAGCCCCTGCGCCATCATCGGAACGTGACTTCGGCATATGTGGCAAGCATCATTCGCCACCTAGTTGCGACGGACATTTCTGTCACCCCGAAGATGCTCATGTCAGAAGTTGCCAATTTGGTTGGCTATCCAGTTAGCTACAGTAAGGTCCGACGAGCCAAGCACAAGGTCATCGAGCCCATGTATAGGACGTACGAAGAGACGCACAACCTTGCGCCGAGATTGCTTCACCAGATAGCCGAGTCAAACACTGGCACATATATAAACAAGCTTGAGCGTCCAGATGTTGACGGAGGGTCCAACTGCTTCATACTGGATCAGCTATTATGGGCTTTCGCCTAGGCCATCGAGGGCTTCAAGTTTTGGCGTCCTGTGCTCACGATGGATGGCACTTCCTCACAGGGAGTCACAAAGGAACCATTCTCACCGCGGTGGCGGCTGACGTGAATGACCAGCTTCTCTCAGTGGCATTTGCCATTGTGGAAAGCGAGAACATGTCCAGTTGACTCTGGTTCCCGACGAACGTGAAGCAAGCGGTGGTTGGCGATTGACCTAACGTTTGCGTCATCACGAATCACAATGCTGGGTTGATGGCCACGCTGAACACCATGCAGCAAGGTACCGAACCCCATCACCAGTGGAATGACGTGTAAACCTGATGGTGCATAAGACATCTTGCATCTAACTTGTTCGCACGGTTCCGCAGTCAGGAAGTTATGAAGATGTTTAAGGCAATGTGTCTACAAAACCAGAGGCAGAAGTTCGAATCCATATGGACAAAGCTAGAAAGGCGAACTACAGAGGGAGAGCAACCCCGCGGTGCCATAAATTTCTCCGAGTGAATTCATCGATACGCTCCTGAATTACAAAAATAGTCCCTTCTCTATGACATAGATGGTGCGAGGTATGAGATTATGACGACCAATATGTCCGAGGTATACAACAGCATCCTGAAAGGCGTGCGGTGTCTCCCTATCACCGCGATCGTGTAGGAGACATGGACTCACATTATTGGTTATTTCGTCAATAGAGCCACCGCAGCCAAGCATTAAATAGACGAAGGCAAGAAATGGTCTAAGAACATGTAGAGGCATATGGATCTGAAGATGAAGAAAGGCCGAATGCATGACATCCGGGTAATCGATGGCCTCCGAAGGAAGTACGAGATGAGGCTTCGGCAAAAATATGTGAACAGTCATACCAGGGGTGAAATGAAATAAGCATACATCCTGGGTGATGTGCCAACATGCACTATGCTTATATGTGTACAATGCATGTGCGCAAATGAGGTAGATGTCCAAGCCGTATACCTTAGAGCACTATGACACGTAACACCTTTTCAGTACATGGAGTGCAGAGTTTCACTCCTACGGCTTGACATAAACTACAGGGATCTTTGGCTGGACATGCTATAATGGACCCCCAACAAGGAGTTGAAGATAACTACGAAGGGACGTCGACAGACACAACGCTTCCAGAATTACATAGATGTGAGCCAACGTATCATGTACATTAGGTTTCGCGTAACAGCATGTAGTGACCAGGGCCCGGCCGAACTGGACGATCATATCCACTGCATCGATCCATGTGACAGGGCCGGCCTTTTGCTAATCGTCGTCATCATCATGCTGTTGCCTCCATATGGGTCCTGTGCTGATCATCCCTTGATGCTCGAGTCCCTCAGCTGATCCATCCGGACAGGCCCCCTGTCTGTTTAAGTAGCTCTCTAGCTGGCCATCCCCTACCCTTCACGCCACCGCCCACTCCCTACACTGCTGCTCTGTGCTTTATCGCATCATGATCATGCAGTATCATGTTCCATCTCAACTAGTACTGTTTTATTTGTGTGATTTGGTACAGGCATGTTCGCTTTGCATCCATGAGCTGTCGACAATCTTTCCTAAACTAGCAGCTAAGAGAGTCATCCGCGTGTTTGTAAGCGTCGATCGATCGTGTCAGAGAAAGGTCGAAGCTAAACTACGTGTGTGTTTGGGTTTTTCGAGTGGGAACAGCCACACGCACAGCCGCACGACTTACGTACGTGGAAGCGACGACTGATGACGAGCTAGCACACACCGTTTCACCACGCGATGTATGGCTGATTGGGGGAGGCAAAACGTTTACGTGTACGGCTTAGCTCCGTCGCGACCGACCTGTCTACTTCGGTTTGTTTGTCACCGTCGAAAGGCTCCACATAAAATTTCGTAATTTTTAGAGCTTGTTTGCTATATATAAAAAGTTGTAAAAATATTAAAATTTTATAAATCTTTTAGCAACATTCACAATGGATAAAATTATCCAAAAATTACACTACGAGGTGCGTTTTGTCAGAAGACTGTGCATAAATTTTCGTAATTGTTTGAACTCATTTGATATATTTAAAAATTTAAACAGACACTAAATAAAAAAATTAAGGCAGATGATTAAGCTGGCGGGCGGCAGGTTGCCTGCCGTCTGGTGAGTTGGTGGTAGACGCCTGCCGCCGGTGGCTGCGCCGCGTGTCACCTCGTAGGCGTTGCCGCCTGTCCCCTGGACGACAGAAACACCATTTTTATCAATACAGTGTGTATATGGTTATTTTTGTAAATACGATATAATGCCAAATGCGACTTTTAACTCTGCATGTAGGAGAGTATGGTGTACATATATCCTTACGTGTCTAAGGTTGCAATTTTTTTTTTCAGCATCGTTCAGTTGGTACGTATACCATCTGATTCATCTGTTTTGAGTGTATGGTACTCCGTATTAGGCCATCAATATTTCTGGTTCTGGAATTTGGATAAGTCATGCACGGACCCCATTATTTATTGTTGGCTAGTCTATCGATTCATGTTTTGCTCTGTTTCACTTAGCAAATTAAGAACACATCAGGGGGGTTTCATTCACATAACATTTGTTTGATAGCAACCTAATTTTTGGGCATTGCTTTCTTTTGGGAATTGTGCACGCTAGCATGACATTAAGCACTCTGACACTAGTTTGCCACTTTCCTCATACATGAGTACTTTTTCAGTTGCTGCATAATAAAATTCATTACTAGATATTTGCTCATCATTAATTATGTAATATTCTAAAATCGACCTCTCGAGAACCTATTTGTAACGAGAGGAAAGGGGATACGGGAAATATGATGCTTTAAAATTTTATAGAGAAATTATTTTTGTGGAACGAGTTGTACGGGAAAATTTAAGATCGATTCGACATCGTACCGTAATAATAATAAAAAAAACGCGGGGGAGAGGAAGGCATAAGTTGCCAAGGATGCATGGGAGGAAGAAATGACGGGATAGGAGCCCGTGCGCACGCTTGGATGGGCAATATGGCACGCTTGGTGTGGGATAGCGTGCAGGATCTATTAGCTTAGCTCGTTTTGATTTTAGCTTTTGATTTATTTTTTATTATTTATAAATTTTATTTTATTTTCTAAATTTTATTTTTTAGCTTTTTTATCGGTTCTTTTTTCGTATTCGATTGCGTTGTTCATAATGAGTTGACATATTTTTTTCTATTTTTAATTTTTTTTAAATTTAATTATGTAAAATTAGCTATCTTCAGCTATAGTAAAATTTTAGCTACTATAATATAATTTTAGTCATAAATCACTGTTTTTTAGCCTAAAATTCGTGCACATAGCGACAAATATCAAGCGGCATGTAATCAGCGGGATACCGTCTTGGTTCAGCGAATGTGTTAACCGGAGAATCGGAGCTATTCGATCCGATTGGAATTATATCAATCAAGCAGTAGCTAGCTAGCTCTATGTATCCCTGCGCGGTCCGCTTATTTTGGTTTCAGTTTGTAGTTTCTAGCTTATTTTTAACTATTTATAAATTTTATTTTTTATGAATTTTTGATTTTTTTTGAGTTTTTTTTGAGCTTTTTTTATATTCGTTTGCGTTATCCGTGATAAGCTAGCATATTTTTTCTATTTTTATTTTTTTAAATTTAATTACGTCAAATAAGTCACTTTCAGCTACAATAAAATTTCAGTCGCTACAGTGCAATTTCAGCCTAACCGAGTGGGGAATTTAATTTAATCAAATGTCATGAGCACATATTAAGGTCCGTTACAACTCCGATACTCAATCATATCCACCGTTTTTAAATCATGCATGGTAGCGGCAAATGTTCCAAATAATGACGATACAAGCTGCAATGGGGCGTGATTGATCCAGCTGGGGCATGAAAATCACGGGACGCACATATTTTCTGGGGGAGGTTTCATCCCACCCATTTTGCCATGGCCTACTAATTTGTACTGATGGTAAGCTCTGAGTCCATTAACCTACTTGTAGGCACACTGACACCCACATGTTCGGTCCGCTTCAACTGACTCATGTCTTAAACTTTTGTCTGTGATTTTTTACTTATGACTAAAATTACATTGTAACGGCTGTATGTGATTTTTGACTTATGGTTGAAATTGCGTTATAACGGCTGTTAGCTTTTTATAAATAAATAAATAAATAAACTATTATATTGTTACGGACAATACAAAGGAATAAAGGAAAAAAAGCAAAAAAGTAAAAAATAAACTAAAATTAAAAGTCGATGTGTTATAAGTAAATTCTAATTTAAATAAGTTAAAAGTTAAAATAAACTAGGAACTGAAATGGTTAAGAGTGGAGCCTTAAAAACCGGGAGGCTCAATGCAACGACCAGGCCGTTCGAGCCCAAGACGCATGGCCCACCGGGCATCGAACCGAACTCGGGCAGAAACCGACCAAACGGGGCGCGTTTTATCCATGGTGACTTTATAAAAGACGTCTCCCATCGCCGTGCCGGACACAGCCAAAAAGGAAGCTCTCGATGATCCCAACGCGCGACGAGCTCGCGAAGCAAGACCAGTAGTATCACCACGACACGGTGGTGGAAACAAGGGGACGAAATGGCAGCGCTTCTCGCGGAGTAGGAAGGATAGGAGTTCGCTCGCCTTACCTGCTGCTTCCATTCGCCATTGCCGTTTGGGAGGTGAAGCAGTGAGGAAGGAAGCAAGAAATGGCGCGTGTTCACCTGCTCCTGCTCGTGTCGTTCCTCGCTCTCGCCGCGGCGGCAGTCGAGGGCGGGCGGCACCGCCGGGGGAAGTCGGCGCGGCTCCAACTGCTCCCAGCCGCGCCGGACGCGTCCCTGGGCGAGCGGGCGAGGGACGACCGGCACCGCCACGCCTACATCTCCGCCAAGCTGGCGTCGCGCCGCCGCCGCGCGGCGGAGACCTCCCCGGCGGCGGGGGCGGAGGCGTCGGCCTTCGCCATGCCGCTGTCGTCGGGGGCGTACACCGGCACGGGGCAGTACTTCGTGCTGTTCCGCGTGGGCACGCCGGCGCAGCCGTTCGTGCTCGTGGCGGACACTGGCAGCGACCTCACCTGGGTGAAGTGCCGCGGCCCGTCCCCTCCGTCGTCGGGCGCCTCGCCGCGCGTGTTCCGGCCCGGCGACTCCAAGTCGTGGTCGCCCATCCCGTGCTCGTCGGACACGTGCACGTCCTATGTCCCCTTCTCCCTCGCCAACTGCTCCACGCCGCCCGCCGCCTGCTCCTACGACTACCGGTAAGTACCTTCTTGGCTTCCCGCCAGTCGCCATTGCCAAGCTCTCGCTTGTACTCTTCCGCGGAGTATAAGTCTTTATTTTTGTGAAACATGGCTCTCCAATATAAATCCATTACAGCGAAGTTATTATGATATTTTCATTGTATATCTTACTTTAATGCTAAAAAATAAGTAAATAGCTGTAGTATAATATTTAATAAAAATATACATAGTATAATAATATTAATTTTTAAAAAGTTTTAATGTTTTATCTGTGTATGTATATGATGGATGGGTTTTGGGCTTTATTTACGGCACGGAGGGAGTGCGACGGGTGGCTCGGGCTGACGCGGCGGCGGCAGTGGAACGTAGTAAGTGTTGGTTGGTGGGTGGGTGGGTCGGGATCCCGCGCGCCATAAATTTCGCGACTTTTTACGGGCTCTGCTGGTGTCCCCGTAGTAGAGGCGCCATAAATTGCTCAGAATCCGATGTGTTCGACCGGGCGAGGCCGCCGAGGAAGAGCGTTGTTGGGTTTGCCTGCTTCGCTTCGGCTTTTGCGGCGCTATCACGACAATTTATTGCCCGTAGGGGAAACAAACATGCACGAGCCAAAACTGGATTTTACTGGCTCCACTTTCGAGTTCTGGATTGGAGTCGTTTTTGTGGTCTTGATCGAGAGCGTAAGTGCTCCATCCGTTACTTAGCAGGGGTCAGCGTGATTTACGATTGAAAATATACAGTAACAGTTGTTATTTTTTTAATAATTAAAATTTTCAAAAATAAAAAAAAGTATATAATCATGAAAAAACAAAAAGCGAGCCAAAACTGTTTAGAGCAGGACCTAGGAAGATGACCTCCTATAATTTTGCACTACAACAAAGATGTGTATAAAAAAGCTATATTATCCTCTTTGATTAGGTCACTTATTATTTTTGGATGCTGTGTGCTACTTAGTTCATAGTAGTAAGTGACCTTAAGAATAATGAGTTGGATGAGTATGCAAAACAGAAGATAGTAAGAAATTATCTCCAAACTGTAGAGCGACATGTATTTCAAAACAAAATTTGGAAGGTAGCAAAATTGCGGAGTGTCGCGCGCGGCAGCAGGCAGGCGCGCCATGTGCTCAACGTACGCCTCGATCCATGCTTCGCTGTGTGTGTGTGTGTGTGCGCTGAGAAATAGGGTAATGCGATACAGCTGTCATGTAATACTACTGTCATATAGTACTAGTAGCAAACTCCCAGATGATCCTAGAACGGGAAACGCTTGGTAGTTAATTCAAGCTCTCTGACGGTATGTCTTGCAGAGTTTTAAATTTTAAATTTTAGTTTTTGTTTTGGTTTCTCTGGAAATCTAGAGCTACCTCTGAAAAGCGTTTGACAAGTAGATTAGCTCTATAAATCATAAGAGAGAGAATTAGAGACAAATAGGCCCTGATACCTCTAAGCTATATCTCTTTATTCGTATTTGTGTCTTACTCTTTTTGTATTTGTATACAATTTATGAAAAAGTTTCCTAAATTTTTGAAGACCATATATACACAAATGCCTGAAGTAATAATATTGAAAAGATTATGTATTATCATCATCATTTGGTCACCTGCTTAGTAAAGTAAGATCTGATCTATAACATCATCATCAAGACACACAAACTCGAGGGCTTCATCCAAGCAATCGTATTCGTACCCAAATCGACCATGAGATTAGAGAACAAGACTCCCAGCATATATTATAACAGATAATTTTCAAGATATACGTCCAAGCTCATCAGCGCTTCAAGGACCAACTTGCAAGATAAAAAGACATGCCATTGCAAGTTCACTTCAGCTACAGTGTCTCCTTGGAAACTAATAACGAAGAGTCTACCATCAATACCTAAGCTGTTCAGATTGCGCTGAAGATATGATCCACCGATATTGTCCAGAATGACATCAACACCTGGTTTCTTCTTTGACAAGTGGTACAAAGTCTTCAGTTTTGTAGTTTTATGCACACATCTGCACCAAAACCTTTGCAGGCAGCTAGTTTGTCTTCATTTCCTAGAATAGAATACCAGAATTACTAGGGCAATTTCAGGAACATCTGACTATATCTTGTTTTTGTTATAACAAACAAACCTGCAGTTACAAAAACCTTAATTCCAAGATACTTCGAATGTACCGATTCCGCTTGATCCACCATGGATCTGCAAACATTGAATATACCAATCATCAAGAACAAACACAGCCACAGAAACTCACCTTCAATCCCACGGTCACAACACCAATTGTGCACCTTTTCATGGAGATAAGAAATTGTTAATGCTAAGTGACTCGTGCAGCCCAGTTGGTGCCAGCCTGCGAGGGATGTATTCCATACTCCATTTGAGTAGGCATCTTTTGCTTTGCTATTTTTCAGATCCTAGTGAATACTCAGCTCATAGAAATCATATGTTCTTTTTCAAAATAGAAATCATATGTGGTGGTGGTTGATTGATCTATACGACAGGAGTCAAGACATGTGCAGATTTTTTATAGGCAATCCCATTCCCAAGAAGAAGCAAGTCCAGCGAATTGATGTGCTGCTTGCAATCCTCCCATGGACGGAGTCATGGAGAATAAACAAGATAGATTTCCTACAAGAAATAATCCACCGCGGTCGACCAGACAGTGTAGGCCACCTCGGGCAGGCTGGTCGCGTCCGTTAGCGACACCCCCTTGGGCACCGGGAGCAGTTGCCCCGCCGACACCACCACCTTCTCCGCATACCCCTCCCCCCCCTGCTAAGCAGCATGCACACCTGCAAGGCAGCCACAAATATGAGAGGAGAGGAAGTCGGCGGACGGCGAGAGGAGAGGAGGCCGGTGGTTGATGAGAGGAAGCCGGTGGTCGGCAATAGGAGGCCACCGGATGCCAACATCTAGGGTTAGGAGCGAGGGCGAAGATTAGGGTTAGGCGACTAGGCGAGCGAGAACTCACCTTGTTAGGAACAATTGACGGAGGGAAGGTCGCCGTGGAAGTCGCCGACGTCACCGCTGGTGCCTGAGGAAGCCGACGAGTTCGCGCGCTCAAGTCGTCGTGGTCGTCGTCTCCTCTGCTCCTTGCCTGGACGCACAAGACAGCTCGACTGGGAAACAGAAGGGACGGGAAATCGAATCGGTAAGCAGTGGCAAAGGCAAGTAATTTCTGGGAACTCCTAAGGGTTATTACGCTTCCGATTTGCTGGCTCCCCATGAGAATCCACCCTAAGGTCGCATCTCCTTGCTAGTTTATTTTCCATCCTGCTCCTCATGAGAATCTGAATCTAGTTATTTTTAGAAGTATTTGGCACAACTCCACTAGGTCCGAACAAGAAGTTGAGAGCAGGAGCTCAACCAAACACCCCTAAATCTTGGTCATGCTTTCTTTTTATCCAACACAGCTTTAGCACTTGCTTTACAGCCAGGTATGGCATGTTCTTTGTGGCTACAACATATGGTTTTTAGCTATGGCCTATGAATAATAGATGAATAGTGGCTGTTCGCGCGAGAGAGTACGGAGAGAGACACTCGTATACGATTTTTTTCAATATAGATGAAATTAGAGAAATGCTATAGAACATTCGACTGTTTTTGAAGGCAAAAACAGTCAGATGATTTAGAGGCGTTGGATCTCTATCTAACGGATCCAGTTATATAAGCACCCCTCCAAAAAAATCTCATATAAGCATCCCCTCTAAAAAAACGATCTGGAGCGTTGGATCACCATCCAACGTCCTAAAATCTAACTATTTTTTCCTCTAAAAACAGTCAAATGTTGTATAGACACTCCCATGAAATTATTACAATATGTACTATAATTGACTAGTAGATTTTATTTTGAAAAGACTTCCGTTTAAAAGTTACTTACTGTAGAAAAGCTAAATGCTGAAGCCGTAAAGAACAGATCCATGCCAAGTGCACTAGCTGTAACTGTACTAATCCCATTCAGAATATGAAAAGGGAAATGTAATGTGCTAGCCTTGTAGGAGTAGAATTCTGCTCGCTTTCTCATAGATGTTACCAGTTATCAACCACTCCGCTCCAAAAGACATCAGTTTCTGGCTTTCAGCTTATTTAAACTAGAAGCCACTTGAAACACGTTAGTTTCTAATTTCAGTTTTTTTGGTTTTTTCGGCTTTTTATTGTTCTTTTTTTTTCTTATTCCTTTACATTGTGTGCGTGACGATATAATGATTTTTTTCTACTTTTCTTAGAAAAAACTAAAAATCGCTATAGTGTAATTTCAGTTAAAAGGTACACCTAGAAGCTTAAGCCAAGAGGTAATTAGAGCAGCCCTCTTGAAGGCGTAAGTAGCTAGGTTCATGAGGTTGACATTATCACATTCACATAGCTGTTCTTTGTCGACAAGTGACTTGGTCACCTGACCGTAAACATCGTATGAGTTGGGATAATTATGCACTCCACTGCACTTTGTAATTAACTTAGGCCCACTTCTTGGATCCTCCTTGCTTTACAGTTCATGAAAAGACGCAGCATCTTATCTGTTGAATGATTCTGATACAGAGCGTATAGAGGATGAGTAATTTGCAAGCCGGTTCACCTTCTGTCGCCTTGCGAAAAGGCTAGGCCCCAAAGTCGTATCACTATCACTTCTAAGTAGATGCATTTTGATCTAAAAACGTTAGCCAATCCGTCAACTCTACAGCGTGTTATAGCTGGCGCAGTTCTGCTTCTGATGAGTTCGAAAATTTTGATATTTTATTTTCTGCGTGTTTTGCCCTGCTAGGATTTCGATTGCTCGAATCTTTGCATGTGCCAAACTACTCATCCACCTGTCCTAACTAACTGATTAACTAACTAAATAACGTTACCTAATCGTGGACGTGGCAGGTACAAAGATGGCTCGTCGGCGCGCGGCGTGGTCGGCACCGACTCGGCGACCGTCGCGCTGTCCGGCGGCGGCGCGGACAAGAAGGCGAAGCTGCAGGACTTGGTGCTGGGGTGCACCACCTCGTACGACGGCCAGAGCTTCCAGGCCTCGAACGGCGTGCTCAGCCTCGGCAACAGCAACATCTCCTTCGCGTCCCGCGCCGCCGCGCGCTTCGGCGGCCGCTTCTCCTACTGCCTCGTCGACCACCTCGCCCCGCGCAACGCCACCAGCTATCTCACCTTCGGCCCGGGCCCGGACTCGGCCTCCAGCTCCGCCGCCGCGCCCTCGTCGCAGACGCCGCTGCTGCTCGACGGCCGGATGAGGCCGTTCTACGCCGTGACGGTGGACGCCATCTCCGTCGCCGGCGAGGCCCTCGACATCCCCAGCGAGGTGTGGGACGTCGAGAGGAAGGGCGGCGCGATCCTGGACTCCGGCACGAGCCTGACGATCCTCGCCACCCCGGCGTACAAGGCGGTGGTTGCGGCGCTGAGCAAGCAACTCGCCGGGCTGCCGCGGGTGAGCATGGACCCGTTCGACTACTGCTACAACTGGACGACCGGCGCACCGGCCATCCCGAAGCTGGCGGTGCAGTTCGCCGGGTCGGCGCGGCTGGAGCCGCCGGCGAAGAGCTACGTGATCGACGCGGCGCCCGGCGTGAAGTGCATCGGGCTGCAGGAGGGCGCGTGGCCCGGGGTGTCCGTCATCGGCAACATCCTGCAGCAGGAGCACCTCTGGGAGTTCGACCTCCGGAACCGGTGGCTCAGGTTCAAGCAGACGCCGTGCACCCAATGATCTCGACGGTGCACGGCTCGTTTTAGTCGTAATGGTGGTGGTGTTAAAAATTGCTGATTTTGTAAGGGCCTTGGTTAAGTGTTAATGCAATGCAATGATTTCTGAAAGAAAAGAAGAAGAGGTGTTAGTGCAGTGGAAAGATGCTCTGCAGAAATATCAGGAGATTATGGGACAGAGGGGAACTGAAGAACTGAACACTTCTCTGAACAAAGCGCAATCACCTTCCTTTCCGAGAAAGGGTGGGTTTTCTTCCACTATGACCGATGGCTTGTGGTTACCATTCATCACTTTTAATAAGGATTTATACGAATAAATTAAATATTGATAAGTTAGCAAATCAAGCTATAAGCCAAAAAGAATACGTCAAAATGCATTATCCAATACATCACACGCTATACTCCCAAAGTGCTACTGTGCCAATCGTACATGCGTACTTTTTTTTATTGATAGGAACAGGAACTTTATTAAACTAGGGTGCAGCAAATCGCTGGACAACTGAATTCCAGCACGCACACTGGAATTACATCCGCCCAGAAGCATTCAGTGATTCAGTCTCCTGGATCGATTCCCGACCATACTTAGCTAAGGCATAGTTTAGACGCCCAGCATAGTTTAGAGGCCAAATTTGATATATACTGTTTAGAAAGTTGCCACCTTAAGATATGCCAGTATGCCTCCTAGTTTTCTGAAATTCAAAATTTACCACTCCAGTTTCTTCCTCTTTTAACATATGCCATTATCACTGATTTTCTCCCATTTCTTTTCTATTATCTGATTTTTCATATATTCCAAAGATGGACTGTCGGTTTTATCCCTTATCTATTCCTCTCATCTGTTCGTTCTTCCCACTGGAGCTCCTCCATCCTCCCCATCGCCGCCCCTGAGCCCCGATCTCCTCCCACCCACCCCGAGCTCCTCGCTCTTGCCCCGTCGGCTTCCCGGCCTCGTTGGCACCGATCCGACCTCCCATCGCCCTTGAGTTTCTTCCTCTTACACGGCTCCCTCAGAGCCGGATCCAATCTCCCTGCCGCCCCGATTTCCTCCCACCCCTCATCAATTCGACCATGGCCGCTCATGACCGCAACTGCGCACGACCACGGTCATCCACGATCGCAGCTATCTTCGACCACAGTCGCCTTTGACTATGACCACGACCGCTTTTGACCACGACCACAATCGCCTTTGACCACGACCATAGCGAGGAGGGAAGTGGTGCAGAGGGGCACGCGAGGAGGGGAGCAGCACGGAGGAGACGGCGAGGAGGGGGCCAGCGAGGAGGGAGCGGCACGGCTGGGGAGGGCGGCACCGGGGAAGCCGGGAGCGGCACCAGATTGATGGAAGACAGGAAGAACAATTGCAGCAGTTTGTATCGCCTCGTTGATGAGCATGCTTGCCGCTGAGGGATCCACCCCATGCGCGTCACACTCCACGATCACACGCGCCATTTTCCCAGATTCTGAAACTATTCAACATCACAAGGTAGGTAAACACTGCAAAGTGCCTCTAAGCTCTTGTGTCCTGCTAATAGTCACTGCTCCGCCACCAACTACACAACAGTTTCGGAAAAGCGCGATAGGCACATCCACGGTTAACAATAGTACCTAGCAACCGATGACGAAGCTAGGAATAAAATTATAGATAGGCTTTTACTTATAGCACTAAATCTAGTTGATATAAATATAGTCTTTTACTCTTATAGAATTTCAATTTCATATAGAAATCACACAATATGAGACAAACAACGAAAAAAAGGAGAAATACAAAGTAGTTACCCCGGTAATAGAAGGTGCATACACAAAAATATATACAAGTATTCTTTCCATAAGTGAGGAGTGGCAATAAGTCATCTGTATATAAAACATATAAAAATTAGTGACAACATTAAATCATGAATGGCAATATTAAATTATGAGCGCACCGCTGGAGGATGGAGCATAGCCCTGGTCTCATCCCTGCTGCTCTGCCTGTATTGTGAATTTGTGACTAGGTTTTGTGATTTGTGGGCTATGGGCTAGTGGATTGGGTTGTAATTGAGATGGATTTGGTGATGGGATGAGTTCCTATTTGCTTGTTAAGAGACAATGGGCCAACGAAAGAAACAACATCTCTCTTCATTTCAATTCTATTCTTTTCTTTCTCCATCGCCGGTCATAACCTCAATGCTCTGTCCTCATGGCTCATGGGATACTCTGGCCGAACCAAGGCCCCCGGTGGCTTTGCCCCTGATAGCAACAGCACCTGATCAGATTGTTACTGTTGTTTTACACAATGGTCGTGTAACAGATCAGCATCTGGGAGGCTACTAGGCTGTGCTATCTCACAAGCGCCTGTTCAAGCTGTTGTAGTTATACACAATGGTCATGTCACAGATCAGCATCTGGGAGGCTACTAGGCTGTGCTATCTCACGCACCTGCTGGTGACAAAAATATTGTGTAGAGATTGTTGCACAGTAGATTTCGACTAGGTTAACAGAGGACAGTGGTTTGATTCAAAAATCAGGAATACACAGCAAGAAAGTAGTCGCATATGATCAAATTAGCATGAGAAACCAAGTATGTGAATGTAGCCACATACTTCCAGGACACTACAAATAGATAAAGAACATTGAAGATTGTCCCTTCAGCTAAATATGTAAAGTAGCTAATTCATGAGTCTTGATTGAACTACAGAATCCAACGACTCATTTTCAAACTGACCAAAATCAAGCTTCAGTCTGCTCCCTCAGGCGACGGATTGTGCTTCTGACAGTGACTGCACTGGCAATGCTGGAAATGAAAAAAAAATAATATTAGCAAACATATGAAAGCAAAATGATGGACCTATTGGGAAATAAACTGGCATCAGCATATAGACACATACTTCATGGTATAAGCACCACCAGCCTTGACCTTCCCACAGTCCTTGTATCCCTAGATTCCCACTATACTTTCCTCTTCATGACAAACTGTGAATCAAGAACAGCACTAGAACTGGTGAAGGTGCAGCAATAAATAAAATAATACAAATAAAATGAAAATGAAACTTCTAATCCAAAATTTAATTACAAAATTTCACGAAACTCATTAAGAAAACAATCCAACATTGCATACAGTGAACAGAATCAGAAGTTGTTATGCACTACTTCCCTATCTAGAAGGCTAGAATGGAGTTCAAACAAGCAGCAAGCACTGAACACAAAAGAACTCATAACTACAAGATAACGTATGCAAGTCCAATGATAATACAAGAGATTGCAATAGCAGTATCATTACAATTCTTTACGTTGCGTCAACCACCATATTCAACTAAGCCACTTGAGAGTTAAGATGTCATCCTGTTGCCCTCTAAACAGACATCATGCAAGACAAAAAAAAGAAGTAATAACCAGCATTGAAGCAATCTACAGGAAAAGCACAGAAAAAAACATTTCACAGCAGAACAAAACTAGATATCATTTATTGAATATTGCAATGCTTATTTGGAACAGCCAATGAC
Source organism: Bonia amplexicaulis (assembly GCA_036346245.1). Taxonomy (NCBI): domain Eukaryota; kingdom Viridiplantae; phylum Streptophyta; class Magnoliopsida; order Poales; family Poaceae; genus Bonia; species Bonia amplexicaulis. Next base: position 14,115,613 of record CM070749.1, on the reverse strand, counting down.
CACACGAAATATCTGATACTCACAAAATAGATGTACAGTAGAAAAAGTCCGTGGATGCTTAACCATTTTACAAACAAGACAAGTAATCATTAAAATGCTTGACAGGTTACCTTGCCACAGAACTCACAGAAGTACTTGGAGTGCTGGGAGACCTCCATCTTCTTGATCTGCTTACGCAAACTGGCACCATACCTGGTACCTATATACCATTGATATTACAAACAGACTCACATGGGCTAGCATACATTCATGAGACTGTCAAGTAATGAACTGAGCAGCTTCATTGTTGTTACCGTATTTGCCAGCAATTCCAACCTTCTTGGTGCGCTTCGTCTGCACAAACATCACAAACACAAGAAATTAAAACACACTAGTAAAACAGCTACTATCAACAAAGGCAGCACATCAAAAAGCATGGGTAGGATCACCGGACTAATAATTAATTTTTGTGCACCTCAGCGCATGTGAAGTAAACTCCAACTTTTTTTCATGCAGGTGATGGTAGACAACATATATCCATGACTAGTTGCACATTTAATCTCGACAAATTATCAGGTTGTACACAATTGTAGCTCATGGCCATGTATCTCAAGAATGTTCCGTAGCTCATGGCCATGTATCTCAAGAATGTTCCTTAATACAGTGGCAAGAAATAGTACTGCCTACGAACCCCCATTGTATTGTAAATATTCAGGTGGCAGCAGTGGCGAAGCCAGAAATAAAATTGAGGATAGGATGAATTATTTGTCGAACTAAACAAGTTGACACAAATATAATCTTATACTCTTATAGAATTTCAAATTCATACAGAAATTATATGGTTGGAGTTTTGGAGACAAACAACAAATAACAGATAAATACAAAGTAGGTACCTCGACAATAGAAAACGCATACTCAAGAATATATAATTATTCTGCTATGAGTACGGAGTAGAAATAAATCACATGTATACGAAAAATATGAAAATTAGTGATATAATAGAAAATTGTGAATAATAATGAAAATTTAGATCATATGAATTATGAAACATACCACAAATAAGCTAATTTGAATCAAGAGACAAATTTGAATCACGGGGCAAATGCATTCTACGCGACTTCATGCCTTCGAAGCGGTTTATGATTTTATCATCGTCAATGGTTTTAAAGATCTCTCGCTCAGTGTAGCACACCATCAAGTCATTGAGCCACTCATCCGTTACCTTATTGCGCAAATCTGTTTTAATAATATCCATTGCTGAAAATATTCTCTCAACAGATGCCGTTTCCACTGGAAGTATCAATGTCAACTCGATGAGGCGATATACCAACGGGAAAGTTCTATCTTTTCTTGTTTGAACCATCAATTGAGCAAGTTTTGATATATCACGACATCCTTTGAATTCTTCATTTCTTCTAATGTTGAGAATGAAGGTTTGAAGCTGATTTCTTAACAACAGCCGATCAGCACCCGTGAAATCATCAGCATAAATCTCAGCAAGTCGAACAAGTTTATCAACATCAAACTTAGAGAAGGAGTCGCTTGGATCAAGACAAGACATGCATACCAATAACTCTGAGGAAACTTCATTGAATCGATGATTCATCTCATTCATAATTGCATCAATAACAACATTAAAAATGTCAACTTTGTAATAATGAAATTGAGTCACTTTATTCTTCTGACGTACTGATTTACCCATAACTCCAATAAGATCTTCCATATTTAGCACATCAATCCCATATGTTTCACAAAAGCTTTTGACTTGGTTAAACAATGGCTCCCACCCATTATCTCTCATATCTTGAAATCGTTGTTTGACATCTTGTAACAAGTCCATAGCTTCAACAATATCTTGATGCTTTCTTTGCAAAGCAAGTGATAGCTCATTTGTAATGCTCAACATGGTTATTAAGAAATGCATGATGAATACAAATTCAAAACATTCCATCTTTTTTAGCAAACCTGCTGCTCCACCATGACTTGAGTTTTGACAAGCATCTTCACTTATAAGCTCAAGCACATCCACTATTGCTTCCCACATTTGGTATATGCGAAGCAAAGTTTTGAGATGTGAGCCCCACCGAGTATCTCCAGGTCTAGCAAGTCCAGCTTCCTGATGCAGTCCTGTCCTAGCTGAAAGCAAATCATTCTCTAGCTTCTCCAACAAGACATCATGGTGTTTTTTAATCAATGCATCTTTTTTTTTACAAGATAAACTCACAACAGTCACTATCAGGGGAACGTAGTTAAAGAAATCTGCAACAGCTCTACTACAACTTGCCACAGTGACAACTACCAATCAGAATCGGTGGGCAAAGCAATGAACATAGAAAGCATTTGGATTATCATCCCGAATAAGTTTTTGCAATCCATTAAATTCACCTCTCATATTTGAAGCTCTGTCATAGCTCTGCCCATGCAGCCTTGAAATAGGCAAGCCATGTCGAGTAAGCAATCCAACCAAAACTTCTTTCAATGCTGCAGATGTACAATTTGTGATATGCTCAATGGCAAGAAACATTTCCATCACTTTCCCTTGATTATTCACAAATCTGCATAAATGATATAATTATAAAATGTAAAGTTTAAAGGTAGAACAAAATAACAATGCATAAATGATGTAGAACTATAACTAACCTCACAATCACCGCCATTTGCTCCTTTATTGATACATCTTTGGACTCATAAATAAGGACTGCAAAATTTCTATCTCCAATCTCACCTTTAACCACTTCTGTGACCTCTTGTGCACAACATTTACAAAGTTCTTTTTGAATATCTGGAGAAATCATAACTGTGTGCCCTGGAACTGTATCAAATGCCACCTTCACTTCCTCCTTTTTATCTTTATACCAATTCAATAACTCTTCGAAATTCCCCTTGTTGATGGAAGTAGAGGATTCATCATATCCTCGAAAAACTTCACCTTGAGCTATAAGATATCTTGCACAATCTAAAGATGCAATTAAACGAATTTTGTATGCAACTTCGGCCTCCTTACTATAAGTATTGATTTTGCTAAACACACTTGACCTTTGATTTTTGAAGTCGTCGCAAAGACCCCTTGCAATATTGTGGGAACTATTTGTATCACCAACATGTTTATTGAAAGCATATAAAGCAATCTTCCAACGAGAGAACCCAACCTTCGTAAATACATCACTTCCAAATGTATTGGGTTGTGCCTGTTTCTTGAAAAGAAAACAGTAGAAACAAAAGGCGGCATCCTTTTCCACACTATATTCCAACCAATCAAATTTATTATACCATGATTCTTGAAAAGACCGCGACTGTTTGCCATCCAATGTCTGTGGAAATGAATATCCAATTACTCGGATAGGGCCATTCAATAAATATGCCCTTCTCACTTGATCTTTAATTTCGTTAGCATAATCTTCAATTGGTATGCGCAGCGCTGGATCGACAATTATTTCATTTGGATTAAATTCTAATCGAAGCTTCTTTGGTTGAGTTGTACTCTCATCGGTTGAATGAGAACTACTTGAATTACTTGTGAAATAGTTGCACAAAGTTCGTTTCTCCATTATAGCAAAATCTATAAATAAATTATTAATTTCTGTCAATACAAAGTTATAAATATATAAATTAATTATAAGGACTAAACTATCTATATACACTGAATATGAAAGTTTAAAATCTAAACTCTAAAATACTAAATTGATAAGAAAAAACTAGCAAAAAATTACCTAGAAGCCGTCAGCCGCCCCTATATCCTCAATTCTTTGTCTCACACTCGTCTCTCCTCAATTCGTCCACCCGCATTCGCAATCGCAACTTGGCCTTTATATCCTCAATTCGTCCGCCCGATGCCCGCAACTCCGCCTCACTGTCTCTCTCACTCTCAGATTCAATCGCTCGCCTCGCTCCTTGGCTCCTCCGCTCCTCGCCTCGCTCGGACTCCGCCGTCTCCGCCACTCCGGCCCCCCTTCTCCGGTTTTCCCGTCTCCGGCCTCTAGGACTCGGTGCTCCTCCATGCCTGCTGCCGCCGCCTGCATTGGCGGCGCCTCGGCCCTTGTCGCCGCGCCCGACTCCTCCGTTGGTCGCCGCCAGATCTGGCGGGCGAATAGCCTCCTCGACCGGCTCGTCGCGGATCTAGCTCCGGCCCGATGGCACCTCCCTGCGCGGCGGCACACCTCGCCTCGCCTCCCTGCCCCTCCTCCTCGGCTCTGCGTTGTGGTGACGTCGACGGGTCTCTCCTCTGGCTCTGGGTCTACCGCCGCCTAGGAAGTGTAATGGGAACCAATTGCTTTGTTGGAGTGGGTGTTTTGGTGGGCCAATGAGATGAATTTGTTGTGCCTCTTTAAGGGAAATGAGCTGCCACTTGAAGTCTTGAGCTATGCTTTTTGTAGTTTGTTGTTTGTTGCCTTGTTAGGCTTCTCAGCCTCTGTGACTGTCGCCGGCGCTGGCTGGGGGTGCCGCCGCTGGGGAGGTGAGGCTCGAGCCTTACTAAGTCTCCCCTTGGCTTCGCCCCTGGGTGGCAGAGGTGAAGGCGATGGCAGATAACAGCTATCTACCTGCACATCTAAGCTCAAATTTTCAGTGCTACATGACTATAGCTAATGATAAAGTATCTCATGAAAGTTCCATGCTTCGGTGGAAAAGGAAAACACTAGTATTTTCTAATCAATCAGGACGCAGAAATAGAAATTTTACCTACAGAAAGATTGTAATGCCCTTTCATCACAATAATACAGTACGATTTGAGGATGCTACAAATCGTATCAAGCACCACAAATGCAAGTGCAAAAAATATTATCAACATCACTCTAGATCTAACAAATACTACGAGTCCGAGGATGATTTCTCTACGACAGAAACCAAAACATAGGCGAATCTAATTGTAAATCCTTATCTCCAAAGCGCCGAGTACAAGCTACACATACAACCGGAAAACCAGATGATTCCTACATCCAACAGGGGCGAGAGCTAAACTCTGCAGGCAGAAGAGCACAGACCAAAGCAGCCATCGATGAGAGGGAGGGAATATCGTACCATCTCGTCGGCGAGGATGACGCGTCTGCGGCAGGCGGCGGGCCGGCGGCGGCTGGGAGACGGCGGCGCGGGCGAGAGGTCTCGATTGGGAGGCAGCTGTGCAGTGAGTTCACGCAGGCCACGAATAGGTGGACTTCTCTTATATTGAGTTTTGGCCCGTATGATATTCCCCACGGCCTACAGGAACATCGTTCCAAAATGGGCTTTGGGCCACATGGATAAATAGGCCATAAATTTGAGAGCCAAGCTTTGCTCGGTTGGTGAAACTGTCGATGTGCATCTTACCCGTCCGAGCCCGATTCCGGATTGTCTCATTATCTCGGTTACTATTTATTTAAATAGTAATGTCTAGAGGAAGTACACACGTGTGTGTGAGTTCAGTGGAACAGCGGGTGCCTGCGTTCTGAAGACCACTGGGCTCTGATTAGATCCTAGTATATATAGGGAACACGCACGAATATAGATATGATGTGAGTAGGTGTATGTGAATTATGTTAACGGCTTCTAAAAACGTTTTTTGACTTTTGCTATAGTACCTAACTTTCAAACAGAGTATTTTCTCAAGACGGAGTCTACAAGTTAATTGCAGTACACGTTAAAAGCCTAACATCTGTATCAACTAAAATCGCAGATGGGTATCTGTCTCCATAATCTCTGTCGTAAACAACTAAAATTCAAAAAATTCAGTAAAAAATTATAAGTCACAATCATATCAAACTGGCCCACTATCTTGTACCTCTAAAAAACATCTGATGTAAGAAGAACGGTGATCTCTAGGGCTAGTCAACCCAAGTGCTTACTCGATGTCATTCGTAGTCAGAGCCTCGTAGACCCTTGTGTCAATCTCAATCGAGCCGCTCGGTTGGGCTGAAAAATAGTGACTTATGGCTGAAATTGCACTATAGTTGACTGAAATTACACTGTAGCTGAAGGTGGCTTATTTCGTGTAATTAAAATTAAAAAAATTTAAAAATAGAAAAATCTGTTAGCTCATCATAGACAATGCAAATGAATACGGAAAAAAAAGAACCGGCAAAAAGCTAAAAAATTAAAAGTTCAGAAAAAAGATAAAATTTATAAATAGTTAAAAATAAAACAGTGAGCGAGATCTTAGCCAATTTATGGCCAACACACAAAAGAGCACGCGCTCTTGACAAATGTCAAATGGATCATGTGTGGATATACATGCATACATATGTCCCCATTGGAAAGAACGGCACCACTGCGAAGCAGACCTATCGATCAAAGTCTACTGTATTTGTTCACTGCTAGTCGATCTGCTACTAGCTAGCTTGTTTCATTATCTGCATATGTGGCGTGTGCACTTGATCGATTTCCATTTGTAGCTAGCGAATGGCTAATGGCCAAGCTCAGGAGATGAACTCAAGGGCTAGGTTCTGTTGGACTTTATATACTTGTATTTTTTTTGTTATAGTAAATAACTTTTAAATAACTCATCTTTTTAAAATATATTTATAGATCGATTATAACAAACATGATATCAATTTTAATTATAACAGTTAAAATCATATTGTTTCTACGTTCTCTCCCGAAGAGCCACAAGACATAGTAAAAAAAACCCCCGATCACTTGCTGCGTGCATGATCCATCATCGCCGTCACATCTAAAGCTATAGTGCACGTCGTGATCGAGATAAGAGCGCCAATCATATGGGTACAGTCGATGGATATTATCCTTATGGTACATTTCTGTGCAAAACAGTGGCTTTCGACAGTACCTCCAATGTATGTATATACTCCACGTTCTACATGTTTGTTTGCTACAGTTGTAAAGTATCTGCACTGATTGCACAAAACTCGTTTATCTGTCGATGGTTTCTTTCCCCTTGTGGCCCCTGTGCTGTGCATCATCTCACTTATTGGGCCCAAAGGCCTCTTAACTTACTGTTCCGGGGATAACATGAGCACTAAATTGGCAGACAAATGCAGAGGTTTATTGAACTGAATTATTAATTTCACCCCCTTTGCGCGGTAGCGGTAGTGTAGATTAATACCATTTAATCAGAACTACGTAAGGTTTCTTTCGTGTTTGTTCGTAAACGGTTTTACTATTACACAGTCGATTTAAATTTTTTTATCTTTCAGTTATCTCAAATTGCAGTGTACTAATTCATCATTTTCTAAAGTCCAATACTAATTCCATCTCGAGTTGACCCTGGCCTTAACATATAGCTAGTGACGTGTTTGAACATGCGGAAGTGCTATATATTCTTCCACGTATATCTAAAAAAGGTTCGACAACGTGTGTCCTTGAACGTGACTCGTCGAGCCCGCTACGTACCCTTATACGAAGGAACAAGGATTGATCACTTCTCCCCTAAGATATATATCTTTTCCTCGAGCCGTGTCAAGCCTCGACAAGTGTCCTCCTTACTGTATTCGATCAGATGTACATAACCCACACAAGGGGAAAGCGTAAGCCTGCAAATCGTGAGCATTTGAGGATGCTGATCGACAGATGTTATGCCCATGGATATATACATGCATGCTGTGCTATCCCTGTAGGCCGGTTGGGTCATATATGGATCGATCCCATCTCTAATCCTTTCCCTTGAGCCGTTTCAGCCTCCTACTTGCCGTGACAAGTGTCGGCCGAACGACCACCCTGGCTAGCTCCTCACGCAAGACCGGACACACTGATAGGGGTGCAAGCAGAGCGTATAATTTTCGTCCGTTCGACAATCGAAAGTATGCAAAATAGATATGGAAAGGGTATATGGGTATCTAGCACTGTTCGTGTCCGACTCCAACTCTGAGAAAAAAATATGGAATATGATACGCCTAAAGTGATATCCGTCCGTATATATCCGTATGTCAAATGATATGAGTAAGTCTGTTGTGACTTCACCTAGGAACAAAATAATATATAGGCAGATTGTCACATCTAAACAAGTGGAAATACTGAGTGTTCTTCCTTCAACATCTCAATAATTAGTCTCTCCATGTTCACTCCGATTGTACCATACTGTCCAATGTCCTGTGCAAAGAAGCGGATAATTTTCGTCCGACTGACCATCCGAAAGATTGTGGAACGGATACGGAATGGAGAAATAGATACCCGACATTATACTTGTCCGACTTCGAGGAAAAAATATGGAATAAGATACATGAAAAACGATATCCGTCCGTATCCGCTCCGATTATACCCCTACACACTGACACACAATATACAAGTGATGTCAACTGTCAAATAGTATAGTAATAAGTTGTAACGTCCCGCGTTTTCTAACTAACCTAATTAGCGTATTAATAACGATTAAGCGATCAAATTAATATTAGGAATCAAATTCTTTAGTTCGTTTATCGCCGATGAAATTCCAATTAACGAATGCGAGGAAATAAACCTAACATATTGTATTACAAATCAAAACTCAATTATCCATTATCATTAATTCACACTTACAATAGAGAGAATCAATTACAAAGGGAAAACCATCTCATAAAAACTCATTTACATTCAGATCAACAAAGAATAGAAATTACATTCGGATTAATACACATTCTCTTCTGTACATCAATATTAAGAGAAAGGCGAAGTTACATTCATATCATCTCATACATTAGGATTCATCATCGAACCAACACCGCACCGCTATTTCTTTGTGAGTAAATTAGTACTTAGGATGCCGGAAAAGACCGAACAAAAGAACAAATAAAACTAAGCGAACAAAAGAAGGAAAGAGAGATTGCCGTCAGAGCCATAAAGGTTAAGTTCAAGCAGGGTTGTCCGTTCACGGAGATACCTAACCGTCCGGAGGCTAGTCGGCACATCTCACGACCATAGGGTCATCACTCAGCATAAACAAACCTGAGTTATTCTCAAAAGACATAGAAACCAGCTAACTATCCCCAAATCACCAAAATACCCTTATGCATCTCCGAGGCACCAAAAAGCCAGCAAAGCCCTTCGAGGAGCCACAGTCATAGAGAGGCCAGCACAACACTCTCCAAAAGGCATAGCACAGCAGCTCTGGACAACACAACAATAAGCAAAAGAGCACACGTAGCCAGCCAAGTAGAAACAAAGGGAGAAGAAAGCCCATGGCACCAGCAAGCCATTCCTTTCTTCCTTTTCATCCCAAACCCTCAAACTCCACAGCCATAGAGCATCAACCACTGCAAGATAGTTAGGGCAAGCTAACCAAGAGCCCAGAACTGGTAGTAGGCCAGAAGTGGGGATGCGGATCGCAAGAACCAATGACTGGTTAGATACCAAAAGTGGGGTATACGAAGGTAATATATTATGCAGTTGGGTATTGGTACCGTGTGCATGCATGGCTCGTGCTCATAGCACACGCCTCACGCACGCACAGTGCGAGGGAGTCAACGTGGAGGCGTAGCGTAGCGTGTAGGCGAGGTGTTGGATGACCTTTTCCTCTCCGGCCTCTCCTCGCAGCCGCCCGGATAACCACGGCCGGCCACCTCCCTCGCCTGCAAAACCCTACGTACGTACGTCAGTACATGCATGCGCCCAGGCGCCCCCAGATGCATCCATCGACGGATCGACCCATTAACACTCTGATCAAGCCACTCAAAATTAATCTTTAATTTCTTACTATTTTTAACTACCGTATGTATGTACGATGATTGACGATAAAAAGGAGATTTAATTACCATATGTTTAATAATATATAGCGTGCATTGCTAACATACCGAATTGGCATACACACAGACAGGTCGGTCGTGCGCTACTTTGGAGTTTTGGAGCTCACATGCTACCCTTCACTCTTCCAAACTGATCGAGTTTTGTATCCATGGTGTTTTGTAAGCTTGCATTTGAGGAGTTATCCATTAAATGAGTTGCCCAACAATTCAAAAGAAAATTGTAAGATGCTGCACACGAGAGTCGTTTCGGCCATAAACATTGTTAAGACCGATTTGTACAATAGATTATCTAATGAGTGGCTAAATGACTTGGTGCTGCGCTACATTGATCTGGGATATTTAGAGGACTTGATCGTGATAGAATTAGGAAACAATTTCAAGCCATGAAACATCGGAGAATGAAATTGCCTCGGCCTCCTAGATGTGATTAGTGCTTTACTGGTATTTTTTTTGGTTTGTCAATTTTCAATTAACTTTTATTGATCAATTAATCCTAACACTCACTAATCCATCCACTTTTGACGGGTTGTTACTTCTTCTTTTGTTCAAACTAGTGTATTCAACGATTTGATATTTTTATAGAAAATTGCTGTGTAACTTCATTAACGAGGTACCATATTCTATGTCTACCTTTACATGTTTGCATGTGGATCATAGTTTTGGGTTTTAATTAGTGTCATATGCTCTTATTGTTGTGATTGTAACGTGGATTACATATGTCTAGCTTGCTTTGGTTTTGATATTACTATTGGTTTGTCCTGTCCGACCTAAATTTTAATCTTGGATCCTTCACTGCACAGATAAATATATCCTCAATAACAACTGTTGATGGAGAATAAGCTAGCCACGTTAAAGTACAGCATGTTCACAATGTTACATGGTTTGTTTTCCACCCATCCATGCCATACTAAACCCTGAACCTCACAGGCTATAGCAGCCAGCCACCAAACAAAACTCAACACAAGCTCTACACACCATTCTTGTCTCTTGTAACTTTTCCTAATTGATGCAGCATGACACAGCTACACCTAATGCATTCTGCCACTTTGTTTCTGGGGCACTACCTTGCTGCTTCTTCTCTCACATGGTTCATGCCCCCTGTGGCGCAGCTGGCGCTAGCTACCTCGTTTACTTCAAACGGTTTCGACCTCGCCTCCAGGTGCGCCGCCACCTGTGAGCCTCCTGTGCACGCTCTCGGCGTCAGAGGCGGGCAGGGTGACGTCGCCGTCCTCCTCCTTCTGCTCCTTCTTCTTGGTGTACTCGCCGTAGAGGTAGGAGGAGAAACCCCAGGCGCAGAGCGCGGTGGCGATGGCCTTCTCGGGGCCGAACGGGTCGCCGAACACGACGACGCCGCCCAGCACGTTCGCGGTGAGCACGGCGGCCATGCACACGCCGCTGTGGAGCGACGATGTGAGGTAGATCACGCCGGCGGTGCCCATGAAGCACGCCTGCCACGTCAACACCAGAGTGGCCACGACGGTCCAGTACGCGGCCGTCGAGCCCTTCCAGCGCTCCACGTCCTCCTCCAGCCCCCCCGACGCCGCCAGCCCGACCGCCGCCACCACCGAGGCCATGGCCTGCATCAGCGCCTGCACCTCCACGGCCAGTATGAACCCGCCGGACACCGCCTCGCGGTAGAGGAGCTCCATGACGGGAAGGTACGCGGAGAAGAGCCCGGCGGCGCCCAGCGTGACGACGAAGCCGATGAGGTAGGACTTCTGGCCGCCCCCCTTCGGGCTCTCGCCGGAGTCCCCGGAGCGGAGGGCGAGGAGCACCGAGCTGAGCGTCAGGAGGACGACGGCATTGAGGTTCATGAAGGTGAGCGGGTGGCGGACGATGACGACGGCGAGGACGAGCGTGAAGGCGAGCTGTGTGGACAGCAGCAGCGACGAGGTCGACACCGGCAGGAACGACGTGCTGTACGAGAACAGCAGGTTGTTGGCGCCCATGAGGGCGCCGATGATCAGGCAGACGGCGAGGAACCGCCGCGAGAACCACATGAACGGCCCCGGCATTGCGGCGGGGCGGCCGGCTGCGAGGGCGGCCACGACCAGCAGCGGGAACCCCGCGGACTGCACCAGCGTGACGACCCATCGGTTGCGGCCGCCGTGCGTGAAGTAGAACCTCGACAGAAGGCTCGACGCCACCGACCCGACCAGAAGCGCCGCGTAGTTCGCCATCAGAAGCAGCATACTACGGCGGCGCGGCGAGGCCATGGCACCGTGGCCCGCGGAGCTCGCGGTGGAGGAGGAGGAGGCGGCGGCGGCGGTGATTACCATTGCTGTGTCGTCGTCGAGGAGGAAGGGATGGCGATGGGTGTCGTATTTATGCGGCATATATATTAAGTGGGGATTTGCGATGACGATGACGAGATCGAGAGGAGGAGATAAAGACTAATTGCGTATGAGTACTGGAGAATATATATATAGAAGGATTTATCTTCCATAGCTGTTTCTGTGTGCTTTTCTTTGCATTTTTAATTAGGTGCGTATGCATGACCGCTCTACGGCGTGAATGGTTTGTTTCAACTTGGGATCGTGGAGATTGTGTCGGGGTTGTAAGTGGAAAGAATTGAATGTAAATAATGGAATCGAAATCCGTCTTTCTCGATTCTTTTTCTGTCCATGGATTGTCTTCTATCTATTTCAGAGTGGGATTACCAACATAAATTATTGGCGGCTCGCCTAACCTTCACATGCTGTGAGCTGTGTTGTGCGCGCTATATGTAAATGTAAGCATGTGTTTAAACCCTAGATCTGAAGACTGTTCTGTCCTTCTCTCAGAGAGATGCTTACCTAAAGATAGAAAAATAAAACCTCCGCTCAATCATTTGCCTATAGTCAAACGAGTTTCATATTTGACTTCAGAATCCTTACTATGAGACTCCATCTTATGGGATACACTTGTCTATTGATTTTTAAAAACATAACTAGATTTTCTTGCATTATTGTGGATACTATTAGCCCTACTAACATGAAGAGAGGAAATAATGCATGTGCATTCTTCAAATTGATATACCATAATTTGGTGAAGACATCATAACCAAAATTTTCATCTAAGGATTGCCGCCTAAAAAGAAGGCAATGGAAACAATAAGCTACATCATTCTCCACACTATATTCCAACTAATAGTGCCTCTTAAACCATGTTTCATGGAATCTCCTAAAATCCTTTTCATATTGTTTGCGAGGAAAATTATGACCAAAAGGTTAAGTAACTTACCCACTTAATATATAAGCCATCCTCACTTGATCTCTAATGTTGGGATAAAATTCCTCAATTAGTATACGAAGTGCTGGATCAGCTACAATGTGAACTTTCAGGTTGAAATCCTTAATACCTTTGGTTTGTTCCCATGGAAGTGGACCAAGTGGCTGTGTTTGTGCATCTTCAACATCAATGCGCAAGTCGGCTACCACAGCTTGAACACCATCAACATTAACTTCTGCTTCTCCGATCGCCACAGCGTTTTCGCTTGCACGGGTACTTGGTCTTGAGCTACTGTCGCTTCGACACAGTGCTAAATAAAATAACTCTTTAAATCTAGCAAATCAATTAACCAAACATGAAAACCAATTACAGATTTACAGTCTATTCAATTTTTAACTGATTTTCTCATTACACTCTTACCTTTGGATATAGACTTCTTGTTTTGAGATTGAGGAGGAGCCATGTCTATGTGCGCCACGCCGCCCACCTCGCCTCCTCGGTTAGCCCTCGGCTCGCCCGCTGTGCCCGTCCGCTTGCGGCGCACCCAGCGCCTGCCCGCGGTCCACGTCCTCGGCATTTGGCCTCGCCGAATCTCAAGAGTTTCCCATTTCTTGATCCCTTTTATTGCGTTCCTAATCATGGCCGTCCTCGCCGAGTGTGGTCGCCACCATCCTCACCTAGCATCAGGCGGCGCAGAAGCCCTAACCCTAGAGCGCTTGCGCTTCCTCTCTTGGGACAGGGACGGCGACTCCTCTGGCCTTCTGCTATGTGGTGTTTGATGTGGATTGAAACTGAGTTCACAGGAAGATTGTTAATTCAGAGACAGTTGGCTGTGCAACTTCCCCATTAGTTTGTGCGCAGGGAAAGAGATGCAAGAAATATTGGTAGGCTGCAGAGGATAATCAAGCCGAGAAAAAGTCCAGGCTCCACAAACACATCAAGGCGGATTGTGGTGGCCGCGATACTGTCGAACTTCTGGTGATCACTCAGGCGGCCAATCATTTGTGACGTCATTTTTCACGCACAGATCCATGAAACGCGGTTTTATCTGTAACATCGGCCATGATGCACGTCGCTAATATTGTAGCGAGTTGGATCTCCCGATAGTGTACACCCCGATTCTTGAAAAAAAAAACACCATAGTGTACGTCGCGAGCCTGACAGGTGTAACGCCAATACGTGAAAGCGGCCGGACATATCAGTATCTCCATGTGCTCGGACGGACTGGGATTGGTGTGCCGCCGATCTGCACGAATAGCCGCCGCCGCCGCCGCCTACAAAATATAGCCCGGTTGTGTGCGCGCACGCGCGCGCTACGTTCTCACGCCGCCGACTCCTCGCTCCCCCCGTGCGGCACGCCTCGCCGCTCGATCGCCATCCCGCCGGCCGGCTACATGTCAGATCGATCCCCGTAGCGGTGATCCGAATCGAAGAAGAAAAGGGGGATGAAATCTGGAAGGATGGGGAAAAAGAGTAAAGCCGCGAGAGCAGCTAAGGATAATTAGGGCTACAGTATGGCTAGACAACATAACATTCTATTCTTCTCCCCGATGGAAGGGTGTATATCTAGGTACAAGTCCAACAGTAAACTTAAAGAAAATTACAGTAATTACGCCCAGTTTAGCCAAATGTTAAACACTATCCAAGTAGTCTGATTAGATGCTTAAACCAACATTAATGAAGATTAATATAGACCGTTGATGCTCCCTCAGCTACGACTATGAAGAAATCCTGGCCGTCAAGGGCCTCCGCTGAAACACCGAAGTGTTATCTTTAGATTGAATCATGCTCAAACATTACAAACACCACTCAGATTCTGACAGTTCCTCCCCCTCAGCAATGAACTTGTCCTCAAGTGTTTAATCAGGAAACCAAGACTTAATAGTTTGCGAATAAATTTCTGGAAATGTCCCTTTAATGAAATCTGCATCTTCCCATGAGGCTTCTTCTGGGGGCAAGTTTTCCCACTGTACTAGCCACTGCGTCACCAGACGATCTCTTCTGGGTAAAGCTCTAGTTTCCAGCATAGAAGCCGGTTCTGTCTTAATTTTCCCTTCTTTGCTGACCAGAGGTAAGTCAGGACTGGGAACAGCTTTTGGGCCACAATGCTTCTTGAGTTGGCTGACATGGAACACTGGGTGGATTCCTACTCCCTCTGGTAATTGGAGTTTGTATGCAACATTCTCAATCTTCTGCATTACCCTAAACGGTCCATAAAACCTGCTAGTTAACTTTAAAGCCTGTTTGAGTCCAAATGCAGAGGTTCGATAAGATTGTAACTTTAAATATACCATGTCTCCAACAACGAACTGTCTCTCACTGCGGTTCAGATCAACATACTTCTTCATTCGAGATTGAGCTTGGGCTAGATTCTCCTTTAATCTCTTGAGCATAGTTTGTTTTTCATGCAAAAAGTTTCTAACTTCCTCCTCTCTAGGGCCCGGTATAGCCACTTCATTTATCATAGGAGGGGAAAATCCATATAATGCTTGAAAAGGTGATACCTTGAGAGAAGTGTGGAAGATAGTATTGTACCACCATTTGGCGAGAGCGCCACCCATTTCCTAGGTTCTTGGAACGCCATGCATTTGAGATATGTCTCTAAGCATTGGTTAACACGTTCAGTCTGTCCATCCGTTTGTGGATGGTAGGCTATATTTACTGTTTACTATGCAAATATTTCTATCAAAAAGTATCTGGAGAGGAAAACTTTGGTCACATGTGACAAATATTGAAAAACAAAATAAGTATTTTCTCTCTTATAATATATAATATTAAAATATAATAAATGAAGTTCTGCAACAATCTATTTTTTAAAAAGTAAAATTACATATACATTACCAAGTTATTCAAACGTATTTTAAAAATGATATCCGCACAAGTGTGTATCTGCAACAATTTGGACAGTTCCGATGTATTATGCCTGATTCTCAGAGCCCCAGTCTCTGACTCGGCTCGTGGCAGCCTACACACTGCGAGTCCGTCCTAGCTCTCTGCCGTGTGGCCGTGTAGGTCCATGAGAAGAATGCGCGAACCTGCAGGTGAAGCAACCGGCCGCCATCTCCTTGGAAGAAACACTCGAGCCAGACACGTGACATCTGTCGAGTTGGTTGGTTGGTTTGGTCAGCTTTTCCTCTCCCTGTTCCGAACTCCGGCCGATGATTTCGGATCCACCACACCAACCTGCTTGGGATCTCTAGTACGCGCAATACCCTTCTGTTCTCAGAGAGATCGTGATCCATGACGGACGTACGCGACGGCCATCTCTCGTTTCTTGCATCTTTAATAAGATCCTGCAACAAACCAAGTGTGAATGTGCCATCATCATGGCTGCCAGATTCTCGTGTAGCAAGTGCCTGTGTTGCACAGAAGCTCAAACCAATGCTAGCTCGTGCCCTGTCCCCACACAAGTAACACTTTTATCATGATTTCCTAGCAGGCCAGCAGTGCTCTTACCAGAAAGAAGGATAGAAAGAACTACTACTGCTATGATTTCGAAGGTGCCCCGGATAAATCCTAACCCCACTCAAGTTCAGGCCAACGCAAGCCTTTCTTTCGGCTCTGAAACACTGCAGCTACAGCAGGAGGGCCGCACGAGTCTCGACTCAACTGCCCGAGGCCGGCCGATCAGTTCTGCTGCTGCCGCCGCCGCCGTACGGACGCCGCTAACAACTGCAGCAATGCACTATGATCAAGAACAAAACATGCGATGGAAGAAAAAAAAAACCACCGGAGAAGTAGAACGATACGCGAAACTGAGCGAAAAGCTAATAGTCGTCTTCTTGTTTCTGATTCTGAAAGTCTGATAGTCTAATAGTACTATGCACAACCCACCGGCGCCGACGATGGAGGGCACATGACCACCATGTAAACCACCGACTGTCACCGAAAAAAGAGAGAATAAAATTAAAAAGAAGCCAGCTACCCCTCGCCACCCAGATATACAAAATGGAATCGAAGGAATAACGCGGCACTATAATTAACCCCAACAACTAAAGTTTTTTTTTCTTTTGGTTTTTTGTTTAAACCCAACCAAGTTTCGTCGCCATCTTTGACCTCTCTTCTTCTGCTGCTTCTACTGCTTCTCCTCTTCTTTCCCCACCGTTTTTCTGCGACGCCAAATTCTTCTTCTTCTTCTGCTGCTGCTGCCCTTTGGGCGTCGCACTTCGAGGTTTTCGCGATCGATCAGTCGGAGTCGCTGTCCATCTCCATCCCTTTCAGGCCCCTGCGCTTCTGCTGCAACCGCGAAGATTCAAGAGAGATTTCTCGTCAGGTCAGTGCACAACCAAGCAGAGACTTGAAAGCTGATTGGTGTGTGAAGCTAAACATAACAAGAGACAGACGACGACTTGGCCGGAGTAATTCGACAAGTCAACTAATGATCGTGTCCGTGTTAATTACGTGTGCTCACCTACCCTTCCTTCCGAAGAACAAGATTACTACTACTAGAAACTTTTTGGATGCGGCTGATGGCTTTCGATTCTATCGCAAGCACTTGTGTGAACATATCAAATGTCGATAAGTCATTTCGAAAAATCAGTTCCAATAAATCATTTTGAAAAGATCATAGAGAAATGATCCTATTTTAAAGGCTTGCCCTGATTGTATTAGCGGAAAGCAGGTTTAATTACAAGGACCCCTTCTCCCCGAACAAGGAAAAATAAACTAGAATTACATGAATAAGGGTAAATCCGCCAAGTGCTTGGCTCCTGTAAGGACCTATGTGCGGACCTCCTCTTTGACCCGCATTATAAGAAACTACGAGGAAGACTCTGACAAGCAAAAAATTCTTGCATTTAGCTCGTTCCAAATTTGCCATCAGGACGGTCATTAGGGCTTTGCGCGGGGCTCCAGGCGTCTGGATTATTGATTCCCACCATTTTCGTACAAAGGACGCTGGCCAACTTGTGGGCTCCAAGGCGCCGCAAGCAGTCCATCGTGCAGTGGCCATCTAGATTTTCGCGGAGTAGCAGCACTGGGCTAGGAGGTGGATAGCATCAAGGTTGATGTGGTGACATCTTATTGGTGCGACCCGACTCTTTTCCAAGTTGGTGTGTAGCCCTGTTGCATTACTAAAGGACTGCAGAATAGCCAGCAAATTTTAGACATCTTGTTGTTGGGGTGGAGAAAGATGGCAGCGTCGTCTGCGTACAAGGATGTTCTAAGAGTGGCCGCTCGACCGCCTAGCAATTGCAGGAGGTCATGGTTTGTGGCGACGTCGAGAATCTTTTGTAAAGGGTCCATCACAATAATGAAGAGAAACGGTGAGTTTTTTCGCCTGCGCGAGCTAATCTTGATGTGAAAAAAAATCTTATGTTTGTGCCGCCCTCTCTCAACCAATTAATACGCGCAGCCTATTTCTTCCTAGACCTTTCTGCCACCGCTAGCCCTAGGATCCTTGATTTGAGGCGATTTCGCAACTCAATTTCTTCAACTAAAAGAGTGCGGCTTTCCTAAGCTATCTCAAGACGTAGGACTATCTCTTGGACCATGAGAAGTTGTAGTCTAGCCTATGGGAGAATCGTTTTCCCTCATTCCCTCAGCCTTTTTTTGCTACACTTTGTAGTTTTTTTGTTAAAGGAGAGGATTGGATCTCAGGCTTGCATAGTTTTCGTCCAAGCACGTTGGACGACCTCAGAGAATCGCAACAATTTTGTCCGAAAGTTTTCAAACGAAAGAGAGTTTTGGAGGACGTGGGCCGCTGGTATTGGAAAGAAGAAGAGGACAGTGGTCCAAGATAGTAGTGGCTAAAGCATGCAAGGTGTGATTGCCAATGGTTGTATCCCAGGAAGAATTGCAAAACAACCTATCCAATCGCACAAGTGTTGGGTTCTCTCTTTTGTTACTCCAAGTGAATATTCTGTTTAGGAGGTGAATTTCTTTCAATTCGCAAGAGTCAAGAGCAAACCAGAATTGACTCATAATGTGTCGGTTGAGGTTGCAATTGTTTTTATCACTGGCCTTGTAGATGAGGTTGAAGTCCCCCAAGACTAGCCACTTTGTGTCATTTTGCGGTTTTAACCCAACCACCCTTTGTCCCTGTCCAAAGACAGGCCATAGACCGTGGTCAAAATAAAGTTAGCAAAAAAAAGGAGGCTTGAGTCCAAGGTTAGCAAAACTGCAAAACACACGTCTGGTCTCTCCCCTTCGCATCTTTACTGATGGCTAGGATTCGTTGCTCTATCCTCGGCGCCTTATCACGTGGCCCCACCAGGGTCACCGTATCTATGCCAGCGTGGGGAACAGGCCCCACACGCCAGCGACCCACGTTGTACCTAGCGGCGGGCCACACCTACTCATGGACCACATGCAGGGGGATAGGTGGGCATTCCCCCTCCACATCCGCGTGTTTCACTAGACTGAGGCTGACCCCAGGGGCCCACGTGAAGTTCGGAGACCGGGCACTTCAGCAGGGGTGGAAAAAAAAAAGCTCTTTAGTGAGGCTCGTTAGCTCGGTTTAAAATTGCTTCAATTATATTTGTTAATTGGTTAAACATTAAAATGAGTTGATTTCAAATGAATTTGAATTTCGCTAAAGCTCGGCTCGTTAGCTCGTTTCTAAAAATACTTTTAAATTATACGTAAAATAGTAATAAATTAAACTATATCAATTTTAAAAAAAGCTCGATAAAACGAGGAGTTATCTCCATGTCCACCCGGCGACGCCACGCACCTCGCGTCTGTGCACGTCGGCTATAATAAGGATAAATCCGTTACGTGACAACTAATCATGCCAAGTTTAGATCCTCCTGCTTCACTTTTAACACCACCGAAAGAATCCCCTGTTCCTTTCTCTACCACTCCGTCATTTGCTTTTAATATTTTGTCTTGGTTTTTGGCAAAAACAGGATAAAACATTAATCGCAAATAACATAGTAGTAAAAAACAAAACAAGGGTTCTTTCTATTACGGGTGCAATCAAAGCGAATACAAATGGATATTACTCTTCCTATATTCTATTCTATTTTTTTTAAGTCGGACTCAGACACAAATAGTGATATATACCAATTTCTCCACAAGCCTTTGAAAAATTCGTCCGATCGATCGAACGAAATTATCCGTTTCTTTTACACTCCTACACAGAACATTGATCACTAGGAGTGCAATTAGAGCAATCATAAAAAGACTAATCGTCCAAATGTCAAAGGCAGAGTAATCAGTATTCCCCGCTAATTTAGATACGACAATACATCTATCTATTATCTTGTTTCTAAGTAAAGTCCCGCTTGTTTAGATGCGACAATCCACCTATCTATTATCTTGTTTCTAAGTAAAGTCATAATAGACTTACTTATATCACTTAACATACGGATATATACAGACGGATATCACTTATCACATATCATATTTCATATTTTTTTCTCGAAATAGGAGTCGAACACGGATAGTGTCGGATACCCATATACGATACCCCTTCCGTATTCGCTTCGTGAACCTTCAGTCGAACAGAAATTATCTGCTCCATTTACGCCCTACTTTTGATGGTATTAAAACATATTCAAGAAATCCAGTGGGATAAATCTAAACGTTACATTTCTATCGGAACCAAAAATTTTCCCAATAATAACGTTAAATCCAGTGAGATGTAGCGAAGCACACGCAGCCATCAATGAGCAGGGCACCCTCGCATTCACGGGAAGTGGGCCCCACGTGATATAGGCTGGGAGAGGCGGAAGAAAAGCCAGCCGTTTCTTCCACTTTTCACCCAGCACCCTACCCCAGATCTACGCAATTTTAACCTTTTTTTTTCTCTCACACGAAATCACACAAACGGATCTAGTTAATCGACTGAAAGAAAAAATCGAAGCGTAAAGGGCTGTGATATGCATCATGTTTATACCTTCTTGGTACACTTCTTCTCGCGCACTTCATACCTGCTTCTGGTCACATCCGAGAGCCACGTCCCTGCGCAGATAAACTGCACGCACAAATACAAACACAAATTCACGTCAGTTTTATCGTGGCAAAAACAATAGTATCGATCGATCAGCCGATCAGTGGAGACGTGTGTTGGTTTAGTGGCAAGCGTATACATTGACCGCCTTCTCGACGGCCTTGGGCCGCTTCCTGGGACGCTGGGGCAGCTTGGTGCCCTTCATGGCCAGGAAGTCGTCCTCCTTCTCCTTGCGCGACAGCGTCGTGTAGATCCGCGGCAGCTGCTTCTGCGCGGCCGCCGCCTTCGACGACGACGACCCGGGGCCGTGGTGCTCGGCCTGGTGGCCACCGCCGCCCCCATGCTGATGCTTGGATTCTTGGGCGCCAGTCACCATCGCCTTGTCCGCCCCCGGGCGCTGCTGCCTCCCCGCCCCCGCCGGCGCCGCAGACGACGACTGCCCGCCGGCACGCTCCTCCACGGATCTGACCATCATCATAGCATCAAAACACAAGAGCAGCAGCAGCAACAGAACGAAAATAATTCGCCCACGGCTGATCGCTACGGCACGGTGGTTGGGGTAAAAGGGAGGGTGGGGTTAGTAGCAGCAGCAACAGCGACTGAACTACGGTACAACACAGCACGGCGACATGGTGGAGATGATGGGCGGCTGGATGCAGCAGCACCGGCAAAGCAAAAAAGCTACTGCCACATAAAAAAGATTAGTCAAGGGAAGACGAAGTGCCGCCTCCTCGTCATTGCTCGATGATCCAGAGAGGCCAATACTACACCATTCGTCGCCCAGAAAGATGTAGGAAATCACAAAAGAAAATAAAACCTGCTTTATCAATTTAATTTTAACGAACAAAAAAAAGTGTGGAGTGAAAAGATGAGAAGGTACCCTATCATCTAAACGCACCTTGGGTTTGTGCAGATGGAGGGGGGGCGTGACAGCTCGACAGCACGAACTAGACCCAACCTACAACCGATTCGAGGAACCGACGCGAGCCCGAGTCACGAGCTCACGACGGCACGACCCCGAGAATACGGCTCGGTGCGAGGGGCAAAAGTGGAAGGGAAAAAACACGAGGAAGGGAAAAGAAGACGGGGCACGTCCGTGGTGGCGGCGAAACAGCTAGCCCATCCACCGAAGGATGAGTGAGCCGGCGACGCGTACCTGTGGTGGGGGTGGGCATTGCGGAAGTGGTGCGCGTCTCCGGCGGCGGCGCCGCTGCGCGCCGGGAGGGACGAGATGACCCGGAGGTTGGACCCGCGACGGTAGCTCGGCGGCGGCATCAGCTTCTCCGCCGGTTCTGACGAGCGGCGCTGGATCTTGACGGCGGCCTGACGGCGCTGTTGGGAGGGCGTGCTCGCCGACGCGGACGTGGACGCCGCCGAGGCGTCGCGGCGGCCGCGCGAGCGCTTGTTCTGGCCCCACTGGAGCAGCATGGTGGCGTCATGGCCGGCGCTGCCGCTCGCGCCGCCTCCGGTGGAGCTCGGGGAGGTGGGTTCAGGGAAGTCGGACAAGGGGTGGTGGTGGCTGTGGTCGCGCGCCGGGCTCCGGGTCATGGATGAGGACGCCGGGGCCGGTGGCGGCGGCTGCGGAGCGCGACCGCGCGGCTTGGGCCCCAGCGAGGTGGCGGCCAGGTAGGACGCCAGGCGCGAGCTGTCGGTGGCGACGGCCGGGGCGTCGTCGTCCTTGCTCGATCTGGGCGCCGCCGGCGTCGGCTTCCGGCTCCCGCCGCCATTGGCGAGCGGGAGGCAATCCGGGCTGATTCTCTGGTACCTGCAGAAAATTCAAAGGATCGAGAAACCACATGAGCGATTGGATCGGACAAGAACCAAGTCGAACATTTGGAATGGAGGATGAAACAAATGGCAAAAGGTTTTTCTTTTTTGCGAGAATTCGAAACCAAAATCAGCCGAAAACCACCATGTTTGCAAACTGCAAGATTGAAGGCCGAACCAACCATTCGGAGATCTGTTTAAGAGAAATCAGCACAACGCAGAGATACACAAAACGCAGAAAAGCGGCAAAGATATGAAACAATCAGGTGAGGAATGAATCTTCAGCCATGAGCTTTCATCTCCGCGAGAACGTAGCCAACGAAAAACCAAGCAACGAACGAAATCGATAGGTTACTCAGAAACCAATCAAAATAGCCACGAAATGGGGGGAAGGCAAGGAATTTGAGATAATCAAACCGAACCGGCACAGATTGGCAAAATCCTGCAGCGAGACGGGATGCAAACAGCAGAACACATATCAAACGATACCTTGGACGAACCAGGAGAAGAAGACGGCACGTGAACAGAGAACAACGGCGAGCAAGAAAAATGAAGGGATAAACCTGCTCAAATCGGTCGGCAAGAGTCGAAACAACACACACCGAAAGCGGAAACCGGACACCAAAAATCGCACCTTGATCTCAGGAGCAAACAAACACAGCACAACACCAAGAGCGCAGCACAAATTGCAGCGGCGGCAACAGAGAGAAGGGATTGGGGATTCCAGGCGTACCTCATCATGTCCAATGCCGGCGGGGGTTTCGACGGGCTCGACGACGCGACGTCCCGAGCAACCGCGACGGGCTCCACGGAGCCACGCATCAAATCAGCCTTCCTCTCTACTCTTCTTCTTCCCTTCCGTTCCTCCAATCGCGCAGGCACACACCCTTCTACCTCTGCGTCTCGCTCTACGGATCAAACATCTGGAACCACACAACCGAGGAGAAATTGCACGCAAAAGGGGATTCTTGGGAAATCTGACAGCTAGAACAGAGGAGGAGAGAGCAGCAATGGCGACGGGGAGGGGAGCCTGAACTCCCGAGGCTTTATCGTTTCCAGTCTTCCAACTATGCCCTCCATTCCTCACACTAATTCGCACCTCTGCCACCTCTACGCCTGCACCCAAGTGCACCTGCGACTGCGAGGCTAGGGCACACTCGGTGGGCGTTTGCGCAATCCCGTCCAGTGGCATTCTTTGTGATTAACACGAAATTCTGTGGGCTAATGCATAACCTGGCGCATGGCATAGAGTGTGATTAACTCGGAATTCCGTGGGGATTTGCGTAAGCATGCATCACATTCCCCGTGCTCTGCTCGACTCTGCAAACCAGCGGAGAAATTCCTAGCGCTACCCAGCACTCGAACACCCACATCTACCATGACCGACACGTGGGCCATGGCTGACACGGTGCCTCGTCGCTGTAGACAAGAAAAGGCGCAGTTTTGTGTAGCTGACGGCCGTGATCTCATCATCATCTGGGACGTGGACGGCGATTAGGCCTCCTAACTTTGGTAACAACTCGGACACTGCCCTTCCTGAGTTCACAGAACGAGACGTGTTGTCACTGCCGTGTGGGGCCGGGAAGTGCCCGGCTGTATCAGACCCTGTTCTTTTCAGTTTTTAAAAGCTGTTTTTTGGCTTTTCTACAGTAACTAGCTTCTAAATAAAGTATTTTTTTCAAGATAGGATCTACTAGTTAATTGTAGTACATACTTTACTAACTTCATTTATATCGATAAATATCGCACGTTAATTTCTGTTACTCTGTAATATCTCGCATAAACAAATTTCAAAAATCATAAACCGCAATTAAAACCATGTTCGCAGCCAAAAGAACAGGCCCGATGCATCTCAACCTCGGGAAGGAGAACGAGTGGCCATTGGATTTCGAACGGACGGCTGGATTCCATGGCGTGGGACGAGGATGCGTTATCTATTCACTACCACGTCATGGGTTGACGGGTCATGTGAGCCGAGGGGCGGAGCGCGCGAGGCGGCGCGGTTGCCCACCATGGACACGTCGATTGCACGACTTGCATGCACAAGATCACACCAGTATTGGCAATGCTACCAGCATTAAAAAAAAAGGTGATATCTTTGGGAGGCCTGCGGTTTTGATGTAACTTTGTCCTTTTCAAATAGCTTTTAGTTTTAAAAGCCAAAAAAATATTGAAAACGTATTAATTTTTTAACTGTGTTTTTCTATTTTTTTTCTTTAATTGAACAACTTAGAAAAAACTAGTAATGTTATAGTGTCATTTCACCTAAAAGTTATATTACTTTTGAATGGGGCTTAAGAGGAAGATGTGTCCAAGATTTGTTTCATGGATTACTCCTTTACTTTTTGAGTCACACAATTATAGGTTTTGATATGCCTAACCCAAGGTTTCTTTTGCATATTACTTCTTTATATGTTGAGTCATACGATTATCAGATTTGATATGCCCAACAGGTATGTTCTAGATAAGCAAGCAACCATTGTAAGGGATACCTTTAGTGGAAGGATCCAAGAGCAGAAGTGTAACATCGAAACTAATAATTGTACGACTCACCGTAAAAAGAAATAACCGAAAATGGAAATCCTCCTCTTAGATATTCCTAGGTCCATATTGTTCCAAAGATCTCACATCTTCAATGTTGGTATCAGTCAAACTAATGTTGTGATCTTATATACTTGTGGCATGTTTTGCTATGAGATATTTGCATCATAAGTGTCGATTTTTATAAGGATGGTAATCTAATGTCATCGTAACAAAATGAGTTTTTTCCCTGGTTTGGCTGTTAGCATTTCTAGAATATACTTGTTTGAGCATTGGATGTCAGCTGTCACATATTTTTCACTGGCTAGTTTGGCAACATAACAAGATTTGGTTGTATTACCTTTTAGACAAAAGGAAGTTTCCTTTCACTTTTCTAAAAGAGATAATGTACATTTGAGTATCTTGTTTGCTTTGGTAAAAAGTTTGTTTTATGTCAGCAAGCTTAGCTTGATATGTTCCAAAAGGATGGTCCTTTTTTATAGCAAGGTGGCAACATATTATCAATAGTGCAAGTGCAACAACCAATTTCACCAAATGGACATGAAGCCCTCACTTTTGCAAAAAGATAGTTTGCCACTTTACTAACAGAAATCTTTTCTTTTGAAACGTATCAAATAGATAAGTTTGCATGTATCATAAAAAGGTTTCTGACAATGTGGATAATACACCCGAATGCCCATTAGTACTTTTTTTTCAAGTAGAATTTGTCTTCCAAATTGGCATACAAACTCGAACTATTTCATATTGCTTAAAAGAAAAAAACAATCTAGCTTAAAAATGGTAATGCCAAACTAGCTTAAAAATGACTAGTTAGTAGATTTGTGAAGGTTTACATAAAACAATAAATAATCCCTTGATTAGATTAACCCTTTTATTCATTACATTTGGTGCAATTAGTTACTGATGGTAATCTTGACACCAACAAACACAAGTTTTTTTCTTAGGGAACTAAACTAGTAAATAACACATCATACAAAGTTTTATTGCAAACCATCCAACAACTTAATTGAGAAAGGCAAACCCAAAACAATTAAGTTGGTTGTCTCTATACTCTAACCTTTTGAAATTCTACCTAGGATGGCAAGCAATTTAGACATATCAACTATAACAACTAAAAATACTTGAACATTTCAAACAACTAAACATTCTACATAACATTTTATATTTTTGTTAAGTTATTATAGAGATGTATTTCAATGTTATTTTTGAAATGTTGAACATGATGGTATTAGATGCATAAGTTAACTAAATAGCAAAGTAAATAAAAGGCATCAAAAAGGAAAACATAAAAATGCTGAGAATGAGATTGGTACCTATTTTGAATGGCGTCCTCCTTCCTTTTGATGTGAGCCACATCATCTCTTCTTCTTCTTCTTCGGCATATGTGATGGTCGAAGATGAAAAGAGGTCAACTTTTTCCTATTTTCTCTTTCTAACATTTTTCTATCTCAGGTAGCCAAATATAGTTCAATTTACTTCCAAATCTCATGGAAAGTAAGTGAATTGTTTGTAATAGATCAAATAGTGGGGTCTTGGGAACAAAAAGAAGGACAAACTAGAATCAATATTGAAACCGTAAAAAGAGAATGCGATATTTTTTTATGTATGAAGAAGAGGGTTTTAGGGAAAACAAGAATTATAGACTAGGAATAGATCTTGAGATTTTAGAAGATTTTGTGACAGGTCATGAAGAGAATTCTTAAGGGAAATAAGAGAAACATATTGGGGGTCGGTGTGTAGATCTCAAAAGAAGCACGCAATAGAATCACGATGTATCATGAAGAGGAATTTTGAGAAAACAAAGCAAAGCGGATTGGGGATTAGATCTTAAGATCTCGAAAGATGTATGTGACGAGGTTTCATAGATTAAGAAGAGAAATTTTGAGAAAAGCCCTAGAACAAGTTGGGAATGATATTAAGAACTCTAGATCTCGAAAGAAGCATACGATAGATTTGTGATGTACCACGAAGAGGAATTTTGAGAAAACAAAGAAGAACGCATTAAGGATCGATCTTGACATCTCGGAAGAAGTGTGTGATGGTGTTTGATATATCAAGAAGAGCAATTTTGAGAAAAGAACTAGAACAAGTTGGGAATGATTTGGGAACTCTAGATCTCGAAAGAAGCACACAATAGAATCGTGGTGTACCATGAAGAGGAGTTTCAATAAAAAAAGAAGGATGGATTGGGGATAGATCTTGAGATCTTTGAAGACATACGTGATGGGGTCTGATAGATCAAGAAGAGCGAATTTGAGAAAAAAAGTAGAACAAGTTGGGACGGATCTTGAGAACTCTAAAGAATTACACCGAGTAGCAATACATCAAGAAGAAGGATTTTGAGAAAAGAAGAAGAATGAATTGGAGATATACCTTGAGATGTCAAAACAACCATGCGATTTTTTTGTGATTGATCTTCAAGAAAAAGGAGAAGGTGGGACTCAAAGTATAGATCTCACCAAAAGCGATGCTTTAAGATGGATCATCAGGAGGGTTGGAGAAAAGGATGAAGGTTCGGTCATTGAACCCGGCCAACCCGTATTTAAATCACCCACCTACCTCACTTTGCGTGAGAAAAGGAAAGAATCATATTTCTAACAAATTCCATTAACACCCACTCGCTGACATGTGGGCTCTTACACATGCATGGGCCCATTTACCAATAAACCATGATTACGAGAAAATAAAGAAGGGATGTACAACGAGAGTCCTAAATATAGAGAAAATAGCTAGCATCAAATATTAAGAAGGCATGTAATCCATGATACCGATCTGCTAGGGGCACACATTCTGCAAACAATAATGTCCTCCACAACCTACCAACCCACCCTATCCCACCCTCTTTCCCTCTAGCATTTTGAGTGAGCATCAAAGTAATGTAATAGGGTATGCCTTCGGTGGCATCGTGAAAGTGGTATCACTAATGTATTTTTTCAATGAATTACTATTAATCTTACAAAATAAATATGAGAGACTCAACACATAGGATCACGCAGAGAAGATAGGGGTTTAGACAGGTTCGAGTCTTCACAAGAGAGAATAACAACCCTACTTATGTATTCTTGTATTCAATCACAATGAGATGTTGTAGGACCGAAGATGGCAACAGAGTGGGGTGAATGGTGCCTTAAAAATTTTCCCCCGAGTATTGACTTATCCTTTGCTTCGATAGCTACAAAGCTATGAAGATTCAAATAGGAACCATACTCAAAATCTAGAGAAACTCAGAGTTGTACCACTGTTGAAAAGCAGCAGGTGCGGTACTACCGCTATTGGTACTGTAGTACAACCGCAATTGGTCAAAAGACAAAGTGATCGGATACGACTTGAATGATTGTCGACCAGTGAGTGATCAAAACCATGTGGTCGTGGTTATAAACCAACGTGGTCGAAAGTCGAAGTGGTCTGAATTCGACTTGAGTGGTCAACGACTAGAGAGTGGTCGAAAACTAACGCAGCAATGACAAGAGAGCAGTCGAAAGACCAACGCAGTCGAGGACCACTGAGTGGTCAAAACCTAAGTGGTAGATCACCAGTGAACGGTCGAAAAACCAGCGTGGTCGAAGACCAATGAGTGGTTGAAAACCTATGCGGTCGAACACCAGTGAGCGATCGAAAGACCAGCATGGTCGAGGACCAATGAGTGGTACATCACTGACTTGCCGCCAAGCCTCTCACACATCCGGATCCCACTGAACCGTTCTCGCTTGCAAACGGCCCAAGTCACTTGGCGCACAACATGCCTCTTCTCGCACATGACGGCACCCGGCTTCCTTGATCGCCTAGACCTCGACTCCTCCCTGAGCCTAGTCCTGGTCCACCTTGCCGTTGCCCATCATGTCCATCACTGGTAGCTCCCACTTTGGTTCCTGGTCATCCCAGCTTGCAACCACCCCGCAAGCCTTAGTCATCTTCAGTGTCTCCCTGACCGTTCTGGACCTCAGCTCCACCCTGTGCTTAGTCCCGGTTTGAGAGGATTGTAATTAAGAGGCAATCTCCAATACTACCCTTTTCAGGTTGTGTTTGTATGCTTTGTTCCCAAGTCTGCCAACTCCGTTGTGTTTTTATGTGGTTATTTCATTTCAGTTTTTCGGAGCTCTCTACAATATTTATTTTGCTTTGTTCTTGATATCATAAACGTTTGGGTTGCATCTCTTAACATTAAGCTCGGACTTAGGGTTGGAACTTCCACTGTAGTCAAGGCTATGATACAAATAGCAATCAGTGTGTGGGGTAGCTATTATATAATAAAACTTATGACTAATGATTTACTACTGATAATAAAAAAAGGGGAGAAAATGCATACTATAAATTTTTAAAAAAGGAGAAAAATATGGAGCCCTAAATATGGTGGACTCTTAATTTTAAGGGCTTTGATTTGAAGGTGAGCTTAGAGGTATATGAATTTGAAATCATTATTAAAAAATATCTAGCTTTTAATTTCGTGGTCCCTAATTTTGAATGCTTAGATTTGGTAGATGGCTTTAAGATATATTAATTTGAAAAAAAAAAGGTAAGTAGTAATACCTATAATTCAAAGGTGGAGCCACAGTGCAAATTTGCTATACAGGCCATCTTACATTTAAAATCGGCCTGGCTCTTATTTTAGGTTCTTGAAATCAGACTCTCTTGCATGAACCTCGACATTTCAAAAGCACAAAATACGGCAAACAATCAGGACTGCAGTTGTTCTCAAAATTGTCGATTTCGGCAGACATCGGTAGTGTGTGGGTCTCTTCTTTTCAGTTTCTAAAAGCTGTTTTCGACTTTTCTACAGTAATTAGCTTTCAAACAGAGTGTCTTTTCAAGGCGAGATCTACAAGTTAATTGTAGTACACATTGTAACGACTTTATTTATATCGGCTAAAACTGTACGCATGTTTATGTTACTTTGTACTCTCTCTCACGAACAGCCCAAAATCTATAAATCACAACGAAAAGCCAAAAGCGGAAACAAAAAAATAGGCTATAGTGTGCCCATGCAAGTGGCCTTTGTCATGATTCATGAAGAGGATGTAGCGCATTGGATGTGCAACGACGCCATCACCATTGCAGTCAAATAGTTTCTCTGACGTAGGGGCGTTTTTTTAGACTATGTCTTATGATTATTTGCTACAATTTATTAGTCTAATAGATAATAATTACTAAAAAATTAAAGCTAAAAATTAACTGAAAAGCTAAAAAGAATCTGCTCGCCGTTCGCTGCCGGCTTCCCGGCTGCTGTTACTTCCGGTTCCTGGCATTGCGGCGGGCGTTGGCAAATGACAACCGGAGGAGGCAATCCGTGCGGTTCTGCTACCTCATTTGGCAGATAGAATAGTTATCTTTCCAAACTGACGGAGAGTTCAGGGCATCCACAATGTATGAAAATAGAGGGTCCTAAGGCACCTTAAGTTCGACTTTATACATTACAAGGGTGACCTTAAGCAGGCCATAAGCAAAAAAAATTTAAGACCAGTCCTCAAGCTAAAGACCTGACCATAAGCATTAAAATACAATTTTTCTTTATCTGCCGAGTGGGATCATCTTAAGGCCTCTTAAGTTATATACATTAAAGCATCAGCCTTAAGATTTAGATGGGACTCATCTTAAGATCTCTTAGATTATATACACTGTGGATGCCTTGATGCACTGAAGAATGATTAACTGATTTCAAAACAATGTCCATCCTGCCAATCGCTGGAATTTAACACTGCCCTATAAAGTATCCACATTAAACATTTTGAAGAACCAGGTGTGTGCCCATTGACACGTCCGTTCATGCATGCGACGATAAGGTCTTTTATATCCTGGGACTGTATGATCTTTAACTGAACTCCTCGGAGATCTCACAAGATGGATGCCATCCTTAATTGAAGGTTACCAGTTTTGTCTTCCCTTCGATCTGTTGGTAGCTGGGAACTTGGGATATGCCTAATGAAGCAGAGAAGCGTTTGACCACGTCACGTGATAAATAAGGCCAGGTCACATGCAATGCCCCACTGTTGCGAGGTCTCGCTGTAATACCCTAGTCCATTGGTAGCAAGGACGAATCTAGCATGGAAGCTTCATAAGGCTTCAGTCTACCCTCCACCAGAGAAAGCCCTACCCTACCACCCAACGACCGGCCGGCAACCTCAGCCTTCCCTCGGTCCCCTCCGGACTTAGGAGGAAGAACACATTAGACATGGGTGTATCTCAATCGTTCGGCCTATAAAGCAATAACTAGTCCACAAAATCCATAATCAATAGTATCAAACAGCAACCCACCACTTGACAAGTCTAGAATCAAATAACTAGGGCAAATCTGCTGGCGGCGGTTGGGGCGCGGCCACGGAAGTGACTACTTGCTGAGCCGCTGAGGCTTGAGAGGGGAAGTGGCCGAGACCCGAGTGGGGAGATTTGTCGATTGCCGGCTGAGGATTGACCGCTTGAGAGGGGAAAGTGCATGGGAAAGGGGTGGGGAGGACTGTGGCGACTGTGGACTAGAGTCGATTAGCTGAAAGGGTCACCCGGTTAAGATGTCAAGATATTTACTTTGTAATTCAAGACTTCAAGTAGTATTATCTGTTAATTCAAGTAGTATTATCTCTTTACATTTGTTAGATATTACTAGTGTTATACTATTAGTGATGAATCCTATGATTTGTTGAGATAATATTTTCGGCAATAAATATTATCCAAACAAATGTGCGCAACAAGGTAGCTAGTGAGTAGCTCAATAACTTGATGGTGTGCTATACCGAGTGAACTAGAGGTACTTTCATTGTATTTCGCTTTTTTTGTTTTGTTTGTCTTGTATTCATGTATTAATTTGAATTGAACTAGAGTAAAATATTGTATTTGTGACAATTTATCTTAGCGCCTTAGCTCACCCTCGATTTTGTTCTTGGCTTCGCCACTGATTCGTAGTACGGCTCATATGGCCCGTGTTGAGTTGTGATTGTGGGATTAGTCTTATATTATTTATCTAAAGTGAGTTGTAGTAGTATATAATGCTTGTTGGGTCTAAACATGGCATCTTTGGGTTAATCGTTTTACACCAAATGTGAATGAAAGTGTGAATTAGGTGCTATGCATGCACGGGTATGCCTCATGGGTGGGCGCATTGAGTGGATTTTAGCCCACGATGTTACGGATGGTATCAATGTATAAACCCTCGAGCGTGGAGTTATGGTGATGGAAGTAGTCCTACATTGCATCAATCCTCGAGAGTCAACCGAGTTGTGATTGTGGGATTAGTCCCACAATGCATCAACCCTCAAGCGTTAGCCAAGTTGTAATGGTGAGATTAGTCCCACAATGCATCAAACCTCGAGCGTCAGCCAAGTCGTGATGGTGGGATTAATCCCATATTACTTATATAAAATAAGTTGTAGTAGCATATAATATCCATTGGGTCTAAATGTAACACCTATAGATTAAACATTTTACACAAAATGATGATGAAAGTGTAAGTAAGGTGATATATATGTGTGTGAATTCACTCTATATGTGAGCTAGACATTGAGCGTATTTTGGACTAGGTGTTACACTTACAGTAGTGACAGTGCACACGTGCTTCTGGCTTGAAAACTTGGGACATGCACAGGACGGCCGGCCACTTGGTTGTATGCAGTGTGTGTACGTTGCATGCAATACGTGTATGAAGACATACACTCTTCGGCAGTGCAGTGCTGCCCTCTTGGTTGCAAATTTATTTTCTTCGTATGGTGGATCAGGCTGCGTTCACAATTCTGTTCCTTGCGGATTTGTATTGGTACAGAAGTCATACTGCAGGAGCAAGGTTTCAGTCTTTCAGAGCCATGCCTGCATTTTTTGTGCATCATTTTGCTGGTTATTGTGCATCATTATAGCTCAAAATTAAGCAGCTTTTTTTTCGCCTGCAATGACTGTGATTTCGATATCATATTGGTTACCAGTTTTTCCCTTTCCTCACGGACGAGAAGTTTTACCCCACTCTGAATATGGCATGTATTATGTTACTGTCTCTTGACTTGATCGATGGAAGAAGAAGACCTGACGTACGCGAGGATAGGTGACGCGTGCATGCTTCGACAGCGGCGGGATATCATATTGTAGCAGCAGTACTGCTGACACGCGCGTGTGCTATCTCCGATTTGTCTATATATACATGACTTCCCAATCCCCATGACTTCATCGGAGATACATGGCTTTGTTCTCCTTCGACATAGTCAAATACTAGCGCATTGGAGCATGAATTGGGTGCGTAAATGTTGGGTGAATTCTTTTCGACCGTGGCTTATGATTTTTTATTTTAGTGTAAACGTTTATATGAATAAATTGAATAATAATAAGTTGTTTTGAAAAAATTTCCTAATAAATCATTTCGAAACAACGACGAAAAAATCATCATATTTCTTTATTCAAGAAAATGTATAAGTCATAAATAATAAACTAAAAAGAACTAGGACGTTGCATGGCACGTCTGGCGTGTGGGTGTGGACGGCCAGCGGTGGAGTGGAGCGAGAGCCGTGGACGGCGGTGTGCCATACAGCACAGTTGGGTGCAGGCTGCGGCTGCCGGCCGAGTGGAGGGCTGCGTGCGGCCCGCCCGGATGCGAGCAGTTCGTGCGGCACGAGAAGGCTGGAGGATCGAGAAAGGTGCTCCAATTGTACGTTGGCGATGCGCAGGTTGGGCCGATCGCGTGCGATTTCGGCTTCGCTTAGCGTCCTGGACCAATGTTGTTTCTTCGACCTAGCCCGTGCGGTAGTTACCAGTGTTACTATTCCTAAAAACAGTGTTCTACTGTTCTCCTAAGGGTTTATTCATATTGATTTTTGCTTCAGACTTCTATTTCCATTAGTCAAAAGTCAATATGAATGAATCAGTTTCTATAAGCCACTTCTATCAACTACTACACTTTATCAGCCACTTACCTTGCGCTTTTACATGTTGTAGCGTACTTTGTATTTTATTATGTCACAATTACGTAAGTCGTATAGCAGTCTAAATATTGTAGTATCTTTTGTTGTACCATTTTTTTACATAATGTACTACTATTTATCTGCCGCTTCTATCAGTCATAACAAAAAAACTATCGGTAAAAACTAATACGAAAAGGCCCTAAAAACGACGGTAGCTTAACGAGAGGAATATATGGTCCATGGACATGTCACTGACATTAGCTGCTTAGCATATCAATGATATCATCTTGCTCAGATATACCAGAATTATCAGTAGTGCAATTGCACCTGCTCTGCTCACACTTACAAATTTCAGTTCGAAAAAAATATACGAAAACCCGAACGAAAAAAGAGCCAAAAACATCACGACCTCAGACAAAAACTGAAAACACCCCATCAGAAAATTAAAAAAATAGAACCTTTCGCCATCACCGCATGAGCAGAGCCTAGCCGTGACTGATCTGATCTCAGTACGTCGGCGTGGGGGCGCTGTTCTTGGACCACCTCGTCCACAGCAGGAACTCCAGCGTGATGACGGCGATCAGGATCACGGCCAGGTTGAACCCGTAGCCGATCTTCCAGGAGTTGTCCGCGCCGCCGACGTGGATCCCGAGCACGATGTTGACGGCGGCGAAGAAGAGAGCCAGCCTGCCTGCCCAGTGGTGGTACCAGTTCCAGTACTTCCGGTACTTCGAGTCTGTGTTGGGCCTCAGGAAAAAGGCCAAAATCTGTAAACGGTTCAGCAACATTCAGATCATCAACATGGTTCAGTTCCATTTCCATACAAAACAATACTATTCAATCGTTGTGACGTGCTTGCAGAAAGAAGGAAGCTGCAGAGGACATGCACTGGCTGAACGACCTGTGTGATTCACTGTGTTTCATTCAGTTCACTATATTGATATCCTCCTGTCAATTGTTACAGTTGACTGTTATCAGTAGACTTTGAATTAATGATTTGCATGAAGTGAATATAAGCAAAGTTTCAGTTTTAGCTCAAGGCCTAATTTACCTTTATTGATTGTCATATTCAATTTGTGATTAAGAAAATTTTCATACAAGTGTCGTGAGTGCCAAGATTTCATCTTGAGCAACTCAACATCTGAGGGCAAATGAATAAGCATTTAAATCTGAGCATTACGCTAATTTTGTATATTTTTTAGTCCTACTTTTTTAGCATATTATCCTGGTTAACTGACATGGAGAAATTGTATGTTTATATGTCAATTTTGTCTGTTAATTACTGCTGAAAATATGCTTTACTTATGACTATTGCTTCTGGAAATAGATCTGAATATTTGCTAAAACCGCCATTTATACAACAGTCCATCCACCGTCATGATGTCATGATCTCCTCTGGATGCCTTGATCCAGCGCTGTCTTCCTGGCCGTTGTCACTCTCGGGACCTTAGACATTACCAACTGGCACTCTCGGATTGAGATCGTCTACGCCATGTATGTCAGCATTGTCATCGTTGCAAAAGTGACGGCACGCTGCAAGATTGTCAATCATGAGCAGACACTCGGTTTGCGTACGTGCAGCAGGACAGGAGGATAGCATATCTTTCTCAAGTAGTTGTTTACAATTTGAGGGCTGCCTCTTTTGTGATCTGTGAAAGATTGTAGAGTCGCCGACCAGGTTATGAAGTACCTGATCAGGAGGTGCCCTGAACAATTTTGTGTCTGCGAGCCTATCATATCTACGTTCTACCAAAAATCTGACTAGCTCTTTCTATGATTTTGTTGAAGCTGCCTGCCTGATATGCCTGAGGGACTCAGCAAAGTCATCCAGTAGCTGATGAGAGTCTGGAAATTGCCCATCGTCCACTGCGAGGACAAGCTTGATAGTGTTCATGTAGCTTTGGTAATGTACTGTCAGAGCCTGTACATTATCAATCAAATGAAATAATTAGCTGACGAGAACCTGGAAAATGAGGGGGTGTTCAACATTTTTAACGACTAACGAGTACTTACATGTGGATGCCCATAGACACTGGGGGCAATATAGACGATGGGATGACCATAGAACTCCACCTTCTCAGCAGGTCCGACCATGCTCGAGAATGACATGGTGGTATTAGTGAACATACCATAGCAGACAGCCGCTGCTGGCTATAAAAGAACATACCATAGAATGACATGTTGGTAGAATGCAGACTAAAGACAGTTCAAATCGGACTGAAGACAGTTCAATTCTGTCTGGCAATTAGCAAAAGGAATTCTAGGGAGTAGTGACACCTCCAGGTTAGAAATTCACAAAAGGATTGCTAGAAAATGCAACTGCCGAAGTAAACACGGTGATAGTAAAATAAGACAATACCTTAATGCCAAAAAGTTTGACTACTAGGTTTCCGCTCCAATATGTGAAAACCGCTTCTAACGAGCTCTTCTTCTTGTCCACTGTCCTTTTCCCCTGCCGGATGTAATCAAGAGGATCGTCGTGCATGGCTATATGGAACGGAAGTATGATGTAACTAATCAGATTTCCCCATCTTGCAGTGTTGTCCTTACTGGAATCCATCATTGCCGCCAATGTCTGTTCAGAGCAGAAACAGATTAGAAGCTCAGAACCAATCATGAATGGTCCTGATAACTTCTTATAACTGTACTACGAAAGGGTAACTTAAGTGCTGATTTTTATTCTTGGGAATAAATGAAATATTCATACATGAAAACACATCAAGCGTAACTTAAGTGAACTATTTAGTCTTACATGTAGGCCAGGTGTTTTCCTAATGTTAACAAGAAGAGCTGATCGCACGCAGATGCTCTTCTGTGGTTTTCTCCTCTCGCTGTTAGTATCACCTGAATAAATTCAAGAAACTTGATGATCAGATGCAGCTAGCAAGTACTATACTGCACATGAAGACTGGAACACCACTCACCGGTCTTCCGGAAATAATAACGCGACAATCCTGCAGAAGTCACTCCAACTAGAACATCATTCACAGTCTGAAAAGGCACACATGGGAAGCAGCATTTCGTTTGATCTTTCGAGTGTAAACGAACATACAGAGTTCGTTCAGAAGAGAAGCTCTTACACAATTCATGGCATTCTTGACGAGCTTCACGTCGTCGAGGCTGAGCGTGCAGTGCACGAAGCGCTTGCGGCGGAACTCGACGCCCTCGGACCCCATGAACGGCGTGCGCGCGTCGCGCAGGAACCACGACGTCGCGACGAAGCACACGACGTCCACCAGCGTGTGCCACGCGAGCACAACGTACGACCAGATCCACAAGACGAACGGCACGAAGCCGGCCGAGAGCGGCGGGCGCGGCCGGGCGTACACGGGGCCCGCACGGCGCCGCGGGGACGGCAGGGCGGGCAGCCTCGCCGGGTCGGCGGCGCTGCAGGTGCACGCGATGAGGAGCGAGAGCAGCGAGACGCCGTCGCCAAGGGAGTGGTGCATGCGGACGGCGACGGTGGCCGTCGCCTCGGAGGTCGGGAAATCGAGGACGTGGAACTCCCAGAGAGGGCGGGAGTGGTCCATCGCCAGCGTGGACAGAGAGGACAGGTAGTCTTCGACGACCTGGTCGGGGGTGGCCGACGTGGCGGTGGGGTCCAGGTCTGGGAAGATGATGTGGTCGTCCAAGTTCACCGTGGTCCGGACCCACTGCGGCTTCGCGTTCTTGCTCACCCCATCCAGCACCTGCAGCGATGTATATTACTCCACTTTTTAGATGCCGAATGCTACAGATCAAACAAGTGCAATTCACTTTACTTGCGCCTAATCGTTGGCAATCTAATAATTAATCAGCAACTGCTCTTTTCTTTTTCGTGAGGCCTGGCTCGACATCTTCAGACTCAGACAGGGCAGATCATGATAACCCCACGGGACCAAGAAATTAAGGGAGCTCGCATAGGGCTGGAACTTGATTTGTACGTTCACGGTCCTGCATGGTTCATGGTCCATGTCTCCGTCCACGACCCGTTTCTGGTGAAGACCAAGAGTCAAGATAGCCCGCCATAAACAAGAAGCTGCTTATTCTTTCTACTATTGCGGATAAAGCAAACTAAAACAAGCAACGGATTGAGCAACTAGCGCGAAAGAACAAGCAGTGGATTGAGCACACTAGCGCGAAAGCCGTCATCGCAATGAATCACTGAAATTTTTCAGAACCCGGCCAGCGGGTCTCTCGTATGATTTGTCTGTACACTGTACATGCAACTGTCTTCTCTCCTAATTTTTCAGTTTCAGTGAAACGGCTGCGCTGCTACAAGAGGTTGGACCGTTGAAGCGAATTAACGGGGCATGGATGTACATTTTCGATGGAAGACATAGCAAAATAATATCTATATCTTTTATATCACTTAAAAATAACCATAAACACAACACTTTCATTGGGTAGTGTCTATCTAGGCCCAAGCAATAAATTTAACCACCTCTCCCTCTCTCTCCCCTATCGGCGTCGGATCCAATCGCTCCTTTCTCTCCCCTAAATTGGTGTCAGCCGGATCCGAGCCCCTCTCTCCCTCTCCCTCACTGGCATCGGCTAGATCCGAGCCCCCTCTCCCTCTCCCTCACCGACGCTGGTCAAATCCGAGCCCCCTCTCCCTCACCGGCGCCGGCCAGATCTAAGCCCCCTCTCCCTTACCGTCGTTGACCGGATCCGAGCCCCCTCTCCTTCTCCCTCACTGACGTGTGGCTGGATCCGAGCCCCCCTCTCCCTCACCGACGTCGGACGGATTCGAGTCCCCATCTCCCTCACTGGTTTTTGGGAGTGCTGCTCCAAGGGCATGCCAACGGCTGCGAGACGGCAGTTACGACGATAAGTGAATGTGTTGTTTGCATTTAGGTGGCTAGGAGGAAAAATTGGCGGGGAAGGAAGGAAAAATTATTGGCATGTCACCTTGTCTCCCTCATCGACGAGCATGCGGTCGGCAAGATTTGTGCCCAAGAACTTGATGTTTCTTGAGCACGACGATGAAGTTAAGCATGGCGAGGAGGTTGAGCGTGGTGGCCGGTGGCTCGGCCGTGCACGGCGATGTGGCGAGCACGACGGGCAACGGCAAGTGATGAGCTCCGGCGTCAGGTGGAGTGGCCTGGTGGCGCAACGGGCCGGCGTGGAGCCCCGAGCAACAGGATGGCGTGAGCAACGTGTCAGGTCTGAGTGGAACAGGTAGGAGTGTTAATGATGTGGGACCCACAAATTGTGTGTAAGATTGTGTGCCCAAGCAGTATCTTGCCTAAAGCATTGCCTCTCTCTCTTTAATTTACCCTCCATCTCAGCACAAATTTTAGTTGAAATGCTAATTAATGCTATGAACATTACTTACTAGGATATATTGGGAGCGCCCTAATGCCACATCCAATGAGTATTAGTTCTAGCTCAGACTTGGAAAGGCGAAGTTGGATGAAACTTTGGGAAAGGGCAAACTGATCACGACAACGAAGTAGAATATGACAGATCACTACATTTGGAGAAGTCACTGTTATGTCTGCCGTTTGCTTTCATGCATGGTGATGGTAGCCATTCTTCACCTGTACCACCACCACCATCATGCTTATCCGAGGGCAAGAAGGCTGGCTATCTAGGACAGGTGCCACTAAGATGCTAATTAACGCTATAGATATTAAGTACCGACTAGGATATATTGGGAGTGCCCTAATGCCACGGCCACAGCCAATGAGTATTAATTCCAGCTCAGACTCCAGTACAGAAAAACATCAGTTTCGTGCTACAAACTTGACAAGGCGAAGCTGGATGAAACTCTTGCACATTGATCACGACAACGAAGTAGAATCTTGCAAATCACTACATTTGGAGAAGTCACCATTATGTCTGCCGTTTGCTTTCATGCATGGTGATGGCGGCCCTTCTTCACCTGTACTAC
The DNA here is from genome assembly GCA_036346245.1 of Bonia amplexicaulis. Taxonomy (NCBI): domain Eukaryota; kingdom Viridiplantae; phylum Streptophyta; class Magnoliopsida; order Poales; family Poaceae; genus Bonia; species Bonia amplexicaulis. Next base: position 14,075,839 of record CM070749.1, on the reverse strand, counting down.
CACCACCACTATGCTTATCCGAGGACCGAGGGCAAGAAGGTCAGCTATCTAGGACAGGTGCCGCTCAGATTCCCTGCTCACATGCCAGCGACACCGCTTCTTGCTCGAACCAATAAGTCATGATCAATCCACAAAGCGAAACTAGTAGTATACTGTACTAGTTAAACTAAAAGAAGGAAAAAAAACGGGACTAAAGGTGATGGATGATTCGTGTACTGCATATCTACCGGGAAAGCACGCATCAATGGCTCGAGCATCAGAATCAGATGCCTACGAGAAAACTAGCTAAGATGAAGATTGGAGTGCTGTAACGCTTGTTTGTCCTAGCTGGCCAAAAGCCTCCGTTGCCGTAGCCCGTACGCATCATCGGAGGCAGCCATTCGAGCGCAGACAACGCGAGGCTCCCATGGCCAATTCAGTGGAGTACTACTGTACTGGCCGGCAGGAATCTCTCCAGGCGCCCGTGGTTTACGCGCTCTGGGAAGGAACTTTGCAGAACCGACAGGACAGGACGTGAGGTCTATCGACCGGTGCGTGGCGCGCTTCCGACGGAAAGACGCCGCCGTACCTGTCCGGCCGGCAGAGGTCATGTGCGGCCAGCGGCCACCGTTCCACATGGCCCCAAAGCTTTGAGCGAAAAATTAGGCTAGCCAAACCTGCGTCATGCCCTGCTCCCGCGTGTCAGCCTCTAGAGCTTGGGGAGTCAACGGCATGGGCTCTCTCTCTCTCTCTCGATCGGGAGTCGGGCGATAGAAACCAAATGCAACAACCCAAATCTGCCACCAAACGCGAGCTTTTTTTGGGTGCAAGTTGAAAGCTGGGGAATGATGGAGTAGGTCGCGCCACCGCGTGCGTGCGTGCGTACCTGGACACTGCAGAAGCGGGGGTGGCGGACGAGGGTGGCCTCGAGGCCCGCGCGCGCCGCCTCGACGTCCACCCGCGCGCCGAGCCCGATCACGGCGACGATGTAGCAGTTGAAGTGCGTCTCCCGGAACAGCCGCCCCGCCGGGCTTACCGGTTCCGCCGCCTCCACGTCCCTCTCCTCCTCCACCGCGGCCTGGCCCGACGCCATCGCCCCCTCGTCCTCCTGCTCCTGCCGCGCCTTGCTCTCCCGCTCCCCGGGCGCGCGCGGGGCCTCTACTCCTCCTCCTCGCGACGACGTGTCTATCGAGAGCACCCGCTTCCGCAGCAAAGTGGTGGAACCGGCTGGATCGTCCGTCGCGCGGGGGTCCATCGGTGTACGTACGGCGGCCGTATATGTGGATGTGGGTGAGCCGGGCGGTGGGGTTGTGCGAGTTTACCCTGACTTGGGGACGGAGCAGTTTCATGATATATGTGTAGGCGACCGGGTCGGCTGGCGCTTGGACGGTCGGGGTTGGCTGGGTCTGGGCGTTTCGCAACTAAGGGCACATATAGTGTATAAAAATAGAGAGTCTTAAGATACTTTAACGTAGGCTTTATACATTATAAAGGTGATCTTAAGCAGATTATAAGCAAAAAAAAGTTTAAGATCAGTCCTCAAGTTAAAGACCTGACTACAAGTATTAAAATACAATTTTTCTTTATCTGCCGAGTGGTACCATCTTAAGACCTCTTGAGTTATATATATTAAAGCATCAGCCTTAAGATTTAGATGTGATCTATCATAAGACCCTTTGGTTATATACACTATATATGCTCTAAGTATTGTGATCAGTTGTCAAAAAAGGCATCATTTGACTTTATAATTAATTGATTTGATTTCACTAGATCAGTTTGTTCCTCGCTTTCTGGATTTTACGCTAAGTCGAGACGGAGCACTTGGAATTTCAGGTGAAAGTGACGGTTTAACTCAGGTAGAAATCGGGGAATTCGTATCTTAAACGGGCCTCATCCAACCTCAAGGAGACTATTTTTAGCGGAGTTTTTTTTACAGATAATCTATTTTTTTATTCAAAATTACAGAAATATACCTATCGATTTTTTTTTACAAAAATAGGCTTCAGTCGTCAAATGGTTGGACGACCGGAGCCTTTCGCCCAACCTAGTGGCGACACAATACCTGTCGCCCTACCTTGAAGCAACTGCATCTAGTCGCCTTACCGTTGAGCCATTTTTCATGCAGTTGCCCAATGGGGCGACGACTAGATACGTCCCCCGTGAATGTTTTAGATTTCGTCAATTTTATAGTTTTAAACTGGTAAAAATTCTGCTGAAATTGTAATAAAAGTCTATGTCCGTGCTCCCCGTTGCCGGCACACGACGGAAAGCACGGTGCACGCGGTCCACGTGCTCGTCCAATAGCGGGTACCGCCAGCCGGAGTCATGACCATCACGAGCCATACCTACAAAAAGAGTTCAAGTTACCCACAAAATAAATGTGTCGTAACCCACTGCAATGAACGTGCACGATTAATTTGTACTCTCAATATTTACTGATTTTTCTAATACGTATAAATTTCGACACTAAATTTTCTACATCTAAATTTGTAAACTAAATTTTCTATAATAATGCATCTAAAATACTGAACAAAATTTTGACACTAAATTTTCTACATCTAAATTTCTATACTAAATTTTCTACAATAATACATCAAAAATACTATACAAAATTTTGACACTAAATTTCCTACATATAAATTTCTACACTAATATATCAAAAATACTAAAGTTTCCATACTAAATTTTCTACTTCTACAATTTTCTATACTACAAATGTTTTATACTAAAAAATGTATACTACAAATACTAAAATTTTTATACTAAAAATTTTCTGTACTAAAAATGTGTACTACAAATTTTCTGTACTAAAAATGTATACTACAAATTTTCTGTACTAAAAATGTGTACTTCAAATTTTCTATACCAAAAATACTATAGCGTGTCATTTGCTGGCGGTTTCAGGCCCTATGCAAAAGTGTCATGGTTTTTGACTTTTCACTGTAGCTTTTCGTTGACAAGGTATTATAGCGATTGTTAGCTTTTTTGAGATATTTAATTAAATAAAAACAAAAAATAAAAAATATTGTTATATCTACAAAGATGATGCAAATAAAAACAAAGAAAAAACTATGTTAAAAAATCAATATATTTTAAACTGTTTTTAACTTTTGAAAGCAAGTTAGCACTGTTTAAAAGAGGCCTTAATTCCCGCTTGCCCTTTATCACGTCTGGAGATTGTCCAATGCCACCACGCCACCACCATGTCGTGAGGGGTCGCGCAGGCCCAGCCAGCCACTCGTCGGCAGGACGATGACGCTGACGCAGCAGCGAAAGCTGTCAGACCCTGGTTTTTTAGCATTTTAAGGGTAAGTTCTTTCAAATTTAAAATTAGTTTATATTTATACTGTCTATAATAACTAGTATTTAAATGATATATTTTGTAATACAGAGTTAATAGAAAAATTACAGTAAAAAGTGTACTAAGTTCAGCTGCACCGACTAAAATCATATACGACTATTTCTCTATACATACTGTCTCTTACGAACAGCCAAAATTTAAATATTTAATCTATATACCATAAAGCCGGCGCCAGCTCAAAAACATCCACCCTAACTGGAAGCTCCCTGCTGGGCGGCGGCTGCTGCTTTCGTCTGGACCACGTTTGCGCTAGTTTCAGTGAATCTCGCGGCTACGAACCGTACATCTCCATGCGGAGGTTGCCATGGATTGCTGGTGAAGAGAAAAAAAGGCGTCAGTAACTCAGTATAGTTTTCAAAGGCACCCTTCTTTTCCTCCGAAGTCGGCGGCTTTTGGCTTTTGCTACAGTACCTAACTTTAAAACGGAGTATTTTTTCAAGATGGGTCTACAGGTTAAACGATCTACACGTTAAAAGTCCAACATCTGTACCTGTCAAAATTGCAAGCGAGTATCTGTTTTTCTGTAATCTGTACCGTAAACAGTAAAAATTCAAAAATTTCAACAAAAACCATAAGCCGCAGCCGAAAAGAACAGGCCCTCAGTTTGCACTTGGCAGTGTGCAAAGTTCAGCACTGGTGCGAATGCAGCACAGGTTAGCAATTCGGGCTAGTTTATAGAACATGTTGAGTCAGTTAGGTCCAGAAAAAAAAGTTGATATGGGCCAGTTGGTCTTGGGATGGCCCGAAGACCAACTCCGGCTTCCAGGCCTTAAAACAGAAACCGACCTGCCCCAAAGTTGGGGCTCCGGCTGGGCCATACCTGATGGACCTAACCGGGCCGAATGCGCCCAAGTATCCCGCTGTACAGCAATACCGTGGCGTACGGTATGGGCAGAGCAATGTGCTGTACTCATGTTAAAAAAATCTGACATGGCACGTGACAAGAGCGAAAGGACAAAGGAGAAGTAACTATGGTTGCAGAGAGCAAAAGGTGCGACGGGTTTGCTCCATCAAACGGCTAGAAAAAACCAAACGGGCAAACGGACTTTCAAATTTCAAACGCAACGGAGCGGCCCCACGCCGGCCTCGTCATCGATGGCGACCACCCACCTGCGTCCCCGACCGTACACGCACCAGAAGCGGGCCGGACAGACGGTCCAGATCGCGCGGTGGGTCCCGGCCACGGCGACATGCGCTCCCCAAGTCCTGCCCCTCCAAGGAAAGAGGAAAAATATTTGCCACGGCCCTGAGAGGCTAACAACCCTGGGTAAGAAAAATTATAAAAGAGGAAGACAGTCGCGTATGATTTTAATCAGTATAGCTGAAGTTGGTATAGTGCCTACTACAATTAACCTATAGACCCTAACTTAAAAAAATGCACCATATAAAAACTAATTATACAGTAAAAACCAAAAGCCATAAACTTAAAGTTCAAAAGAACTCAACCATTATACATTATGCAGGAAGTTTCTAATTGAAAACCAAACCTTTTCGGTGATTTGGCGCTCGTCCCTCCAAATTAGTTGGTATTATCAACGAGGGTGGTCACCAACAAATGTCCCCCAAGATCCGGGGACGCTTCAAGTGCAAGCTTGTTTCAATTGAAGAATGGGGAAATTAATTTTAAAAAACTTGGTTCCGTTTGAGACGTAATAGTTCCATAGAAAACAATTTGATTCCTGTAAGAATAAGAAGTACTCGCTTTCTAAACGAGGCCTAAAAGGGTTTCCAAAAAATTGAAAGTTTCAAGTGCAGGCTTGCTTGAATTTAAAGATGGCCAAGTAAGTATTTTGGTTCTTGAAAGATTAAAGACATAAATGGTGAGTTCTTTTAGATTGTGACGTATGATTTATGACTTAATTTTTTAAATTTTGGCTATTTATGAAAGACAGTACGTAAAAAAAATAGTCGTATGTGATTTTGAGCGGTACAGCTGAATTCGGTATATTTTTTATTATAATCTTTCTGTTGACTTAACCTTAAAAACACACCGTTTATAAGTCAGTTACTATAGCATAAATCATAAGCCACAAATTATATGTAGAAAAGAACTAAGCCAAAATCTAGTTATATACCAAATGTAGCAACCGTTGCCAATCCAAAAGATGTCCTAGCAAAGTTTTTAAACACACAGACCGGCAGTAACCCAGCACGCTCGTTTTTTTTCAAAAATCCAAATCAACTCCGCGCACACGCCCAAACACCAAACTACATCGCGGCGCACCAGCATACAGCCACTGCTCGACCGACCGCCCGCCTCGACGCGGCTCGGCAGTCGGCGTCATCTCATCTCCTCCCCCGCGCACCGTCTCCCCTTCCCCCTCCTCCCCACCTCGATCTCGCCCTCTCCGCAGCCCCGCGCGCGCGCACGATCCCGATCCGACCAGATCTCGCTCCGGCGCCGCGGCCATGGAGAACCTGATCTCGCTCGTCAACAAGCTGCAGCGCGCCTGCACCGCTCTCGGCGACCACGGCGAGGAGAGCGCCCTCCCCACCCTCTGGGACTCGCTGCCGGCCATCGCTGTCGTCGGAGGCCAGGTGCCCATTCCTTTTCTCTGCCCTGTTTTTTGGGTTGCTCTCGATCGGATCTTGTGGTACTGGCGCCTCAGCTGCGCGGTGTGGATCTCACGAGTTAGCGTTAGAACTGCGCGGTCTGGTGGTGGATGCGGTTTAGCTACGCTTGGATCTGCGATTACTGCGCACGTAGGAAGCTAGACTTTGGCCGCTTACATGTGTGGGTCTGTTACTGTTAGTTTCCTTGCGCCCCAACCGCCCACATGATTAGTAACTGTATAGTTTCCACTAGTTACTGGTTGCGATCAAGTAGAGGGATCCGGATATGTTATTTTCGTGATGAAAAACCATGGAGTCCGGTGCAATTGTGTGTGTGGACTCGTGTTGTTACGATTAGTTTGAGCTTATTTGAGTATGCTGAATGGGTATGATTCCGTGTTTTGACGTTTGAACTTTTGTGATACGTTTGATAGAGTTCGGGTAAATCCTCAGTGCTGGAGAGCGTTGTTGGGAAGGATTTCCTACCGAGGGGTTCAGGTATGGTGGTTCCAGTAGCAATAGCCTGTAAAGTTTGTTATGTTCTTGTTTTGTGCGATTTTAAATATTTTTTTATTTGGCTTGATGGTATCGTGCAGGCATTGTCACCCGTCGTCCGCTGGTGCTGCAGCTCCATAGGATTGATGGAGACAGAGAGTATGCAGAGTTCATGCACCTTCCCAGGAAGAGATTCACAGATTTCGGTAATTCCTCAGCCTTCTTGTTTCAGAGCTGCATGATATTAGAAGTAAGAAAATGCATGATCGAATAGATATCATAATGATAATGAACTAGATTGCCAATTCTGGTTGAGGGACATGTAATGGAAGTTTGTGAGGCTCGTCAAAACATCCTATTTGATGCCACAATTATTCATGCTGTTGCACTAACTTACAGCTTGTTTAATTTTCCTTAAACATAAGCTACCACCTGCATTTGTTGACAAAATGGTGTTTTAAGCGCTCAATTGATCTGTTCAGTTCTTTATGTACTAGTTAAGTTTATCTGAATGGTACTTGGTAAATGACGACAGTTGTATTCTTGCAGCTCTTGTGAGGAAGGAGATAGCTGATGAAACTGACAGAGAAACTGGTCGTTCAAAGCAAATATCATCTGTCCCTATTCATTTAAGCATTTATTCTCCAAATGGTAAGATAACAACGCTGGTAAAATGTTGGTACAGTTGGGAATGTTTTAATGGTGTTGCTTTATCATATACACCTCCATTGTTCACTTTCGAAATATTGTTGTTTGCTGGGATGGAGTTGTGGTTTACCTTAAAGCTTGTCCCGGTATTAGTTGACTACTGACTCAGATCTCTGTCATAGATAGGGTAGTCCATAGTCATACTGTATTTGTCGCTTTATATGAATTTCCAGATATTTTTTTGTTTAGTGCCTTAACACTTTTAATCATTGCAGTTGTGAATCTGACTCTTATTGATCTTCCTGGGCTTACTAAAGTTGCTGTCGGTAAGTTATTATCAATTATGAGCTGTTGTTCTTTTCTTTGTTCCTGTTTAAGAGGTTCATTATCTAATTTGCTACTGGCTTCACGCTTTATAGAGGGTCAGTCGGACAGTATTGTCCAGGACATTGAAAACATGGTTCGCTTGTACATTGAAAAGGTATTTTGCTGTAACCTGCTTGTCTGTTGCACATTAATATTTATCCATTGTCATTGCTTAGCATGCTTTCTTTAACTGGATAAGATGGTGATTTATGTGGTTATGCACAGATATACAGGCACTTACTAACTTACTCAATCCATATTTGGTCTGACATGCTTCTGTTATCAGCCATATTGTAGCATCTTTGAGCTAGAATTAATGTTGCAAAACTTACACAAACAGTAAACTTTTTGGTGTTTTTCAGCCCAATTGTATCATTTTGGCTGTTTCTCCAGCCAATCAGGATCTTGCAACTTCTGATGCAATCAAGATTTCACGGGAAGTTGATCCCAAAGGTATTCCTTTGTTGCAGCCAATTCAATAAAGGGCATGTTGGATAATTTGGTTAATGTTATATACTGTTTCCTTATATTACTGTCTTTTAAGCTTATTGTCCCATGTGCTTTACTTTTGATATTCTAGGAAGCTTCATAACGGTGTTATATTGAGCTAATTTGATAGACCAAAACAAGACATGATGACAAGTATTGTCTAATTTTCATAAGCTGTACCTTGTTGTATCTTGTTGAGTATGAACTATATCTTTGTCTTATTCTATTAATTTCATAGATCAAAAGGTCGCAGAAAATAATTGTGTTTCATATATCTGTGCTCTTTGGTTATCTTAAATTATGTATGAGCTTGAATTCTGCTATTGTTGATTCAGGTGAAAGGACCTTTGGTGTGCTCACCAAAATCGATCTAATGGACAAGGGTACCGATGCTGTTGATGTAAGTTTGGATCAACTAAAAGTCAAGTGCTAATCACTTACACTACCCTAAATTTTGTAACCTAGCCCTTTTGGGATTATATGGTCTCAACATATCACAAGTGTTGCATAACGATTATAGAACATAGGCTTGCCAATCTGTGAATTTATGTTATCCTAGAATTGCTTGAACTTGATTTTCTTATCAAGTTCATTTCTGCAGATACTGGAAGGAAGATCTTACAGGCTCCAATTTCCATGGATTGGTGTCGTCAATCGATCCCAGCAAGATATCAACAAGAATGTGGACATGATTGCTGCTAGGCGCAGAGAGCGTGAGTATTTTGCAAATACACCAGAATACAAGCACCTTGCGCATAGGATGGGATCAGAACATTTAGCAAAGATGCTCTCGAAGGTATGTCTTTCCTCTTTAATGTAGAGTACACGTAATGCTATTTGGCTCTTTTGACTTAACCTTCTGGTGTATATGCAGCATTTGGAATCTGTCATTAAATCAAGAATCCCGGGGCTCCAGTCTCTTATAACAAAGACAATTGCAGAGCTGGAAACTGAACTTAATCGACTTGGAAAGCCCATTGCTACGGATGCTGGAGTAAGACTGGAGTTTGCTTATTCTTTAATTAGAACCCAGTTTGTTGGACCTAATCCTGCATACATATATCATTCTTCATCGTTGTTTATTTGCTGGCCTTAGTATTAACTAGAAGTAAACTTATTCCCCATAAATTCCTGTGCATTTTTTGTTGATCATCCTGCTCAAGGTCTTAATCAGTTTGCACATGATGGCATTTTATTTCATTGTTTACGCTGCTGGCACAGTAATGAATCTTTACTCTTGATTTTCTCCTTTATCCTACTAATCATATTTGGGCGATACTTTTTTTTCTTTGTGCCCCCTGTTTACCTTCTTTTCCCATTGTACCAGTTATGTTGTATGCACTGATGTTGTTTTACTTTAACATGTGAGTTTTTGTACTACTGTAGTTTTTCCTAGTGTGGGGTGCTCTCATATATCGCCTCTCATTGTTATTAAAATTTGCACTCAATGTGACCACACTATTTCCTTGTAAATTAATTGATCACATTTTTTTTACATGCAGGGAAAGCTGTACACAATTATGGAAATATGTCGCATGTTTGATGGTATCTACAAAGAGCATCTGGATGGAGTGTATGTTTCAAACAATAGTTTTCTTTTGCTCAGTTTTTTCTTTGAAATATTATGCTTGTCTGGCATGCCTTCCTGAATTTTGAATGATAACATTTTATCTTCCTGATCTGTATAGGCCTTCTAAAAGACTAAAACTAATAAATCATGCCTTCCTGAATTTTGAATGATAACATTTTATCTTCCTGATCTGTATAGGCCTTCTAAAAGACTAAAACTAATAAAATATCCTAATACAGTTGACCCCTTTTGGTGTTACGGCGTGTACATGTATACTCCAATGCAAGTAGACAGGCTGTTTTAGTCTCTTGGCTAGTAAATTGTCCTAACTGTCTTGTATTTTGTAAATAAAAAGACTTTTTGTTATGCTTCTCTTGAATAAACTTGTTGTATCGAATAAAGTTGATCGGTCTTAGACGTGCCATCTCCAGTATCTTTCTTTCAGAAGAAAGGAGCCATCTAGAAATTAATCTTGGATTATACAACGTGAATACCATGCATAGGCTGGTATGGCATGGTTATGTTATCAGCAATTGTAATTGTATGTTGTTTTCACCCTCTTTATTCTCAGTGATGTTGAAAGGACCAATATCTTGTCCACAAGATTACAAAATGCTTGCTAAATGAACATCCAAGTAATTTTGCTGCTAATGTATGCAATTTCACTTTGGTTCCATTTCACATTGGTTCAACTTGTGGATAGAGATATGTAATCAAAATGTCATTCACATCTTCCTTCCTTCCCAATGCCTTCAACTCTGCATATCTGTTTGTTCTTTTGTGAGATTGCCATAATATTGCTTTTCTACTGATGTTCACCGATCCATTGTTCTGTTGTCCAGGCGCCCTGGTGGTGAGAAAATTTACCATGTCTTCGACAATCAATTTCCTGTGGCCATTAAACGATTGCAGTTTGATAAGCAACTCTCAATGGAAAATGTGAGAAAGTTAATAACAGAAGCTGATGGATACCAGCCTCACTTGATAGCTCCAGAGCAAGGATATAGACGCCTCATAGAATCTTGTCTTGTTAGTATCAGAGGTCCTGCTGAGGCAGCTGTTGATGCGGTATGCCAATTATGTGTATTAATGTCCTCAATGTTTCATTGCCATAACACAATAGGCTTGTTACTTATTTGGCGGTACCGCCCTTAATAGTTTCAGAACATGAATTGATTTTTGTCACATTGGCAGGTCCATGCAGTCCTCAAGGAACTAGTCCACAAGGCTATCAATGAAACACATGTAAGTCTTCCTACTGTTTCTATCAAATATTTTTTACACTATCTGCATGATGCAGGCATAATGTTTTATATAACTTGTTGCTGGGCATATGTGCACTCTGGACCTCTGGTGGTATGATGAGTTATGTCTGTATTAGGAGGGAATTGATTTTTCAATTAGAATAAAATTATAACTTTTGATTTATAAAAAGTGGGATATGGACTATCATCATATAGGCCTGTCTAATCAAATATGAACTCAGAACTTGTTCGAAACTTTGAGCATTCAAGTTTGTAGGAAATAATGAACCATAGAGAGAGATAAAGTGGATTTGAATAGAAAAGTAGCATGATAATTAATTAGCATGTTTGTAAAATTTTCATTGCTAGATATGTAAGCAGCTCACTGAAAATGTTCAACTACCTTTCTTCAGGAGCTGAAGCAGTTCCCCACTCTTCGTGTGGAAGTAGGCAATGCAGCTTTTGAGTCATTGGACAGAATGAGGGACGAAAGCAAGAAAAACACAATAAAGCTAGTTGATATGGAATGCAGCTACTTAACTGTAGATTTCTTCAGGAAGCTTCCTCAGGATGTTGAGAAGGGTGGAAATCCAAGCCACTCTATTTTTGATAGATATAATGATTCTTATCTGAGACGAATTGGTAAGGCATCTACCTTGTATTTATTTAAGTACCTTTCCGTAACTGCTTGGTAACAATTATAACTTCTGTAAAGTTGAGAAATGGCTTTATCAAACTGTTGCAGCCTTCAGCAATATGAGTTTCATTTATTTTGGATGTAAGTGTCTAACACATCTTACTGTACTGCACAATCAATAGGAACTACTGTTCTGGCGTATGTTAATATGGTATGTTCAACCTTGAGGAATTCCATCCCGAAATCTATTGTCTATTGTCAAGTCCGGGAGGCGAAGCGCTCACTGCTCGATCACTTCTTTACTGAGTTGGGAGCAAGAGAGGTGAGATTCTTGAAACATGTGGAATGTCTTTCGGGATATCTTTACATATCACATATATGCGCTACCTCATAGGTCATGTAACTATAGATTTGATCTAGGGGTCTATTACAATGTAGTGTTTTTTACTTAAAAGTGTTTGCTTGCTTCATCTTCTGTAGCTGATGGTGTGTATGCAATTTTTACCGCATTCAAAGACGAAAAAAATGTCATATGTTCATACACTGGAAAGCCTTAAGCTGTAGATATGAAACAAATTTTGTGTCCAGCTCCTTTCATGTTGATGCACGTTTCCCTTATTCTGCCTATACTTGTCACTAGCACTTGCCAGTCCATTAGCCAATTTGTCTTGTCGGTCTTAGGTGGATATTTTCGTTTCCTATTTTTGTGGGGAATGGCTTTTAAATTTGAAGTCTAATAGGATTGTTAGAACTAAAAATCTCTACCATTTTGTGTGCAGATCAAGCAACTTTCGAAGCTTCTTGATGAAGACCCTGCGGTCATGGAACGCAGGACTAACCTTGCGAAGAGGCTGGAGCTATACCGGAGCGCCCAAGCAGAAATTGATGCAGTTACTTGGTCCAAATAGTCTTGATCGCCAACTTATCCTGCTCTTATATGTTCCTCTTTACTCCTTGCTTGGTGATTCTCTCCCGTGTCCTGGGGCATACATAGCTGATTTTTTTCGTCCGTTCTAGTTCATTCATAGATCACCGCAGCTGTAAGGTGTCATTTGGTTGTGCTTTTTTTGTTCCTTGTGCTCGAGGATCAAGGAGACGCCTGCCTGCTGTACTTTTGTATCACGAACAAGTTCATGTGTTGTGCTTTCTATCATTGCCCATTCGTTTGTTCCATCTGTTCGCAGTTACATTTAAGCAAGCTTTAAAATCTCCGGGGATGTTAAACGTGTGAAATCTGATCAAGGTTCTAAAAACAGGTAATAGGTACTCGCTAAGTTATCTCACCATGTAGCAATTATACTATTTAAAATATGGATTTATACATGTATATTCATGTAGAATTAAAATGGAGTTCATTGTGAAATTGTAAATGAGTAAGAAGGATGACAAGCTGAGCAAGTGGGCAATTATGTAATCAATAATGTATTGTAAAAAGGAAAAAGGATCAATGCCAGATAAAAATCGATGTAATTGTAAATTGAGAAGTGGAAATTAGCAATAAAGTTGAGTTCATAATTCATATTATATATTGTTTCACCTTGACAGCTTTCAACCATGTCATCATATGGTAGCATCGGCACTAGATATACATGTAAAGTGCTAACAACAAAAAAAAGTTTAAGGGTATGATTTGAGCACAACTCCATGACTTATACCTAATTATCTATATAGCTTTTAATGAAAGTATGATCTATTGTTAGTATTGGCACAATAAAGTAAGATGCGAAACTGAAATTTAGCAGGTTTGATTTGGATTGTAAGTGATGCCGCCGTTGTCTAGACCGCCCTGGCTCCACGCTGCCGCCGCTCCCGGCACGACCTGTAAAACGGCGCTGCTCGGCCCACGCCACGCGTGGCCGCCGCCGCCGCCGAACGACGCCACGGAGCAAGTAAAAAAAAAGTGGCGAACATATCTGTGCAGATACCAATTGGAATTGACAAAACTCTAGCCATCAAAATTTGTGCAAGACCTAACAACCAAATTCTGAACGATTATACATTTAACACTCATGGTACATGAAACTTTCTTGTTCTTCAATGATATGCACCAATTATATCAAAAAGACCTGTAAGAGGGGTTTTTATTTCAAGCAGATTGAATTCACATATTGCTGCACAACAGACTTCGAACCGCATATTGCTGCACGACAGACTTTGAACAAGCTTTTGATTTCCCACAAACAAACAAACGAGGCAGTTTCTTTACCATCTTTTCGAAACGGATTCTCAGCACACAGACTTTTTGAAGTAGGACAGACTTTTTGAAGCGGCTTATCGGCACTTGGTTGGTTCGTACAAGCGCTGGCTCTAGAGGCAAAAACCATCAGCCACAACCATAAACCATTAGCTGCAACCGAAAAAGAACAAGCCCTTCGTTTCAAGGCAAATGAGTAATTGGCATAAGTTGAGAAGATGCAACTGACAGTCTGTCCAGAAAAAAGATAACCTAAACTCTTCAAAATCGCTAAGAACATTTTTCTGGTTGGTTAACCGGGTGACCAACAGACATCAAACCTCCACGAAGCCAACAACCACTTGCATACTACAACACTAATGAGTAGATGATATAACAATATACTATAACACTGAGCAGGTGGCATAACAAATATTGAGGTCATTGGAGGCAGGACTGTGAGGAACCGGTTGATGAGAGACCCATCAACCAAAGCACAGCCCTGTACTATGAGACCACTGCATTTTATCTAGAGCCCCAACTTGCGGGCACCCCGCAGAGAACCTGCAGGTATTTCGAAGCTAACAGAAGAGCTTCCCCCAATTGGCATGGGGCCCTTGAATGTGCATAATGATCAAACGTATAACAACCTGGGATTACATCATCTCATTCCTTAGGAGTTATGAATTAAGCGATAATTGCTACATGTATAGAGTCCAGATACCATTGCACTCAAACCTGATTCCTAAGCTCAACACGATTACTGGACAGTAAACACCAGGACCAACAGCAACAAGCAACACGGCACGCATTATACAGGCATGTATTACTGAAAATTGAGTACAGCATTGTACCTTAGATGCTGCTGGGGTACATGAAGATGCGGACCTTCTTGCCCTGAACCACCCAACAAAACAATCAGAAATGAACACACAAAACCTAGAAACAGAAGCGCAATGCGGTGCACCGCGCAAGCGAGCGAGATTTACCATGCAGCTGGGAGGGAGGTTGGAGCGGAACTTGGCGCGGACAACACCGGAGTTGCCGTGTGGGCTAGTGACCTTGCCCCAGATGCAGCGGATGGTGGTGCCGCTGCTCTTGGTCTTGGCCTTGTAGACTTAGGCGATGCGCTTGCCGCTGTACCACCCCACGTCCTCCTTGGTGTTCACCCCCCTCGATCTGCAGCAGCGACGTGTTCTCGTACTGGTTCGACTTGGACCTGCGCAACGCAAACCAGCAAGAGAAAAAACCTCACAACCACGGCACGAATCAAGAAAGCTGGAGATCGCCATGGGGGAAGAAGATATGTCACCTCTTGTAGCCCAGGATGGTGCCGCGCACGTACAGACCGACGCGCTGGCCTTGGCGTCCCTTCACCATCGTCGCCGCTGGTCGTCGACGAGGGTGGGGGAGGTGGTGGAGGGAAGGAAGAAGGAAGTGACGGCGCAGAGGAATGAACCCTAGGGCTTTTAAAAGTTTCCGGTGGTAGATTGGACGGCCGAGATTGCGTCGCGTGGGACGTGTGATCTGTATTGCGATCCCCGTCCAAGAAGGCCGAAGCTGAGAAGCCCATCTAATCCATGGGCCTGTAGCTAACATTGGCCGGGCCCAAATAGTAGGAGTGATGGACCAGCCTCCCTATAGTCAATACTACGGGCCTAAAATGGGCTTGTATATAGGTCCTGTTATTTTGAACTGCAGCCTGTGTTTTCTGAGTTTTTTGAGATTACAGTTAGAGACATCAATATGAACGGAGCATATAGTTTTAGTCTCAGAAAATTATTTAGAGAATCCACTTTGATAAGTCGTTTCATTTATTTTGATTTTCAGATAAACCAAAATCTCAAAAGAAGAGGGTCATACTTTGTTTTTTAAGTGTATATACTATGTTTTCGTAAGGTTTCTGCAGCATGTGCGCACGTGAATATTGTTTTCCACGTGTACGTGGACGTCCATTCACTGTCTTCACCATCAAATATGCCTCAATATTGAAATAAACTTCCAAAACTCAAACCACCGTTCCATCTTCTTGTCCTTTTACTTGAATACTGAGGTATTTTATAGAGATGATATAGTATATGAACGTCTACATATACGTGGAGTTTCTTTTCTCCTGTTTGTGTTGATGTTTTTGTTCCTTTTCTGGCTTTTGTACATTTTCATTCATGTCGAGATCTACCAAGTGTCGACTAGACTTGCGAGTGGCAGGTTGAGATGTTTGGTTTTCCTAATTCCTATAGCTTGCGATGTCACTGTGATATAATAATCTGACTCTGGGTGTAAATTCACATAAAAATAATTGACGTGGACTTCTGCACTTAAGATGACTTGGACAGAGATTAACTTTGCAGGCAAATCATTGCCTCGAGATTTCTCTACTTCTGAACTCTGAACTCTGACGTTACGCTTGTTTTGGCTTCAATTTCTAGCTTCTGGTTTATTTTTACTATTTATAAATTTTGTCTTTTTAAAAACTTTTGGTTTTTTAAGTTTTTTTTTTCCGGTTCTTTTCCCGTATTTATTTACGTTGTCCGTGATGAGCTAGCATATTTTTCTATTTTTATTTTTAAAAATTTTAATTATGCTAAATAAGACACTCTCAGCTACAGTGAAATTTCAACTGCTATAGTGCAATTTCAGCCATAAACCATAGTTTTTCAGCCCAATCGAGCGGGGCATAGTTTCAAACAGTAATGGGTCTTTTGAAATAGGTTGACTTGTTAGCGTTGTTTCTAACAGCCCCTACAGTGATATTTCAGCCAAAATTAAAAAAATCACAATACTTTAGAACAAGACCTAAGAGGTGTGAATGGGATTGAAATATGAGTTAGAATAAATTTAGTTGTTGGATCGAGAGATTAATGGGTAGAGGTGTGAATGGGATTGAAATATGAGCTAGAATAAATTTAGTTGTTGGATCGAGAGATTAAGGGATAGATCTATCCCACGTTATATTATAATTCTATTCTTACCCCTCATATCCCACCGGCCAAACGGCCCATAAATGTGCAGAGAAATCGTTGGTGTGAATGGAATATACTTGTAAATTACACTGGCGCAGACAGACGTTAGTTGTTACAGTGTCGTCGCTGTGATCTGACTAGTGACTACCTGTATATTTTGTATCAAATACTTACATATGTGAAGATATATGATGCGGCCAAGTATCCTACGTTAATTTATTTAGTGTCCCTGTTATTTCTTGTACGCAGTTTATTGAAAAAAATAAAGAGGAAAAGGCGGCGTGTGCGTATGGGCACATGCAGATGCGTGCGTGCGTGTTTGATAGCGTGTACAATCAGGAAAGGAAAGGTTTTATTCGGATTGTGTGCAGCAAGAAGTTCGGATGGATGCTGGTGTATTTTCTTCTGCGTGTACTTGGTCTTTTTTTTCCGACTTCTAAAAATTATTTTTCTATAGTAAAATATTTTTCTATAGTAATTAGCTTTGAAATAGATTAGATACATTTAAATAGTCTCAAATACGAATATAAATATATTTTTAAAATAAATATGAATATAAATTCAAATATTCTTAAATATAGATACAAATATTTTTGAATACAAATATGGATATTTTCGAATACGGATTTTCTCAGATACGAATATCGGATAAAACAGATTTCTAACGGTTTTACCGATTTTTCACCAGTTTTTGACAGATTACCGGTTTTAAACCACCTAAATTCAAATTTTGAATCACAAAATTCGTACGGATTTTTCATGGATTTTAGAAACGAATCAAATAATCTCGAATACGAATATGAATATTCTCGAATACAGATACAAATATTCTCGAATACAAATACAAATATTTTTAATACAGATTTTACTTACTATATTTATATTTTCTTAAATACAAATATCAGATAAAGGGAATTATTGTTCCCGTTTTCCACCGGCGCGCAGGAGTTTGGCGTCGCGCGTGATCCGCAACGCGCCGCCCGCAACGCATTAGCCGAGAGCCAGCCTCGCGTGTGGCCACCAAACGAGAGGTAGCATGGCGGCCGCGAGTTCCGCGGCGCTCTTCTCCCTTCCCTTCCCCGCATCCTCCTCCCGCGTTTCCGCTGGGGGCCACCACAAGCCTAGGCGCTTCCGGGTCCCCCCCATGAGATGCTCCAACGCTTCGCCGAACCTGTCCTCGGGCGCTCCCGCGGCGCCGCCCAAGCCCCAAATCGAGCTCGAGTTCGTGGGGGTAAGTTTTCGAGAGCCATGCCCCCGGCCGGAAGGACATACGGTCTTGCTTGTTCGTGCTGTATGACAGTATTGAGTGGCTGATTCGAGTGTTGGACGTGCAGCTGAAGGCGGACGCCGATGGGTCGTACCCGGTGGACCGGACGGAGGCGGCCGGCGGCGAGAAGCTCCTCCGGGACGTCATGCTCGACAACAAGATCGAGCTCTATGCGCCATATGTGAGGCTCCCTCACCTTGTTTGCCTCTCTTCGTATTTTGTTGCGGTTGCCAGGCTACTACGACCCGGTTCCCCTGTACTACACTACTACGTACTAGAGATTGCTACTGGCTACTGGGTAACAAAGAGTGGTCTTGGTGTTGTGTGCAGGGGAAGGTCATGAACTGCGGTGGCGGGGGCAGCTGCGGCACTTGCATCGTCGAGGTACTTGCTCTCCTACAATCGACCGCATGCGTCGTTCGTGCGTCAATCAATGTTTTGCCGTGCGTGGAGTGGATTCATGATTTGAAGTGACCCTGAAATGTTACACTTTACCTTCAAAAAAACATCTGTTACACCTTCTTAGCTATGCAACTGAAAATGGAACGGTATCTCGTTGACACAATGGCTATTCTCAACCGTAACTGAAGAACTAACCAGAGTGTGGTGCTGTGAACGTCACAGATAATTGATGGAAAGGAACTCCTGAGTGAAAGAACAAACACCGAGAATCGGTACCTGAAGAAGGTAAGCCAGTGTTCAGTTCACTTAACTGGGTAGATGCTGCTTCTGGGCCTCTGGTTCTGAAGTTTGTACAGTTATATCCTTTGTGATTACATACAACAGAGTTGCAAACTAACTATGCTCTTTGTATTTCCTTCTGTGTGTCAGAAACCGGAGTCATGGAGGCTTGCTTGTCAGACTATTGTAGGAAACAAAGAAAATTCCGGCAAGGCATGTTCCTCTAACCCCTGGTGGCACAGTTTTCGTCATGTCAAAATCGCCCTTCTGAAAATTTTGTAATATTTTCTTTGCAATAGTATATGCTGCAGATATCGAACCTATTTTATCCCAGCACCCAACTGGAACAAAATTTGGCCCACCTAAGTGCATTTACTTAACATGGTTTGAAGGAGATTTATACAACATTTTTTTTTCTCTCTTCTCAGGTTGTCGTCCAGCGGCTGCCCCAGTGGAAGAAATGATTGTAGTGCACACTTTATGTACTAACAGCATGTGATCAACTCCCATAGAAAAACAGCATGTGATCAAGTTGTACCTGCTATGCAGTGTTGAGCACAGTAGTACTGCCTCGTTGCCATGTGAACAGTTCTGACAGTTTCCAAGTTTGAGCTTGACTGTTTATCTGTGGCATGTGATGATACTCTCTTTCATTGCCAGACTTGTTCACTCACAAAGATGAACACAGCAAGATGACATCTACTATAATGTCATCTATCTTTAATGATAACCTCTTTTCTGCTTTCCCGTATGAAGATACAACTTCTTAGCAGAACGTGTGTGTAATTTTGTATGTTTGAAAGTATGCCGTGATTTTGTTCCTGGAGGCAATATGTAAAATTATGTTGAACTGCTATTCTCTAACCTAGTTCTTACTGGTCGTAGCTGCCTGCGTTTACTACTTTCCGAGAGATACAGTTTACATGTCAATAAATTTTATGTATTTGAAATATGCAGCATCCGTTGTAGTCTAGCTGGTTAGGATACTCGGCTCTCACCCGAGAGACCCGGGTTCGAGTCCCGGCAACGGAATTTTTTTGCTTCAGTTTTTTTACCAGCCTTTTGCTATCCAAACTTCTTGTTTTGCCTGCGCAAGAAGTCCGTTTAAGTGGATTTTGTGGTCAAATACAGTAGTTATTACACTACTCAGCCAGTGAGATCACACCTCTGCCAAATCTTCAAAGTTAATGCATTGTTCTTATCTGGTCTGTTCTAACATTACAAGTTTTATGAAATGTGGTGTATGTCTACGAGGATCATTCAGAAACGAGATTATAGCACCGTTTTTATTTGCGTGAACACCAGTTGTCCTTTTTGCTCGCAAGAATACCACATGGGAAAAATAGTCAAATAGAAACATAAGTTTAAAGCCACATTTCGAAACGAAATTGCTCGTGGTGACCCCATACGTCAGTCAAGAGAATTCGCTAAACCAACCAAACAGGAAATCAGAATGGTGGTGTACTTGAATTTAGCTATAGGGCATTGCTCATAAATAAACAGGCAAAGATACAGATAAGGAGTGTCAGCACTCAGTACAGTAGTACTCTTACAGGTATGCTTGCCTCTAGAGCATAAACATACATAAATAGTTACAACTTACAACACTGATTACTGATACCAACAAACAAAGAAAGAAAGAATAGCAACATAGTGAACGCCGAAGTTGTTCACTTGGTGCGCTTCACCAAAAAGGGGAAGAACAACATTTGCATCTCCACTGAACACATGCTAAATAAGGGTGGCAATCAAATTCGCTGACGGTTGGCGACTTACCAAGACGGCTGTATGACCGGTCACTGGCTGGAAAGCTGCAGCTGACTCTAGCTTCTCCCAGGTCAACTTCCGCCTCGCTTCCAATGACACTCGCTTTTCTTCATCCTCCTTGTACTTGGTCAGGCATGCCGAGAAGAGCTCCTCATCCATCTCAGAGAACATCTTCTTTACATTAGCAGTCAGATTCAGGACTGCTTGATTCCAGTGATTCTGACTATTCTTTTCTAATGCTGGAACAACGATAGGCATGATCACTTGGCGGTTTTGTGCAATCAAGCTGATAATGTGATCATTGTTCCACATGAAGAGTGCTCTTTCTGCTACCTGAAACAACCTTTTCGTTAAGGCAACCATTGGGATGGAAAATTTGAAGAAGAAAAAAACCCGAAAAACTAACAGACCATGACAGCCAAATGTGTTTGATACTTTTACTATTTCGATGCTTAATGCTGGTCCAAATGTCTTCTGTTGGTGATATTAACAGTACAGTGAAGTCTTGTATCCACAGCATGATTAGGTGATAACAAGATGGCCAACTATTATTGTCCACATTTATTTCAGATCATCAGACATCTATTGTTCATTTGTCTTGTCCACAAGTAATAATTTACAAACATTAGGCACATGAAGGGACCAAAAATAACCTAGCTGTTAGGGGACAGCCGGCGAATGTTTTGTTTGTGATCGTGAACCATTCCAATTGAATTTAGTCGGCAGACTTTACCACCTATGCACCTATACAGTCCTATATGATCAAGCGCCTAGTTGAGGCTGTAGAAACAAGTATAATGAATCCATGAATACAAGAGATAAATGATGCTAGACCGTATCTATCTTCATATGGCATATTAATTTTTTCCTTAGGCGATGGGAATGCAAATTGCGTAAAGAAACTGCAATATTAAGAATTGCTAGGCTATATTTGTTGGGGTAAGTTACCTGGAAGTGAGAACTGTTGATGCAATGAGCAATCCGCCGAAACAATGGCACCATACATTTCTGGAATTCTACCATGCTGGTAGCCTCCAAGATCTCTTCAATCTCACTCAGAAACATCACTTCCTTCTGACTATTTGTTATTGGCCAATATCTTAGCAAACCAATAATTACTGAGCTTGCAAGCTTCGGATCCTTTTCTAGAAACTGTGTCACACAGTAGGTCAACTGCTGGAGATACACACCAACTGATCTTGGTTTGTGTAAAGGAACCAAAACTCTCCAAAGAAAGATTTTGTGTTCTTCCTTCAGAGGTAATGCAAAGCCACTAATAACGCTGCCAAATACCTCCAGCAGCTCGGCAATTCCGTTATGCCGATCAGTCTCAAAGGCAAAGTGGTAGAATATATTGCTCACTGCTTTGCGAATGAAAGGGCGGTGCACCATGAATTTTCCATAAATCATGTGCAAAATAGTTTTCAAACAATCCCTTTCTCTTGGATCCTCGGAATCAAGAAGATTTAGCAGCTTCACAGTGAAGGAGTGATCAAAGTACTTTTTCCCTATCTTGGCGTCCAGGGATGAGGATCCAATAAATTTCAGTAGCAGCTCATACACAAGCTGCAGATGGGACCATGCAGGCTCAAACATCGGCTCCTCCTCTTCACCCTCACCACCACCAGATGAACCGGACCTGTAATTTGGTGGGAACACCCGGAACAAGTTGACGGCAAACATCCTAGAGCAGGCAGCAATCACTGGCTCCGAGAAACGGGCATTGGCGGAATCAACATAATCTATAATATCCAACAATGTCTGCCTCTTGATATCCTTCTCCGCTGTATTCTTGTTTGGGTCTGAGAAGTCGAATATAGCACAGCACAAGTTCAGCTTGCTCACGAACAGATTCTGCTTCTCCGAGTTCGGGACGTCCTTGAACGAAACCAGGGGCTCAATGCCAGCCACGACGCTTGAGGGGAAGACGGCGGATGACATGCGTTTGATGGTGGAAGCGGAACGAGCAGGCGCAATGCTGCCGCAGCTGCTCGTGCGCTGTATTGGGTTCCCATTCCCAGTGCCATTGCTGCACTGGCCTGAATCGAAGTCGGCCCTCCCAGGGGCCGAGGACTTCCGGGGCAGCTTGCTGAGGAACTGTTTCCACATCTTTCACCAAGTTTCTCACGCTAATACCATGGCCACATTGAAGCTTCGAACAAACATACGAAGATTAGAACAAAGCAACCAGGGATGCTAGCCAGGAGATCTAACTCTAGCACTAATGAGACAGCAAGATCAGTTCTGATGCAATCAGGAGTGAAGTTTGCAAAATAAAAGGTTAGATTTTTTGTCACAAGAAGACCCCAATCCGGGCATGCCGCTAAATCTGGACCCAGCAAGTGCAAACAAAACCGAAGAAAACAAAAACCAGCCCCCCTAAAAGCACCAAAACTGTGGGAAACCAGACTTGAAATCTCAACCAGGAGGAGGATGCGACAATGGCAGGTACCTATCTCGGACTGGAGCAGAGAGTCCACCAAAAGGGCTCGGTTCTGCCCGGATCTGGGGCTTCCGGCAAAGAGCTCGCCGGATCCGGGCGCCGTACAGCGGCGGATCGAGCAGCGGGGAGCGGCGCTACAGGGCAACCTTGGGAGGCATTGGGAACCTGATCGAAATCTGCAGGGTCTCGCTTCGTCCGCTTGTTGGGAAGAGGAGTGATGTGAGAAGGAGAGAGGAAGGGAAGGGCTCGTTCGTTTGTTTCTTGGGTAATAATTTTGTTTATACGGATATGTGTACGGGCAGGAGCGTTATAAAAGCATTTGTCTACGGCTTACGATGTCCGTGCTGCTTAGAAAATAATCCCAAATCTCGAGCTTTGTAAAGCTAAGATCCTTGGTTTGCACGGAGATTAACCTGGTACTCATTTTTTCACACCATAATACTACAAATGGTGCAAATGTCGAGAGGTGTAGGGTTGCGTGTGCAAATAGCGGCCTCCTTTAATCAGAGCCCCGGTCCTTGGGCACGGGCCCGGCCGGCGAGCCCTTCAATTCGAAAGCGGAGCGATCTCGGCCATTGGATGGAAAAGGCTAGCCGCACGGACGGAGTCAGATGGGGCGGTCGTGTGTGTGCCGTGCACAGCCGGGCGGTCGGGGCAGCGGCTGTACTGTGATATTGCAAAGATTGTCGCAAGCTAATCCCCTGAAAAGAGGATACTGGGGTGGGCCGCAAAAGCAGGACGTCGTCTTCAAAGGCCGTACGGTGGGGAGAGGTGGACCGGGTTGTCTTTTGTTGGCACCCAGAGAAAAGAAGAAATAATTTTACGGCCCAGTACAAATAGAGGCAATCTAGGATGGAGAATTCCTTTCCATCTAGTAGGATAAGGTGGCCCGTGTGGGAGAGCTGATCACCTACCCAACAGACGGGTCCAACACAAGGGCGGCTCAAGACAAAAAAGGGCCGAGGAACAAAGCCCAACAAGGATTGCCTCGAACTATCTACATCATCGTGTCCCAGAAGAGATGTGAGATGGCCAGGTCCTTTAGTTCTACATCCTTCAAGGGGAAAGGAGTACCATATATTCACTGTTGTGTTTATACCATAACACTGAGCGAGCAGGGGCAGCCCCCCATACGCCTCGTCGCTGATAGGTCGTGTCTGGAGCAGGTTGTAAGAATTGTTTTTTATTTGTTGCTATATTTCCAAATAGACTTTTGTTAGGGGCATTCTTCGGAAATGTTGTAGCATTGCTTATCATTGTTGTAAGTACTATTTTTATTTGTTGCAATATATCTTTTGTCAAATCTTATAGAAAGTTGTTTTGTAATGGAATTTTTTTTTTTGCAACAAGGTATTTTTTTTGTTTCGCTATTGTTGTGAGGGGGTTGATGCAATTGAAGCAGGATGAATCTCCGTCGAGTCGAAGCTCTAGATGCACATGAGCACCATAGTTATTGTTGTAGTTTATTTGCAGTTTAGAGTGCCATCAGGTTGGTTGACGATTTTGTTATGGTAATTGTAGGAATAGGTGGTACACACTGTGTTTTTGCTTTGGAGGAGGGTGCCTCTCACGCGCACTGCACACAGTGCGGCACACAAAAGAAAAGGCTATTATATATTACCCGAGCAAAACGGGCTGTGCTGTGCGAGGCTAATCGCGGGGTCACCCGGGAGCACACGGCGCGGGCAACTGTTTGGCCTCGGAATAAACGCGCCACCGGGTACGTGCCGGCAACGCGCAGGCGCGGCGTCCTCTCGCCGTACGCGACAGCACGCGGCCGGCCGCGGCGTGCCGATCCATCAATTTTGCGCGGCTGGCACCGCACGGCGCAGGCGCAGGCGCACGCGCGAGTGTGTGTGCCGCGGCACCGTCCCGTCCCGTCGCGCGGCACACCTTACATAAAGCGTGTGCGCGGTAATGCTGCGACCGTGAGCCGGGGCAGCGGCAGCATCTCCCGGATCTCATGTCTTGTCCGCCTGCCACTGACTCCTGCGTCCCATCCTTGCTGGCTGCCGCTGCCCTTCTTTTCCTCTTCTTTTTTTTACTCGTGCAGCGCAGGGTACGGCACCTGCTTTTCGGAGCACCACCACCAAATGCCATGCCATGGCCTCAACGAACCTAAAACGAAGCCACCTCCTCCGTTCCAATTTCCAAACACATGATGGAGCACAACCAGTGATCTGTTCACGAGTAACATAACAGTTTGGGCTTTTAATTGAACAGTGTACTAGTAGACTATCAACAAGGTGCTCTCGAGTCTTACGCGGAAAAAATGATGCGTTTTACTTTTACCTCCTGCAAACGCGCTGCCAAGTCAAAGCTGAGATCTACCCCTTTCCTGCACATCGCAATTATGTAAAGCCCGCCCTTTCCATGAGCGGCACTGCTCAACGGAGACCACATTGCGCAGCCGCTGCCCGCTGCTGCTGCTGCTACAGATGCAGCGGAGACGGCAGCCGGCAGTGCATGCACTCCATGCCCTGCTGCCCATATAAACCACTGGCTCACCAGTGCTGGCCTGCTCAGATCTGCGCCCATGCACCCATGCACGCATGATCTTTCTAGGATACACTGTACAGTGCACACTAGGGACTGAACCTACCGACCTATACGGCTAGTTTGCACTTTGTCCCTCCGTGGCCCATGCGTAGCAGCGTCTTCAGTCTTGGACCATCGCAGAGGCAGCTGAGCTGAGGATTGTAGTACACTGCCAGCAACGGCATGGAGTACATCGTACTACAGCTCTAGTATAACTGAAGGATCGATGAAACGAAATACAAAGGGAAGGAAAATACTACTAAATCTTGCATAAAGCGAAAGCAATCAAGCGTAGTGGTAGCATTTTCTTTAGCAAGGATAGAAGGGCAAATTGTCAGAAAGGCAGGCTAGAAAATTAACACTCCCTGCACGCTACTACTGAGATTTGTCACAAGTCTCATGGAAAAAGGGATATAATGGCTTTAAAACCGTGATTAAAACAAAGTTTAGTTGCTTATGTTAAGAGTATCAGCTCAGGGCCTTAACGACCGATGAACTTGAGCTCCCTGAGAATATGCACACGAATACAAAAGTAAAACACAGATCGATTTGGCGACACAATACTCCTTTATCCTTTTCATTTTTCTTATATAGAGAAATAAAATATTATACTCGACAAGTAACGTGCTATCCCACGTTAAGAGTCCTAAACAAATACACCTTGACTTTGCCTAATTAAATACTCTCTATCTCTAGTTACATTTCGACTCCGACTGCTTAATGTATTTGGAACACACGCACTGGTCATAAGCTCCAATAGTCGTATAAGCTATCGTGGTCGTACAAGCAGCTGTGGTCGTAAGCTTGGTTCGACCGATCAGACCTGAAGACAAACTAGATTAGCTCGTCAATCTCCTCCTTGAGCTTGTCGTCGATGTTGATCCGCACACTGATTTTCTCCCTCATCTTCATGAACTTCAATCTATCAAAGGACTTGGTAAGATATCAGCAAGCTGATATTCTGTGCAAACATGTTGCACCTCGATCAACCCTAATTCCACTCATTCTCTGATATAATGAAAACGGGTATCGATGTGTTTGCTCCTCTCATGGTAGACTGGGTTCTTACTCAGCGTAATTACAGACTGATTATCGATCTTCATAGTTACTTTCTCAACCTTCGTCTCTAGCATATCAGACAACAATCGTCCTAGCCATACCCCTTGACATGCCGCCGCATAAGTTGCAATGTACTTCACTTCACAAGAGGATAAAGTGACTACCTTCTCCTTTTTGTGAACACCAACTAATCGGGTTCATCCAAAGGGAAAAACGTCATACTCGAAGTGCTCTTTCGGTCATCAATATCACTGATAGGTCACTATCAGAGTAACGGATCAGCTCCAAACGTTCTTCCTTCTTCTCGTAGACACTATCACATCATTTGACACAGCTTGCGAGATGGCCACCATCGCGCCTTAATCCTTGTTGTCGTCTTCATCTCCATCTTCGATGTTGACCATACTCCTAGCGAACGCAAGATTATCTTCATCTTGACTGCCCATATGTTGTAATTCGTTTCGCTCAACATCGGGTATTGGATCGGGATCGAGGTGCCTCTTGTCGTTGGCTTGACGACCGCACACTGACTTCGATGGATCAAGCTCATTGCTCGTGGTCTCGATCGCTACGCGCGGACTTCGATGGATCAACCGGGTTTCCAGCCATTGCTACGCCCCCCTTAGGCTTTAATCCTCACCTTTTGCGACTGCTACAGTACTTTCCTTTCGACTTCAACTGCTATAGTACTCGGAACACGCGCACTTGTTGTAAGCTACAATAGTCGTGTCAGCTGTCATGGTTGTCCAAGCAGCTATGGTCGTAAACTTGGTTTGACCGATTACACGATCAGATCTGAAGACAACTAGATTAACTCATCAATAACAATCCTAAGCTTAGTGCAAGATATGCCCCAAAGCCTACATTTATCCAGGTTAACTACGACTACTAGCTAGCAATGTACTGCTACTCGTTGTGCACATATAGTGAAACCTGTCCGGCTGCTCCTTGGCTCTACACTATTGATGGCACCTTACGCACAGTAAAAGCGTTGGTTCGTCAGCAAACGTCGTATGTACTATGCAGCTAAATTGTTAAATGCTACTCACACAACTCCAACACTGTGCCTGCCTCCCATCTTGTAGTGTTGTGCGCGCAAGCATCGCGCACAGACCACGAAGAAGAATCGCAGTCGTACTGTAGCCGTCGCTCCGTGAGTTAGTGGTGTCAAACGTCAATCCCCATCGCCCATCTCCATGCTTCTCAGCACGCTTTTGCCGGCGTCAATCTGTCGTCGAATCGACAGGCACGGACGACGGATCGAACGCTTGTCATTCGATGGTCGATCACCTTGCAGCTGCAGCAGCCTGCATGTCTCGCCAGCGATAACGGGTCACGAGCTCGTTCAAAAACAAATAACAACACGACGGGGGTAAAGAGGACACACACGCCCTACTGCTGCTGCTGCTCCGCGCTGTTGCGTTTCTACCCGTCTCCATCCATCCCAAGGCCACCACCAGCAGCAGCAGCAGCACCACCGGGCGCGCGAGCGAGTGCTGTCACAGCAATTAAAAGCAAAAGCATAAAGCGGCAGGAGGAGGAGGAGGACTAGAGGAGGGGAGGCCCATACGCGAGCGGCCGAGCGAGCAGAGCTGCACCACGGCACAGGCGTTGCATGCATTAGACCCCTGCGCAGCCGCTGAATATTCCCTGCACCAGCCATTAACAGCCAGAGTTTGGAGGAGGCAAAGACGAAGCACCACTGGTCACAGAGCACTAGCGTTGCCTCCCTCGCTGCCTGCCTAGTCCAAGTCTAGTCTAGTCTGGTCTGTTCTATGCAGCGCGCGCGCGCGCACAGCCACAGGCGAGAAGGATCCGTGCGGTCTAAATGCGTCCGGGACCGTGAGCAACTACGTGGGTACTCCAATCCATAGAGTGCATCAGTGCTTGCAGCAGATGGATTGCGTTGCACGCATTGCATAGATGCATCGATCGTTAGGCTCCAGAATTCAGAACGGCTCTGACGCCTTGCTGTGGCTACCAAGCTTTGCCGAGTGAAAGAAAACTAATATATTTGGAAATTCCACTTTTTTTTTATCCCTCTCTCAAAAGATTGTTGGCGTTGTATTTGGGGAACTGAGCAGTATACTACCGGCAGATTTTACATATTCATCCATCGAGAATAAGTGTTTCGCCTCTGTATAGTTGGATATATAAAAGTGTGGCAGAAGTGAAAGTTTTTCCTGGATTTTTCTCATCGATTGGTTGAACACAAAAGACATGTTGCGAAGCCGGCATTATCCTGTGGACAATGATATTGCTTGCATGCTTTGTTCCACGGACTAGGAAGAGACACTTCAGCATCTCTTCTTTCTCTGTCCTTTTAGCAAAGCTTGGTGGAATGTGTTGGACATTACTTGTAATCTTCATATCAACCATATGAACATGTTGCAGGAAGGGCGAGTTGGGTTTCACTCAGCTTTTTTTTAATGGAAGTTTTCATCGTAACTGTTTAGAATATTTGGAAACAACGAAATGGAAAAAAATATTAGAATCAACAGCCATGTTTGTCCAATTGGAAGACACACTTCAAAGATGATCTCTCTCTCTTCATGTGCATAGAGTGAAAGAACAATTGAAGCCCATTAGTTTTGCTTGGCTAGATTTTTTGACTTAATATTTTGTATATTATGTTTTTGTCATTCTTTCCTTCCTGTATATAAACCTTTTTTTAAATATATTCTTCACACCCTGACCCTAGGGGACTCCCCTAAGGTTTCTGGTAAAAAAATTCCACGCTCTTCTCCCAAATCTGCAATGCTTCTGCATTTAGTTGGTTCTAAATCTGCAGTTTCAACTAATCCAATCATAACTGTACATTAATTTTATTGGGTTTTTTTTCTAACAAAAGTCACGCATTTGTCCCAAATGGTAGAAATCAAACACAATCGCTTCTGCAGACGAATTTGGGATGGGCTTGATGCAACGAAAGAGAGATCAACCAAACGCATTGCAGATTGCAACCGGTGTACTCGCATCAAGTCATCAAGAGAGGAAGCCAGCATAAATACGTAGGGGTGTATAAATTTCTAACAACAGGGAACACGATATGCAAAAAACAGAGAGATTACATGCATTACAAAGTGTAACCGTACCGATGCATTCCAAGCTTGAGGCTACATCCAGCACTGTTATTACGTTACTCAGAAGGCTATTGGGATCTCTAACATGGTAACACCCAAGCCCCTAGGCAATAACACCCCACTTACAGCCTCTCGAAATAGCAGAAAGGAAGACAAGAAAGAGAAAACGAAGATAAACTAAACAAGAAAAATGATCTAGCCAGGAAGACTAATCAGTAGATCCTAATCGAGATACCTAGAGATGTATATATCTCGGACCATGAAGCCTCAATTCCCCACAAAGCTCACACCATCTGCGTCTTCCTCCTCCTCATGCTCAGCTCATGGAGCAAACAGAGAGCTAGCCGGCAGTGGGAGCCAAACGCACGCTTTCTCCTACCTGTGCGGCCTTCCTTTCGGCTCCTCGCCTGTATCTCCACATATTGGCCATGAATTACTTCTAGAGCTAGCAATGAACTCCATTTGGACAAGGAGGGCGAGGAGAACCAAGAAGGCGGTCTGTTCTTCCAAAGAGGGAGCTCAGTAGGAGGGCAAGAAGGAGGAGCAGAAGCAAGCAAGTCCTGAGAGGAAAGAGTGGTGCTTATATAAAAAGCCGCTCACATGGCCACAGGGATAGAGAAGGAGAAAGTGTCTGGTTTAACAATGGCTATGGCCTTACGGGGACACAGAGAATGGGAGGCATGTTTGTGGGGATGCAAAACGCACTTGCACGGCTTCCGAGGCACGTTGGGGCGATAAACCAAAGGGATAAACCGAGTGGAGTGTTAACATATGGTTTGTTTATGTGCAGCCTACTGGCCCATGAAGCATGTGTATGGCTGTAATTTGGAGCAGGGAGAAATGGACCTTACATGGAGATGGAGGAGGACAGGGAAAAGGGATCGGATGGGCATTCTGTTTGACTGCCTTGTCGAGCTGCCTCCCCTTTGCTTGTCTAATGCAAAAGGAAAATATACTTTTCTGTCCTGCACTACCATGGGAGGGAGATGCACGTTCAGAATGATTGATGAATGAGGAAACGAAATAATGGCAGCCAGAAAAGTCACTATGATTATCAAACTGGTCAAACAACTGAATCAGAATATATGAATTTTACTCAGTAGTAAGAGATTGTAAGTCATCAAGAATAAACATTGGTTTTTTTCTGGTCTTGTTGCAAAACTTCACTAGCTACTAACCAAATCTGGCATAACTGGTTTGCTCAACCTGCATCCGGCTATCTTCGTACGGTTTGGGGATGCAGTACTCTTCAGTTTTTCAAAGTTGGTCGGTTTGGAGGTGAAAAGTAACGACACATTTATCAGAACATGTCTTTTCCTTTTTGATAAATTAAAAGATAGAAAGCCACTCGAACAAACTAAACTGCAAATGTGAGCGTTGCTTCTGATTTACTTCTGTAAATTTTCTATATGTTACTTTGTGAATCGTGAATGGATCGATCACTCACGTCTCTCACCCTAACAAGATGGGGAACGGTGTCTCAGCACAACAAACTTGCCTACCTAGCTGCATGCATTTAGCTAGCAATAAGTAATTCATGATGCACCTTTGTGCAGCCTGTGATCACATAATTAAGGAGAGCTCATTGGCTTGTTAATACTCCTAGTGACTTTAGCTTGTCGGATTAGTGCAGAATAGGGTTTGTTAAAGCATGTTTAGGTATACACTTAACAAAACTTTCCATGTGCATGCCACTTGTTTGTTCACTACAGCATGGAAGCTGCACCCCCTTTCTTCTCTCCCAATGCCTTCCCCCTTTTCTACTGCTGGCATGCCAAGTAGAGGTAACATGCGTGTTATCTGCTCATGCCGTCATGCGGAGAAACGGTCCCTATCTTACTAATGTTGGAGTAGTATTTTATAACCTTCCTTTGCTTTGTTAATATTTTCTGAATTATCATATGAGAATGTCCAATATTTTTGTAGCATCCCACATAACCATATGGGATACCACTATGGAGCCGACTATTCTGCAACATCTAGCCACCACCGCCGACTATCATCACGCTTCCACGCTACCCACGTGCTTGCTGCCACATGCACCCTCGAGCGCACTCGCCTACCACCAGCCACCGCCACCACCGCTGATCGGCCGCTATCACGCCACCCATGCGCCCACCGCCGCATGCGCCCACACGCGCCGCTGACGGCGGCACGTGCACCGCGCCACCGCCACCCGGCTACTCCGCCGCCCGGCCGCCCGAAGCCGGCTGCTGGGCGCGCGCTCCGCGAGTCGCCGCGCCACCGCATGCCCATGCTGCAGCCCACCGCCGCCACTCTCAACCAACACCGCCTACCGCTGATTCCCGACCTTTCTGAGCTGCTGCTTGGCCTAGCAGTGCCGTCCACCAGTCACACAGAGGGAAGGAGAGAGAGAATTGTAGAGATGGGGTGGAGAAATGTGGGAGAGAGAGAGAGAGTAGATGGTGTGTGTATATATATATATATATATATATATATATATTAGAGATGATCGTACGGTGTGCCCTTTTACACATAGTCCTCGAGGGCGTCTGCCCACTCCTCTAGCCACTGCGCTATCTTCCATGCCAGCTTGTCCTGCTGCCACCCCTCTTGCTATGCCTGCGAAACATACCGCTGCAATTAGGAGGAATCATAATTGAACTCAAAAAGATATAGGGACATGTGTTGTGTGTAACTCACGCGTGGACCGATTTCGGCACCCAATACCCGATAGGGACTGGAACAACCTAGCGGAGGCTGAACTGGTGCATCACCCTATGCGTTGTATAGTCCTCAACAAACACATTGAAGATGAGCTTCTTCCACATTAGCCAGTACGCCTAGTCGCACCAGCATAGTGAGGACAGCCCGGAGGGAGTGCGGTCCTCCATCTCCTGAGTTGAGTACGGCTCGCAGCGCACGTTGTCACCGATAAGGCAGTCGAGGCGCTCGATGAAGTTCTCGTATACACGATGAACTGTAGGTGTGCAAACTGTGTCTGTGAGCAAGAACAAAGGTTACAAAGAATGACACGTAATACGTGTATAGTAAAGATCCATGAGAGTATGTACCCGTCTACGACACCAAAGGGACCTTGCGGTCGGCTGGTCCACCGCACCCCTGTGGTACATGTCCATGTGGTATAGACCGCTATTGAGCAGCATCAGCCATCCGAGGGAGAAGTGCTCGAGCGACCATAGCTGCACCAGAAGGGGGCAACCTGTGAGGATAGAGGTCGGCCTCGTCCTGCAACAAGCGTCGCACATGCCGCGGTACATTGCGACAAGTGTGGCTGATCTCCAACTGATGTGCACCTCCTCTTCGTTGACGATGACCCTCGCATACCGCACGAGGCGGGTGTGACGGATTCACTGTGGCTACTGGTAAACAGTACCCAGCTGAACAGCCATACCAAGTACGCCTCGAGGTGCCGCAACACCTGGTACTCGTCGGCCTCCAGGTCCATCCGCTCGATCTGTGCACAAACAAAAAATTAGTAAGCCTGTCATATGGCAAGGATAGTGCATCGCTAAATAGGAAAATTTGATAGCATGCGTACCCGAAACTACGAAAGCCACCGCATGGGGAGACCATGCCTCTGTTGCGCCGGAAGACATAGTACGCTGCCATGGCCTCAACCAGAATAACCCCCTTATACCTACCCAGTAGGTCATCGCGCCAGTTGCCAGGCGCGTCTGGCAGGGAGGTAGCCTCTCCCACGATGGGCAGGTCAAGCAACATCATGATGTCCTGCAGAGTAGGGGCCATCTAAATTGATGTTACTTCTACGATCACCCTATTTACAACTATTAATAATATGCGATATACCTGACACAACTACATATATAATAATTTTAGTTGCTAACCTACCATGGTTTTCAAAGTACAACTATTAACATCTAACGATTTTAGTTGTGTTTCTACCATGTTTCAAAAATAAATCTACAAAGAAGTGCATGTGACTCACCGTCGTCGATGCGCGGGCGTCCCCTCCCTCTCCTCTCCTCTCCTCATTCTCTCCTCTTCTTTTCTCTCCTCTCATTTCCTCGTCTCCTCTCCTCTTCTTTCCTCTCTTCTCCTTCTCTTCTCCCCCTCCTCTCTTTTCCTCTCGGGCGAAATGAGCAACCGGCGCTTGCCCAGTGCGCACGGTATATATCCCCTTAGTCGTCTAACGGTTGGGCGACTAGGGGCTAGTCGGTCAATGGTCGAGCGACTTGGGCCTAGTCGCTCAACGGTCGAACGACTTAGTTATGTGTCGCTCGACCGTTGGGCGATTAGACTAAGTTGCTGAATAGTAGAATGACAGATGGTTATTACTGTAAATTAAAAAAACACAAATATATTACTAAAATTTGAAACAAAAAATAAATTATTAAAAAAAGTTCTCACCACTGCCTCCATGCATGCTCCAGTGTATGGCCAAAGATATGGGTCTCATAAGAGCATCTCCAGTGTTCACTTTTTGCTGATACCAAGCCAAGCTAGCATCGGCGTCAGCCAGTCTAGAAACATTGGAGAGGGAGGTACCAAGCGCTAGTCCAGAAGCGATGCCAAGGGAATCTTTCTAAGTACAGGCCGTGCGTCGGTGAAGAGGGATAGGAGAGAGAAGGGGTGCTAAGACATTTTAGAGAAAAGGTAAGCTTAACACAGTGATAATGTGATATGGTAATAATGTGACATTTCTAAGGGTGCTATGGAATCAAAGACACTTTGGGCACTGTTTCATACCGTATTTATAAAAATAGCAGTATACAAGACGTATTGACAAAAATATCATTTTTGCCGTCCGCGGGCCGGGCGGCAGCGCTAGCGAGGCGACGCGTGGCGCCGCCGACGGCGGCGGCGTTGCGGCTTCTTCATCGGACGGCGGGCAGCCTGCAGCTTCCTCCCGGACGGTAGGCAAACTTGCCGTTTGGCCCGGCGGCACCGCTTGTCGCCTAGTGAGGCGGCAGCGCGCCGCCGGCCGGCAGCGCCACGCCGCTCGCTCGCGGGCTGCCGCTCGTCCGCTGGACGGCAAAATGATATTTTTATGAATACGTCATGTATACTGCTATTTTTATAAATACGGTGCGAAACAATGCCCAAAGTGGCTTTGATTCGGGTGCTATGGTATCTCACCATTTCATGTAGGATAGCACTAAGCCACTAACTACTACTAGTAGTAGTTGTTTACTTATAGCAATATAGCTTATAGATTTACCCATTTTAGCACCCGATCAAATGCTGCCTTGCAGTGGGAGAGCCATGAACTTACATATTCTCAGTAACGCACAAACATGTAGTTGCAGTAAACCTGTTTTGGGGGAGATCTACTCCCGGTAAACTAGAAGCATCCACCATTGCATATGGTGAAGGAGATGTCCCCATCAACGGACAAAAAGCTTCAGCCAGTGTCAAAACTGATAGATTCTCTTACAACTCCCTTTTTAGGAAGCCCGCTTGGTTGGTTGGCTCGCTGCTGCCAGTGCCGGCGCTTGCGAACGTGGTTCTCTCGTCAATGAAATCTGCTGGTGATGATCACTTAAGGATGCAGCGGCATGACAAGAGGGGAAAAACCATGCCTTTTCAGCTTGGCCCGTTTCGAAAAAAGTTCGTCTTGTCCAACCTTTTTCTTAGTTCAGTGTGTGCAATGTGCAATGCAGTTTGGCGTTGTTGTGTTGCATCTCTCTCTTTTCTTCTCTCGTATATGTGTCTGGTGTTTCCTTTTTGTTTCTTTTCTGCATTGCACATAAGGCCGACTTTGTTGCTGAAGTGTAAGTAACTGTTACTCTGAAAGTAAAGAAACGAGTAAATGATGACTTAGTCACCTGCTCAGTGTTGAACGTGAAAAGCAATGGATCGAGCAGACATGATGCAAAACACAGCGAGATGATAACAGAGCAGGCTGTACCTTACCAAGTTAATGATCGGCAAAATCCATGTATCAAAACACTACTGTAAAAAAAGTCATCTTGCGCGGCTCATTACAGATAGTTTAACACAAATAATCAGTGATAAAGTTACCATAGACGAATTTATAAGATAAACGTCTAAGTTCACCGTAATGGAAAGAACCGTCCGTGATAATATTTCAACTAACCTGCTTTCGCTGAATTTGAATTTTCTGCTCATTAAGCTGGATTTGCTCTTTAAAATAGTAGACTCAGTTGTTCTTCTCCTTATCTCCTC
Organism: Bonia amplexicaulis; assembly: GCA_036346245.1. Classification (NCBI taxonomy): domain Eukaryota; kingdom Viridiplantae; phylum Streptophyta; class Magnoliopsida; order Poales; family Poaceae; genus Bonia; species Bonia amplexicaulis. The sequence goes on along the minus strand of CM070749.1, from coordinate 14,040,391 downwards.
TTCTTTCTTCTCACTTCTCCACTCCTCTCTTATCTCTCTTCTCACTTCTTCATTTCTCGTCAAATTTGCCCTTAAAATAGAAGGCTCGGTAGGCTCTTCTCCTCTTCTCTCTACTCATTTCTTCTCCTTCACTCCTCATCTCATTTCCTCGTCTCTTTTTCAATCTCATTCATCCGATTTTGCTATAAATTAGATGCCTAAAAATTTAGTAAGTTTGTATTTTTACCGTGGCTTTGATGCCTAATAATTTGGGATCTAAGTCATAGCAAAATCGAAATCACTGTAAAATTAAGACTTGATCAAAATTTTGATATTTCAAGCCATGATAAATATACAAACTTAGCTAAATTTTTGAGCATTTAAGCCATGGTAAAATTACCTATTTTTAGCTATGATACACCATTACGACGACTTTACCAAGAACAAGATATGATAACCGACTATTACATACGCTTTAGTTTCAAATCGTACAGGCCGTGCGTCGGTGAAGAGGATAGGAGAGAGAAGGGTGCTAAGACATTTTAGAGAAAAGGTAAGCTTAACACAGTGATAATGTGATATGGTAATAATGTGACATTTCTAAGGGTGCTATGGAATCAAAGACACTTTGGGCACTGTTTCATACCGTATTTATAAAAATAGCAGTATACAAGACGTATTGACAAAAATATCATTTTGCCGTCCGCGGCGGGCGGCGCGCTAGCGACGCGACGTGGCGTGCCGCGCGGCGGCGTTGCGCTTCTTCATCGGACGGCGGGCAGCTGCGGCTTCCTCCCGGACGGTAGGCAAACTTGCCGCTTTGGCCCTCGGCGGCACCGCTTGTCGTCAGTGAGGGCGGCAGCGCGCCGCCGCCAGCGCGCCACGCGTCGGCTCGCGCGTGCCGTTCGTCCGCTGGACGGCAAAATGATATTTTATGAATACGTCATGTATCGCTATTTTTATAAATACGTGAAACAATGCCCAAAGTGGCTTTGATTCGGGTGCTATGGTATCTCACCATTTCATGTAGGATAGCACTAAGCCACTAACTACTACTAGTAGTAGTTGTTTACTTATAGCAATATAGCTTATAGATTTACCCATTTTAGCACCCGATCAAATGCTGCCTTGCAGTGGGAGAGCCATGAACTTACATATTCTCAGTAACGCACAAACATGTAGTTGCAGTAAACCTGTTTTGGGGAGATCTACTCCGGTAAACTAGAAGCATCCACCATTGCATATGGTGAAGGAGATGTCCCCATCAACGGACAAAAGCTTCAGCCAGTGTCAAAACTGATAGATTCTCTTACAACTCCCTTTTTAGGAAGCCCGCTTGGTTGGTTGGCTCGCTGCTGCCAGTGCCGGCGCTTGCGAACGTGGTTCTCTCGTCAATGAAATCTGCTGGTGATGATCACTTAAGGATGCAGCGGCATGACAAGAGGGGTAAAAACCATGCCTTTTCAGCTTGGCCCGTTTCGAAAAAAGTTCGTCTTGTCCAACCTTTTTCTTAGTTCAGTGTGTGCAATGTGCAATGCAGTTTGGCGTTGTTGTGTTGCATCTCTCTCTTTTCTTCTCTCGTATATGTGTCTGGTGTTTCCTTTTTGTTTCTTTTCTGCATTGCACATAAGGCCGACTTTGTTGCTGAAGTGTAAGTAACTGTTACTCTGAAAGTAAAGAAACGAGTAAATGATGACTTAGTCACCTGCTCAGTGTTGAACGTGAAAAGCAATGGATCGAGCAGACATGATGCAAAACACAGCGAGATGATAACAGAGCAGGCTGTACCTTACCAAGTTAATGATCGGCAAAATCCATGTATCAAAACACTACTGTAAAAAGTCATCTTGCGCGCTCATTACGGATAGTTTAACACAAATAATCGGTGATAAAGTTACCATAGACAATTTATAAGATAAACGTCTAAGTTCACCGTAATGGAAAGAACCGTCCGTGATAATATTTCAACTAACTCTTACTGAATTTGAATTTTGCTCATTAGTGGATTTGCTCTTTAAAATAGTAGACTCAGTTGTTCTTCTCCTTATCTCCTCTTCTTTCTTCTCACTTCTCCACTCCTCTCTTATCTCTCTTCTCACTTCTTCATTTCTCGTCAAATTTGCCCTTAAAATAGAAGGCTCGGTAGGCTCTTCTCCTCTTCTCTCTACTCATTTCTTCTCCTTCACTCCTCATCTCATTTCCTCGTCTCTTTTTCAATCTCATTCATCCGATTTTGCTATAAATTAGATGCCTAAAAATTTAGTAAGTTTGTATTTTTACCGTGGCTTTGATGCCTAATAATTTGGGATCTAAGTCATAGCAAAATCGAAATCACTGTAAAATTAAGACTTGATCAAAATTTTGATATTTCAAGCCATGATAAATATACAAACTTAGCTAAATTTTTGAGCATTTAAGCCATGGTAAAATTACCTATTTTTTAGCTATGATACAGCCATTACAGACGACTTTACCAAGAACAGTATATGATAACTGACTATTACATACAGTTTTAGTTTCAAATCGTCTGTGATAAGTGTCGATCGCAGACGGTTTTAGTTCCGAACCGTCGTGATAACCCATATTATCACTAATCCATTAGATCAGAAAGTTTAAGAAACCGTATGTAATAAAATTTTATGTGATTAGCGAAAGGAATTCATCATACTTGTCTGCCACGCCCAAGATCTCGACCGTCGCGGCGTCGTCTTTTTATCGCGCTTGCATTGCTGTCAGCTTATCTCGTCTAGTAAAGCAGCGCGACGTGAACCGCATCGCTCGGCGCCAAGTTACGATTCACTGCAACGATCAGCCATTGGTCGACGAAACAAATTCTACCTATCAGCACGGTATGCATGCTCGCGCTCGCGCTGGCGCTCACGCTCCTGTCCTCCACGCTAGACATACGTCATGGGCACGTAACCTGCAACACCAAATTCTTTTCCTGAAAAGGGAACCTTTGCTCCATTCTCTTCCAAGCAAAGGTAAATATGCAGGCTGATCGAGCGTGGTAGTGGCAGGAGGCATGGAATATCAATAGCTTTTAGTTGGAATCGACGACGCACCGGAGAAGGAAAGGTGGCAGCACGCTACCACGTACCCCGGCCCAACGGGTCTCCGACACGCTGCCGGGCCGGCGCGCGACACGCGAGCGGCGCGTGCGGCGTCGCGCGGGCCCCGCGCACGAGGGCGCAGGCGCGCGGTGGGCGCACGTCCTCCGCCTCCTCGCCCGCGCACGAAACGCAACGGCACGCGCAGCCGATCGAGCCTCGGTTCGCCAGAAAACCAACGTCCGCAAGCGGCACGCGCGCTGCCACGACTAGGACATTATACCCGTCAGTAAATACTCTAATATAGTTGAATATAAGATATTTTCTTTATTTACAGGTATGAAAATAGAGAAAACACTGTACCCATTAGGTAAACGGACATGAGTATAGGTAAACTCCACCCGTATCCACTTCGTCCGTTTTAGAACCGTGCCGTGAAATTTGGAGGCCCTATACAAAGCTCTAAGTAACGGCACGACCCTGGATGAATGGACATTGGACGAGCCGGCTGGCCGGCGCTCGGCGGAGACGAGACGAACACGAAATGACGAAGTCACGAATACAAGAGAGAATACGAAACGCCTTGGGGGCCTCGGGGCTCGGAGCCGAGAATACGAAGCGCCACACATGCGAAGTCGTCGCGCGGAGACGCGCGCGCGGACTCGAGCTAGACTCTGGGGCTAGGGGTGAAAACGGATCGGATAGTTTTCGTCGGATCCGGACGGATACGGGTTGTGTCGGATCGGATTTTTTTCGGATAGTTCTCGGATCGGATATGGATACGGATTTTTTTATCGGATACGGATACGAATACAGTAAACCTAGTATCCGTCGAATACGGATACGGATACGGATAATCCGGATAATATGAAACCGGATATCCGGGATTTTAGCCCAGATATCTGAAACCGATACGGATCGATAAGCCTAGTATTCTGATGCTTATTTAAATTGCTATCATGGAGGACTTGGTGGATGAAATGGAGGAATGAAATGTTCTTATGCTTGTTCAAATTGCTATTTATATCATCATGTGTATTCCATGAATTACACGTTGTTGCTATTTATGTAGTTACGTTATGATCGACTATTAGGTATATTTATTATGGATAAAAAGACTATGCTTGTTTAGATTTCATGAATATTTTGACAAAATGAACTATTTATGTATTTTCGTTAATTTTGGATGTATAATTTAAGGGGTTTTCATGTTTCGATAAATATTCGTAACCGTATTCATTTCGATTCAGATTCGATCCATTCGTATTCGATATTATTCGTATTTGTATTCGATTCGAGTTATCCGTATTTGTATCCGTATTCAAAAAATATGAAAATAAATATGGTAGAGATATTATCCGTCCGTATCCGATCCGCTTTCACCCCTATCTGGCCTCGGCCTCACACGAATACATGAGCCTTCTCTCTCTGGGTGATTTTTGAGGCCCTAGAAATTGGGGCCTAGACGGTCATGACTGCGCACTCCCATGGGCACGGCCGTGGTCCGTTTATCCACGATATAAATTGACAGGTGACGCAACCATAGCAATATCTCTAATTGCTATTGATTGTTATAAACTTTTCATATTTCTAATTGTTATTGATTGTTATAAATGTTTTTGATAGCTATTATATTTCCTAGCAACATCTGTTGTCTATATGTACCTGTCATTAGTTTAACTCTCAGATAATGACTCTCAGTTCGTGGGTAAACAGGTATGCCTATGGACAACGGGTACCCGCAGATGACAAATATAGACGAAGTTCTTCACCCGTCATCTTTTACGGATATACTCGTAGGTGTAAAACGGCATACAGATATAAACGAGCACGACCATACCCGCATCCCTAGCCACGACGGAGCCACCACACGCGCGCTGCCAGATGCATCTGTAGTTGGGCCAAGGCCGGACGAGTTATGCAATAGGAGCAGCGCAAGGGGTATGCAGCTAGTGATTGGGGGACGATTAGTACCATATCGCGGAGTTGTGATGGACGGGACGCTGCGAAGTGATATAAGGTGGCTACAGGCACGATTCGAGAGCGCCAGCTGTGTGGTGAGCGCAAAGCGAACTATTCTTTCGCCTTTTACTGAAGAATACCGTGTGCACGTCACAAATAGCAGCATACGCTAATTTTTAGAGGGTGTCCTAAGTAATTCGGAGGGTGCCCCAACAATTCGAAATTAAATTTAATCAAAATTTAAATGCTGATTTTTTAAAGGTCTGCTCCTGTTTCAATTAGGGCAGGATAGAAGCTAAAAGCAATCACGGATTCAAAAGCAACAACATAAACACCTAATAATGATTTGTAACGAATTTGTGGATTATGGCGGTTCATACGATTGCTTGAAAGGGTACGGTAAACACGATAGTGGGCAATTCGATACAGCTAGTTAACAAGTCTGGTACAAAATTAGCTTTTTTGCGGATACACAATAAAAGAGTTAACAACACGGCGGTTTTTTTGCGAATCAAAATAAGTCTTGTATTTGACAAATCGTGATACTGCCTTCAGTCCTTCACCCACAAAAAATTTGCAGCAAACCAGATAAAGCACTAAGCATTTCATTTTTTATTCACCGGAAAAGATAATATGCATTTGCTTGAACAACAGAAGCTTCGTAGGCTCGTAGCTCGAACTAGAAGACAGTAAATAACATCTATAACAAACCTGAACAATGTCAACAATCAAGACGAGCTGATGGTAAGATTTTCCATTTCGTTTACTACGTCATCAGCTATCTTCGCCTCCAGAGCTCCCAAGGACTTCTCAAATCCTTCGAAGGCTACAGAGGCGCTCTCGGGTGAGCCACCGAGGTCCCCTATTTCCTTGCGCATCCCATAGATGCCATTGTATAATCGTTTTACAGTGGACTTCATTTCAGATGCGTCTTGTGGTGGATATACAGAAGCCCCAAGATCGTTAACCTGGTCGGCAATCTCCCTGCAATAGCTCAGCAATTTTTCCATTGGCTCAACCTTATCCTCATTAGCCCTGCTTTGGTTACCAGAGCTCTTAAGCAAACCAGTAATGAAACGAATTGCTTCTTTCACCACAACCAGAGAACCTGATGCCACAGTGGTAATCAACTTGGCAATGGCAACTTCCTCTTCAGTGAAGTCATCATCCATCTCAAGATCATATGACAATGCATCTCTATCAGAACAACTCGTGTCAACAGCTCCATTGGAGGATTTTTCAGCCATGTTATCACCAGAATCACCAATTGGGAGTTCTTTCATCTCCCGGAGAACATCCTTCAGATATACGCCTATCTGGGTCATAGCTCGCCCTATGGCGGTACAGTTGGTAGTAGGTACCTTCTTGAGAGCAAGACACGCTTCCCATACAGTTCCTGCCACCAGAGGTATAGTTGTTTTCCGTTCAGGGTTGCGAGATTCTGCATTTCATAAAAAACGAAAGTATTAAAACCTTGATTCTAAACATTTTAAATCTGAAAAAATATACTTTTAAACATTTTCTAATTCTTCCGTGGGATAGAACAGAAACAAAATTATACTGCAAGGCTCAAAACTGTATGAATGTGCTAGTAACATCGAATGCTTCATCGCTATCTGTACTACAATACAGTACTTGTACTACTCACCCATTCATGCACAAGAATCACAATAACAATGGCAACCAACAACTCAAAATATACAAGTCACTCCTTTTCACTTTAGCTATATGGAAATTAGATCAGCAAGTTTAGTCAGGTGAGTTGTTCATCATCCACATTGCTTCACCTAAAAGTTCTGAATTTTACTACTTGCCATCTAATAATCAGAAAGCCAAAAGGCGATGTCAGGAGGCATTGCTCTAGACAAATAGCAGCATCTCGAGATAAGCTTTAGCAGGATGTTCAATGTTACATACCGTAAGCAGAAACAGCATGCTTGAACAATGAGAAGCTGGAATCTACCACGCCCTTTGCAGAGCTACAGATAGACTTGTGAAGAGTAGGCCCGGCGCCAACCGTGCTTCCATGGCAAACCAAAAGGAAACCCTGTAGGATGTTGAAATATGCAGCAATGTTCTCCTTCAGCGTTTCTACATCAGGCAAGCCCTCACTCCAGATCATTCCAGCTACAGCCAAAACAGGCATAATAATAAGTCATCAAAGCCAAAGATAAATCAGCGCCAAAACAGTATCACACAACCATACAGACTGCATGTATTACCCTGAGCACTAGCTAGAAACAAACTGCAAATAACTTAACTCTGCTTCATAGAGCAGCTAAAGCATAGAAACTGCTGCTACGTTAACTCCCAAGTCTCCGAACTGACTTCTTAAGTAAGTACTAACTCAGCTAAAAAACTTAACTTTCCTAACTTGTAATCCTACCAGGTAATTCTTTCTATTAATGTCAAGCAACCGAAACGAACCTATGTTCACGCACAGAAATTCTAACAATTTGTTCTCTCTTTTTTTGCGGGGTTTAATTCAAACAATTTTAACTACAAGTGCATGGTTCGACCGTAAGCGCGAGAAACGTAGTCCAACAAATCGTTCAATTTTAGACTTACCCACAGTGGCCTGCCTGGAGACCTGGTCGCCGTGCTTAACGACCTCCGACCACTCCGTCCGCTCCAAGCCCCCAGGAGCCGCCTCCGCCAACATCTGAGAAACACAGAGAAGACAAGCATGTAGCCAGTGCAGTGATGTCTTTGGCGTGGGATTAGAGCCGTGCTGCGATCGGGATTGTTTGGTTACCTGGAGGGTGTCGGTGATGGTCTGGATATGCGACTGCAAGAGGCGGGACAGCTCGCCGCCGCCTGCTGCTGCTTTCTTCGGTTCTCCTCCTTTCTTCGACATGGCGGCGGCCGTGGCGTCGCGTTGCGTCGGGAAGCGGGGTTGAGAAGACGGAGAGGAACGGCGCGAGCGGCGAGGAGGACCGGAAGAGGAGGCGGCGGTCGGTGACGCAGGGTTTATTTGGTTAGGGCTTGGGCCTGTGTCGAGTCTGCCTAAGCCGTACGATTGGCATCAAGATTCGTGGAAGTACAGGCCAAACTGTTTCCTTCCCTCAATTGGAGACGAATTGGTTTCCCTCTCCAAAATACACCTAAACCTAAAGTCCTAAACGGATTAAAAAAAGAACTGACAGATTTCTTCAGACGAACCCAAACATGTAGTAATCTTGATTTATTAGCTCGTTACATTAGGTTTTGATACAGCATAAATTATTCAATCTTATGGTGCTGGCAACAATGAGCTATTGTGACAAACCAAGTTCCTATTAGGATAAGCAGAAAATTGGCTTCCCTAAGATTTAATTTACATTACATATGTACAGCTTATCTATCTAAAGAAGAAGGAGAAAGCTTGAAGTGATTCGAGTAGGACATTCTTGTGATGAATCCATGAGAGCCGTTTTCTCCAGAACTTCTGGTGATTCCTCCAAGACCATGCAACCAAGATATATATTTCGATGCATCAATTCCATATAAATTCGGTATCTATCATTACTATTATAAAAGAAGGAGTTAATGGTCGTGCCCTTCTTCTTCAACCACTCTATTCACTCAACTTCTCACCATTCTTCATTTTCTAACCGATCAAAGCAACTCTTCTATAAAATGATTTTCTATATATTCAATGAGTTTCGTTCAACGCACGGTATATAACTAGTATTTTTAAAAATATATGTTTTATGATATATACTCATCTATAACAACTCAAATGAAACGTATAGTTTGAAAAAATATACTCAAAATCAAAATTTTAAATGAATTTAGATCACATACTTTGCTAATTTATATATATAATCATCTTATACCTACAATCAAATTATCATAAAAAAGACAACTACAATTTAAAATTTAGTTCAAACTTATTTGAACTAGTTAGTAAACTAGTTAAACTTGACATCCAAGAAATCTTAAAATTTTTCGCAACGATATATACCTATTTTAGACTATGGTGCCCGGGCACTAAAGAGCACTCATTATTTTTACTATATAGTATAAATAACAGGGCACCATGATGCCCGACTATATGGTTGAGAATTTTCATCCATAATTAAGACTTTCTACCCATAATTGATTCAAATGCTAAATCAATGAATTCCTTTTCAAATTAATGAATATTAACGGTTTACGTGATATATTATATATCATTGCACTTGTACGCATCTAAAAGCAATCCAAAGACGAGGTTTGGTGCCTATACACTATGGTGCCCCATTTCAACGTTTATATATATATATATATATATATATATATATATACCTTTACTCCTAGGTGTAATTACACCCACCTCTATATATACAGTTGTAGGGTGACCCTCACCTAAACCTAGCCTACCGCTAGAAAGTCAGAAACCCAAATGGGACATATATAATGATATAAATGCCCTTGAGAGGGATACTTGTATGTAATGACATAATTGTAAAGTACTCCCCATGTGAATATATATAAAGCTGTCCTGGGCCTAGGTAGCAGCCCAAATATTGCTCACCTAACATCTCCACTACCATATTACCATATCTGTTTGGTTTGTAACCACAACAATCACATAAATAAACTTGAAATACTCTTTTACCACTTTAGATATACTTGTATACTGATTATAAGATACTCCAATGTGAAACATATGAAAAAATTACAAGGGAGTCCATATTTTTTAGCGTATTTATAAATACCTTCATATCGCCCATAAAAGAAGTATGTCTAAAAATATACATACCACATCGAAAAATTGTTCATACCACCTAGATGGTCTTAAATACTGTATACTACACGTGCATACCATCCGCTTGCGAGATACTTCCTATGTTGTGAGATCGACACATGGTGTAATTACACCGGGAGTAGAAAAGAGATTTCCTATAGGAAAATATCTTTTACTCCCATGTGTAATTACACCCACCTCTAATATAAAACCTAAATAAACTTGAAATGCTATTTTATCACTTTAGGTATACTTGTATATTGATTATAAGATACTCCAATATGAATCACACGAAAAAATTGCAAGGGAGTCCATAATTTTTAGCATATTTTGTAAATACTTTCATATACGCACATAAAAAGGAGTATGTCGAAAAATATGCATACCACATTTCCTTCCCTCAATTGGAGACGAATTGGTTTCCTCTCCAAAATACACCTAAACCTAAAGTCCTAAACGGATTAAAAAAAGAACTGACAGATTTCTTCAGACGAACCCAAACATGTAGTAATCTTGATTTATTAGCTCGTTACATTAGGTTTTGATACAGCATAAATTATTCAATCTTATGGTGCTGGCAACAATGAGCTATTGTGACAAACCAAGTTCCTATTAGGATAAGCAGAAAATTGGCTTCCCTAAGATTTAATTTACATTACATATGTACAGCTTATCTATCTAAAGAAGAAGGAGAAAGCTTGAAGTGATTCGAGTAGGACATTCTTGTGATGAATCCATGAGAGCCGTTTTCTCCAGAACTTCTGGTGATTCCTCCAAGACCATGCAACCAAGATATATATTTCAGATGCATCAATTCCATATAAATTCGGGTATCTATCATTACTATTATAAAAGAAGGAGTTAATGGTCGTGCGTCCCTTCTTCTTCAACCACTCTATTCACTCAACTTCTCACCATTCTTCATTTTCTAACTGATCAAAGCAACTCTCTTCTATAAAATGATTTTCTATATATTCAATGAGTTTCGTTGCAACGCACGGGTATATAACTAGTATTTTTTAAAAATATATGTTTTATGATATATACTCATCTATAACAACTCAAATGAAACGTATAGTTTGAAAAAATATACTCAAAATCAAAATTTTAAATGAATTTAGATCACATACTTTGCTAATTTATATATATAATCATCTTATACCTACAATCAAATTATCATAAAAAAAGACAACTACAATTTAAAATTTAGTTCAAACTTATTTGAACTAGTTAGTAAACTAGTTAAACTTGACATCCAAGAAATCTTAAAATTTTTCGCACACGATATATACCTATTTTAGACTATGGTGCCCGGGCACTAAAGAGCACTCATTATTTTTACTATATAGTATAAATAACAGGGGCACCATGATGCCCAGACTATATGGTTGAGAATTTTCATCCATAATTAAGACTTTCTACCCATAATTGATTCAGCATGCTAAATCAATGAATTCCTTTTCAAATTAATGAATATTAACAGGTTTACGTGATATATTATATATCATTGCACTTGTACGCATCTAAAAGCAATCCAAAGACAGAGGTTTGGTGCCTATACACTATGGTGCCCCATTTCAACGTTTTATATATATATATATATATATATATATATATATACCTTTACTCCTAGGTGTAATTACACCCACCTCTAATATACCACTGTTGTAGGGGTGACCCCTACCTAAACCTAGCCGGCCTGCTAGAAAGCTGTAAAACCCAAAATGGGACATATATAATGATATAAATGCCCTTGAGAGGGATACTTGTATGTAATGACATAATTGTAAAGTACTCCCCATGTGAATATATATAAAGCTGTCCTGGGCCTAGGTAGCAGCCCAAATATTGCTCACCTAACATCTCCACTACCATATTACCATATCTGTTTGGTTTGTAACCACAACAATCACATAAATAAACTTGAAATACTCTTTTACCACTTTAGATATACTTGTATACTGATTATAAGATACTCCAATGTGAAACATATGAAAAAATTACAAGGGAGTCCATATTTTTTAGCGTATTTATAAATACCTTCATATACGCCCATAAAAAGAAGTATGTCTAAAAAATATACATACCACATCTGAAAAATTGTTCATACCACCTAGATGGTCTTAAATACTCGTATACTACACGTGCATACCATCCGTTGCGCGAGATACTTCCTATGTTGTGAGATACGACACATGGTGTAATTACACCCGGGAGTAGAAAAGAGATTTCCTATAGGAAAATATCTTTTACTCCCAGGTGTAATTACACCCACCTCTAATATAAAACCTAAATAAACTTGAAATGCTATTTTATCACTTTAGGTATACTTGTATATTGATTATAAGATACTCCAATATGAATCACACGAAAAAATTGCAAGGGAGTCCATAATTTTTAGCATATTTTGTAAATACTTTCATATACGCACATAAAAAGGAGTATGTCGAAAAAATATGCATACCACATCTGAAAAGTTGTTCATATCACCTAAATGGTCTTAAATACTCGTATACTGCACGAACATACCCTCTGTTACACGAGATATTTCCTATGTTGTGAGATACGATATATGGTGTAATTACACCCAGAACTAGAAGAGGCTTCCTTTTCTCTCTCTCTCTATATATATATATATATATATATATATATATATATATATATATATATATATATATATATATATATATATAAAATAAAGAGCATTGATGAATTTTTTTAAATAAAAGTCACATTGGAGTATCTTAGAATTAGTATGTAAGTATACCGAAAATGATAAAGAGCTCTAACCTATTCGTTTAAATGGTATATTGAAAGTGAGAGTATGCACTGACAAGAGTACGAAAAAGACTTTTTATATATGTATGTATGTATGTATGTCCATTCGATGTGGCTGATAGATCAGTTATCTTGGTGTAGCCCTGTATTTTTTGAAAAGCTGTAATAACATATAATCTTCAATTCATTGTCTGATGTAGCTATCCTTTCCTCCAATGATTTTCAACAATTGCGGTTCATCGTTTCTAGCATCCATGCTGTAAATGATCTGATAATGAACACTATTCAGTTTCAGGAATGATCATATAAATTTTTTCCATCTCTCTGGTTTCTTTTTCTTGAAGTGGCCCATCTCTGGTTTACCGATGCATTATTGTCTGTTTTGTAGTACTAGGGTATTCCTGTCTCAGATAAATGCACTGAATTGCTGAGCCTTTCTAAGGCCAGCCCATATCATCCCATGCAAGCAGAACCTAGCAGAAACACTTTGGGCTGGGTTGCTTACATGGGCCTACGTCCACATCCAAATTTGCAATACCATGGCCTCTCTTCCAAAACCCAACTCCCGCACCGCATCAACGCACTGAGTGGCACTGACCTCAGAACCCTAGCCTCGCCGCCATGGCGTCCTCCCTCCTCCGCTCCGGCCACCGCCTCCTCTTCCTCCAGCACGGCCGCCTCTCCGCGGCTTTCTCCACCGCTGCCGCCGAGGAACTCATCGACGTCCGCAAGCTCCCCACCGACTACGACCCCTCCACCTTCGACCCCTCCGACCCGTCCCGCCCCCCTCCCTCCGACCGCGTCTGGCGCCTCGTCGAGGACGTCTCCTCTCTCACCCTCGCCGAGGCCGCCGCGCTCTCCTCCCTCCTCCTCCGCCGCCTCGACATCCCCTCCGCTCCCCCTATCGCCATCCTCAACTCCGCCGCGGGCCTCGGTGGCACCGGCGCGGCATCCGCCGGCCCGGGCGGCGAGAAGGAGGCGGCGGCGGCGGCCGAGAAGACGGTGTTCGAGCTGCGGCTGGAGGCGTTCGACGCGGCGAGCAAGATCAAGGTGATCAAGGAGATCCGGTCGTTCACGGACCTGGGCCTGAAGGAGGCGAAGGAGCTGGTGGAGAAGGCGCCCGCGGTGATCAAGGGCGGCGTGTCGAAGGAGGAGGCAGAGGCGATCGTCGAGCGGATGAAGGCCGTCGGCGCCAAGGTTGTCATGGACTGATCAGCGCATGCGTTCGAAGGTGAGATCATGCAAATCTGTAACTTCTATAAACTTAAGTACATGATGATTGGCTTAGTAAAACTGTGGAGAAATTGATGTTGCATGTAATAGACTTCAGGAGCATTTAATAGAATGTTTTAGTATGCATCACTCTTTTAACTATGATGTAGGATGTGACCATGATGATTTTGTGAACTTGTGATGGGGAGAGGTGTGTAGTGAGTTGAGATAAAAGGTGTGTCTCTTTGCTTCTTGGGGGATGTCCTCTTAATTTTAGTTTAGTCTTTTGCACAATTGTAGTTGCTGCGATGCTCATCTGGTAAGCTGGCATCCCCATCAGTTTTTGTAATGTGCAAACTGTAATTGATACTTATCGCTTTCAAGTAAAGCAGTACAACTAGCCTGTTGTCTAAGTTAAATTCATAAGGGAATTGCATCAATTTTGGTAGATTCCCACTTGAGTCGGTAAATTCATAAGGGAATTGCATCAATTTTAGACAAAGATGCCCACTTGTTTAACATTTTGCTCTTCTGGCCATGAATAATGACTAATGTTGCTCTGTTCTTAGGTAGAAGTTATTCTCATGCTGCATTCAAGTAATTGTGACGTATGTAGGCAATTTCAATCTGCTGTTGTTGCTACGTGCAGGTCCTGTTGAGGGTCTTAACTATGCTTGTCATGGTTGATGGTTTATGCAGTTTGGGATTGCCGGTGCTAATTTTTTATGGCTGCATGCACCATGCAGTTTGGGACTGCCAATGTCGGTCAAAATTCTTAAGCCTCAACGGTCTTCAACATGCTGGTTGCTCCGTTCATCTCATGATGTGTTTGCTCCTATTCTGTTGGTGAATTTTTCCGTCCCTAACAGAAAACATGGAATAAATTACTTTGAAAAATGAGACCAACAGGCACAGTTGAAGTATTATTTTGAGTACTATCTTATTTGGTTCGCCTGTATGTCTTTTCTTTATGCGATAATTGTAGCTGTGCTACATGTACGTTAAGTCTTGTGCATTTATGCAACGACCTTACAGGACATGGTAAGATATGCTCATATGGATAAACAGATTAGTAGGCTACTGAATGGTGACATAATTTTTGTGAGGTACATTTGGGGCCAATTTGCGGAACCTTGGTAACTTTGAGATCTGTTGTGAATCTTCAAGCAGAAAGCCTTGTTTTCTTTTCGAAATATTGCAATTATGTGGCTTGTAGTTTTATGCTGTGCCGATTGTTCCATAGCATCAGTGTTTGCTGGCTCCGTCTTGAGAAAATACTCCATTTGAAAGTTAGGTACTATAGCAAAAGCTAAAAATCGTCAGCTTGTGAGATAAAAGAACAGGCCCATAAACAGGTGCCAAGGTTATTTACTTACTGAACTGATTTCCTATTTGAAACGCCCGGATAGTGTATTATTGGTCTGTCTTTTCAAGTGTGAAATTCAAGAACGCCTTAAGAAAATATTGTGGAATTCAAGGTCTATAGAACACTGCTAGTACGTGAGCCACTCTACTTATCTACCATGTTATCACAACAATATGTTTGAAACATTTCCATGCCATGCATCAGGTGTTGAAACCTTGAAAGCGGCGTTGTCGGTAAAGCCAGGCACAAACTAAACACACCCTCAACGCCCATGCCAGACTGCACGGCCATATGTCATACTCGCCCCGATCATAAAAGTAAGCCCTTTTGCAGTCAAACATGGTGTGTGTGTGTGTGTCTATAAGTATTATTCAATAGCTATGTGTAGAATAAGCGCGCTGCCTCTTCTATCGACCTGATCCTACCAAATCGCCAGACAAATATGCATGCATTGAGAGGAGAGAGAAACATGCATGCATTAGAGAAGAGAATAAGTACCATTGACGTGAGAATTTTTATCTTATCTACCGAACTCAGAAGAGGTGACTACGACTCTAGACCTCGTGATGGTCTTAGGGGTACTCCGAGTCTGGGGTTGACTTTGAATAGTTCTAAGAGCGCTAACACAATATCTTCGCGTCATCTTGGTGTGCTTGAAACAGAACTCAACCATGTGTCTATCCTTTTGATAGAAAGTGCAATGATACTTCGCCTTCTGAGAGGCTGAAGCAACAGAATGATGCTTTGCCTTCTGAGAGATCAAAGCAGCAGGTGACACAACCTTACTGTCAGAAATTCTCTGGACAAAACCCACAGAATTAAACTCAATTTTCTTATACTTGGGTGCAACCTCGATCACACCTCCTGCTGTAGCTCTAACAAATGCAGGTGGGTGTTTCCTCACATCCTTTAGAAAATCATATCCTAGATTTTGATTGAATTTGCAAATCTTGGATTGATCCAGGATAAAATTAAGCATTTTCTTGCCTCCAACAAATTTTTTAAGAGTATTCATTAGGTAGGTACTCACACTCCTGAAAAATAGAGGCATAAGAAGCACAAGGAGAAGCAAAGGGTGAGGAATCAGAATGAGAGGATGAAAAACCAGAAGATGAAGATCGAATAGCACGCACATATCTTTCTTTATGCATGGCCGCTTCCACCTTGAGGGCTTCGCAAGATACTCATGAGGCAATTATAATCCTAGTCATCTAGGCCTTATAACTCTCCCTAAAGGTATTTTTGCATATTCTCCATTTTCTCCCCAACTTCAGCACAGAACAAGCATAAGATTGCGGCTTCTCTAGTATACTCTTAGTTAGCTTCACATATTTTTTATCTAATATAATTAATTCAGATTTTAATTTTTTACAATATTACACGGTGAGATAACAGGTGCCTTAGAAGCATATTAAGCCATTTTCTTGTTGTGATTACACATTTTGAAATTGCTTAGAAACTTATTCAAGTTTAGTAGTTAATTTTGGGCAGTTGGTATAAGAAACAACAAGCTCAAGCAAAGCAACTTGCATTTCAGCAATTTTATAACCCACATTCTTTAAATTAATCTTCAAGTTGGTACAACTATCACAAATTTTAGGCAGATCAAGAAGCATGGTATATAATTCTCTAAAGGCATTGTCCTTATCCTCACAACAGGTGTAGAATGTAGTCTCAACAGAATCAGAGTGAGAAGGAATAATTCTAGCTATTTCTAATTCGGCTAACTGGATAACATTCTTCACCTTAAGCAAATCAAGCTCAGATAGTACACTATCATATGAGGTCCTTAGTTTCTCTATGTCACCAAGCGGGGAAGTGGATACATCGCAATCGTGACGGGAAGAAGCAGATTTAAGTGAAGTAAGCCCTCATGACAAGCTCTTTACCTACTTCTCTAACTAACCACATATAGTCCTAGACCTAGCATAAAACTTTCTTAACTTGAGAAAAACATCATTAAGCTGGTTGTAGAAGGGCATACCTCATCGAAGTCGTTGTAGAGATCGTCATCGCTGATGTCATTCTCATCAGCCATTAAGCACATCTCGGTGAAGTCATCGCCGTCCTTGGTGTCCTTGTGCAGATCATCCTTGCCATCGTCATCGCTCCAGCCCTCTGTGTCACTGAACTCAAAGTTGTCGAAGGCGGTGAGAACACGGTGAAAGAGTTTCTTGGCCTTGCCAAGGTTGCGGTACATCTTCTCCTTGCCTTGATCATGAGCTGGGATCTTCTTATTGCGGTTCTCGCTGATGTAGTCGTTTTTTCTCACACTGTCGTAGTCGTTCTTTCCCTTCTCCAGCTTGGTGCAATTCGCTCGAATGTGGCTGGGACCATCACACTTGAAACAAATCACCAGACCTTCTCTCTTCCTCTCTCTCTCTCTCTAACCCTCTTATATGCGTGTGAGAATTTTTTTGGCTAAGAGGGATAGATCACTCTCTGAAAACTACTCAAACTGGTAATCGCTCATCTCGCACAAAGTAGCCAAAGAAAAGCCTGCAGCACCATCAGACGATACTCTAGAGGTAGAAGTGAGATCGATGACCAAATCCATTAACTGTGACTTCTTCTTGCGAGAGATGATATCGATCTCATGAGTCTTGAGGCGTGAGTACAACAAGTCAAGAGTCAAGGTCGACAAATCAGCCTTGTCCTTGATGGTGGTCACTTTTATATGCCAAACCCTGAGGTCCAAGGCAGAAAACATCTGGTAAGCGTTATCCGAGTCTGAGTATGTGAGACCAACAGCTCGAAGGTTGCTCAGAATATTGTGAAATCTACCAAAGCACTCATCCAAAGACTCACTAGCAAGCATCTCGAATTTATTGTATTCACGCTTATACTGGTCCTGTCGGACAGTTTTAATCTGGGTGGTGTCCTTATGGTATGCATCGAGGGTCACCCAAATAGCGTATGTCGACGTGAGATGAGATATGTGATTGAACTCACTCTGGCTAAGACCTTGCATGATGATGTTCCTTGTCTTAGCATTTGCCACCACATCTGGCGTATTTATTGCTGTGATGTGCTCATCGGCAGGAATAACGAACCGAGTCTTAACCTTTCTCCAGATCGCATAACCTTGAGCCTGAATGTAAGACTCCATCCTACTTTTCCAAAAGGGATAGTCGACTCCATCGAAGAGAGGTAACTTGGTGGAATACTTGTCTGCTGCCATGGCTCTAAAGCCTGGATAAGATCTATATGAAAGAGCTAACTAGGTTCTAATACCAATTGAAAGACTAAATATGACAACAGAGGGGGTAAATGTTGTTTTCAATTTTTCCCCAAGTATTCATCATCATTCACTCCAATATCTACAAAGGTATAAAGATTAGGATGAGAAACTACCACAAGATGAGCAAGAGAAGATGCTGAAATTTTGGGGGGAAATTAGCGAAATCGGAAGTACCTTTGTTTGCACTGCGGTATTTCTGATTTTCGGAAGCACCATTATTTGCACAGTAGAAGTATCTCTGTTTGCACTGCGGTGCTTCATTTCCTCGGAGAACAGTAATTTCAGCTCAAGTTCAAAAACAAAAATTGATAGAACTTTTGACTCGTAGATCGAAATGACATAAAATTTTGTAAGGATCTTCTCTATGTAATCAAGAACATACTCTAACAAACGATCATGAAAAATATGGCCAAAATTAAGACATTTTTTAGTTTGTTGGAAAGTTGCATCGAAACGAGCCAAAACTCTAAACAGTGAATACAACTTGCTCATGGTGTATGATGACCAAGATGGGTCTAGATGTATTCGCACATGCCACAGCAAGTTAGAACAACGAAGAAACCAAGTCAAAAACCCTTGGATCAAAAGATGGACCAAAGAGGCCAAAATCAAGCAAAACCGGATTTTCTCGTTAATCTTGTTATCAAAGTGTCTAGATGGGTGGAGATGTATTCCCAACGATTATTTCCATCTCTTATACGTTCTTGGCACAGTAAGATCACAAGAAGGATAGAAGAGAGATCAAAACCAACCAAAAGACAAGCACATCAATCGAAACAAGAGTGACACAAGAGTTGCATAACGATTGATGTATTGATTACTTGAGAAGATATGTTTTACAGCTACTCTGTATTAGAGGACAAAGAGCACATAAGATACTCACTCTCAAACCTTAACCCTAGAGTTGAGAGCACATGAGATGTATTGGGTGGTTAACCTTACATGTCTTCATCCCAACCCCTTTTATAGGTGGGCAACCAGCCACCTATTCACCTTAGTAGATACTATCCACTATTACAATGGGGGAGCCCGTTAACCCCACGCACGGGTTTTACTCATATAAATTCACTTGTGCATGCTTTTCAAATTGTATAAGTGTGCACCCACTAAATCTTTAGCCTTGATCCAACCAGCTTCACCTTGACCTAAACCACTCTCTAACGCATCGCCTATGTGCCACGGTTTTGATCGAAGATGGTTTCTGATATTTTGGTCAAACTACCAAAATACCCTCTCTTGACATAGTCATCATCAACCACTGTAAGTAATCATCATGCTTGTCACATGTAGGTGCACCATTAGCTTATCACGCGTGCCATGTTTGAGTTCACCGTCTCACCAGATATTCTCAATCATTCTCGGCCTTAACTCCTTCATGAGGCTAGCCCCGATCATCGACATAGACCACAGTTGACTCCAAATGACCCTGCACATCCAAAGATAAAAAAATTATTTTCATGTACAAGTTTTTCATAACTTGACTTACGTTAGCCAAGACATGCATCATGCAATCTTAATCCAATGACTAGGTCAACCCAACTTAATCCATAGCTCAAATCCCAAAACCCCTATTTTCTGCAAAGATCAAAAGTACCGCACTTACCATACCGATACTTCCGCTCTACGGAACTAACACTCCCCAAAGCGGTATTTTCGTACATTGAAAACCTCACCTGGACCTCTCTGGAAAAAATATACCGTTACTCAATCATGTATTTCCACCAAACGGTAATTTCGCACCTATACCTACGGTACTTTTGCCAAACAGAACTATCGCACTTATATCTGCGGTATTTCTAATTTTTCTAACACTTCTAGAAGACAACCCAAATCAAATACAATCTTTATAAAATCATTTCACCACTTCATAAAAATTACAATAATTTATTATAATAGTATTCTAGAACTTCTTACATAGCCTTTCACTTCTCTAGAGACCACAAGATAAGGTGTCATTCGCTTCGAGTTCAGGTCAAGGGATCAGAAGACTCGGGACAAAATTAGACTGCTGCCGTTCCATCAGACTTCAAAGATGCCTTCTCCGACAGCGTTTCGCTGAAAACTCTCTCCCTTGCTCTCACTGACTGCAAAAGCGGCAACAGGTCAGTGGGGTATAAATGGTTATATATTTTTTTCGAATGATCAAAATAGGAATGTGTCTAGCTTACCACGGTGTACTTCAACTAAAAAAATTACAAAAAAATCTGAAAAAAATTCTAGATATATCTCATGGATTACTCCGTATATATATAATTCATTCTATATTACGAATAACAAAAAAGAGAAATTTTCAATAATTTGGAACTATTAATATTTGTAAGTTTTTTCTTTTTTGTTACTCTTTAAACTTGAAATTCTATACATACATAGGTAGAGTAAATTTATAGGTACATCTAGAATTTTTCAAGGTTTTTTATGACTTCTTAGTTTGAGTGCACCAAGATTGTACTTCACCCTAGATTGCACCGCAGTATGTCCCCATCAAGATTGATGTGGAGAAGTTTCACATAAAGAACGAACCATCTTTTGCCAGTTGCTGGAGAATGCTATGATAGCGAGAAGTAAGAATTGCACTATAGAACCACAGGAAATGCCCATCCAAAGTCCTTTCCCTCCCATATTCAGAACAAAGCCGAGAAGGAGAGCCGTTGGAATCCCAACCAGATAGAACGAACCGAGGTTAACATAGGCGCCCAGGTGCTGCCACCCGCATCCTCGAGCAATACCTGAACAACATGCAATATGTATAAGTATTAAACATCGATGCATCTTGCCATAAACGTACAGAGAGAGCAGAAGGAGCAGAATTCTTCTCTATTGCAGTTCAGTGATATGATGTCCTTATACAAGAGGATCTTGCCAATGCCTAAATTAAGCCAACCAGATGCATGTGTTTTGGGTGTCAAGTTCAGTTAATTTTGGCATGTCCAGAACTGTCCACAAGCACAGACAGCGAAATAGACCCTGTGAAGCAAACAGCAGTACCACTAGGTAGAAGAAAGGTGTATTGCATACTTAGTGAAGTGGAGCTCACTTAAGGTGACATCTCTGCTAGATGCGTGTTAATGTAAACACCGGCATCCATGTTCACGTAAGAGCACATGTTTGAAGGAACAAACAATTAACTCCCCGAGTTACACTATTGGCGTCCACAACACAAAATAGCATTAGTACCGTGGATCAAAAGAAAAATTAATAAGCGATATGTTACCTGGTTTGTCTTTACGACATCGGCATGACTGACAAAACAGTAATATCACTTGCTACCTGACAGGGCTTGTTACCAAATTGGAGAAAAGTTCACAGGTTGAATTATACAAAATCAATCTAAGGGGTAAAAGATATTGTAGTATGGTGTAATGGCCGGCAACAAGTATAACAAAACAGCTAAATCGATTGATAAGAAAAACGTCACAGGCATAGCTGGAAGCTCCTTTTTTTTTCACCCTTTTGAAGGGAAGGTAGAATTAGCATATCAATCAAATGTTAGAAAATGTAACCTGAGAGAACTCCTTGCAGGCTATCAGCAGCAACCGAGACACACACGAAGGGAACCATTGCGGTGACATACGCGACAACCTCCTTATCACTGCTGTACGCATAGCCCAGGATGTGCTGCGATGCTAACAGTGCCCCAGTGATGAAAAGTGCCTCTGTCACAGCAATAGACATCACAACACGAACAGCCGATCGAGCTCCTTCAGGATTCCCAGCACCTAATTCATTTGCTACTCGAGTGCTGTTCATCAAACAAAGCACGCAAGGCTATTGTCAAATGGCAATTCTGTCCCGAAAAAGAAGTACCATCCAGGAGTCGTTAAGCTTCTTCATACCTTGCAGCGGCTCCAAGCCCATATGGTATAGTATACATCAACGTGATAGTCGTCAGGCTGCATAAAAGGATGTGTAAAAATTATGCAAATGTAATTGTAAGTGCATATTAACTTCAGGTGTGAAGATCCCACCATATTGAAAGAACTGAAGTTTGTAGCTCTGGATTGGGTAAAACTCCTGACAGAAGAATAAGGATCTCAAATGACCACCACTCAAAGCTAGAAAGTTACAAGAAAATCCATTAGCCCAATAAGGAAAATAAACATAAACATGGTGATTCTGAATCACACTGCTGCGATTACCATAACATTAGTGCAGATGGCAGAGCTAAGCGCAGGAACAGGCCGACTCCTCTGAAGGCCTCGATTGTAGGAGGCGAGGTAGTCTCCTCACAAGAACTCGAGAATCTGATGTACGCAGCAAGCATGAATACATTCAACCAGTACGATATGCTTATTGCCAAAGCGGCACCAATATACCCCAGGCTGGTCTTGAACACCAATAACCAACAGAGAGGAATGTGCAGGAGCAGCGTTGCAATGGAGGACCAAAGCATAGGAACTATCAGACTCTGAGACTGCAGAAATTTTGTGAGAGGCTGGCTGACTGCGTACGCAAAGAGCCCTGGAATCAGCCAGACTATGTATCTTCCTGCTTCCTGTGAGATCAAGGGGTCCTGACCTATGAGGGTCAGGAGTTTGCCTATGAATACCCATAGAAGTGAGATTGGAATGCTCACAATTGTAAGTGTGACTATCGCTCTGTAGGTTTGCACTCCCAATTTGTCGTACTGTTTGGCCCCGTAAGCTTGGCCGCATAGAGTTTCCAATCCACTTGCCATTCCAATCTGTTTTGCAAGTTGAATATTTGAATTACTTTCCTTACAACTGAAGATAATATATTAAACAAAAAATATATGGTAATTATTCCAATCATATGAACAGTAATAGCATATAGCCTTAAGACACACATGACACACACATGGCAAGAATGCGGGATGAAAGTAACAAAGTTATGCACTAATTCTTGAAAGTTGAATAAAACATCTGTAGTTTCCTGTACTAACCATCCGGCGGAGCTGTATTCTAGTTGATGAAATAATGACAAATGACTTACTATGCATGCAAACATTTTTAATAGCGTTGATAGCAATATGCTTGAGAGACTTGATAATGGTTGAACTTCTACCTTTCCCCCACAGTTTTTTTCACCAATGGACGCGTAATGGTCAGCGCATGCATGCGCACACCACATAAAGATTCTTCAGTTTCACTGACAGGTGACATGCATGAGGAGCGGAAGAACACAAAGATAGGATGAAACGCTTCTCTGGGTAACAAGGAAACCGAGAATCGCAGGCAACATAATATATATTTCGATGGTATAATGCTCGATTTAAGCGAGAAATTGATGCATGAACGGGGTGGGTGTGTAACGTAACGTACGAGGAGGCTGAAGCCGGAGACGGAGGCGAGGGAGGTGGCGATGGCGGAGGCGGAGAGCGGGAGGACGCCGGGGAGGTGGCCGACCATCATGTTGGACGCCACCTGCACGGCGTACTGCGCCACGCTCACCGCGGCCATCGGCAGGGCCACGTAACCCACCTTGCTGACCTCCCGCGCCAGCCCGCTCCACCACCTGCTGCTGCTGCTGCTCTCCTCTCCTTCCGCGGCGCCGTCCCGCGCCATTAGCTGGGATAGCAGCGGTATGCTCTCCATGGCGGCCGCCGTCCTCGTCGCGCTTCTCCCGCCTCTTCTTCTCTTTTGTGGAGTCGCGTTGGTGTTTTGCAATTTGCGTGTATTTCGGCGCTGCTGGGCGGGGCTTTTAATGGGAGAGGACTCGCGCCATCAGCGGCGGGTGAAAACGGGATTCTAATGGCGTTCAACGGACCAGCCTTGACCGTCTCGGCCTATGGTTCATACTGTTGGTCTGATCTAAACACGACATAGCTTGCTTTGTTAACAGCTTATATTAGATCGGGTTGTGTTTGGATCGAGAGTATGGCACGCTGGCTGACACGCACGACACGGCCTAGCTCGTCTAATATAGCTCGTATTATAGTCGTTTTTTGACTGTTGGGCGTAAAACATTCGAAAAAATAGCAAAAAAATTCAAAAAAATATGAATTTTTTTCTATAAATAGGGGGCATTCGGCCTCTATTTTCACACCTCAAATCTCACTCTCAACTTTCTGTTTAGCTGTAAAAAATCTGGTAGTATTTGCGCAAATTTGGCAAAATTAGTGAGAAATTCGTGTGAAATTCATAAATTTCAAAAATCTACAAAAGAGGTAATAGTGTTGTCTTATTTTAATTTTTTGCTATTATTTGTTGATTCAATAGTAAGTTAATTGTTCTTTACTATTTCAATTTGCAGTTGATTTAATTGAGAACTACTTTTAACTTTCTGAATTCGGCCTTTCGACGGAGGATATCGAATCCTTTCAAGAAGGATATCCATTCGCGGAAGGTCCACATCCACAACAAATTGAAGAGCCAGAAGAAGTGACGGCCCAGGTGGCGCAGGGTCCAATCGATCCATCTTCTGCTGGCTCAACAAGTACATCCACAAACCATAGCACAGGTGCAAAAAGAACAAGAGCTACTGCATTAGGAGTCTGGAACGATTTCGACAAGAAGTTCAAGACCAACGATGATGGAAATCCGGTGAGGTATGTTGTTTGTAAAATTTGTGCTAATGAATTATCTGCAAAATCTTCAAGGGGGACAAGTCACCTGCAACGGCATGCTGCAAGCTGCAAAAGAAGGCAAAGAATACAAATACGCCAAACGCAGCTGCAATATAACCTCGATGGCTCGGTACGTACTTGGGAGTACAATACAGAGGTAGCCCGGGAATCTCTTTGTAGATTAATTGCTTCTCAAGATTTACCTTTAAATTTTGGTGAGTCTGATGTTTTCAAAAATATATTAGGACTGTTTATAACCATCGATTTAGTGTTGTATCTAGGCAAACCACAACTAGTGATTTAATTAAATATTATAACAATTATCGTGAAAAATTTAAAGAAATGGTTTATACATGTACATTCTCTATTGCTTTGACATCAGACATATGGAGTGGTAGGGCTAGAGAGGATTATATTAGTGTTGTTGCTCATTATGTTAATGATGACTGGGTAATGGAAAAAAAAGAATTATAGGATTTAAATTAATTAATGTTTCGCATACTGCTGAAAATATTGCAGAATGTATTATTAAAGTTATAGAAATTTTTGTCTCACGGATAAGATTTTTCTATAACTTTAGAAAATGCAACTGCAAACACTAAGGCTATGTAAATTCTTACTCTTTTGTTTAATACTTATGCACAATTTTTTCTTACTACATCAACGTTGTGCTTATCATATTATTAATCTTATTGTTAAATCTGGTTTAAAAAGATTAAATACTTGTATTAATTCTTTTAGGGATGCAATTTCATATATTAATTATTCTAACCAATGAATAGCCGTATATAAGAGCTTTTGTGTAGTAATGAACGTCTGTCCTAGAAAACTTGGCTTAGACACGCCTGTTAGATGGAACTCTACTTACCTTATGCTTAAACATATATTGCCATATAGTAGCACTTTATTTATTTTCTTTCACACCTAAGGTCATCAATCTCGTGGCTCCTCTAGTAGAACTCAAGTTAGGCACCCTGAACTTACTGAGGACGATTGAGTTGTTGGTGATAAAATATTTTCCTTTTTAGAACTTTTTTATAAAGCTACACTTTATCTTTCTGGAGTATACTATCAAACCTCTTCTCTAATTGTTCATAACATTCTTGAAATTGCCACTCACCTAAATATTTTTGAAAATGATCATATACTACGGGATGCTATAGTTGCCATGAAAACTAAGTTTTGAAAATATTGGAGTGAAATTCCTATTTTATATGCATTCGCCTTTATTTTGGATCCTAGGGCTAAACTCCAATGATTTATAAATATATTACAACTTTTAAGTGATGCTACCCGTTTAGTCTATTGTACATACTATAGAGTAGTTAATGACAAATTATATGAGGTATATGAGAAATATGAAAATAAGTTTGGATATGTGCGTTTGGAAAGACCCCCGGTAGCCCCTAGCACCTCCAGGGGGACTATGCAATAGGGCAAAAATTTTTGTTCTTCCTCTAGAGATTCTCGTGTAGGTGCAGGTATACATCAGTCAGGAGGAGGAAGACAACAAAACACTGGAGACCTATCAAACTATCTCAACAGTGATAGCGTCATCTTCGAGCAAGAGTTGAACATCCTCTCATGGTGGCAAACTTAGAAAATAACATATCTAGTGCTATCCATATTAGCGTAGTATGTATTGATTGTTCTTGTCTCTACAGTCTCCTCGGAGTCAGCCTTTAGTCTATCTGGAAGAATAATCGAGGAGCGACGAATAAGTCTCTCGAATGAAATGGTCGAAATCCTTCTGACCGTCAAAGACTGGGAACAAGCTGAATTAAGACTCCAACATACTGCAGAGAATAGAGATTTAGAAAAATCTTTTGAGAATTTATATCTAGATAGCAATGAATAGGATTTTCAATATTTTTCTTCACATGTAGTCACTAATGAGTTTTATAGGCCGTACTATTTTTTCTTTACCAAGGTTTACTTTAGTTGAGTTTTTACTTGGTAAAGTTTTTAACGAGTCAGCCATCCCATATAATTTAACAAGTTAATAAAGCTCATTATGTCATTGAAAATAATTATCTTAATGATTAATAATGTCTACAATTTTCTATAATTTTTCTGAATTTATTTTTATTTTTCTACAATTTTTGCTTAAGACAAAGACGGTGGTGGGCGTGCTCGGCTCGCAGTGGCCCATGGGTACACGCAGCATAGCCCATTTATTTGGCGGGCTTAAACGGGCCGTGCCTAAACGGGCTATGCTGCCATCGAGCACGTGCCATGCTAGCCCGGCATGGCACATTGGCCACCACTACGGGATTCTATCGGCAAGTGGTTATATTGAAGTAATGTCCGCAGGGTCCCACGTCTCAGGGGGCGTTTGAATTGGGTTGACCTAGGGTTTTGCTTTTGGCTGTGGATTATGACTTTCGAGTTATTGTAAGAGGGACTATGGAGTAAGTGAAACTTATGGTTTTGGCTAATATAAATATAGTCAGTACAATGTGTGTTGCAATCAACTTGTAGACTCCGTCCTGAAAACACTCCGTTTGAGAAAAGCCGAAAACAACTTTTACAAGCTGAAAAGGAGATGCCCAAGGTTAAATGTTTCGCTTTAAAATGATAGCGATTGGAAGTAGAAATGGCTGAAAGTAAGGGGTATTTGATTCGGCTGGAGCTTTTGACCCTAAGGCAAATGATGATTTATTTGATGCCAATAATTATACTAGTAAATCTTAACAACAATATTCATATCATATGATTACACAACTAATCAATTTCATTATTACACTAGTAATTATTCTATATTAGAAAAAAAAGAGAAATGATAGGAAAAACTAAATCTACATAGGAAACAGTACAGTGTTCCTGTGGGAAAATAAATGAAAATTTCTAAAATTATATTCAAAACATTGTAAGAAGTTGCATTTTTCGCATTTCGTCTCGAATAAATCACAACATGGATTTCATGTTGAAGGAAATACAAGGAAAAAATGCCACAACTTTATTTTGGTGCATTTTCGATTTTTCATGTTCAAGAATGTCCAACAAGCTGCAAGAAGAAATAAAAATCACAGCAAATATCGCTGCCATTGTCGCTGGTGCATGCTCTCCACGGCCTCGTAGGCCACTGGGACTACGGATTTGACCTCACCCTCATCGAATACAGTGTGGAGGCCGCCAGATCTAGTGCAGGAGGCCGACGCAGAGGAGGACGACGATGGGGAGGAGGAGGAGGCCCGGGCCGTGATGGAGATAGAGCTCGTGATGGCGGCGTTGGCCCTCGCTGGATCCGGTGTTGAGGCTAGCATAGCGGAGGATGACGGTAGGGAAGGGAGGACGCTCGGGCCGTGACGGATGCGGAGTTCGTGGCGGCACCATCGACCAGCGGCAAAACATGTGGCGACACCGTCGGGGAGGAAGCAGAGATCGTGGTGGCGACGGGGCGTGTGGTGTTGCCATCGGGGCACCAGCGGAGCTTGTGGCGGCTTCCCAAGCCGCTTCCAAAAGCCGGACATGTAATTCAGCTTCTAGCTTCTGGAAGTCGGAAGTCGAAGCCGTTTCAAATGCCCTCTTAGTATGGTCATCAAACGTTCATTTCATTTGTATGCAAGGCATGAGAAAAAGTAATTTTGAAACACGTGATATTTTTTTTTATTTTTGTAGAAAATTTTCTGATTTTTGCAGGATTTGGTTGTTCATGTAAAAAATTCTACATTCTAAACATGACCTCAATATCCAGTGCAAATTATAGTTGGTGTTGATGCGCTATTTTGTAACTTGTCGATGGTTGCAGCAGCCTGTTTAGTACTAAGGGTTGCATATTAGATAATTTGCCTCTTGCGGAAACGGGTTCTCGAAGTTGTTCGATGACTACACACTTGTACTGCACATGCCGTTGGATCAGTGATGGGTATATCGAGCACGGTTGAAAAATAAGAGGCATTTTTTTATTGGCCCTTTAATCCAAGGGATCTCCTTGCATTCAGTTGAGCCAATACACTCCCAGGAACAATTGCACCAGATCCCAGTGCCCATAGCAAAATAGCTCCCACTATCTCAAATACATACGTCTCATCCAATGATTTCCATGATCTATTGCGCCTCTCATCCAAATATCCAATTTCAGCTGAAAGTTGTTATGTGATTGTAGACAATTTAATTGAACCAACGCTGTGATTGTTGAAAACTTTTATTTACTCTTAAATAAAACATACACTCTGCTTGTTGAAATCTATTCTATATCCAGTTACAAAAGAGAGTAATGGGTAATCTACAACCAAACATTATAAATTTTGGCTATCAATATTATTTTTAATATTTAGAATTGACACATAAAAATGATTCACATAGATTTGACTAAAAAAGTACTTTCATAATATTATAATTTCAGTAATGTTTGAAGTCCATGTTTGCTACTTCTTATGGTATAAGGCTTATATTTACAAAGGACAAAATAATTTAGAAGAAGATTACATTAGCCAAAGAACGCTAAGGAAGAGCTATGAGCTATCATCTATCACCTGCCGAACAAGCAAGCGAGTTATGAATAGAATGATCACAATGCATACCCTACCAACATACCCTTCTTAATGCATAAAGTGGCCAGACCATTCAACCTTTCATGTGACATTGATGACCTCAGATAGTTTTTCAACATGTCTTTCTTAGATCTAATAGATATCTTTATATAAAAAAGAAACTTATGTTACAAGAAAGTCAAAGATTTTGTTCTAGATAGTGTAGATGTTGCGTTGGAGACTATGAGTAGTATTTAATAGATAACAAAAAACAAAAATTCAGAAAAATGTACCTTGTATGTAATGGCTATATGAGGGTATTTCGAGTAGAACCATTACAAAATGAATAAATTGAAGACGAATTGGTTGGGAATCAACGAAATCGAGCTCTCCTCCTCCATTAATGGCGACAACGGCGGTATTTGTTTTGGGGAAGAGAAGACTGGAAGAGGAGTGGAGAGGTCAAGGGGCGCAGGCGGTATGCATGGTGGATTGGATCTGGTGAATGACTTACTCGATGCATTCTCTCTATAAATGTACATGCTTGGATATTTAGGAAGCGCTCAGTGCTGGATGCACATCATGGACCAAATGGGCCATTACTTGATTTTGGCAGCTGGCCCAACTAATCATTAATCAATTATGTCTAATATTCAATATATAGGATATATCATGCATGTATACATACTAACACACATGGGCTAGGGGCCCCTAGCTTTCGTGGGTCCTAGGCGGTCGCCCTTGCTGCCCAGACCTAGGGTCAACCCTGTACGGATTCTAGGGTTTAATTTTTTATTCTACCACCTTGTGTGTGTGTGAGAGAGAGAACCGGAGAGAGGAAAGAGTGGTGTTGTGGGTGCACCTTGTAATTATCCATGAGTATATAAACTTCGTCCTCTGCTAAAAATAGATCAAAATTTTATCTTAATTATATTCTTGTTTGCATTTTTGCTTGATTTTGCTTGTTCTTGAGCTAGATTTGAGATTTTGTATTCATGGGAATCTACCCCAAATTCTTGCTTAAATTACCTTGCTAGAATATGTGTGAATAGATCTAAAATACCTCATCCTTTAGATCCTCACGAGTAAAAACTAATTTGAGTTTTTAGATTTTTGATGTTATTGTGACCTAGTTTCGATTCTCTTTAATTTAGTGGACTCGAACCCAAAAAGTCGTGATTCTTGAATAAATTCTTGGTATTTGAGTTTTGTCGTCATAAGCTTTCAAGTCTGGGAATAGGGACCAGTCAATTAGCTTGTGCCTTCGGTTAGACCGGTCGCGGCAGTCAGACTGATCCATCCATGCGGTCTAGCCGGCCTGGATAAAAGGTTGTTAATTTTGTTGGTTAAGCTATCTAGACTTGCTTAGTGAACCTTAGTTGATACAATCTAAACTTAATGACTCTTATAGTCACTTGAGTGAAGATTTTGAATACTGTTACGGGAAAAAGTTTTAACATTTATTCACCTCATCTGATTGCCGGCATCGGGTCCTATGGTATATAACATTTACTGTATAATATTTCATGCCTTTTGGGTACAGAATTTAGTAAACCTATTGCAACATATACACCAGGAGAGCACATAAGTTTCTTCCGCCATGTCTTATTACGAAGGCAATGAAGAGAGACATGCTCTCTTGGCTTCAAGCATCTAGCTAGGACGAGAAGAACTGGCGTACTCCATTTTTTGACGACAACTCCGGGAAATCCTAATACAGACCTACATTCATTGAAAATTGTAATACGAACATATATTATGCCCGTTGAAACTATTATTTACTAGTAATACAAACCTATACCGTGCGAAAGAAATTTTTGGTTAGTGAAGAAATTTTTGGTTAGTGAAGAAATTGTAATATGAACATATATTATCCATCACTACGTAACCGACAGTAAGAGCTGAGCCTCAAAATGTTCTCAAGAATCTGACAGCTAAACGAAATCCGTCAAGACAGACAAACTAGCACGAAAAGACTACGCATCACAAGTCATCGAGTCTTATATCACGATTAATATATAAACGGTGGGCAAAGCCAGTGAGCCGGGTGTTCATGCAGTCACGGTAGAGCTGCACATGCTTGTGCGCTTTTGGGCTTCCAAAAGCGAAACTGACGAAGTACACAGCAGATACGGGCAGGATGCTGCCGTGCCTTTTCGGCTTGGCACTTCGTCAGCTAGCCGTCGCCGGAATTATTCCTTCCAAAAAGATCTGCCTTTTCAGGATCCCTTTTTCCTTCACACGTCACATCGTCTATTGATCTGTGTGCTGTGTGCAGCAGAAAAATTCTGTTTGGTCGAGGTTTGATAAACTGCTACTAATTCTTTCTCTGCTTGTGACCCGTCGAAAGAATTGAACGAGAAGCCATATGATTCGTGCATATGTGTGCTCCTTAGTTCATATCAAGTGACGAGTCTTTGTATATATATCCCCGTTCAGGTGGCGGCGGCGGCGGCAGCCGCAGCTGCCAAGCGGCTGCATGGTGTCAAAGTCTTCCGATAGATAGTCTCCGCGCCGGCGCCGGCGCCGGCGCCGACGCCTGGCAGCTTTGACACTTAATTTGGTTTTCGTGAGGTTACGTGGTTATCTTTGCAATTTAGAGCAAAAGCCTATAATATTATACCACCCCTTGCTACTAGTAAAATATACCGTAAAAATTGCATTAGCTCTGGTTCACCATGGGAAGCCTGAACCGCTGGCTGTGCCGTCGGAATTCAGAAAACGACCTCGCTAATCGGTAATCGATATCACCACATCATCAAAGGATGTCATGCAAGTGCCGC
The DNA here is from genome assembly GCA_036346245.1 of Bonia amplexicaulis. Classification (NCBI taxonomy): domain Eukaryota; kingdom Viridiplantae; phylum Streptophyta; class Magnoliopsida; order Poales; family Poaceae; genus Bonia; species Bonia amplexicaulis. The sequence goes on along the minus strand of CM070749.1, from coordinate 14,008,311 downwards.
ATATATTCAAACGTATGCTCATCCAAACAGATGGATCGAGCACGTGTCTGAAGCTTCAGATAACTCCAAATCAGATAAGGGAGCAGCTAGCAAGCGTACAAAATGGCACAAAATTTTTCCCCTCGATCTCCGTCGCTGGACGGCCGATGGATACTACGGATGTCGCCTACGGTATCAGACAGTATCGCTAAGAATTCAGAACCATTGGCAATGGCAGGCAGAAAACGCAGAAGGTAGGAATGTATAGGATGTCCTCGGCCAACAATGCGAGCAACGCTGTACGTAGGTAGCGAACGCCGGGGTTCACAATTTTGACGAGATTTCTGAGATTTTGTTCCTTTCGTTACCTACAAAACCGGGCAATTTTTCACTGGAAATGCAATGGAATTGAACGTGCTTGTCGACGTTGTCGTATCTGAGTAACGAGTCTAAAGTGACGGTTGATGGCATCAAATGGCTGTATCCCGAAATTAGCTGGTGTCTGTAGTCCATTTTCTTCAACACTAGCAACATACAGCTGCGCAAAACCACCCAAAAATCAAATCACCGTTGAATTATAAATTTATAACGAGTGGTTTACTGCAACTACTATCCATCACCATTTTTTTGGAAACCAACCATCGCCAATTAGTATGCTAGATCAGAACTATCTCATTTGACCACAACCTTAATCGATTCATGAAAAGTGAGGCTGAACAAGCATCTTGCCTACAAAACACGCTATCTAATTTGCACAAGTGAGCAAAAGGATTCCAGTTAGAATATATACCACAAACACAAAGCACACGACTAACCAACGGGTGCTTCAATCTGAAGAACTCTAGTCTAGGTAAACCATCCAGCATTTGCAACAGAACAGACTTAAGTACTCTAGTCTTTGTTTAGGGAAATAACCAGACGCCAGCATTTGCAACAGAACAGACAGTTTTAAATAACTAGAGACCAGGAACCCATGACAATGCAGAACCACCAGTCTCATTTGTAACATGACAAGACATCCTAAAAGGCATGCACATCAAAATGTTAGCATCCCAGCTCCGATCGTTGGTCGGCACTGGGCTTACTTCCATCGCCTGTGTGGTTTTCTGGTGAAGCCGTCTGTGGTTCCTGCTGCGGCTGTCCAGCGCTTGTACTGGGTTCAGGATGGAAGTTGATGGGGAACTTGGTGACACGGGGCTTGTCAGCCAAAATGTTTCTCTGCACCCTGTCAATTAACAGCTTTGCTGGAGGCTCTTCTCTCAGCTGCTCATCATCGTAATCATTGTTCACGTAGTAACCCACTCTCATGAATTCCTGCCCCATGTAGGAGCATGTCAATAGCAGCACAGTAACACCAATTATGTCTTCTTCACGGATTTTTGAGGGATCCGGTGGGTCAGCCTGAAATGAAAATGGCACATCAATTTCCAGATGCACATTTAGTATTATCTATTATGAACTATGAGGCTTAAGTAACAAACGGAAAATTGTGCAAGGAATGAAAGACTTGAACTGTGTAAGGCTTTCTGTATTTGCTGTGCATCATGAAGATCTTGGACTCGGTTGATTACTATAGCACGAAGTACTTTACCTCGAGTACAAAACGGTATGTCCCAACATTGACAGGGCCAACAAGCACGCTCTCAAGTTGCTGATCATAATTTTCATCTTCAGCTGATCCAACATATATGAGCTTCCACTCCAGATCTAAAAGGTTAACCAACAACCTCTTCAGCAATATTTTAGCAAGCTCATACCCTCAAGAAATGGACATAGATAAATTCAAAGCACATGAAGAAAGCTAATTTAGGAAAGAAAGTAGCAATATTTGGCATTTTTTGCATTTTTCACAACATCAGTACTCTGAGGAATATAAATATTGCATGATAATTAAAACTAGCTCAACTTAGATGAAAAATGTGCTGGCTTCATGGCATATACCATATTATAAGAACCTTACTTTAGTTGGCGCATATTTGAAGAATTTCTAGGCAGTAGTATCTATATATAAGCCCAATAATATAGTGTATCGTGCAAAGGACAAACACGTTATGCTACTTTGTGCCATTGTCAACTAACTGGAACCAAAAGAGGGGGACAGGGAAGCAAAGCACCACATTCACACAAAAAAAAAAGTCTACTGTAGCACACAAGGCAGACGCCTCTGAACCAACTTCTGTTTCCTTGATAATGATCCACAGTTCCACACCGCTGAATGGATTTTCACAACAGCAGAATCCCAAGGAATCTTGTAGCTTCTCCAAGATGTCATCGAGTTAGTCGATGAAGAGTGCAGAAGGATAATCAACAAAAGCAGAGTATTTTATCAATGGAAGAGGGAAACTGAGATATCGAGAGAAAAACCCCAGTTGAGACAAGTCGAATGGCCTAACATTTTGACTACTCCCATTAGCTAAGCCCCTCAACAAGAACAGTCACACGAGTATTAATTCGTTTTAGGTATCACAGAGAAGAACTAACACAAGATTTATTCACTGCACATTCAATTACAATCAGCTAAAAACAGAGGCTGCTGGGGAATTAGAAAAATTGTATGCATAATTTCTAACTTGCATTTATGGATAGCCAATGATGCTAGGGTGTAGGCAGGCTACTTCTATACATGGGTGGGCATAAATTGATTATGGGATAGCATAAGTGAGACAAGCTACTTTAGCATCTCCAGGTCCAGGTTAGTACTTCTGTACGACTACACATAGTTAAGGGGCTAGGCGGCTAGCACCAGTGAACTGCCTAGTGACGGACACTGACAAGATTACTCTATATGATGCTAGGCTAATAGGATCGATTGCACGATATACTGTCATACTAATATCAGGAATTAAGGACAACATATCAAATATAAACCCAGATAATAGAGAACACTGTAATGAAACCAATTTGCATTCTCGAGCTGATCCCTCACAAAGGCAAAACGAGAAGTAAACCAAAAAGAGCATCCATTTTCATTTCGGCACTTTTACAAGCTGCAACCAACCAAGGTAGCTTCTACTAGAAGAAAGAAAACATTTTAGGTTATGTTCCACCTAATCCTCCCTAACTCAATTATTTTGGAACTGTTTATGTATTTGGTACTGTAATCACTTTTTTCCAATTTTAGCTCCTAAACGCCCGTTTTTGTAAAATGGCCCTCTCACCGAGCATGGAAGGCACGCCAGGCAACACATGTCACATGCCGTGCTGAGGGAGCTCGGCAAGAGCCAAGGCGTGCGATAGGGTGAGCTAGTGTGAGAGGCGATGGCGTGGCACGACAAGCAGACCTAGGTGCTGCCAAGACAGCGCAACCTGCCAAGCCGCCCCTGCTTAGCAGGCGCCTGTTGGGCCCCTAGGATCAACAAGCGAGCGGACAGGGTGCGTACGCGCTCGTGGGAGCACAAGGGCGAGGGGCCGATTCATCACAGGGCAACGCGCGCAAGTGAATCGCGTTAATGACAGAATGCGACAGAGCGACGCAGCGCAATGCGATATTAGATTCTCGTTTTATCCGCGCGTTAATTGCACTAGCTTCTCGCGCGCGTGCGTAAAATGCGACCCGCCGACGCATTGCTACCGAACGAGAGCACAACCAGGGAGGGGAAGGAAAGAAAAGAGATTTCCTGTCGAACGAGAGCGCAAGGAGGCAGCGCAGCTATGATTTACCATCGTTTGTAGTTGGAGGCATTGTGAACCAGATGAATACCTTCGAAAAAGGTATGCATCATTCGCATAATCGCATGCAAGCAACACACTTAATATATCGTTAGTGTTTCATTAGCATAACTGTGGTTTTGTAATGTGGAATGCACTATGTAATCATGTTTAGTTGACAGATATGTTTCTGTAAGTAACCATGTTTATTTATTGGAAATAGTTGGAGAAATACAGGCTAGAAAATAACTAAAATATATCCACACGTATATATTTATTGCCCTCGTACGATAACAGAAAGGCCATTATCTAAGGATCTGGTCTTATTTTCCAAAACAAAAGCAAAAACTTCACCAAAAATATAACGTACCATTGCCTCTACTAACCACTCTTAGTTGTTGACTCATATTTCTTCATTATATCTTTAAACTATTACTAATACCCTCCTGTTTAATTGTAAATGGTCGAATCAACTGACATTGGGCCATAAGACTACTTCACCTATAAAGAGGACAAAAGAGAGTTTGCAAACATACTATGCAAACTAATGCAGTATCTACGTTATTGCCATCGTCCCATCTTCAGGGGACGAAAGACCCAAGAAGGCAATAGGGAGGCTTGGATGATAGAAGTCTTCCTGTACGCAAGAGAAGGCAAGTACACCTCCCGCATCTTCTGCACAGAGCATCTGAGGAGCACTTCCACCGACGCCCTTTAGGACATCGCTCGCCTGGCTTGTGCGAGATCCACGAGGTCACCATACTAACCTCCTCGTTTCGCTATTATGCATCCCTTCGGGAAGGAGCACGCTACAACGAGACGTTTGTCACCAGCTCCGAGGACAACCCACTCCTGACCCATCAGGTCTAGCTCACTTGAGCTATGGGAGCCACCTACACTAAGGCTGTAAAAGAGATCTGGACCTCCGTTAGCTCCTCACGGCCAGCCACAGCCAAGCCGACACTCTCCGCACTCAGCTCGCCAAGTGCGAGAAGGTCTTGGTTGCAGTGAAGCATGAGAAGGATGCCACGGTCGTTGAGCTTGAGCAGACTGCAGTAGCAATAGTGGTCCACGCTCCATCACCCACCGGACCCCTATCATTCCCACCAACCCCGCTTTGACTCAGCCACTCACCGAAGGATTACTCCTGAGGAGCACGCGCATAAGGGCGTGCGGTGCCCCAACCCGCCGATCGTCCTCAATATTGAAGAAACTAGCCGAGTCCGTAGTCGCTCTCGCTCCAGCTCACCCGATAACTGTGTCACCTGCTGTGGTCACAGCCTCATGGAGTAGCCCGGCCTACAAATCAGGCCAACTCGTAGTGCTTACTAGGAATAGGTTTTTGTTTGCAAGCACCAACTTATGTACTAAACAGTAGACGTGTAATGTGTAATGTATTGTATCCACAAAACTGAGCACGACCTAAGTGTCATGTGCAACTTGACCAAAATATTATATGGCCATCTTAGGCCTTATGGTTTGTTTTTGTTTTTCTTATTCGCCTGGTTCTTGGAATTCTTTATTGAGATATCAGCGAGTGGACAATACGCACCAATTTTCACAGTGATTTGACAATACATACCAGTTTTTCACTACCAGCGAACACCACGCACCAAATTTCTCAGTGATTTAACAACACGTACTAGCTTTTCGCAGCGACTAGACAGCACACACTGGCTATCCCAGTGATTTGACAACACGTAGAAGCTTTTTGCAGCCTGTGGATAGCACGCACCAACTTTCCAAGCGATGTGATAGTGCGTACTAGATTTTTACAGCGAGTGGACACTACACACCAGCTTTCCAAGTGATTTGACAACACTTACCAGTTTTTCGCGGCGAGTGAACATTACACTTCAGCTTTTCTAGTGATTTGACAAAAGATATCAGCTTTTCACGGCCTGTGGACAGCACACACCAGCGTTCAAGAAGGCAGCCTGGGCGGCCGCCTAGGCGCTGGGCGGCAGGGTGCCACCCGGCCTTGGCCCCTAGTCGGGTGGTTGGGCGGAGGCGGCGAGGCGGTCCAAGGCGGGAAGAAGGCGGTCCAAGCGGTGCCAGCGGCCTAGGCGCGGCGGATGGGCGGCGTGGAGGAGCGGCGGGGATGGGAAAAGACTTACCGCACACGAGGCGTTGCCGCCGCCGTCGACTCGCCGGATTCGCATCACCATCTTCCTCCGACGTCGCCATCTTCTCTACCTCACCTCCTCCCGTGGAGGACATCTTCCCGCCCGTCCGCCGCCCCATGGCCGCCTCCGCCGGATCCGGACTCCCGCTAGATCCCGCCGCCGCCGCCGGATCCGAACTCCCCGTCGATCCGAGAGATGGGAGGCGGGCGGATCTGCTGGGAGAGATGGGGAGGCGGGCATGGGAGATGGGGAGGCGGCGGTGATCATGCGGAGGAGGAGGCGGCGATCTGAGGAAAGATGGGGGAGGAGGCGGCGGGATCGGGGAGGAGGCGGGCGGCGGGATCTGCGGGGGGGGAGGCGATGCGATGAGAGATGGGGAGGCGGCGGGATCTGCGTGGGAGCCGGTCGGCGAATAGGGTTAGGGTTAGTCGGTTAGATATATATATATATATATATATATATATATATATATATATATATATATATATATATATATATATATATATGGATTTGATGGCTCGATCCGAACGTTGGATTTTCATCGACGGTCTAAAGTCTGACTTTTTTTTTTAACATTAGTTATATGATTTGATGACTCAATCTGAGACGTTAGATCTTCATCGGACGGTCCAAAATCTAACTAATTTTCATCTAAACATCAAATATATACTTACCTTCTGCCTATTCTCCTTATTTTTAATTCGGCCGCCTAGGCCCCACCTAGGCTCCCTAGGCGCTAGGCCCCACCTCGCCGCCCGCCTAGCGCCTACTTAAACATTGGCACACACCAGCTTTCGCAGTGATTTAATAGCATGTACCAACTTTTCGCTGCAAGTGGACAGCACGCACAAGCTTCCCTAGTAATTTCACAACACATATCAATTTTTCCAAATGAAATGACAACACGTTCAAGCTTTACTCCAGAGCAGTGCGCACCGACCGCCTATAAAATCTGGCCAACCCCCACAACCGAACCCAAGACTTCGATCGAGCTAAGCTCCAAACTAAGGGAAGAGGAGAGGGAAAAGAGAGGAGAGATAAAGGACATCACTGCGACATTGGTAGGGATGTCGAACTACGAAGAGATGCTTCACAAGCGGAAGTAGGTGGCTGAGAAGAAAGGATCATACTCTGATAATTCTTGCAAGGATGAACCCGTGTCACCAAAGTTTCCATGACCGCAGTGTGACTGCAACAATCCAGCATATATCATTCAGTCTACACACCCGACAACCACCGCCCGGTGCACTACACGTGCGACAAAGTTCTCGTAAGCACGTATTTGCTATTTCACATTGCATGTTCTATTTTACACATCTCTAACCCACTCCATCTATGCCAACAGACCACAGAGCGTTGCTACTTCTTTCAATGGATAGACGGCCCGGATCTGCACGACAAAACATTCATCAAGCAAAAATACATACTCAACTACCCGGTGGCGCCCGAGAGATTCACACGTTGAAAACCTTACACCCTAGATGACATCACAAAGGACAAGGGTAAGGCGTCGGTGGTCCTTGAAGCCCCCGCTGAATGCCAGGTTATTTTCGACTAGGACAAACCTATACAAGTTGTAGAAGCCGAATACTGGTCCCAGGTCGCGAGGGAAAAAGCCCACAAAGGAGAGAAGAGAAAGGCAGCAATGAACCAAAATGTGTAGGGCGACTGATTACAACCATGGCTTCCAAAAGGCGCACATGTATCTAAGTTGTAGTTAGGGTTGGTGATTCACGCATATCGCTCATTTGCGAACTTCTTTGTCAGCCTACACATGATCCATTACGACAATTGCTTGCAACAATGTATTTTTACTACTTAACACAGGGAGTTTATGATGGTGGTTCATCTGCTCCTCCGAACCCCCTTTCACCTTTATAAAAAATTTCTACACATACGAACCCCCTTGCACGTTGCCCTGCTCGCCCACCAGCCGAGGGCACTCAGAAAGCGCCTACCGAGCAGGGGCGGCTCAGCAACGCCTGAGCCGCCTGCCACGCCATCGCCTCTGGTGCCAGCTCACCCTGTCGAGCGCCCCGGCTCCTACTAAGCTACCCTAGTGCAACAGGGGACACGTGTCGTCTGTCACACTTTTCAAGCTCGGAGAGAATGCCATTTTTACAAAAAGGGTATTTGAAGGCCAATTTTTTTTTAAAAAAAAAGCTGGCTACAATGCCAAATACATTAACAATTCATTCTTTTGGTCATGAATCAACGTTGAGGCACATGGAAATGAGTTAAGCAATTCCTTTGGTTCGTCAATTGGCCTCCACATGCAAAACATACTAGTGTGTGTAGCAGTCCTCCATTACACAAACGCGCTAGTCATTCATGGACGAAAGTTCTAACGACATAATACCATTCGCATAACAAAATTACGCGGTTGCCGTCGAGAAATGCATCCCATGCTCGACTCCCGCACCACTCCAAAGTCCAAACTCTAGGTTCTAGAGGTAGCAAAAATCCAAACGCCCCAGGCATGTTTCACCGATTCGAAACGGCACCGAACGACCACAACCACACGAAACCCTAGCACGTCGCCACGCATCAAGAAAAGCGAGCAACGAAGGGAAGGAGGGGGCAATGAGGTCGTACCGTCGTCGAGGGGGATGAGGCACTCGTAGGAGATCTCGAACTGGAAGGGGTTGAGGAAGGCGGTGGGGTTGTCCAGCACCGCCACGTTCGTTATGTTCACCGCGCTCATCGCCGCCGCCGGTAGCTGTGTCGACCAGAGAAAAGGTTTGCCCCCCTAAAAAGAGGAAAAAACAGCGGTTTTTGTTTTGGATTGGCGAGCAGCGAAGCGAACCGAGAGAGAGCGCAGCCTTTTGGGGTGGTTTTGTGCGGTGGGAGCGACCGGGGATCCGGGGGCGGGAGGGGGAAATTGGGTTGGCGGGAGACGCCTTTTGGAATTGGAGAGACGAACAGGCCGATTTGGCGATCCTACTGAAGGCAAGTGTTGTTGGAGTACTGAGCCGAGAACTGTTCGTATAAGTAGCACTATAGCTAGTTTTTTTTAAAAAAAATTGACTCTTAAATATTCATTTTTGTATATTTAACTTTCTTGGTAAATCTATTAAGTCGGACAATTATAGCTCGAGGTAGATAGGTTGCTTGCCGAGCCGGCACAGTGCGGCAGCAAGCATGTATGGGCATGGACTAATTAACCTAATTAGCTCATATTAGCGCTAACTAAATCACTAATGGAGCCGACGCAGTGGATCTTGATTAAGGTAATTAAGCTCATAAACAACACTAGTTAATTATGATCAATACTAATTAAATATGATTAGTACTAATTAAACATACACAATGGACCTACCGAGCGGACTAACGGATAACTTTGTGTGATCGACTCTTGGATCACTTTGTGGCATGAACATACACCTTATTTATCCGACTACATTGAAGGGCCAAAGACATCTCTCCTATTATGTAGGAGGGGCAGATCCCATCTGACCAGTCACACTCCTCTACATGCTTCCTAATATACCCAAAAGCTATCTTTACAATTATCTAATTACGGAGTAATATTTGGCAACCCTTAAGTATACTATTATACATGAAAAATTACGTTGATCTCAAGTCTAAATATTTTATATCATCGTTGCTTGAGACCAACTGATAACATATAAAAACATAATAATCTCAATAGTACTTAAAATGGGTAATTATCATGCACTAATTACCCATGTTAGTGATGTATTGGTGCAGACAATAGAATGTGTTTGGTAATCATGTTTAGATGACGTATGTATTTAGCTCATGCGGACATTTTTTGTAATTACCCATGTTAGTGATATATTAATGGCAATAATTACCCACTTTAAGTGGTTACAAAGATAGATGTTAGGTATACTATGAAGCATGTAGAGAGAGTGTGTCTGGTCGAATAGGATTTACTCCTCTTATATAATGGGAGAGATGTCTCCGGCCCCTCAACGTAGTCGGGATAAAGAAAATGCATGGTCATGCCACAAAAGTGGTCGAAGACCCGATCATACAAAATTATCCATTACTCCACGCGGTAATCTACTGTAGACATAACAAGAGATTTAATTAGTACTAATCATAATTAATTAGTGTTAATCATAAGCTTATTTAAGGTCAACTATGCCGGCTTCATTAGTATTTAATTAGTGCATGGCCATGCGTGCTTGCTGCGGCACTATGGACATGTTCTTTTTCTCCGAAGCTGACGGCTTTTGGCTTTTGCTACAGTATATAACTTTCAAACGGATTATTTTCTAAGACGGGGTCTACAAGTTAAACGATCTATACGTTAAAAGCCTAACATCTGTACCAGCTAAAATCGCAAATGACTATATGTCTCTCCGTAATCTGTACCGTAAACAACCAAAATTCAAAAATTTCAGCCAAAAGCCATAAGTCGCAGCCGTTACCAAACAGGCCCTATGCCTGCTTGCCGAGTTTCTCTACTCGGTAAACACCTGCTAGGTACAGTAGATCTACGAAAAAACTAGTTTTATAAAAATAAACATTTAAAAGTTAAATTAAAAAAATAACTACAGTGCTATTTATATATGAACGGTCGATCTTGAGGCCAAAGTACTACCAAGTCACAAGCGCGTCTCGCCGATCTGACGACGACACAAATCAACGACGACTTCATATACACCACTTGCGAAGTATGCACCGCTAGAACTGTCCTGATAACAGTTACTGTGCGAAACACTTTTGATCGGGCATCTACGGATCGACACTGAAGAATTGGAAGACAGCCACAGCCACAGGTGAAACAGCGCAAATGGCAACAGACAAATAGAATAGTTTTTCTGTCGTTATTGTCAAGATAACTTTTTAAAAACAGTTTATTGGTTTATCAGTGTTCGATTCATTTACATAAATGTTCATGTTGGGACAAAAATCATAAACCATAGCAAAGAAAAACCCAAACCCACCCTTATTCTGATAGCACTGCTGTTGGTACCAAGACAGCTTCAACGTAAAGCCAGACCTGATGGAATATACATAAGAAGGTGGGGTGCACATGGTTCGCAAAGAATGATGTTGTGATCTCACTAAACATTTCACTCCCAAATATACAGCAGACACAGGGTCTTCACACATACAATGTTCGCTGCTTCAACACGCTTACAAGCCTAACCTTGAAACGCCGTAATACTACAGAGATGGGATGGTAAAACAAATAGCTCGAGCACACGTTGGAACTCATCACCGGAAGATACGATACATAGACTCATATGGCTCCACGTTAAGACACCGACCACAACATGAGTGACTCCGAGACACCGTTGTACCATTACTTTTTTAGCACATTGCAACACAAAAGCATGAAGCAATGTCATTAGCAAGAAGTCTAACCGACTAGCATGGTAAAGAACTCCTGCAAGAAACACTCCGAATAAAGAATACGCGGACATGGTCAGTTCATGATAACAATGTTCTATCTTCATTCAGCAGTTGGTCCAAATCCGAGGTAGTAAAATAGTGCAAGAGAATGTCCAGTGGAGTGGTTTACTACCTTACTTCAAAAATGAAGTTTCTTGGAAAAGAAAATTACTTACTTGTCAAGGTAGGCAGAAATACCAAAAATGACACAGAGCAGGACAATGTCGATGCAGAAGTTGTGACTGGATCTCAGCTGATAACAAGCCAAGGGGGAAAACAGGTGAGTATGAGCTCACCCAATTATCCAAGCATTAGTTAAGGACAGCACCAAGAAAAGTGTTAGGTTTTACCTGAAGAACAGTCTCTTTTAATCTCACGTTGGTATTCTTCAAATCTGCATTGGCTCTATCCACCTTCATTCATCATTATATCACAAACTAAGCATTGTTGGACAATTGCTAGATGAGAACAAAAACTGATGGTTGCTAGAGAACCAACCTTGTCTTCCATTTCATCCATCAAGGGAACTTACCTATCCAATTCCTGATGATCACAACAATTAAGTATAATCATCATATAACTAGAAATGAAGCACAGCAAGCAACCTCATTCATATCAGATGCCATGTTTGTCAGAGTTGCCAGCCCTTCACCAATAATATCCAAACCTTTATCCTGCAGAATTTCATTGTCAAATCCAGGTCACATCACATGAGAAGTCCCACATCCAGTGGCAACATAAAATGAAACAGAAGAAAAATCTTAGTTAATTAAATTTTACCTGTTTCATTTTACGCATCTCGATTCTTCTGTACCCTTAAAGTACTCATCGCCAAAGTTGTCATCTGCCCATCTGTATGTATTATGTGGTAAGAGGGGAAAAAAAGGTTCAGCTCGTGATCCTGAATAGGACTGACAAACCCGATTAAAGAAGAAGAGCATCTAACAGGCTCATACCAGAGGTGACGAGAAAACGAACACAACATCCATCGCTCAAACAACTTTAGGAATGATCACATGCATGCTTAATCCACATTTTGTCAATGTAATGATAATACAGAAAGCAAGAGGTGAGTACTGGAACAATGGAGGACCATGTACTAACACTGAACTTGAAAATTGAAACTGGCCAAATTTGGCACATAACAATGCCGACCTTGAGACGAAGATCCACTCAAAGAAGTGAATTTGTAAATAAAGTAATAAACACACACGAATATGGAATCACAAGCTTAACATTAGGCTTCCTTTCAAAATTGGAATCCTGCCTCAGTGCTCATACATAACCACTATCTTAACACTGAGATATGCATGAATACGGACATCATGTTGTCAGACTCAAGTATGCAGGTGATATGCACAGCAATCCAGATCAAGGGAAATATAACATTATAGTGAAAACAGTACAGGCATGTTAAGTTGAAAGAAAAAGGAATGGGACGAAGTCAGGAGTACATGAAGCTCCATGACAACAGCAGCACAAGATCAACAACACTACTACTATCTAGTTCGAATGAATAGCTATACATTTGAAGACTATTCTGTAGGATCGTATGGCACAATCAGAGGGGGGTGAATGATTGTCTCCGCTTTTTACCACCTGAAAACAAAACACAGAAAAACACATGGGAAGCAATCTGTATTACCGATTGAAGATAACGATCATAGCTGCGGCTTGAACGTGGTCGAAGTCCATCTGTCGCTCTGGTCGTATGAACTCGTTACGACCATACGCTCTGTCGCTGACCGCTCGGTACGACCACTCAATATAATTGTACATCTCAAACGTCCGCTCCGACCACTCGTTTTGGTCACTCGGCACGATAACCGATCGATCATTCGTTCGTTCCGATCGCTCGGTACGACAATGAAACGACGATCTGATTGTTCCGATCGCTCGGCACGGCCATATAGCACGTAGTCGTGGCCTCCTTCCGCCTGATGTCTCAAGCCGTTCGACCACCGCCTGGACGAGATGCGTTGAAGACAAAATCAGATCACGGAAAACAGAGATGAAGGAACGATGCACTGGAAGTGGTCGGAGATGAAGGAAACTGATCTATTATTTCATCATCGAGATCTTGGCTACAAAGCGCCTCATGGCACCCCTAAAAACCTTCTCACGAAAGCCCTAAAACTCATTGTCTCTCGCTAGCCTACAGCCTCCCCTGTTTTATAGCCAGCGCATAAGTCGTATCCATCTCAAACTCCTCAGACCGTGTCCGGTTCTACCTGGACACGAAATCTATCCCTTCCTCAAACCAAGGGATTCGAAACCCTTCCTAACACGGGTTTTAACCACCTCGTATAGATCATGGACTCCATCCACAACTCCATACGACACACGCTGCAAAAGCCTCCAGAAAACCCCCACTGAATCTTCATAGCGCACATTCACCGCGTACTCTTACGTGAGTCCGATTACCTCGCGTGACCACTGACCGCCTGGACCTCAGATTACCCCTCCTAGTTCCGATCTTCCTTGTCACCGACTGCAAACGTCTCGGCGTTGAGAGCGACCACCGCGGCCAGGTTCTTCTCCTGGTTCGTCGACTCCGCTTTCTGAAACAGACCCCGGAAACCGATCAGATTCATATCGAGGGGAAGGAGCCAGACGCCGCCACCACCGGCGGCCGCAAACAGCGGAGAGAAAGGAGAGGAGGGGAGATCTAATCTACCTCGACGCATTGGGCGATGTAGGCGTCGACGAGGCGTAGAGGCGAGCGAAGGGGTCGTCGCCGACGACGTTGGCGCCATTGAGCTGGTCGACGTCGTACTTCTGGCGGATGGCGTCCACCCGCGTCGGGATGTCGATCACGCTCACCCTCGCGCCCCGATTCCTCCCGCCGCAAACGAAATCGAGATGACAATTGGGGAGGAAGCAAGGTACAACCGAACAAGCGCGGCTTGCCAGTGAACGAACCGAAGCCAAACTGGACGGGGAAAGGGGAAGAGACGGGGACGCACAGCCTGGCCGGCCGGTGGCGAGGCGCGCGACTACGAGCCTGTTTGGCAACAACTACGGTTTACGGGCTTTGACTGAAATTTTTGAATTTTAACTGTTTATGGTACAGATTACAGAGAGAGATACTTATTTGTTATTTTAGATGTTACAGATGTTAGGCTTTTAACGTGTACATCGTTTAACTTGTAGACCCCGTCTTGAGAAAGTACTCCGTTTGAAAGTTAAGTACTGTAGCAAAAGCCAAAAGCCGCCAGCTTTGGAGGAAAAGAATATGCCCTACGGCTCTTCTTTACGGGTTATGGCCCCCCACATTTGAACTTGAACTTCTGACTTCAATTTGTTTTTTATTATTTTTAAATTTTGTTCTATTTTTTCTGTTTATTTTGAGCTTTTTTACCAGTTCTTTTTTCTCATATTTATTTGCATTATACGTGATGGGCTAAGCCATTTTTTATTTTTAAAGTTTTTTAAATTTAATTATACCAAATAAGACACCATCAGACATAGTGTAATTTCAACTATCTACATTAAAAATTTAGCCATAAGTCACTAAAATTCAGCCCAACTGAACACCACTTATAAAAGCTGTCTTTTGACTTTTTTTTACAGTAACTATTTTTCAAACAAAGTGTTTTTTTAAGATACGGTTGTAAGTTTATTATAATATATACTGTAGCGACTTCAATTATATCAGCTAAAACTTTACGTGAGTTTCTATTACTCCGTACTCTCTCTCACCAACATTCCAAAACTATAAACTGCACCTAAAAAGAACAGCCCTATACCAGACAGGCCCACCAACCGGCCTGGCTTGGGTTGGATTCGACCCAATTGGGCCGAGTCAGGTTGATCTTCATGTGGGCCGTACTTTTGTATTTCGTCGAGTATTAGCCCACCACTTAACGAGTTCATGCCATGTTCAGAGATCCGAAGCTCAGATGCAACGTTCTCAACTTCTTTTAAGATGTCATCGTCCTGGATTCAGGCTCCTGTTATTTTTAGCTTCTAAAAGCTGTTTTTCAACTTTTCTACAGTAACTAGCTTTTAAATAGAGTATTTTTTTAAGATAAGATCTACTAGTTAATTGTAATATATACTTTGCTGACTCTGTTTATATCGGCAAAAACCGCACATGAGTTTCTGTTACTCTTTAATCTCTCATACAAACAGCACAAAAGATACAAACCGCAGCCAAAAGCCACAAACCACAAGCCACAATAAAAAAGAACAGACCCTCAGATTGCTGAAGAGTAGAGACCAGAGAATAAAACACTGCGGCCGCGTGTGTTATTTAGCGTGTACCACTACCGTACTACTACCATGTGATGGTGATGTCGAACGGTAGTACACGGGGCTCGCGTAACCGCAAAACAAAAGAGCGGCCCCGGTCGCACACGTTAGAAACGCTTGACCCAGTCATCGAGATCCATGCATGCACAGCTCGGAGAGAGTTGGAGTCGGAGGACCACTCCAACCATCCCACTCGTAACCAAAGTATTCTCGTGGCCGTGCTCATGCGCCCCTCTTTACCATGCCGGAATAATACGACTTTGGAAAGGCGTCGCATGGTCAGGGCACAAAAACACATTGCTTTGCTAATGTCAAAGAGTTTGGCGAACCTGCAGCTGGTTGGCTGATAGGCTCCATTTTTTTTTGGGCTAGGCTTTGCCTGAATTTTCGACCGAGAAGGATATGACTTCTCCAGTTCCGGCTTAACTTTTCCTTCGCCTAGTGTTTGGACGCACACTTGAAAGAATCAAAATTTCGCGGCACATTCGACATACTTAGCTCGAGAGGGAAAAGTTCTTTTAAGCCTGATTTTCTATTGACTTTGCTTTAAAAATCACATCGTTTAAAAGCTAGTTACCGTAGATGATACAAACATAAGCAAACATTAAGCCTAAAATAACCCGGCCATAAGGAGTGAAAAACGAAGGGATTGCCCGTGCAAGCGCAAGGTCTGAAGTCTTCGTGTGAAAGCACGGCGAACTCACTCGGTCAAAGGCACTAACAGTAACAATAGGAGAATACAAATCCCATCATTCGATACGAGTACGAGCATGGAACAATACGATCGGGACGGCTTGGCGAGGAAGAAGGCCGTACTGGAATGCAGGCCCCACCCTCTCGAAAGGCCGCTCTCTCTCTCGCGTCTCGTAAGGCCACTATAAATGAACTCGTAGGCGTAGCAGTAGCACTCGATCGATCGCTGCCGTCTCGTAGTCGCGCGCACCCGTACCGGGCGGCCTGCAGCTTGTGTGTGCCATATCCTTTCCTGCTTGCTTGCTTCCTTCCTTCCTTCCTTCCTGTGGGCGTGTGTGAGTGAGACTGGCTCGGAAGACGACTCTGTCCGTGCTGCGGTTTGTTGTCCGAGGAGAAGTGAGGAGCCACTGATCCTCTCTTGCTTAATTTGCCGTGTCTATAAGGCGAGTCTCGAAGGTCTCCATGGGGCGCGCGCCGTGCTGCGACAAGGCGAGCGTCAAGCGGGGGCCGTGGTCGCCGGAGGAGGACGAGCAGCTGAGGAGCTACGTCCAGAGGCACGGCATCGGCGGCAACTGGATCGCCCTGCCGCAGAGAGCAGGTACAGTGTGCTGCTTGTGGAGGCTGGACTCTGGAGATTGGACATGTAGCACCGCACTAGTGCAGTCTGATCTTGGACCAGTTGCTTTCTTGAACTCTTGGTTCTCAACTTCTGATGATACCTGCTCTAGTTGAAATTCTGTTGCTCTTGCACACGGTTTCCAGGAATTGTTTGTAAAGCTTGCTCCTTTTGATTCAGGGCTCAACCGCTGCGGCAAGAGCTGCCGCCTCCGGTGGCTCAACTACCTGAGGCCGGACATCAGGCACGGCGGCTACACGAAGCAGGAGGACCAGATCATCTGCTCGCTCTACAACTCAATTGGAAGCAGGTGAGTTACACTACAGTGTTGAGCTCTAACCTCTGCAATTTTATCTTGTGTGCGCTTCACCGAATTGCAAATTTGACGCCTGTGCGTGACGCCGTTACTCTGCTGCATGCCAGGTGGTCCATCATCGCGTCCAAGCTCCCCGGCCGGACCGACAACGACGTCAAGAACTACTGGAACACCAAGCTCAAGAAGAAGGCCACTGTGGTCGTGCAGCCCGGCGGCGCCAGCGGGGCGTTCTCCGCACCCGCGACGCCGCCCGGCACCCGGAGCCAATGCACATCCCTGCAGCCGGCGCTCTCGCCCGCCGCGTCCGCCTCCTCGTCCGTCACGAGCTCGAGCGGCGACATATGCTTCGCCGCCATGTACCCACCACAGCCGCAGCTCCGAGGGCTCATTCACTTCGACGCGCCGCCGCCGTGCAAGCCGCAGACCGAGCTCGCGCCCGTGCCACCGGCCACCGTCGGGCTGGATGTCTCCGGCGGCTGGGCGTCCGCTCCTGCGGCGAGCGACGGCGTGACGCTGGACGACGTGTTCCTGCCCGAGCTCGGGGGCGCCGGCGAGCAGCTGTTGTCCCCTTACGGCGACCTGTTCGGTGGGTTCGGCGGGCTACAGGACAAGGCCACCTTGGAGCTCTCGGTGTGCTACTTCCCCAACATGGCGGAGATGTGGGCCGCCTCCGACCACGCCCACGCCAAGCCGCAGGGTCTCTGCGACACTTTGACATAGGAAGAGCGTAAAACTCATGGGATTGCTGCATGAAAAAAATTGCTCCATTGAATTCATGCATGATTCGAAGGTCGATCTATCGATTGCTAGTGTAGTTATTGCTCTTCCATCTTTGCTTCTTTTCCTGTTCTTTTTCCCCATCTTCGTTTTTTCTGAGTGGCTATCAGGCTGCAGCCGCTGCAGCTGTGTTTGACTGTTCGTTGTGTATGAGAGATCGATTACATGTACATATGCTATATAGATGTATAATCTAGCTGTGAATTGCTCGATTTTACTCTAAAATCTGAAATCTCTAGCTAATTCAAACGTTTTGTCCGTACATACGTACCACGTAGAGTTAAGTAAGTACTATAAGATCTCCTCATCTTTAGATCTCTGCTTAGAGGTAGTTAATTTATTCTATCATATGTTATAAAATTAAAGGAGTATAACAAGAGCCTAAAGGTGACGAGGTCTCGTAAGATTTTCCTGTGTAGATGCAGCTTCAGTACACCGGACAATTAGGCGCGTCGTGAGAATGATACGGCTCTGTCCCGTCGAGATGAAGTCACAGTAGTTCTTGCGCGCGTCTGCCTCACAGTACAGCGCCAGTGGAGACTGACCGCCACGTCGGATAATGATCGCTGCCGTTGCTTGGGCCGAGGCAATACGGTTTTGCATGCACGCATGTATTTACGCCTTCCTACCGATCCATTCCCTTCTCGACAGGAATACGCCTTTTCCGCACCGAAAGCGATGTCGCTAGGTGAGGTAGCGCCACATGTGCATCGCGTGCGACATGGACCAGTTCGTGAGGCTTGCGTTCCATGCGTCAGCACAGTGTCTCCGGACCTGACCCGTTCCGAAGGCCAATGGGGAGAGGAGCGTGTGGACGCAAGGAACCTGCGCGAGATTCTCTCTCCCTGTCACGTTGAAAATACGAAATAATTTTGATTTGAAGTACCATTTGATCATAGTCTTATCGGTCTTGGGGTGCATGGTCATTGGGCTATGGCATTGTATATTAGTCGCGCTTAAGCATGTCTGTTTGTCTCTTGCGAAAGTGAATTGAGACTTCGAGCTCACGACAGGAGAGACTAGTTGACTAGCGAGGGCATCGGTTTCGGAGAAGCTTCCCTGTCAGGCTCGGGAAGCAGTTTGATCGGGGGACCTTTCGGCAATGTGCCCTACAAAAGATTTTCATTGATGCATTGCTATCTTCTCAAGACTTAAAATATTTCTGGGATTTTCTTCACATTGTCCAATTCTTTAGTTCGCTGTACCACCCCGAGCCTCGCTTATTTTAGTTTCAGAATCTCACTTCTGATTTTTAATTTATTATTTCTTAATTTCGTTTTTTTTTATTTTTTATGTTTTTTCTTTTCTTTTTCCGTACTTCTTTGTATTGTTCATGATAGGTTAATCTATTTTTTATTTTTATTTTATTTTTTTTAAATTTAATTATATCAAATAAATCACCATCAGGTACAATGAAAAATATGTCAGTTATAGTGCAAAAAGACATAAACTATCGCCAAACTGACCGCCCTAACTTGTCACATTGTTCCTAAGTTTTACGGTCCTACGGCGACTTGTAGTAACTATAGTAATTTTGGTGTAATCTACAACTCAAAGAGAGTCTCAAACTCTCAATCATAACTTTGAAGCTACTCAAAGGTTTACTGCGTTTCATTTTCTTAAATTCCATCCCATGGTTTATCTCGAAGAACAGCACTGCATGTTCAACATTTCAGACATTGCTTTCACTTTGTTGGGTGTAAGATTTGTCTTAGGTCATATTCCAAACAGTTGTGACTGGTGGCTTTTGACTGAAATAGCATATCATCGGTTGTTAGCTTTTTCTCAAACATTCAATTAAAAAAAATAAGGAAAATAAAAAACATTGTTATATCTTCACGCACAATACAAAGAAAAAATAAAAGAAAAAGAAAAAAATACCATGTTAAAAAGCAAACGCGTTCCAAATGACTTTTGGCATCTGTTCTGGCTATTGCCAAACATCATATGAGGGGACTAGTTAGAGAGAGCCAACGACATGAGAGAAAGTGCTCGTGTATGCAATGGGTGGATCTGGCACCTTGTACCCTCTTGGAGGGTTTATATACATGAGTGGGATTAGATGAACAATCCCTATCCTACCCCTTTAATAATTACAAAAGGTATGAGTACATTGATACATTCTTTTATATATGTCTCTGTACTATTATGCATATTACATATTGGGCTACTTGTAACTTATAAGGCCCTATCTCAGAGGTTGGGCCACCTCTATAATAGCATCTAAAAGTTATAAACCACAAGTTGTTTGAAACAAGATCTTAGTCTACACAAAACCATCGGTGATACGTTATTGGTTGGTTGTTAATTTACTCTCTACTGTCACCACACGTCCAGGTCTTTGTGGTCAGCATGGGAAACATTGGCCAAAGCCAAGTAGAACATACTTGGAGAATAGTAGGAAAAGCGAACCGCATTGTGAGCCGCTGAAAAATCAGCAAGACAACGAGGTTTTCCTTTGGAAAGTAGACTTGTGGCTCCCTCTTTATGCAAAAAACATACTAGTAAAGTGTACTTTTTGGCTGGCATTGTCAAGCAAATTCTTAAATTATTTCGTTCGTTACCTGCCACTGTCTTACGATAGATCGGAGAAAATTAGGCGTCGGCGGCTCACATGGAAATCAGGAAATGTAAAAATGTTGAGGCTCTATTTAAAATGCAGAAATCTTACAAAAAAACAGTTTAATTTATACAGGAATCAGGAAAATTACCACCTTACAAACAGACACGCCAGGCCACACGTACGCACAAGGGGAAAAACGACGGAGAAGAATTCCGTTTTTAGCATGCGTTGCTCCGGAAAAGGGACAGCATTTGTGCTGCACATTGCAACCACATAGTAGCAACGAACATACCTTCTTCAGTTCGGTGAAGATGCCGAGGAGGACGACGAACGACGTGGTGGTGATGCCGAACTGCGTGCTCTGACTCAGAGCCTGGCATCAATGGATCGATCTCCTCCTACTACTTCTTAATTAATGTAACTGCAGTTTACACACAGATGTTCACATGGCAGTCCAAAATACTATCCCGAAAAAACATGGTTGAAAAATAAAAGTCTATAATACCCTCACAAATTAACGGACAGATTTTATTGCTACTACCAGTATAATGTACTGTAAAAAAATCCATAAATATATACCGCTGACCTCTTGTAACCCTAATCATAAAAAGAAACTCCTCGTACAAACAAATCCGCTTTTATCCAGCTCCCAGGGAAGTAGGCATTACTAAACATCGTTAACAAATCTTTATGTCTCGTATGTGCTTTTGTGCTTACCATGATTGTTATCTTGGCTTTATGCAAGCCCTTCCAAAATTGGGCTGATTGTATTCAGAATACCCAGACCCCCAAAATCCTTAGGTCTGCAAACATTATCCCAGTTCACCCTATGATATTTGAACTTGTTAGTAGCTCCCCTCCAGAAGAATCTAGAACGAGTTGTATCCATTTTACTATGCACCCCTTCATGAAGGCTGTAGAAACCCATCATATACATAGGTACACTACTTAGGGCATGTTTTTTTCAGATTCTAAAAACTACTTTTCGGTTTTTCTACAGTAACTAGTTTTTAAACGGAGTATTTTTTTAAGATATGGTCTACTAGTTAATTGTAGTACATACTGTACTGATTTCATTTATATCAGCAAAAATCGCACGTGAGTTTCTATTATTCTATAATTTTTAGCATGAACAGCCCAAAAACCATAAGCCACAGCCAAAAATCACAAGCCGCAGCCAAAAAGAACAGGCCCTAAGCTGGAGTTTGTTAGAGTCAATTTACCACCAGAGGATAAGAGCCTTACCTTCCAAGGATCTAGCTTCTTCACCATCTTAGAGCATAAACTTATTGGGATTCCTAGGTAAACCAGTGATAATTTCCCCAACTCGCAATTTAACTTACTAGTAATTCTCTGATGTTCCACTCAAAGCAATAAAGTGGGAACTTGAGATGCAAGATGTACTTGTCGTCATAGTCAATCAGAACAATAGTGTCATCTGCATTTGACAAAGAAGTTACGATATCTTGCTGGATTTGGAGCTCATTTACGTCCGTAGAATTCGATTGTTGGTACCTTGACATCGACTCAAAGCAGCGCATTTCGATGTCAGAAGTAGGTGGCAACATACAATCAGTCAAGAACAAATATGTATGGTTCGAGCGATACGTTCGGAGGCGTGGACTTCTTTGTTACTAGTTTGTTGAGGTTTCTCTTCGATTTGACAAGAGAAAATGGTAGTAAGAACGACTTACCTGGATTGCACTGCCTACTGGATAACTTACTCCCTTCAGAATGAAATGTTGCTCACTTGTTAGCTCAGATCAGTGTTAAGACAGAGTACCAAAGTTTTCAGACTTTGCTTTGCTTTTGCTCTAACTACTACTCACCAAAGGCGTAAAGCGCGCATATTTGTCAGTTGGAATAGCACTAGATGCAAACTGCGAAATTAAAGAGAAGCCCGCGAACAGCCTCAGGCGCCGTGTGTTCTTTCTCGCCAACGCACGGGTGGCTCTCACGTACGAGCCGGCCTCCTCGCCACGGCGCTCTCGATCAGCGTGGGGCAGCATGCACGGCCGTCGACGGAGGACGACGACGATTCCACGACGCCGCCGCGGACGTGCGACGGCAAGTATATATATATATGTGGAATGCCTGCAACTGCAAGTAAAGTGATGAGCTGAGTCTGGCAGGCCCCTCGAAACAATGACCAGCCGTGTGCTCGCTCTCTGCTGCTGTCTCTTTCTCAATCGGTACCAACACAAGGATCGCAAGAACAAAAGGTCGCATCTCGCAGCATTACCCGATGTTCTTATTCTGTCGGAAAAGGATGCCCACTTTCAGAAAATATTCACGGATGCTATAATTGAGAGGACTCCCGAAAAGCTGAGAGTCTGATATTTTCGTACCGTCAGTTTACTCGGCAATGAAAACGAACTGGGATTCGGCATCAGCCTGGCACCGATGATTCGTGAATTTTCCTTTTTAATATCTTCTGAAAACCATCTTTGATATTTGTCGCATCTTTTTGCACATTTTAATTCCTAAGTGTTGTGGGTAGCCCTCACCTTAGCCCTGTCAGCCCATTACGCCAATGGGGCAGGCGGTTAGTCTGGCAAGTACCTTAGGCCAGAGCAATGGCATGATTAGCCCCATAAATATAGAGCCGGATAGGAGTATTTATGTAACTCTAAGTGAAAAAATGACATAGTTGCCTCAGGTATAGACCCAGGTATGGGTGTTTGTGTAACAAGCAACTATGGTGTATGTGTGTGTATAAGGAGCATATCTAGTGCAAATGGCTTATTCAGTGCAAACATGAAAACACGAATAAGGACTGACGGATCCACCTTCTACGCCTCAAATCTGTGCGGATGGAATCCCTCAAAACTTAATGCCCTTTTACACATAACCCCTGCCCCGCATGCGTTTTTCCATCCGCCTCAATCTCTATTCCATCCGCCGCCTCAGTCCCCCCGAGTCTTTCCATCCGCCGCCTCAGTCCCCCCGAGTCTTTCCATCCGCCGCCCACTTGCCTCGCCGTCAGCGCCCCTCCTCCACTGCCCCGGCACCCGGCGCCACCCTCCACTCCCGGTGCCGCCCCTTCCTTGCACGCCGCCGGCTCGACCGACGCCCAACACCACCATCCCGGCGCCACCCCTTCCTTGTAGCGCCACCGCTAGCCTCGACCCAACACCACCACCCTCGGCGCCACCCGGGCTCCTCGGTCGCCGCCTCGCCTGTGGTCGTGGTCGGCGATCGTGGTTGTGGAGGCCATGGTTGAAGGCGGCTATAGTCGGGTCAAGGCGGCGGGAGGCTAGGTCCGCCCGAGGGGCCGGGAGGAGGAGGAGCTCGGGCCGTGGAGTTGCTAGCACTAGGGAGTTCGGGCGCCGAGGGAGGCCGGGGCGGCTGGGAGGGGAGGTAAGTCACGGATTGAGCCTAGAGACTAAGGCGGCAGGGGAAAAGAGAGGGGGTTGAGGGAAAAGTGAAAGCCACAGGCGGGGGAGGGGGGTTCCAAAACTGGCATACGTGTGAGGGGCATCCCACCTGTCCGCATCCAGGCTGTCCCCGTAAGATCCGACGGTTCATGACTGTGTTTGTATGTTAACACTGAATAATCTATTTGTACTAGATACGCTCCCATATATATGTATGTATATGTATATGTATGCATGCATGCATGCATGTGTGTGTGTGTTTGTGTATTAGGACGCCATGGGGGTAGAACACTCTTTTTCAGATGAATACATATAGCACAAACTTCTACCACACGGCATAGATTCCCAGTTTCCATCTCCACGATGTGTAAGGCTTCCGGTAGCCCCTCATCAGCCTCCCCTAGCCCCCTTTATTCACTGTTTAATCCGTAACCACAATACTAATAATATTCTTGAATGTCAAAAGGCACAAACAGTGGCGAAGCCAGAACAAAAAATAGATGGTAGACTCAAAGGATTGAGCTAAATTGACACAAACATAATCTTTGACTCTTGTGCAGTCCAAATTTATACGTAAATAGAAGAGATGCAAATAAAAATTCAAATTATTGCAAATCTATCAATAAATTATAAAATTCATCACTATATAAAATACAACTAGATACTAATACTCGATGACTGGAACTCTAGATTACTGTCTAAATTGTAAATTATCTATAGAATACATAAATTCATAAATTTGTAATTGTAAATTATCTATGGAATACATAAATTCATAAGTACATCGAGTTATCGTAATTCATAAATCATAAACAGTAATTGGAAACCATAAGTACATCAATTCTAATATTCTTATTAGAAATCATATAAAACACATAAGTAAAAACCGTAGCTCAGCTCACTTCCTCTGTTCCTCAGTCCCCTTCTCCCCTCAATCCCTCCCGGTTCCTTAGTCCCATGCGCTGCTACCTGACTGTTGAGCATCGGCCCTAGCCTGCCTATCTCGCCTCTCTCTTAGTCTCTCTTGGTCCCGGCGTTGGCGAGTGGTGACCTCGCCGACCTCACCTCGTCAAATGGCGCCAACAGTCCAGGCTAATCCCATCGGCCTGTCAACTTTGTCGCCCACGCAGGCTCCTCCACTCCTCGTCGGCTCCTCACGTGGCCGTGTGGTTCCCGCCTCGTCAGGTTTGCCTCCTGCCTCTCAACAGCGGGCCACTGCCCTAGGCTCGAGGCAGCTTCCCCGCACCACATGGCCCAGTGGCCTATCATTGCCCACCACCCCTGGCTTCCCCTTTCTCGTGCCTCCTCGCACCGCTGACCACCGCTTAGGTGTGGACTCTATTGGATCCTTCTTTGATTTTGCATCTGAAAACTGATGAGGTGAGACCATGGAGTGAACCTGCGGATGTGACTCGCAATTGCTAGTTGGTACTTGGATCTGGTGGATTCGTAGTTGTGTGACCACTACTTTCTCAACCCATCTTCTCTTCTACGTTTCTTCTTCTTCCTCGATCCCAGATGCAAATCCCTCACCCGTCGGCTTCCATGGCCATGTGACGCGGGGTGGCTGGGAGTGTAGGCTTCGCCCCTGATCACGGACTGTGCCGCTAGTTTTCATCTAGAAAGTTGATTCGCATAAATTTGGATGCTTCTCCCTTTTGGTGGCTGCCTCAAAATCTGTTCCTAAAGATTGCAAAAACAGCCGATATAACCTAATAATTCTTCTGCCATTTGCTTCGGAACAAGACCGTACACCTGCGGACTAGCAGTCTAGCAGCAGCGTTATCCGACCATATCTGCAGAAGAATTTCGAACCCAGTGACGAGCTTTGCAAAGAAATTAAAGCTAGGCAGATAGACACCCATGCATAACTCAGCTGTGTATCATCTTCGAATGGTAGAGACTGGAACTTAGTTCCGTTATCTAAAAAAAGACACCCATGCATAACAGGGGGGCCAATAGACCTCTACTTAACAACGGCAATGGACTCTTGATCGACTCTTGATGCCCCCTTTAACAATGCAAGTAGCATATATGTGCTGGAAAATAACCCCTACTCGAGCGACCGCTTGCGTTTGTCGGTACCGGGCCGTGAATATTCCGCAAAACCGCCTTTTTGTTCCGTGCATCTGATGAGAAATGTTAAAGGGAGGAAGGCACCTTGGATGGGGATAACTACCATGTCTAGTCCGACTAAAGTTGATCAACGGCGGCGTCAGGCATGTTCTTATCTTTAATATTATAAAAATATGAGTTGATGGTTGGTTCATTTTCTCTCCTCTCTTCTCAACCATCCGATTTGATCTGGACCACTCGTCTCTCTCCTCCTCCTCCTCTCTCTCTCAGGATACAACCGCCTATCCCTCCACCTTTTCCATCTCCCCGCGCATTCTGGTCACCCTTCTCTCTCTGTCGCTTGCTCTCCAATATTTGATGTGCAAAGTTGGTCAGGTAATAAGTTTCGTCTCATTATTTTTATGACTCCGTTGTAACGCACGTTTCTCTAACTAGTGTAAGAATAATTGCCAGGATTCCTATATCTGTTGTTGCGGCTACTAATCCTTCTACCTGCATCTGCATACTCTGCGTGTATTTTCGGTTTCTTGCCGGAAAGCCGGATAGAAGCTAGCACTGTAAACTCTCACATGGCGAGATGGACTTGTGTTGTGTCGCATGGCTTCTGTTTCTCCTTGTTTGCTTCTCTTACACAGGCATATTCCTGTAGTCTGACGTGGCATTTTTTCCATTTGGTATTAGCTGACAGTCTATTTCGAGAAAATCACTTTCAAATGACCCAACCAGGCCACAAGAATGTTCCAGCTACCAGCGAGCAAATCTCAAAGCTACCCCACCGTAATCACGCTTACGCCGCTGAAGTCAAAAGGTTCTGGTCACTATCTAACATGTTTACTACTAATAGTAGTCTTGGGATCAATTGCTTAGAAATACAGGCACTAAGAGTTTATTAGGCCGTGATTGATAATTTTTATCTGTGTTTAATTGTTTTTGTCTACGGATTTTAAGATTAAAACGGATGGTGGAGACGTCGACACGTATAGTACACATAATTTTATGTTTGAAAAGTTGTTTGAAGAATTTAATTCAATTTAAAAACATAATTTTATGTTTGAAAAGTCGTTTGAATCAGAATGGTAGAGGCTTATTTGACATAATTAAATTTAAAAATTAAAAATATAAAAAATTTAATTCAATTTAAAAACCATCCAATTTCAACCTCCACAGAAAGCACCCAAAAAAAAGTCCTACTACTTTTAGCTTGGGGTCGAGTCGACCTCGAGAAAGGGATCTGCCACAGTTGGCGCCGTTCACACGTTTCCTCTCGTCTTTCGCCTCGCCGTGTCGCGAATTCCACAAGCCACCCGGACCGCGCGATGGGAGAACCACCGCACGACAGCGACGCGGAGGCGGCTTTAGCGGACAAGGCGAGGGCCTCTCGTCTCCATCCTCTCCGGCCAGGATCCGTACGAGCGCGCGGGCCGGGCCCTACGAAACGACCGGGGGGACGAAACGTGCGGCACGACACCGGCTAGTGCGCGTGTGCGTCTGCAGGTTGACAAACCATGTACTGGTGTACAGTGTGCCGCACTAGTTGCCGCTCAGCCGGCAGCCGCCATTGTTTTCGCACCTCAGACTGGTACCTGCAGCCGCGACGTCATCTGCTCTCGAGTAGAGAAGGAATGGTAGTACATCGCTGAAAGGAAAGTTTCTGGTTGGGAAACTGCTCGTCAGAGGCCAGAAATGATATCTATCGGTAGAGGTAGTATTCTGGTATTCCAAGAGGAAGATAAAAATGTGATATATTCATTTTCTCCGTATCATCAGAAACAGCTATAGATATTACTCCTTTAATATGTAATATCTAACAATAGACCTAATCAATAAATTAACACATTCGCCCACGATTCTCTCACCCCTCTCCACCCTCCCACCAACCGTCCCTTTTCTTCCCTCACCCATCTCACCCCTCGCCTCCCCGATCACCAGTGACCCCCTTCGCCTCTTACGGCCGCCAATAGCCTCCGCCGTCGCTGCCCTCTCTCCCTCCTCCCAACTCCCTCCCCATGGTTTCTCCGACGGCCACCCGCCCACTCTCACTGGCACCGATTGTTGCCTTGTCCTCCTTCGCTACCTCCTCCCAAATCCGACCGGATTTGAGACATCCCCATCGAGGTAGCCATGGAGCGTGGCCTCGGTGAGGAACCGCGGTAGGGTGTTGGCTGATGTGCATTGATGGCCGCGAGCACGTAGGTGGCGCGGCAAACGCAACGCCGAGTGAGGCGGCAAACACAACGTTTTTGGGTTTTAGTCTTGTGGGTGATTTGGATTGAATTCATGCTATAATCTAATTTGCTATAACATATGAGAACTCATCTAAGGTCATTTAGATCATCTAAGACTCTAGAACAAGAGCAGATCGAGATTTCCCTCTTTTGCCTGTTTTTGATGCACCCTTTACTCAAATAGAAAAATATCACAACTTTGACAATGATTCTCTTTATCGTTGATTGGAATAGGTTTGTGACATCCTAGAGAAGTTATATGCTAAGTTTCAAGTCATTTGGATTATCTGATCAAAAGTTACAATTTTTTTGGATTTAAAAATGTTGATTTTACTGTTTATTCACCTGATTTATTGTTCAATCCATTCTGACAGCTGCTGTGTAGAGATCTGATCAGATTTAGATAGAGGTCTGACCGATAAGGAGGGTTTGAATTTTCGAAATTTTGCCTTCCTTCGTTTAGGGTTTTGTTGAATATTTGAATTTGTGTTTTCGTTGCTTATTGTTATTGATATTTGAGAAAAAAATTTAAAAAAGTTATTCACCTCATCTGACTCACCATACTCGATCATACAACTTCTCTCTGAGTGTGACTCTTGAGTGTAGGATGGGAGTTCGTAAGGATTCTGTTAATTCCCCTTTGCATTGCCACCAACCAATTGGTTCTAGAATTGTACGGTATGTCGTCATGCTTTCTCCAGCGCATGATTATTTTTGTCATTCTTTTTGAACATTTTGACTTTCTTACCCTCTAGTAGCTGGGAGCTAATTTAAAACCTATTGGATAGAAGTCCTCTTTATCATATCAAGGGCACAAAGTAAAGCCGGTGATGGCCTGACGGTGAACCGGAGTGCTTTCTACGTCAGCCAAAAATACAAAATTCCACCAATGCAATTACTCATTCAATTCACTTTGTCTCGATCCTTGAAGTTTTGCAGAGAGGCCAGGTCTACGTTTCATTTCTACAAGTTTCTACGGCGAATAGAGTAGCATTCAGTCCATTTTCTCTGCAGAAACAGCCTAACTAGTCAGTTTCGTCACACACTTGCTACACAGCTCCAAGTCAATTGCATATTTTGTCGTGATAACACGCAGCATATGAGACCGGACACAATCATTAGCGCCAGTAAAAATTCTAACAAGGTGATCGATTCACACTGTGGTCATCGTTGCAGGCATATAAAAGGGATGAAACGTTAGCGAGATCTTCAAGCGGCGAGATCTTCTTGATTGATAATTGACGCCTTTCGTTTGACAAGACGGGCAACTTGATGGCCTTATTTTTCTCGGTAATCGGCTTAAAGGTGTATGCTTAGTGTTGACAGAGCTATGATTAGCTCTTGGAGGCTGTCAAGTCTACCATGGGTTTGAAAAAAAAAAGATGCGTTTGATTAAGAGTGCTAACAGGCAGCAGCCCCAGTTTTATTATCGCTTGGAGGCTCTTCATTGGACTCCGTAGAACTATGCGTGCACACTGCCACTGCGAATTTCAAGATGTGGTTTCAAAATCATACACCTTATGCAAAGAATAATAATCTTGCATCGTTAGGATTGTATACAACAACTATCCCCTTGTTGCCGAGGCTAATTCGTCCCTTCTTTTAGGTTATCTCGTCCCTTCTTTTAGGTTATCGTTTTGCAGACGGCAAAGGAATATTGGAATCCTGGCAGGATGCATTGACTGCCCCGTGAAAAAACAGAAAATTGAGCGTTATATCAGATTCAACTATACTTGCTTTGAAGCTTATATTTCCCGCAAGTTGTAGCTTGTAAGAAGCAAAGTCAGTGGATGGCCTTCTCTCAAAACATGTACGCGATTAAGCATGGATAAGTGGATAACCACACCACCACAAGTCAGCACTAAAAAATAATAATCATGAACTACTTCATTTTTTTCTGGATGGAACTAGCTCCCTGTTGAGTGTTCCCTAATTCTTATGCCAAGCAATTTCGAAACCGCAAGAAATCTAAAACAAAAAAAAAGAACAATCCAAACTGTATTTGCTGTCAACCTGTATCTTGGCCAGGCAATTAAAACTCCATCTACAGGTTCATTTCTGAAGTCAGAAGGTGTAACGGAGAGATATACTCATTTATGATTTTGGATAATACAATGTTGGACTTCAGAAGAAGTTCGGGCCAAAACTGCCAGCTTTTTAGGTAAAAAACAGATATAATGCTAGGTCAATTCGATGAGCTGCTGGATGTTTGTCAATGAACCTCAAGGCGCTGTGTACCAAAAGAGCTGCTGCATATAGCACTGCTCATTTCGGTGTTCAGCGTCCATCCGAGCCGGACAAGAAAGGGCCGTTTGGGTGATGGATTATGGGGGGTGAGAATAGGATTAAGATATGAATTTAGATAAATCTAGCCGTTTGATTGAGAAATTGACGGATAGATTTACTCTACTTTATATCCTAATTCTATTTCTACCTCCCTGATGCATTGTCCAAACGGTTGGCGAATAATAATGCGTGCATTCGACAGGACCAAGAAGACAGCCAAGGCCCAGTGTTGCAGAGTGTCGGGAGGACAGTCATATACAGTGCACGCAGAGTCGCAGAAACCTAACAGGCCAGCCGCGCAGGTTAACAGGAAGGAAGTACATCCACGGGCCACCACTCCAACAACATTAGGCCCACCGGTGGCTGGGCCGTCTGGGCGCATGGAGTTTTATGGGCAGCTGATGGATTTATTTAGAATTTCCACAAAAAAATTGGCAATCGTAAAACAAGACGTTGTGACCAAGGTTTGCGTGATTTTGGACTTGAAAAAAAGCTAAGGTTGACCACAACATAGCACCACACAACTTTTCGTCCGATTGCACACGTTTCTGATTGTCACTGGGATGACAAGACCAAATCGGTGGTGCTGACGAGCCGCCAGCGGGCCTGCTCCATGACCGCCACCATACCCTGGCACTCCTACAGCACCATCTTGTCCAGCCCCCTTGATCATGGTCAGGATGAACAACCAGATCCCCGCCCCCGCCATGAACGCTAGGGTCAGCGGCACGGTGACTGCCTATGGTTGTAGCACCCTACATACAGCCTATGTGAAATACTACTATAAAACGTCATCGCCAAAATAAAGAATAAGTAATAAAGGTAACAATAGTAATTCAAGGGAATTAAAACCTTAAGAGTAATTTATTAAAGACCAGCGGAAATTAAAATAAAATTTTGAAAGGCATAAGTCCGGGTAGGGTTACGATAAGATACATGATTGTTAAGAATGAGAAGGAAAGGCATAATTTTTTATATGAGACAATGGGGGATGGTACTGTGGTGGTAATGATCCAGGAATTACTCTAAATGACACTTTAACATAGCTCACATAAGTGTTGTCAGCCATTCAGACTTTATTACGTGATAAGTGGTTATTAGTCAAGTTAATGAGTATCATAAATAAATCAATCGAGGCTCACAAGCATTAACGTACAAATAAAAGATCAGGGAAGAAAGGTATATAAATAAAGCAGCCCAATGTTAAAAGATTACTAGTGGTTAACCTTAAATTCGATCATGCTTATACGCTACCCCTATGAACGATTTAAGCATCAATTCTAATCACTAATTAAAGCATGAATCATATAATTGAGCATTATAATAACCTAAAAGCATACAACACCAGCTAGCATAGCACATCAAGATCTATCTAGTATAATAACAGCATACGGCCGGCAATCAAAACAATGTATTAATTGAGCACTAAGCTAATGACGACAATTAATCATGAAACGATATTGTGCGAAGAAGATAGGTTACGGCCGCGAGGTACTTGCCTTGAGCACACTCGACGGACACGCTGCACGAAGGATATAGAATGCGCAACCGCCCAACCGCTCCTTCAACAGCTACGTAGGACCCTACACGATGGAACGGAGGTGCATTAGGTTTGGCTTAGTTAGAATTGATAAAAAATGATGGACGACAAGTTTGATCAAAAAGAATCCGTGCGAAACGCTATTCGGCCATGTGAACTGCCGTTTGATTCGCGGACGACGTTAACACGCGAACGACCTTTTGGCTGTGCGAACCGTCGTTCGGCTCATGAACGATGTTCGCCGCCACCGCCGTCGTCGCCGCCCATGCCGCACCGCCGCCGCTACGTGCCCGTGAGTGTCGCTGCCCTGCGCCACGCCACCGCCTCCACCGCCCGAGCGCGCTGCCTACTGCGTGTCCACCACCGAGTTGCGGTTCCGCACCGCCGTGTTACCGCCACCGCACCATGCCGCCGCAAGCCGCACGGCTTGCCGACGCCTCGATCGCCGTGCCTCCTTTGACCATGCGCGCCACCATACACTGCCGCCCGTAGCCGTGTCGCGCTGGCCACTAGCACCTAAGTGCCATGCCGCCGCCGCGCGCCGCACCACGCCACTGCCGCATGCTGTGCTACTCTGGCTGCCACTCACCACACCGCCACCGCCTCTAGCGGTCTTCTGCCGCCATCGTGCTTACCACACCCGACGCCTCCTAGAGAAAGATAGAGAGAGATTGGAAGAGAGATGGAATAGATAGATATGGAGAGATATGGATGGATAGATAAGATAGAGAGATGTATATGGTTTGAGATAGGAGAGAGAGATGGATTCTTTTTTAAAATGCTACGATTCTCTTTCTATTTTTTCAAGGTGCTACTGCATGAGTGCCACCATCCCTCGTGCTGCGCCTACCACATCTCCGCCGCAGTGCGCACCCTATGCATGAGGAAGAACACAGTCACTTCGCCGCTCGGGGGCCGCCACATGATTTAGTAGAAGATCACCTCGTGCGTGAGCTCAAAGACAAGGAACACCGCCAGGACGCTAGCCGCGTCGCCAAGGCATGCGCACACTTGGTGATACACAGACGGCCAAAGGACAGCAGGCACCATGAGGTTCCACCGCCGGCCCCAGAAGTCCCATAGCGACGATGCTAGGTACGACCGGTCCACCTACAGCTCCATCTCTATCCCCAGCATGCCGTGAATCATGGCGTGCACGGCGGCAAGGAGGAGCTCCAGGGAGAAGTAGATGTGCATGGTGTACAAGACGAGGAGCTAGTACCGGCTCATCGCATTCTTGAACTGGTATGCATAGATGATGGGGGGATGATGGCATCGGAGACGAGGACCGTTGCAAGGCGACGAAGTGGAGAGGAAGGAGGAGCGGGTGTGGGTGGGAATGGAGGATGCGGCTTCCTGTTCCCTTCTTCCTGTTCCTATCCATGTTCCATTTGCATCAATGGCTAAGGTTTCTATCTGCGGGACCCACACCATCTTCTTCCTCAGGAACTGCTACTGACTGTATCCATGTTCGGTGCCCTTTCCATTCACTACCAAGTACCACAAGGAAAAAAAGGTTTAGCAAGGAAAGAAACAATGAATGCGGCCAAGATCCTTTCAAATCTTCCGTATGGTGCTTGGAGTGTTTAATTGTCTTCTCATCGATTTCTAAAATGAGATCATGGATTGAATGCAACCATGGCGCTTAACTTTGGGAACAACTTTATTCTTTGTCCATGCGAACCCGGTGTTAGGTTGTGAGCCTACATAAGGGGAGGGGAGACAAGAGCTAGGGTTGGAGAATGTTGGTTAAGTCTTTTGGTGGCTAGCTCCTCCTCCCTCCAGTGTTCTAAAAGGCGGGTGGGCGGCCGCCCAGGCCCCGCTTTAGGCGCTGGCGCCACCCGGCGCCCGCCTAGGGGTCTTGGGCGGGAGGAAGCGGCGAGCGGTGAGGCGGCCGCCTAGGCGCGAGGCGGACGACTAGGCGGCGAGGCGGCGTGAGGGTTAACAGGAAGGAAGCACATCCACGGGCCACCACTCCAACAACCTTGCGCCCACCGGTTGCTGGGCCGTCTGGGCGCATGGAGTTTTATGGGCAGCTGAGGGATTCATTTAGAATTTCCGCAAAAAATTGGCAATCGTAAAACAAGACGTTGTGACCAAGGTTTGCGTGATTTTGGACTTGAAAAAAAGCTAAGGCTGACCACAACATAGCACCACACAACTTTTCGTCCGATTGCACACATTTTTGATTGTCACTGGGATGACAAGATCAAATCGACGATGCTGACGAGCCGCTAGCGGGCCTGCTCCATGACCGCCACCATACCCTGGCACTCCTACAACACCATATTGTCCAGCCCCCCCTTGATCATGGCCAGGATGAACAACCAGATCCCCGCCCCCGCCATGAACGTTAGGGTCAGCGGCACGGCGACTTCCTGTGGTTGTAGCACCCCACATATAGCCTATATACTACTATAAAACGTCATCGTCAAAGTAAGGAATAAGTAATAAAAGTAACAATAGTAATTCAAGGGAATTAAAACCTTAAAAGTACTTTATTAAAGACTAGCGGAAATTAAAATAAATTTTTGAAACATGGGACCGGTCCACTTTTAATCAAAAGAGAATAAATGAAATAACATAATAGTGGCAAGCCACGGTGCCGAAAACTTGAGTGTTCCCACCCATGCATGATGCTATCACTCCACTGGCCTTTTACCTGAGAATGGAAAGAGTAAGCGTGGGATTTGGAATCTTAACAAGTACCCAACAACGGTCGCAACGCGGTGAGAAAAAGACAAGCAAGCAACAAGTAATCGACAGGCTAATTGCAATGAAATTAAGTTACCAGAAACACTGATACCAATTAGGGATACAGATAACGGAGATATGGAACCAAAGTAGTAGTTATTTAACAAGTTATAGCTATGGTCCAAGCGACCCCTTCCCACATACCTGGTTATACGAGACTAGTCGAACACGCTACTGATCGATATACGCGGACAGGTGTAATATCCGAGTAACAAAATATACACGTGTTCGCCGCCACCGTTGTCGCCGCCGCCCATGCCGCACCGCCGCTCGCTACGTGCCGTGAGTGCCGCCGCCGCGCCACGCCACCGCCTCCACCGCCCGAGCGCCACGCTTACCGTGTCCACCACCGAGTTGCGGTTCCGCACCGCTGCGTGCCACCGTCCACCGCACCATGCCGCCGCAAGCCGCACGGCTTGCTTGTCGCCCGATCGCCGTGCCTCCTTTGACCATACGCGCCACCATACACTGCCGCCCGTAGCCGTGTCGCGGCCGCCACTAGCACCTGAGTGCCATGCCGCTGCCGCGCGCCGCACCACGCCACTGCCGCATGCTGCACTACTCTGGCCGCCACTCGTCACACCGCCGTCGCCTCTAGCGGTGTTACCGCCGCCATCGTGCCGGCCTCACACCCGACGCCTCCTCTAGAGAAAGATAGAGAGAGAGATTGGAAGAGAGAGATGGAATAGATAGATATGGGAGAGATATGGATGGATAGATAAGATAGAGAGATGTATATGGTTTGAGATAGGAGAGAGAGATGGATTCTTTTTTAAAACGCTGCGATTCTCTTTCTATTTTTTTCAGGGTGCTACAGCGGCGAGTGCCACCATCCCTCGTGCTGCGCCTACCACATCTTCGTCGCGGTGCGCGCCCCGTGCAGGAGGAAGAACACAGTCACTTCGCCGCTCGAGGGCCGCCACATGATTTAGTAGAAGATCACCTCGTGCGTGAGCTCAGAGACAAGGAACACTGCTAGGACGCTAGCCGCGTCGCCGAGGCATGCACACACTAGGTGATACACAGACGGCCAAAGGACAGCAGGCACCATGAGGTTCCACCGCCGGCCCCAGAAGTCCAATAGCGACGATGCTAGGTACGACCGGTCCACCTACAGCTCCATCTCTATCCCCATGATGCGTGAATCATGGCGTGCAGCGGCAAGGAGGAGCTCCAGGAGAAGTAGATGTGCATGGTGTACAAGACGAGGAGCTAGTCTGCGGCTCATCGCATTCTTGAACCGGTATGCATAGATGATGGGGATGATGGCATCGGAGACGAGGACCGTTGCAAGGCGGCAAGTGGAGAGGAAGGAGGAGGGTGTGGGTGGGAATGGAGGATGCGGCTTCCTGTTCCTTCTTCTGCTCCTATCCATGTTCCATTTGCACCAATGGTCGAGGTTTCTATCTGGGACCCACACCATCTTCTTCCTCAGGAATTGCTGCTGGCTGTATCCATGTTCGGTGCCCTTTCCATTCACTTCCAAGTACCACAAGGAAAAAAGGTTTAACAAGGAAAGAAACAATGAGTGCGGACAAGATCCTTTCAAATCTTCCATATGGTGCTTGGAGTGTTTAATTGTCTTCTCATCGATTTCTAAATGAGATCATGGATTGAATGCAACCATGGCGCTTAACTTTGGGAACAACTTTATTCTTTGTCCATGCGAACCCGGTGTTAGGTTGTGAGCCTACATAAGGAGGAGACAAGAGCTAGGGTTGGAGAATGTTGGTTAAGTCTTTTGGTGGCTAGCTCCTCCTCCTCCGGTGTTCTAAAAGGCGGTCAAGGCGGCCTAGGCCCCGCCTAAGCGACTGGCGGCCACCGGCGCCCGCCTAGGGTCTTGGGCGGGAGGAAGCGGCGAGCGGTGGCGGCCGCCTAGGCGCGAGGCGGGCGACTAGGCGGCGGCGGCGTGAGGCGGCGAGTCGGCTTGAGACAGCGTGAGCACGGTCAAAAGACCAAAACGGGACCACAACAGACAAACCACGCATCCACACTCCACAGTAGCACATCCACGGTGAGTCGGCGTACACTGCTAGGGTTGTGTGTGTGCCGTCTCCTCCGCCTGTCGCCGCCGCCTCCACCTTTCGGCGCCGCCTGTGGGTGTGGGGGCTGCTCAAGACGGTTCGCTCGCCGTGTTGAAGATCGGATGCGGGAGAGGGAGGACCGGAGGCTGGGAGGGGGAGCAGCGGAGCGGGATCGGGAGGCCGCTCGCTTGTTGAAGGAGGGACGAGATCTGGCGAAGGAGGATCTGGGTGGGGATCTGCCCGCCGGGGAGGATCCGTCAGCCGACGCCGAGGATTTCGCCCGATCTCGGGCTCGGCGCCGACACGTCTTGATCAACCGAAATGTTGAGCATCATTGCATCGGTCACTCGGTCAAGACTCGGCGAGAAGCGGTAGCACATAAAATTTAGGTACTAGTACTAATTATTTCATTATTTGTTCACTAGCACTTCTTTATTTTTTGAATAATGCACTAATTTGTATATAGAATTATAGATAAACTCATAAACATGTATATATTATAAACTAGGATGTCATCCGCGTCGACTCGATGTGAGTACCGAAGATAGTCTCAAGAGAAAGTCGGGTGACATAGGGTGGAATTATGGGTGTTAGTGAACCCAAATAATTTGGACAAGGTGAAATGTATCTTGTCTTGAAAGGTTGTTTCCGGGCATCTATAGGATCAAGCAACATATTGCACATATTCAGGAAATGTTGCAAGATGTCCTAAATCTACAAAGAAGACCAAACAAAGTCCGTAATTCTATTAAGGAGGCAAAAAACAAGAAGAAGTGCAAGAAAGCGCAAGAAGATGATGTTAGAGAAAATATGAGCATAATAGGTGGTCATGAAAATGAAGAACAACTTGAAGAGATAGGAGGATCGACACCAAGAAACTTAGGACCTATGGATAGATTTGTGAATCCGATTGGTCCTCAAGAGAGCAATTTGAGCACGCAAGAGTTGAAGAGGCAACAAAAATTACGTAAATAATTTGGAAAGAGACATCACAAAGTGAAGCAATATGTTGCAAGATGGCTTTATGTTTCCGGTAAAGATCGTAATTATCATTCATTTTATTCTTATTAGTTATTATTATGTATGCCATTAATTCATTCTTTGCTAACCTTACCTAATTACCTTGTGGCTTGTACATTTGCTCTTTACTCTTTAGGTGTTCCTTTCAATGCCATCAATAACGATGAATTCAAACAAATGTTGGAGGTAGAGGTCGCTTTGGCCCGGCTTTGAGGTCACTCTCAATACGATGTTCGGGAGCCGTTATTGAAAGAGGAAGTGTTAAGAACTAATGAGTTGTTGAAAGCACATGAAGAAGAAAGAGCCATGACTGGGTGCTCCCTCATGACCGACGCATGGACGGATCAAAAGAGAAGAAGCATCATGAACTTATGTGTTCATTGCAATTTAGGGACAAGTTTCATAGGATCAAAGGAGACGTCGGTAGATGCGCACACAAGTGAGTATATCTTTGAGTATGTGGATGGATGCATTGAGACTATTGGTCCTCAAAATGTGGTTCAAATTGTAACGGACAATGCTTCAAATAACATGGTTGATGGGGATGGTCCATCTATGTCCTTTCTTTATGGAGAAATTTTAGAGGCAAAGAAGCAAATCAAAGAGGCCTTGAATAATTCGGAGAGCAATTACAACCTAATCATTAATGCTATTGATGGAAAGATGAAGGGAAGACTTGATTCTTCATTGCATTTGACAGCATATCTATTAAATCCATATTATAGCTATTGTGATCGATCTATTTTTTTTGGAACAAGATATTATGGATGGGTTTATTGAATGTGTTGAAATATTTTATCATGGTGATGATGAAGCAATGGATCAAGTACTCAATGTTGATTTTGATTTATTCAAGGATAAAAAAGAGACATTTGGGAAAACCCCCGCCCGACTTGGATGTCAAAAAAGAGATTTTATTCCCGGTATAGTAAACTTGTTCTTACTTCTTAATTCTTACTATTAGCTATTAATAACTCATCTTTCATTCTTACTATTATGTAGCTAATTGGTGGTCAAGTATGGATGTCATGTTCCCACTTGCAAAGATTAGCCATAAGAATCCTCTCTTTGACCTCAAGTGCATCGGGATGTGAAAGAAATTGGAGCACTTTTGACATGGTATCTTTCATTCTTTCTACTCTTGCTATTAAAAAAATACATATTTTAACTCAAGTAGTCAAGAAAGTATAGCACTAAACTTCACTATGTAACTTGTAGGTACATACAAAGAAAAGAAATAAACTAGATGCTCATCGTCTCAATAATCTAGTTTATGTTCAATTCAATGCGAGACTATTGAACAAAAAAGAAAAGAGTAACACGAAGAACATTGATGTCCTTCTAGCTTCACATGCTACTAATGCTCAAGGGTGGATGATTGAAGAGGGGGATGATGATGTTGATCCCGAAACAGGTCTTTCATGGAATCTAATTGATGAGGCGATGGGAGCTAATGAAACCATGCAACCTCGTAGAAGCACTAGAGTGAGAGAGCTTCATGAAGATGATTTCGATTCCGAATCCGAAGAAGAAGAGGTCAATGAGGATCTTCAAAATGTTGAATTTGAATCCGACCAAGATGAAGTGGTGCCAACCAAAGATTATGGACAAGAGGATGAAGATTGACTCATTTCATCATCACATATTCTGATATTCACATTATCATGCTTGCTACTTGCTACCTTAACTATGTTATTTGTTTGTAATTTGTGAGAAGAACTATGTTTATCACTTTATGTGTGTTTAATTGCGTCAATTTGAGATTTGAGAAAAATGCTTATGTGTGTTTTGTTATGAACTTCTTAGTTCATTTATGTATGTCTTATTATATTGCTATCATTTCTTTTATTAGTTTCAATTTACAAGTTTGAAGCACAAATGCACAATAGTTATTCAATACCAAAAAACTCATACATTGCTTAATGTGCGGGTTTTACAATTATACATCAAGTATTTACATCAAAATTTACATCAATGGATGAGAGCTATTATTGTTGCTCAAGGTAACAATTTTCCTCATTTAAATATCAAATACATATATATATATGATTGTTTATCATTGCTTGTTATCCTCATTTTTTATTCCCCGCCTAGGCCCCCTAGGCGCTAGGCCCCACCTCACCGCCCGCCTAGCGCCTAGCGCCTTTTGAACATTGCCTCCCTCCCATGGGAGTTAGGTTAGAGAGCTCTAGGCTTAGAGCTTTGTCTTCTTGAGGGGAGTGTCTGTAAAACCAATCATCTTAAGTGAGCAATATATCAACTTTTGATCTAGCTTTTGTGTATCTTTTTCTTTGATTGATTTTTGCTTAGCTTTGATTTGGTTCTTCCTCTATTTTCTTCCTCTGTTCTTCGATTCTATCCATTTCCCTTCTTGTTCTGAGAGGTCGTTCTTTGTTTCGGTTGGGTTGATCTCTATGTTGCTCCTCTCTTGATCTTGCTGTGCCAAGGACCTGGATGAGATTGAGAATATCTCTAAAGACCGATCTTCAATCAGTTAGGCACCTCAATAGCAAGTCTATCCAGAAATCATGTGTCTACTTGATTTTGGTTCCGTCAGGTGATTTCTTGATCTGGAGGTTTTTGGCTTGATCTCATTGATGCTCGACTCGTTGTGACAGGTGGTAATATAACAAAGCCATCTTGGCTATCTTTGACCCACGAGCAGTTCTAATCAACGACTTCGATTTTAGAACTTAGTTCATGTGCGCTTTCTCAAATCGCAAAATGTCTCATCTTAGTCATGAATTTTTCGATTCAAGATTGGAGCGACCTCTTGAGACCTTAACCAATTTACGTACAAAGTTTCATGGCAACTTGATCTTTTAATCAAAAGATATGTGCATTTTAGATCTTGCGATCGTGCGATTACTCTGTTCTTCCGAATCATTTTTGACCACGTCTAATTTCGACCACGATCAAGTTTCAGATCGCATCGCATCTGATTTCGACTTCTCAATGATTTTTAATTTGGTGATCGTGCGCCTTCTCTGCTACTTCTAATCGTTGACGACCGCACCTGTTTCCGATCGCTCGATGGTCGTAGATTGTGTGGTCGTGTGCCTCCACTGCTTTTCGAGTTGCTTACGACCGCAGTCGGTTATGAGTGCTCAATGGTCTTCGACCATGCTAGCCATATGACTGCTCTGTTTTGAGTTCGTTCTTTTCTCTTTCAATCTTTTCTTGATCCAAGAGTTTTGATTTGATTTCTTCAATGTTCCTGCTAGTTGTGACATGTGGGATCATACTCAAAGCTATTTTCGCTATTCTTTTCCCACTAGCAAAGATTTGCTCATCATTCTTGTTTTTAGATCTCGGTTGGTGTACGCTGTTTTAATTTGCAAAAATGTCTCAAATTTATCATGGATTTTTCGATCTAGGAATGGAATAGCTTCTTAAAACATTAAAAAACATGCATACATGGGTTTCACAGCTTTTGGATCTTTCAATCAAAAGTTGCATGATTCTAATCACATTTTGGTCATCGACTATGGTGGTGTCGACCATTCATTGGTCTTCGACCATGTAGTTTACGATCGCATCGATCTTTGACTACGCTGGTTTTGGACCGCTCATTGGTCCTGAACTATGCTGGCCTTTCAACCGCACACTGGACAGTGACAACATTGGTTTCGACTACGGTGGTTTCGATCACGTTAGATTCAACCACGGTGGTTTCGATTACGTTGGTTTCAACCACACTGGTTTGATCTGGTCATGGTCAACTATGTGTTTCTCTGTTCTTTTCAAGTAGACTTCATATCCTAATTTTCATAGCTTTGCAGCTATCGGAGTAAAGAATTTGTGAATATTTAGGAAAAATTTAAAGGCACCATTCATCCCTCCTCTGTTGCACGTCCGATCCTATAAAACCGCATCCGGAAGGGAGGGGCGAGGCCCATATGTTGGCACGGTGTTTATGTGAAAAGAAGATGAAGTGACAGATGAACCAATGATGGTGAACTATCGCCACTAACTCTTTTTCTCTTTTAAGTAGTAAAGATTCCGTAAGCTATCTTGATTCTCGAAGCTAAGCGTTTGGACTAAATCCTCTTATTATTAAACTCGGTCAAGTATCAGCAAGAAAAGCATAGCAAAAATCAAATGCCATTAACAAATTGCCAAATGACAGTACAGAGAAAAAGATTGACGTATTCCGGCTGCAAAACCAAGCTAAACAAATCCATTCCAAAATGCACAATCAGCAGTTCACTGGACCGGCTCCTACACCAGAGATCACCGTGAACGACCAACGGGATGCTCCTCCACACTTACCGGTACCCGTAGACCAAATCCACCCGCTGTTCCCTCCCTTCGATATCTCCACTCCCCATATTCCCACGGCCCCACATCAGTCCCCTCCCCTCTCTCTCTGCGGAGCCGCCGCAACCAAACACCTCACCTCGCGAAAAGTCTAACCGTAGATCCAGGCCGCGTCTCCGGCCATGGCGACTCGCCGGGCCCTCGCCTCCCTCCTCCGCTCCGCCTCCCGCCTCCGCGGGGCCTCCCCGCCCGCGCCCCGCGCGCCCCTCACCGCCCGTCCCCGGTTGGCTACCTCTTCAACCGGGCCGCCGCCTACGCCACGTCCGCCGCGGCCCAGGCGGCGCCGTCCACCCCGCCACCTGCGACCGGGAAGACCGGGGGCGGCAAGATCACCGACGAGTTCACCGGCGCCGGCGCGGTTGGGCAGGTGTGCCAGGTCATCGGTGCCGTCGTGGACGTGCGGTTCGATGAGGGGCTCCCGCCCATCCTGACGGCGCTCGAGGTGCTCGACAACAACATCCGCCTCGTGCTCGAGGTGGCGCAGCACCTTGGCGAGAACATGGTGCGCACCATCGCTATGGACGGGACCGAGGGGCTCGTGCGCGGCCAGCGCGTCCTCAATACCGGCTCCCCCATCACTGTAATCACACATCCGCCTTTTCCTCCTCGTTTCCGGTCGTACATTTCCATTTTTGACGGGTGAGCTCGATCTAATGAAATGTAGATCTACTGGTATTAGATTTGATTTGGATGTACAGATCTGAGTGGCTAGTGTTGAGA
Source organism: Bonia amplexicaulis (assembly GCA_036346245.1). Taxonomy (NCBI): domain Eukaryota; kingdom Viridiplantae; phylum Streptophyta; class Magnoliopsida; order Poales; family Poaceae; genus Bonia; species Bonia amplexicaulis. Next base: position 13,965,627 of record CM070749.1, on the reverse strand, counting down.
TTTTACACCTTCTGATGTGGTTCACTTACCAATAAGTTGTTTGCTGGCTTGTGGTGGTCTATCGGCTGTGTATGTGAAGTGCTAAAATTGATTTTGTCCACCAACGTTTAAATGCTGTAGTTGTGTTGTTTTACGGTGGTCTAGTAGATGCGTAAATTATTTGCCAAAGTTCATTATGTTCATCGGCGCATAGTTCCCTCGTTGTGACATAACGAGGTTGCTTTGTAGAACTCTATATTTCAGGTGTTAGTGAATATTAGGAAATTGTTTTATATCCACTGAAAATGGGCCTTAGTAGGATCAGTTGACAGTCTGCTGCAGAAGCTTTTAGATGTAATCATACATATCACCATATCCTGGAGATATTTTCATTTTCAGAGTCTTACGTCAGTAGCACTGTCTTGGAAATTGAAACCTGATCACCTAAAGTGTGCTTCACTATGTTTTTGACTTGGAAGTTATTCTTCCTTGTAGGTTCCTGTTGGCAGGGCCACACTTGGACGCATCATAAATGTTATTGGTGAGCCGATCGATGAGAAGGGTGACATAAGTAAGTGACTCTGGATGTGCGATATGTCTTTCTTGTACAAATTTAGGGAAGGGTTTGTAATCCTATTTTATTTTTATGTTACGTTGTTATTGATGATTTTCTATATTGTAGCGACAAACCACTTCCTTCCTATCCATCGTGAGGCCCCTGCTTTTGTTGAGCAAGCCACAGAGCAGCAAATTCTTGTTACTGGAATTAAGGTATAATTTTTCCATGCTCCTCCTGGAGCCAATGTATTAAGTCTTTGAATTCAATATGGTAACATATTTGCTATCATGTCCTGAGTGTTGATTGTGGTGCAATGGTTCTATTTCTTACAGGTTGTGGACCTGCTTGCACCCTACCAAAGGGGTGGGAAAATTGGTCTTTTTGGTGGTGCAGGAGTGGGTAAAACTGTCCTTATCATGGAGTTGATCAACAATGTTGCTAAGGCCCATGGTTAGTATTGTACAGGGTTTCATTATGTATATTGTTCAGTCGTTCTGTTTTGCTGATTATAATTGAATAATTTGTTTATGTTAGGTGGTTTCTCTGTGTTTGCTGGTGTCGGAGAACGTACCCGTGAAGGTAATGACCTGTACAGGGAAATGATTGAAAGTGGTGTCATTAAGCTTGGTGACAAGCAGGTAATTGGTAGACATTTCTTAATTTCCCTGTGAAGTTCACATATGCAAACTATCCTTCTTATATATTGCTTTTGTTGGCAGAGTGAAAGCAAGTGCGCTCTTGTCTACGGGCAAATGAATGAACCCCCGGGTGCTCGTGCTCGTGTTGGATTGACCGGTTTGACTGTTGCTGAGCATTTCCGTGACGCTGAGGGACAAGATGTGCTTCTATTTATTGACAACATTTTCCGTTTCACTCAGGTAATTTCTGCAGGACATTTCTTTGGTCTAGGATTAGTCAACATGAACTTTGTTGCCACGATACTGCACGTGCTCAACTTAGTACAAAACACCCTTTTTGAACGTCTTCTATATTTGAACTTAATTGTTTGGATTCACCATTGATGTTAAACCTCACTGTTGTGTTTTTGGTCACCCTTGATGTCAGGCAAACTCTGAGGTGTCTGCTCTTCTTGGACGTATTCCATCTGCTGTGGGATACCAACCAACTCTTGCTACTGATCTTGGAGGACTGCAAGAGCGAATTACCACAACAAAGAAGGGTTCCATTACATCTGTCCAAGCTATTTATGTACCTGCTGATGACTTGACGGATCCTGCTCCTGCTACTACCTTTGCACATCTTGATGCTACTACTGTGTTGTCACGACAGGTTTGTCCACCTATCCTAGTACATTATGTACATAATGTGCTCATAATGACTTGAATGAGCTGCCTGTGCAGATTTCTGAGCTTGGTATTTATCCTGCTGTTGATCCTCTGGACTCCACATCCAGAATGCTTTCTCCCCACGTGCTGGGTGAGGACCACTACAACACTGCTCGTGGTGTTCAGAAGGTTCTTCAGAACTACAAGAATCTTCAAGATATTATTGCAATTTTGGGTATGGACGAGCTCAGTGAGGATGATAAGTTGACGGTAGCTCGCGCAAGGAAGATTCAGCGGTTCCTGAGCCAGCCTTTCCATGTTGCTGAAGTTTTCACGGGTGCTCCAGGGAAGTATGTGGAGCTGAAGGAGAGTGTTAAAAGTTTCCAGGTAAGGGCTTAATCATAGTTTTTGTAGAACAACATTATCACATGGTACCAGTTTTTATATCAGAAATTGCTTGTTTGGTGTTATGTTTGCTAAATTGGAACAGTGCATGCAATATGAACACTGCACAAAAGTCAAATCCAGTATAACTCGTCTACATATTGTATGTTATTGCGATGTGTTATGCTCATTTTGCCGAATAACTCACTCTTTTTTATGTGTAGTTAGCAGTCTGCTTGTTTCTTAATGAGCTGCTTTTCTTTTGTTCCTTCTGGCTGCTAGCACTGTTTACTGTGTAGAGCTCTTCTGTGTACTGTGTGAGCTTTGCTAAAGGATCTGGTAATTGCAGGGTGTTTTGGACGGGAAGTATGATGACCTCTCCGAGCAGTCATTCTACATGGTGGGAGGCATTGAGGAAGTCATTGCTAAGGCCGAGAAAATCGCCAAGGAGTCTGCTTCATAACGAGATTTCTTCATTGTTAAACCCTGTACAAGTTAATTTTTTTGGACTTAAGCTTTTATGCTCGTTCACTGTTAGCCAGGACGTGATTACGAGGAGTGCCATCTCCTGCTGAGGGATGCCTGTTTTTTTTGCCCTTTTTTCCTCCACTTTACCCCAAATAAGCAATTGCAGTGACAATGTGGATTTGGATGCACCAAAATTACCCGACTTCCAAAAGATGTGGCCTTCGTAATGCAGACCCATTAGACCATGAAGTTATGGTTTCTGGTTGGTAAAGTTGGTTGTCATTACATTTTGTAGACCGGTATTGTTTCATTGTCTAGAGTTAGTTTTTGGCATGTTTGAGCCTTTTCGGTTGTAGGCAAGCTCGGGAATTTGGCTGCCGATAATCAGAAAAGTAACCTTTGGTATCAGCTGCGATGGCCGTTTGTGTCGATTGCCACCCGGCGATTTTAGCTCTACTGGCATCACGTAGCTTTCCTTTCTGGACTATGCGCTACACAAAATTATACGTTCATCACTACAAATACTAGCAGCGGAAGTGCGGTGTCATGTTACGCTAGCAACCATGTGGATCGAAGTAAAAGAGCTGATAATTCGTGATGAGGGTTTTCTAGGAAAATTAAGGACTCATGTGTAATTTCAAAAAAAATAAAGTTCTTTTTTTGTAAAAAACCAATGATCCGTACGTATTTTCTGTCGCGGGGCTTTGTCAAGCAAAAGGAGATTTCTCGGAAAAATTTAAAGATTCATACGTAATTTAAAAAAAATAGAGGGTCTTTTTGCGAAATTGCTGAGCGAACAAGGTGGAGACGAAGGAGTGAAGAAAGGCAAACACTTCTTTCTCCTTTTTTTTTCAAAAGGTACGTCACCCCATATATATATATGGGTTAGCCCCTAACAAATCCAATCTAATACTATGAAAGTAATCTCTTTATTAGGAAACCCCTAACTACTCTAATTTGATTTCTTTTCTGCACTGGCTCCAGGCTGTAGTCCATCTGGCACGTACACTGCCGCCGCGCATGGTGCCTTGCTCCCCTATGCGCCTGTGGTCGGCTACTTACTCAGTTATAGGAGTCATGGTCGTAGCTCCGACTGACAAAGCTGTGGTCGTAAATCCGACAGCAGAGCCGTGGTTGTACATCTGACTGGTAAAGCCATGGTCGTAAATCTGACTGGTAAAGCCATGGTCGTAAATCTGACTGATAGAGGTATGGTCGTAGCTCCGACTGGAAAAGCCATGGTTGGCTGCTTACTACGGCGTGTTTGCTAAACATTTATGTGCTTCTATTGGTATACCATCTTCTTTGGTTTAGAGCTGATGACTGAGTAACTGCAGGATCACACGAAGCTTCAGGATCGACTCAAAGCTGAGCAGGATGCACTCCATGGATCAAAGCCAAGCCCTTCAAAGCCTCAAAGCACAAAGAAGGTACCAAGAAACTCCACGGGTGGTGCAGACCGGAGGCTGTCTCTCGGTGGGGCTTCAATGCAACCTCCAAAATCCGATATTGGTACTTCACGCAAAGTCCGTTCGTTTAGCCAAGAAAACTGAAGATATTGGTACTCTCTCCCCTGGTAAGTTCCACTTAACTGTATCTGACGTACTGGTTCTAAATTTTACTTTTTAACTATCGGAAAATTTAATTATTTGCCACTCTTATGAGTAGAGTGGCAACAGATTTGCCACCCTGACCCACTTTCAGTGATTCAGATGGGCCCACATGTAAGTGACAGAGTTAATTGACCAATCTTAAAAGTGGCAAAAAGTTGAAATCCCCTTAACTATCTGACTATCCTGATGCAAAAACCAAAAAAAAAAGAACTTTCAGGTAGTAGAGATTTGGACATTGCCGGTCTTCCGATCAAGAAGTTATCTTTCAATGCAAGTATTCTTCGTGAGATGGAGACACCTCGCAAACCCTTCGCTCAGATCACACCAGGAAATAGCATTCCATCGACGCCCGTGCGGCCTTGCTCCAATGATACTGAAGCCGAGATCATGCTGTTCCTGCATGCCTAGCTTACGACAAACCGGAGCTGACTTTTGCTGGAGGGCAACGAGTACTACTCATTTGAAGAGAGGCGTCTTGCTGTTTATCTTGCCGCACAAGTCGCTTGATTGTAAAGGAATTCCGGAAAATCCATTGTGTAGCTGTAAGTCTGAACCCTGAGAGTTCTCTTGTCAGAGACGCTTGTCTACGACTCTAGGTCGACAGCAGTCGGCCTTTTGCAGTTTGAATGGCAACCATTTTTTGTGTTCCCGACAATTGGTAAAGGAATTACATTGTTTGTCTACCGATCTTGGTTACGTTCTGATGTGAATGGTCACCTTACTGCCTATGTTAATACTGTTATCAACATCAGTTGATTTGTTTCTGTCATAATTCTGTGGTTGCTTGTTTAAAAAAAAATCCGTGGATGAATCCTGTGGTTAATTTAACTTGGACTGGCTGTCATTTTGCAAAACTGTAGTGGAAATTAAGTCAGCCAGCTTTCCTGTGAATGTAGGAAATAGAAATGAAATTTTAAGCAGGCTAGAGTTTCACAAAGCAGATCGATAGCTTCCATTTTAGGTCAGTCAGTAGCCATTTCGTCAAGTGAATGGAAGCCTGGTGGTGATTAAGTTTGCATTGCATACTACTGGCATTCTGATGATGTGCTTTATGATGAAAGCAATATAAAAAGGCTGTACAAGTGGTCAAATAAAATCGCTGCTACCGTAATTCATCTGGATTTTCCTACGACAGAAGGCAGCATCAAGATAATATGAGAGAGAAGAACATCGGTTTGCAAGTCAGAATATACGACACTGGAAATGCTAACCAACGAACTAAAATATGTGATCAAGAGGTACTTGTAACACACAGGTACTTCGTGAATAAAACCAAACGATAAAACCAAATGATAACACACAGGCACACAGCTTGTGGCCTGACTGCCAAGTGAATGCAGAAGCCACTAAGGTTGACCTAACCTATATACTAATACTCCATATACTAACCATAGGTCAACCATCTCCGCTCCAGACGTCGGTGCCGATCGCGCCATTTCAGCACACTTTGCAGCTTCCCATTACCTCGTCCAGTTACAAGCGTTGAAAAAGTATCGAGTTCGCTCAAGTCAGAGAGGCCACTTGGTTACACTTACGCCACACAGAACGGTGAGCGAGTGGTTCGGGTGCATCGCTTGGACGACAACTCGCTCGCCCGCGTCTCCAGCGCGATTGATTGACTCCATAGTCCACACGGCCATACACCGTCACTCCTGCAACCTATGCAGGTTCCAGGCAGCTTCGTCGGTGACATTCTTATGCCAGAGATCGTGTCAGCTGCTCAGCCTGAGGTGGGAAATTTCGTCCTGTTTCCCGGGTCAACCGGCACTTAACCCTTTCCCAAACTCCTAGTCAATACTGCTGATTTTCACACAAGAATGTCTTTATCAGTTTTGTTCAGACTTCAGAGTCTAGGCAATTGGATTGGATGCAAGTATACTTCTCTTCTTCTTCTTCTTCTTTTTAAACCTGAGATGATAATGTATAGTACAGTACACTTTGTGAGACTTTGTTTTATGGAATCGGTCTCTTGGGATCAGTCGAGCTGCGTAAGTTTTATCGAGTCAGATTTTTCGCTCCATTATTTATCCAGGTTAGAAATTATCAAAGGGTTGTTTACTGGGTTTGGACACTGAACGTGGACCGCTTCACTGCTGAAAGTTCCTTGCAAAAAAAATGGAGAAATTTACACTGAGTTGCAGGTAATCCCGTCTCATTGCTTATGATATCCTAACTATTGGATATGTACCAAGCGAGACGAGCCTCGCAAGGAGGACAAGTGGCCACGACTCTCTGCATTAGAGCAACAAAAAAAAAAAAAACACCTCGCGCAGCCAAAGAGAATATACACGCGCAGCCACAGTGTGTCGCACACTCCCTTATCCACCATCACCTACCTCTAGTTATCACACCACAGCGAACACGACGCCGCGACACGTTTAGATTGCGGAGCGATGCCAGGGTTGAATGGTCTACACGTACCAACCGAACTCGGGAGTGAGGTTGATAAAGCACACAGAAAACGGCCTCCAATAAAACAAGAGAAAATCGACTCTAGCCCACTAAAATAGTCGTGCTTTCACTATTTGCCACTGAGTAAGACTATATTCTCTTCATGTCACCGGGTTTTATTTTTTCTTCCCTCTGTGCCATCGCCGTCCGTTACTTGCTGTTAGATTGTTGTATTTCTTCGAAAATACCGGAAATCCCCCGCACCGAGAGCCCTACTCCACACCGTTATCCCCCTCTCCCATTTTCTGTATACATCATTTGTTCTATCAACTATAGTCGGTCAAACTTTCTTAACAAACATAGTCCCATATAGACAGCAAAGCTGATATACATTACATTGCATAAATACATGAATTTCCCAAACACATTGCGAAAAGAGATACCAACTATTAATCTGACAGCACAAGGACTCTCCAAACTATGCTAAATAGATTGCGAAAAGTGATAGTCAATCACAAGTCTAACCTCATAAGGTTTACAAAGCGTAGTACAAACAGAACAATGCATGGCTGGGCTAGGGCAATACATAATTTCTACGTTCTTTTTCATGTTCTTAGTCAATAAGCCTCAACCTGGTACGTGTTGTAATGGTTAGCACTACTGGGACAATGGCCGAAGAGGGAGCATGCATTGTTGGGAGAATGGGCAAGGAGGGAGCGCTGGCTTGGTTTGAAGCACTATGGGAACTAAAGCTGCAATTTAGATTTGGAAGTAAGTCAATGACTGCTGGTAGAATAAATTCTCAGTAAATTTATACCTCAATGATGCACATTCAGGTAATGATGACCGAGACTTCTCGTTGGAATTCATCCTCTTTTTTTTTTGCTGAGTTAGCAACCAAAGAAAACCAGATGATGCATCATGCAATATAGCAATCTTTGTAGCAAATGAATAATGCAACAAAATTCTACCTGGGTGGGCCTAAAAGTGTTTGATTTGATGATGCAGTACCTGCATCAATTCTTTCAGTAGGTACATAACTTAAAGTGCTTACTGTTTTCTTCTGCTTTGCCCTACATATTTCTTATATTGTTAAGTCTATATGTTCATGTAGTTTTAATGGAAGCAATTGCAAAGTTCACAAGAGATTACCTTGGCTTTGCCACCAAGGCATAGGCTTCCTTAGCTTCTGGATTAGCCTCTTTTCAATTTTGCCACCGATGATCATACCCTTCACAAATTGGACATTGGTGCTGCCTTTTCCTACCCATCTTGCCCCCATTGCCCTAATGACAATCCTTGTACCCCTGGTTCTTGGGCCTTCCTGCAACCCTCTTCAGTATAGGTGGGTACAAATAGAAACCATAGTTTTCATTTGGCCACTGGGACATGTCTGTAAGGGCCGGCATGAGCTGAGCATAGGCTGCAATGAACTTGGCCACACTAAAATAATCATAAACACAAATCTCTACACGTGTTCCTCTAAGTGAGGTGATGAAGCACAAGGCACGTGCACATGGCTTCCCAGATACTTGCCACTCTCTACATGTGCATGTCCTGTCACCTAGGTCAACAACATGCCTTCTACCACATGGTGTTGTATCAGTCACTTCGGCTAGAGCGTGACCACTTCTTTCAAAGTCCATGTTCAGTCCCTTGCCTTTTTCAGATAGTTCCTTCCTGACACTTGGTAGTATGATTTGCTCTTTCAACTTAGATGCAATCTTTCTTCTCTTGTCAAACTTTCCTATTATATTCCTTCTAATCTTGTCGAACAATTCATATAACATTATGATGTACTGGTTTCATCCATCCTGTATGGGAATGACCATCAGCAGGCCAAAAAGTTAGAGAATTTCCTATGCTCAGATTGTGGTAAGGAAAATGGCACAAAGAGACCTTCAAATTCATACCCAGCTTCACCAAATTCTGATCAAAGGTTGAGCCAAAAAGTCTGACGAGGTAACTGTTGTGACAAGAACCATCCGTGGTGAGGAGATGCACTATTTAGCTAAAATTCGGAGTAGAAATTATATGAAAATTAGCAGTTATATTTGTATCTAACCTAAAACTAAAATTCCAAATTAAATAAAAATAAATTTGAGATTAAAGAAAGTGTCCATATCAAATACCATAAGAAATAACCTAAATTCGAAATAAAAATTAGTAGCTAGATTTATAAATGAATTTCGACATAAAACTAAAAAAGAAAGTCTATAATAAGTGCAATCCAAAAATATGCAAAATTAGAATAAAAGGTCAAAGAAAAATTAGCGCTTGTTTTTTTAATTTCAGACTAAGTGAAAAATATATAATTTGGTTTTATTCAGAATTAAAATTACAAAAATATTCTGATTTGAGAAAAAATAAAATAAGATAACAAATTTGATTTGTATATATATAGATTAGGTATCGAAATCCATTCTATAATAAAAATTGATGACAAGTAGTTTACAAACGCTAAGAAACAAATTGCTAAAAATTGTCACAAAAACAAAAATATTATGACCATTTGTTTGGTGGACCTCCATAGGATGGAGGAATTGAGAGTGAGATTAATAGATTATTAACGGGTGTTCACTCGGCTATACCAATGTAAGCAATAGAGTGTGCGCTATGAGTATGTAGTATAGACAAATATTTCAATAATGAAAAAACGATGATGATATAAATGAAAAATGATATGTAATGCTATGTTTGTTGTTTGCTTTGTAAGTATTTCCGTCAAAAAGTATCTGGAAAAGAAAGTTTTGATTACATGTGACAAGTATTGGGAAATAAAATGAGCATTTTCTCTCTTATAATATATACTATTAAAATATCACAAATAAAGTTATGTAATAATCTATTTTTTTAAAAAAAATTACATATGTATTGCTAAATCATTTAAGCGTGTTTTAAAAATGATGCATGTGCAAGTATACGGGCCACCTTACTAGTTAGGCTAATAATTCATAGACAAAAACAATAAACCGCAGTAAAACAAAATAGGTTGGACGCCACACGTGCAGGTCCTACAGTGGTAGTAAATCCCATTAGAATGAATGGTAAATGCACGTGTGGAACGCGAGAAATTCACAATAACTCTGCAGGAATTCATAAAAATAAATTAAATTTCCTAGGAGTCAGAAAAAATTCCTACTGAGCGGGGAATTTCATAAAAAAAATCTGCAGAAATTTTATAAAAAAATAGGTTGATTTTAACAGGAACGAGGAAGATTCTTACCAAAAGGGCCCAAGTGAACTGAACGGAAGGCTCCCTTTGCGCCGCTCCAAGCCGCAGCACTGGCAGCAAGCGAACGTCCTATCGACCCAGCCAAACGCCCAGAACCCACCACATCGCACGCGCAAATCCCCGCGCCAACGCAACCCGACCCGACCCCACCCATCATCACATCACCCCGCGGACACGACCGCACCTCACCGCGCTGACACCAACCAAAAACAACTCTTCTCCTTTTCCGGTCACTTGCCATCACCGTCACCTTCGCCCACACGCGTTTCCAAGCGCCTCCTCCCCTCCCCGCCCACGCACGCTATATAAGTCGCGGCCTCACCGGCGAGGCGCAAACCAAACTACCAAGTCACTGCACTTCTACCTGCTGGTTTCTTCGTCCTGATACGAGTACGGCGTCCTAGCTTGCTTGTGCGGCGCAACCTTTGTGTCGTTTCTTGTACTTGGTGTGCGGTTCTTGGCAAGGCCATGGGCAACTACCTGTCGTGCACGCTGGCCAAGGTGCCCGGCGGGAGGGGCGCCAAGGTGATACTGCCGGACGGCGGAGTGCGGCAGGTGGAGCTGCCCGCGACGGCGGCCGAGCTGATGTTGGACGCGCCCGGGCACTTCCTGGCGGACGCGCGCGCGGCAAGGGTGGGGACGCGCCTGTCCGCGCTCTCGGCCGACGAGGACCTCGAGCTCGGCGCCGTGTACGCCATGTTCCCAATGAAGCGCCTCGGCACGCCCCTGGCCGCGGAGGACATGGCGCGCCTGGCGGCCGCGGCCACCAGGGAGGCTCGGCGCTCAGCGAAGGTGGCCGCGATGGTCGTGGCGCCGCCGGAGGCAACCGCCGCTGCGTCTGTCGTGGCGGAGGACGCGCCGAGGTTGCGCCTGGATGAGATGGTGGGCGACGCGGCGGCCGCGGAGATCGGCGTGTTCAAGTATCGGCTGAGCAGTGCCCGGTCAAGGAGGCCGACGCTGGAGACCATACAAGAGGAGAACTACTTATCAAGATCCTAAAATGTAGTAGCAGAGTTTTTTTCCTCCCTTTTGTACAGTGTGTGATCTAATCATCTCTGTTCCGTTCTTTTTTAGATCAAGTTCAACAAAAGTTGCAAAAGATATGTAATGAAAGGTGGTTCTTGGTTAAAATTCGAAATGGGGAACATTCTCCTGGGAGGCTGGGATAGAGAGGTTTCACCGATATGCAAATACCACCGTGGTTTATAATGAACAGTTCCTTCCATACTAATTTTGTGTAACCAGCTGAAATGAACAATTCTCTTCCACGAAAAAGGAGCATGGTTCCACACGTTCTAGCGTCTAAGTTGGACGTCACAAATTATCGCCCATTTTGCCTCTTATGCGCGTCCTAGTAGTTTCTTGTACTTTTCTTGTAGCTCTTCTATCAGTTTGTAAACCAAACAATAATCGAAGCAAAACAACAAGTATTCATGACCTCTTTTGAAAGAATGATCTTCGGTCGTTCCTAATTTTGGGTGGGTTTTTCTAGACTGTGGCTTATGGCTTATACCTTAATCTTTTGAATTCTGGCTATACGCGAGAGGCAGTATGCAGAGAAAAATAGTCACATACGATTTTAGCTAGTACAGCTGAACTTAGTATATTTTTTTACTACAATATTCCTATTGACCCTATATTGAAAAAATATATCATTTAAAAACTAGTTACTGTAGCATAGTCTATAAACCATAAATCATACGTGGAAAAGAAGGAGCCTCTGTTTCGGTAAGTAGTGGTCATGAACCAAACATGTCAATAAAAAGAGAGAAATCCTAGAGATGAATGGATATTATACACTTGGGCTGGGACATAAAGAAAAATCATGTATTAAAGCTACCGATCGTTGTTTACAAGCTTAGTCTGAAAAGGACATTCAAAAAACGATGTGAAAACTCCAAATAACAGAGTAGGAAATTATGCTGCTTTATCGTTCTAGGAAGAAAAGCACATAGCAACTGATGAATCTATTGCACCTCTGTTTTTTACGTTGCCTTACCTAGAAGCAGGCGATCTTCAGATTCAAACAACGCAGCAAAACGGTGATACTCAGAAATCAATCGCTGTCAAATTCCCTCGGCAACAGGTAGTAATTTGGTAGGAGTATTGTCGTGTAGAAAGATATAATAGTACCCCTCAAAACAGGGTAAAGAGTTGAGTAGATTGATTGATGAAAGCAAAGGAGGCTGGTCTAACAGGTACCATACCAGAAGCAAAGCAAAACACATAATTCTCTAGGCGGACGAATATGTAGTTAATAAGGCGAAGAAAAGCATTCTTGTCCGCGAGAAATTGGGAAAGCAAACACCGATCAATTCGTTCCTCTTTCCCCAAATTTGCCGCTAATGCAAAGTCAAACGTCGTCGGATGCCCTTTTCTGGTCGTGGCGCCGTCGTAGCTACGTACTATACCGTGGACCTGCTGCTGCTCCCTTTCGAGGGTTCACGCAGTTCTTTACTCCTTAAAATAAAGAGAAAAGGTAATGTACAGTGTACCATGGAAAGCAAAACTAGCTGGACATTATTTTACCGTCAGATTTATTGGTTCAATGCACCGAATGCCTTCACGCAAAACTCCTCGAGCACCCTAGAATCTAGATTCCTCCTTCGATCCCCCTTTGGATCTCTCTCCACAGCGTTGTCGGTCTATTCACCGTGGCTGCTAGCAGCTGGAGTTATGGCGGACATGCAGGAAAGCATGGAGGTCAAGGGCAGGCGGAGGAGCCAGCACATCGACAGGTTAGTGCAACAATGGCGTTAGCGCTTCTTCCATTGACAAGGGACGGCATGCGGGCATAGCGAGCAACAAAGCGTGGGCGAGTTCGGCGGTGCGATGAAAGGTGAGTGGCCTAGCAGGTTGGTGAGCTCGGTGGCCACCGGCGAGTTTAGCGGCGCGCAAGAAGGCGAGCATTTGGGATAGTCTGGCGGGTGTGCGCCTTTGGGTAAGCATGGCAGCCTGACGAACGCAGGACGTGGATGAATGAGGCAACAAACAGCCATAGGCCTATGGGTGAGCCTGGTGACAAGTAGCCCCTGGTGTCCTATTTCCAATTTCTTGTAAAATTTTTCCTCATTTTTTTTTGTTGAAACTAGCTTTATTTTTGTGAAACTTAATTGAAACTCTTTTAAAACTCACTTGAATTTTACAAACATTATTGAAACTCTATGAAGATTGAAGTTTGTTTTTGAAATTCGGTCTAAACTCTTCTAAAACTGAAGTTTAAGCTTTCAAACTTGTGTTTTTCGTTTCATAAAGTTGTACTACAAGTTTCATGAGGTTTTATAAAATTTTAGGAGATTTCATAACCAAGTTTCATGAAATTTCATTACTAAATTTCAGAAAATCCATGTCTAAATTTACTAAGTTTTATAAAATTTTATGTCTAAGTTTTATAAGATTTTATGTCTAAATTGACTAAGTTTTATAAGATTTTATGATTAAGTTTTATGAAAATTTATAAAATTTAGATAAAATTTAGTAAAACTTGTCTACACTGCTAGAATATTTTCTCATGGTATGTCGGATGTTAGCATCCCCTAAAATAACTGATAAAGCTTTTGCTCTTAATTAAAAAAAGTATTGTGGACCTGGACACCTGGTCCTTCACGGCTGAGAGCCAAAACGTGACATAAACCGCATGCTACGTCGATCGCAACGTGTTTTAATTGGCGAGTCAACAGCGCGCGTACACGGGTCACGGGCCGACTTGGATTTGCCTACGTATGTGCATACCGTTTTTTTACTGCTTCCAAAAACGACTTTTAATTTTTATTACAATATCTAACCTTTAAATAAAATATTTTTTAAATACATAGTCTATAAATTAATTATAGTACACATTAAAAATCTAACATCAGTGCCAACCAAAATCTCAAATAAATATATCTCTCTTCATAATGTCTATCATAAATAGTCTAAAATTAAAAATTTAGATAAAAAACATAAACCACATCTATATAAAAAAAAAGAACAGACATACATCTCCGCACGTAAGTCCGACTGGACATAAGTTAACGCAAGAAACGGTAAGTGTCGTGCGTAATTACCGTCCTCCGTGTCCGAAGAACTGACCGCGCCAGAGGCCGGAGCAGGACGCGGCCAGGCCGTGAAGGAAAAGTCGCAAGCCAACCCACGGCAAGGCCTAATTTTCTCGTGCCGCGCGTGGTGGCGAAGGCATGCTCTTGTCAGTGATATGGTGTAAAGATAATCGTGGAGTTAATTATATAACTTTTATATTTATGATATTTTTAATAATATATTATTTTGTATCTTAAATAAACATCTTTCGTATTGATCAAAAAGTATATAATTTATTCGTAAAACTCTTTATTCATATTTTAGTGTTATTCTAAATTATCACGAATCTTATATTATTATATGAGATAATTATGATTTATAGATCAACACATATATTGATTGATGATCATGTTTCACTGATCGTAGATAGGGGATATCAAATCAATAATGTAGACACATATTAGAGAACATTGTGTTAAATTGACCCACATTAAGACACTCTTGAGATTGTTATGTTTTTATGTGTCATTGGTTTGTCTCAAACAATGATTATATATAATCCGTGTACCTGATATCAAGCATAGTTTCCTACATATATATTAGTACATTTAGATGTTATCAAACGCTACACCGTAACTGAGTTGTTATAAAGATAGTTTCAAATATACTATAAAACATATGGAGGAATGTGATTGGTCGGATATGATATTTGCCCCTTCTATATAATAGGAGAGATATCTTTGAGCCCCTTGATATGATCGGATAAAGAAAATACATGGCTATGCTACGAATGGTTGAAGAGTCGACCACATGAAGTTATCAATCACTATATCGAGAAAAGATTGAACAGTCCACTGATGACATGTTTCTTACCTAGAGTTCGATCGGGTATCGTGAGGTAAAAGGAGAATACACATACAGGTTGTTTAGTCCGACTAGATATAAACTGGTCGTATAAGTATACTGATTGATCATGAGCTGATCGGATGCATCACAAGCTGGTCTACGGACTGTCATATGGGGATACAAACAGGCCATAACTAAATACGAACTGGTCGTAAGGAGTTAAGAACTGATCATGAGTGACCAAGATCTGGGTGCATATCATATTGCATGCGGTTCGCCCAGTTTGATCTGTGTGTACATTTGAGGATTGATTTGTCCTGTTAGGGACCACTACCGTTCAGCGATTGAAAAGGGATTTTGGAATTATAACCAAGTGTACATAAATCTACAAGGTTAAGCACTTAACAGATTAGAACAATAAGGGTTCGGATGATAGACTCCGAGTCGAACCGAGGCAAGCGAAGGGCCTCATTGCTGTTCTTTGGTCTCCCGGATATCGCTCATCAACGTCACGCATTGCCCGAACTCTTTGCTTCCTCCGTCTGAAGTCATAGCTCTAATACCAACTGTTGACCTAGACTCTAAAGAGAACTCACATATTGCACTCATGGACGAGAATAACGACGTGCGCACAAGAAATTTGGTGTTTGGCTGCAACTGACTAGACATAACTTTTCCTTTTCTCTGTTCTTTTATTCTCTTAACTTTGATGTTATTATTTATAGTACATGTATAAATCTATATATGGAATAACTTATAAGAAAAGCATAACAAAGGAAACCAACTTATCAATTTTGATCTGATACTGATTACATCAAAATTCTAATATCCTATTATTTGATAAACCTGGATTACTTTCCAACAGGCGGGACGCGCTTCCTGCGTGTGTCGACAAGGTGCTGAGCGGCCGGAGGCAATAGGGCGATGGCGTGGAAGAAGGAAGCGACGACAGCGGTGTCTCTCGGTGGGTCCTCGGATCGGAGCTAGAGGCTTTTGTATGCTATCTACGACGACACGTAGGATCTGGAGCTAATACGACTCGTCCACATTTCTACTAAATTGCCATCCAAAGCTTTAAAAGCTACCATCAGTTTGTGAATTTGAATAGGTTCAAAAAAAATATGAATTGCATGATATGTTACCATTTCAATTTTCAACAAATTACACTCCAGTTTTTAACAAATACAACATTAGTTCAAAATTATAGTTATCTTTGTGGATTTGGAAATTTTTAAAAATTACCATCAATTGTAATGTAAGTTACATCCAAATATTTTAGAAATTACTACCCAAACCTTTAAATGCTAGCATCAGTTTCTGAAATTGAACAGGTTCGGAAATTACTATTACTTACATCATATGTTACCATTTCAATTTCCAACAAATTACCACGCAAAAAGATCTATAAGTTTCCATGTGTTCCATAACAATGAGAAGTTATCATAATCATTGTTGAAAAATTATCACACATTACTCATATGAGTTATCATGTAATGTTTTACAAAAAAATACCATGGTAATTTCAAGATCACCATCAATTTCTGAGTTTGTAAAAATAGTTCAAAATTATTCTCAGTTAGACCCTTAATTACCGTCTGCAATTTAAAAGAATTACCACGCTAACTTCAAAAAATCATTACCATTTTGTGAAATTGTTATCAGCAATTTAACACTAAATTACCGTATGTAATTTTAAAATTGCCAACATAAGCTAAACAATTAGCATTCATTTACTGTGAATTTGGAAAAAGAAATTGAAGAGTTGCCATCGACATCACCCCATGTGCTATCTACTCTTTCAAGGTCAGTAGTTCAAAAGGAATGAAATCAAATATCAATTTTTTTTACTAACTGGTCCAGCATTTTTGAATAGATGGTACTAACTGTGACAATATACCAAGATGTACCAGAGATTATTTTCTGGTTTGGGACAGGAAATGCAGAGAACTACATAGACAAGAGTTACAATGATACCCCAAATAAAAAAAAATAGGTTTGAAAACTTCATCATTTTTGAATAGATGGTACTATGACAGTATACCAAGATATACCACAGATTATTTTCTCATTTGGGACAGAAAATGTAGAAAACTAATGCAGAGAACTACAGTCAGAGTTACAGTGATACCCCAAATCAAAAAAAAATTTAGAATTTAAAACTTCTGATTGGAGCACAAAGATTTTCTGCACATTGTGGCAATGTATATCTAGAACTTGTGAAGTAATACACATTGTATCTATATATACATCATGATTTCAACGTTCCAATGCACAGTACCCGATTAATCTCTACGATGAACACCTCCTCCAGAACCTGCAAGCCCTGCTTCTCCCCTCTCAATCTCCCCTCTCAATCTCTAAAATCACCTAGAAAAAACATACTTAAACTTCGCTACCCCTCACCGCCGATGCACACAACCTCGCTACCACCACCGCCGTCATCCCACGTGCTTCCGATCAGCCTAAACACAGCATACCTTCATCTACCACCTCCGTCACCCACCCAAAAATCGCTACCAAAACCTCACCTCATCACCATTTCCCCCACCACTCTCGCCCCAAAACCTCCCATTCCCCACTCCTCCTCCAAAAATACTAAATCTATCGAGCTACTACCAGCAAAACGCTACCAAAAATTTGACAAATGATATGCACCTCAAAAATTGTGGAGAATCGAAACTCTAGGAAAAATGCTACCATCCGAATGAAGATGAGAAGAGGAGGAGACGACGAAAGAGGAACAGGCTCTCGTCTGAATGGAGAAAAGCAATTGGCGCGGTTACCGAAGAGTTTAAACAGTGTGGACAAATTTTTTGTGTCCGCGAAGACGGGTCCAATGCCAACAAACGTTCTAACAAACCTACAAAGTTTTGACACACAACACTGAAACGTGGGCCCGCAAGACTACACACCTCACTTGTCATGTAACTATCTCACCCGGTTTTCGTCATCGATTAATTGGGTTCTACCAACACTACACAAACGATCCTGGCCACCAAACCACGCTCCAAAAAAATCGACGGCTACGAAATCGATGCGCGGAAGCGCTAATGCGCCGGTGTAGCGCGGGAGATTTTGCGCTATAAAAAAAACCATTAGATATGCATGAGATCATCGACTCAGATAAAATAAAATAAAATGAAAAGAAAAGATGCATGAGATCAAATCATCACAATGTTGATCAATTTTACCTCAGTGGGAGAAACAAGTCAAAAGATATACCTAGAAACAGAGGCACACAGGGGATCGTTTAATGGCGAACAGGCTCAGGAGTCAGGAGGCAACGTCCAGCGATTCGCCTCGGCTGCATGGCCGAATACCACTGTACCGTCCTCCCACTCTGCACTGCCTCGTGCACCTATTGGCCATTGTGTCATAGTAGTAACCTAGCAAAGGACAAATCCAATGTCAGCTCCTACTATGAGCAGTCATGCCTCGTCTTTGTGGGCAACGCACACTGGGAAGTGGGAAACAATAGGGGTGACCAGGCTTCGCAGTACGCACAGTGGAACTGACCGCACCAGGCCACATGACCACCCAGCTGCTTGGATTGACAGGCTGATCAACGTATCTTGGACAAATCTTTATCCACGTCGCTCAATTCTAAATGGGTTTAGCAGCTCTGATTCGGTTTCCGGACTTGTTCCTCTATCTCATACATGTATTTATGTGGTCGAAGAGCGAGAGCTTTGTTATAGATATCTTCTCATATAATAATTTTGCCTTCTTGTGTTTGTGATTTTTTTCGCAAAGATTTTAAAGATTTTGTATGATTGGATATGACTTAAAATTTTTCTCCAAATATCCACCAATCACTCCGATAGCTACAAAACTATAAAAATTAGAGAAATGCTATAGAGAGGATGAATAATGCCTTAAAAATTTTCTCTAAATATCCACCAATCCTTTACTCCGATAGCTACAAAACTATAAAAATTATGATATAAAGTCTTCTTAAAAATTATGAGCAATGTCTTCTTGAGCACGCGAGAACACTACGTGATCGGGTTACGACCACCAGTCAGAAATCAACGTGGTCAGTTACGACAATCGGATGGATGCCAACGTAGTCGGAGTTTGACTATCGGACGAAAATCACCGTGGTCAAATATCGACTCAGTCGGATCCCAACGCAGTTGAAAATCGACTATTGGAAGGAGATGACCATGGTCGAAGATCGACTGCTAGTCGGATACCAACATAGTCAAAAATCGATTCTAGCAGTCAACGACCAGAGACCAGTTGAAAACCCACGTAGTCGATAACATATGTGGTCGAAATTCGACTTGAATGGTCAACGACAAGAGAGTGATCGAAAACAAGCGTAGTTGATAACCAACATGGTCGAAAACGAACGTGGTTGAAATCAACGTGGTCGAAGGCCAACGAGTGGTCTAAAACCAACGTGGTCGAATCCAGTCGAAAACCAATGTGATCAAAAATCAACGTGGTCAAAACCAACGTGGTCGAATCTGGTCGAAATATGACCAGTGAGGTCAACTACTAGTAAGAGCTCGAAAACTCAATGTGATCATAAGACAACGAGTGGTTTGAGATCAATGTGGTCGAAAATACGATCAATGAGGTCAATGACCAGCGAGCGGTCAAAAACCCAATGTGGTCGAAAGCCAACGAGTGGTCTGAAACTGGCGTGGTTGAAAATCAACCAGTGAGATCGATGACCAGTGATAGGTCGAAAACCCCACGTGGTCGAGAACAGAGCAAAACAGAGGAGAGTGATCGAATTTCAAGACGGTTTCAAAACGAAAATTGATGGAACTTTTGATCCGTAGATCCAAATGATATGAAACTTTACAGAGATATTCTCTAGGGCATTGTGAACCTATTTAAATAAACGATCATAAAAATTATAGTCAAATATGAGACTTTTTTCAGTTTGTTGGAATGTTATATCAAAACCGAGTCAAAGTCAAAATTGGTAAATATAACTAGCTCGTGGGTGGATGATGACCAAGATGAGCTTAAATGTATTTTCACATATCACAGAAAGTTAGAACACCAAAGAAATCGACTCAAAAACCCTCAGATCAAGAAATCACACTTTGAGAACAAATCAATCAAATTAAGATGGATCCATGGAAATACGCAAAGTTTAATGAATTGCTTACTTGAGAAGGTTGAGTTTACAATCACTCCACCATGGAGGACAAAGAGCACATCAAGTGCTCCATTCTCAAACCCTAACCCTAAATAAGAGAGCGCATGAGAGAGAGGTTGGATGGTTAGCCCTATATGTCTCCATCCCAACTCCTTTTATAGATAGACAACCACCACCTACACCCTAAATGGATCATATCCACTATTACAATGGAGAACTGAGTTTGTAAATAGTTCAAAATTATTCTCAGTTAGACCCTTAATTACCGTCTGCAATTTAAAAGAATTCCACGCTAACTTCAAAAATCATTACCATTTTGTGAAATGTTATCAGCAATTTAACACTAAATTACGTATGTAATTTTAAAATTGCCAACATAAGCTAAACAATTAGCATTCATTTACTGTGAATTTGGAAAAAATTGAAGAGTTGCCATCGACATCACCCCATGTGCTATCTACTCTTTCAAGGTCAGTAGTTCAAAAGGAATGAAATCAAATATCAATTTTTACTAATGGTCCAGATTTTGAATAGATGGTACTAACTGTGACAATATACCAAGATGTACCAGAGATTATTTTCTGGTTTGGGACAGGAAATGCAGAGAACTACATAGACAAGAGTTACAATGATACCCCAAATAAAAAAAATAGGTTTGAAAACTTCATCATTTTGAATAGATGGTACTATGACAGTATACCAAGATATACCACAGATTATTTTCTCATTTGGGACAGAAAATGTAGAAAACTAATGAGAACTACAGTCAGAGTTACAGTGATACCCCAAATCAAAAAAAATTTAGAATTTAAAACTTGATTGGAGCACAAAGATTTTCTGCATTGTGGCAATGTATATCTAGAACTTGTGAAGTAATACATGTATCTATTATAGATTCAACTTCCAATGAATACCGATTATTAATGTCTCTGCCAAACCGCAAGACAAATCCACCCAACGAATCCCTGAAAACACTCTACCACGGTGATCGTGTTACGATAATCGGATGGAAGCCACGAGCTAAGAGTTTGACATATCGGACGAAAATCACCGTGGTCAAATATCGACTACCGCATTCCCAACGTGTTGAAAATCGACTATCGGAAGGAGATGACAAGGGTCAAGATCATCGCTAACGGATACCAACGAGTCAAGAAATCGACTCAAAGTGACGAACGACAGACCATTGAAAACCCAGTGAGTCGATAACATATGTGGTGAAATCGACTTGAATGGTCATGGCGCATAGAGAGTGATCGAAAGACAAATTGGTTGATAACCAAGGTCGCAAAGTAACAACAGTGGTTGAAACTAACGTGGTCAAGGTCAACGAGTGGTCTAAAACCACGTGTCGAATCGACCGAAAACAACGTGATCAAAATCAATGTGGTAAATCCGGTCGGATCGAAAATATGACCGGTGAGGTCAACTACAAGATAGAAGATCGAAAATCACGTGATCATAAGACAAGAGTGGTTTGAGATCATGATAGAAAATACGATCAACGAGGTCAATGACCGGACGGTCAAAACCCAATGTGTCGAAAGCCAACGAGTGGTCGATGCGAACCGTGGTTGAAAATCAACCAGTGAGATCGATGACCAGTGATAGGTCGAAAACCCACGTGGTCGAGAACGAGCAAAAGACGGAGGAGTCATCGAATTTCAAGACGTGTCCAAAATGAAAATTGATGGAACTTTTGATATGTAGATCCAAATGATATGAAACTTTGCAGAGATATTCTCTAGGGCATTATGAACCTATTTCAATAAACGACAATCATAAAAATTGTGGTCAAATATGAGACTTTTTTCAGTTTGTTGGAAGGTTATATCAAAACCGAGTCAAAGTCAAAATCGGTAAATATAACTAACTCGTAGGTGGATGATGACCAAAATGATTTTAAATGTATTTTTCACATGTCACAGAAAGTTATAACACCAAACAAATCGACTCAAAAACCCTCGGATCAAGAAATCACAATTTGAGAGCAAATCAATCAAATTAAGATGGATCCATGGAAATACGCAAAGTTTAATGAATTGCTTACTTGAGAAGGTTGAGTTTACAATCACTCCACCATGAAGGACAAAGAGCACACCAAGTGCTCCATTCTCAAACCCTAACCCTAAAAAAGAGAGCGCATGAGAGAGAGGTTGGATGGTTAGCCCTACATGTCTCCATCCTAACTCCTTTTATAGGTAGGCAATCAGAACCTACACCCCTAAATGGATCATATCCACTGTTACAATGGAGAACCCGTTAACCCCTCACACACAGGTTTTACTCACTCAAGTTCACTTATGCATGCTTTTCAAAGCGCATAAGTGTACATCCACTAAATTCTTAGTCTTGATCCGCCTTAATCAAACCAACTCCATCTTGATCTAAACCGCTCTCCAATGCATCGCTCACGCGGCGCAGTTTTGATCCAAGATAGTTTTCGGTATTTTGGTCAAAATACCAAAATACCCCTTGTTGACCCGGTCATCACCATCTTTTGCAAGTAATCGTCATACTTGCCACGTATAGATATACCACTAACTTTCCATGCACCGCCAAGTCTCTCCCGTCTCGGTTTCACCGAACCATGGCTCACTTGACCCGTGCAAGCCACCCGGCGCCATCCCGCTGTTCGAACTCGCATCGTGCCATGCTTGAGTTAACCGTCTCACCCCGCATCCTTGATCGTTCTGGGCCTCGACTCCTCCATTAGCCTAGTCCCGATCACCGTCGTTGACCACAGTTAACTCCAAGCGACCCTGCACATCCAAAGACAAATAAATCGTTTCTAGGCACCAGTTCTTCACAACTTGACCTACATTAGTCAAGATATGCAGCATGCAATCTTAATCCAATGACTCAGGTCAACCTAACTAAATCCATAACTCAAATCCCAAAATCATCAAATTCTGCCCAAAACCAGTCCAGACAAAGTGCGATCTTTGCAAAAACCAATTGAGCACTCCATAAACATTGCAATAGTTCATCACAACATTAACCTAGATCATCTCATATGCTCCTTCTAATTTTTAATACTAAATATGTGTCTTCTGTTTTTTTATCTTCTATTATTATCGTCCGTTTTATAATAATCAAGAACTCACCTTTTCTGCGCTGCCGTGGTAGGGTTTGTCATGTGGACGGTGAGCTGTTGAGCTTGGCGCACTGGACGCATGGAGTGTCCATGTTGCATAGCCTACAGGTCGCGGTGGCGGGGAAGAGGATTGTCATCTGACATTCTGATCGCGCAGTTTGAATCTAATTAAGGAAAGAGCAGAGGCGACTTGTTAATTTAGGCCGACAGCAACAGGTGCCGAAAAACGTGGTGCGATTGCTGCCGACTTGTTAATTTTTGGAACTAAAATATGAACTGATCGGCTGTTGCTACGCATCAATCAGGTTGTCTCCAAATTGCGGCGAACCCTAAAATAAACCCCCCTACGATGCAGGAGTACGTAGCAAATTGAAGGCTTCAAGTTTTGTCCTTCCCTGTCTCAAAAGTCTCTGAACCAACCACCTATCGACCAACCACGAGATGTGCAAGTACGGTTCAGCCGTTGCGACCATCTATAGTCGTTCACAGTGAACTCGACCTGTCCTCGTGCTCATGACAAAAACAGAGAACAGTGTGCCCTGGGGCAGCGTGCTGTCCTGTCTCGCGGCGTCGCGGCGCCGATAAACACACAGGTGACAGGACCACTCCCCTCTCGCTATATGTAGCACACACCGTGAGTCCATGACACCAGACGTCCTACCTCAGAAACACCATCACGATCTTGTTGGCGACGATGAGTCAAGAAGGCGCCATGCCGCCGGTGCAGCCTCACGTCCTGCTCGTGTCGTTCCCTCTGCAGGGCCACGTCGACCCGCTCATCCGCCTCGGCAGGCGCCTCGCCGCCAAGGGCCTCCTCGTCACCTTCACCACCGTCCGCCACGCCGGCCTCCGCGCCATGCGCGAGCACGGCGCGTGCGTCGGCGCCGGGCTCGGCCGCCTCCGCTTTGAGTACCTGCACGACGCCTCGCGCTCCCCGGACGACCCGTGCTACATGGTCCCCGATGACATGCTACGGCACCTCATGGACGTGGGGCCCTCGGCGCTCGCCGACCTAATCCTTCGCCAGGCCGACGCCGGGCGGCCGGTTTCGTGCGTCGTGAACAACCCCTTCGCTCCCTGGGCGCTCGACGTCGCCAGGGAGATGGGCATCCCGTGCGCGATGCTGTGGATTCAGTCGTGTGCCGTGTTGTCACTGTACTACCACTTCTACAACTTCCCCGAGGCCTTCCCAACCGAGGCCGAGCCGGACATGCCGGTCGCGCTGCCCGGCCTGCCCACGATGGCCATGGACGAGCTGCCGCTCATGGTTCGTCCCGAGTTCGCGCAGAACTTGTGGGGCCAGATGCTCAGGGCGCAGCTAGGGGAGATCCAGAAGACGGTGCCGTGGGTGCTTGTGAACACCTTCGAAGAGCTCGAGCCCGCGGTCATCGAGGCGCTTCGCGCTCACACGCCGGTGACACCCATCGGTCCACTCCTGGAGCCGGAACATAACGTCGACGAGCCTGCTGCCGCGGCTGAAGACAACGGCTGCATGGCGTGGCTCGACGCGCAACCTCCCTGTTCTGTGGTGTACGTGGCGTTCGGCAGCCTCGTGAACATTGGCCGAGACGAGATGGCGGCCGTGGCGGAAGTTCTGGTCAGCACCGGAAGGCCGTACCTTTGGGTGGTGCGCGACGACAGCCGCGAGCTCCTTCCAGAAGACGCCCTCGCGGCCTGCAGCGAAAAGGGCAAAATCGTGGCGTGGTGCCCGCAGGGCGTGCTCGGCCACGGCGCCGTCGGGTGTTTCGTTACCCACTGCGGGTGGAACTCGATTACTGAGGCGCTCGTCGCGGGCGTGCCGGTGGTTGGGTACCCGTGGTGGTCGGACCAGTTCACCAACGCCAAGTTCTTGGTGGACGAGTGCAAGGTCGGCGTCCGGCTTCCCGCGCCAGTGACGCGGGACGCGCTTCGTGCTTGCCTGGACCAGGTGATGAGCGGCCCGAGGCAGCAGCGATCCGGATGAGGGCGATGGCGCGGAAGGAGGAAGCGACGGCAGCGGTGGCTGACGGCGGATCCTCGGACCGGGGCCTCCAGGCTTTTGTTGACGACATACGACGGTCCGGAGAATCTGGATTTGACACGATTTGCTCAGCTGTAGAGCCAAATAAGGCACTGCTCACTGTCAGTCCGATCTAGTTTAGTAAACCCGGCTACCCAAACCATCTCCCTTTGAATGGTCAACCACCGAGAGCGGTCGAAACAAGCGTAGTTGATAACCAACATGGTCGAAAACGTGGTTGAAATCAACGTGGTCAAGGCCAACGAGTGGTCTAAACCCAACGTGGTCGAATCCAACCGAAACCAATGTGATCAAAATCAACGTGGTCAAAACCAACGTGGTCGAATCTGGTCGAAATATGACCAGGAGGTCAACTACTAGTAAGAGCTCGAAAACTCAATGTGATCATAAGACAACGAGTGGTTTGAGATCAATGTGGCAGAAAATACGATCAGTGAGGTCAATGACTAGCGAGCGGTCGAAAACCCAATGTGATCGAAAGCCAACGAGTGATCTAAAATTGGCGTGGTCGAAAATCAACCAGTAAGATCGATGATCAGTGATAGGTCAAAAACCCCACGTGGTCGAGAACAGAGCAAAACAGAGGAGAGTGATCTGAATTTCAGCACAGTTTCAAAACGAAAATTGATGGAACTTTTGATCCGTAGATCCAAATGATATGAAACTTTACAGAGATATTCTCTAGGGCATTGTGAACCTATTTAAATAAACGATCATAAAAATTATAGTCAAATATGAGACTTTTTTCAGTTTGTTGGAATGTTATATCAAAACCGAGTCAAAGTCAAAATTGGTAAATATAACTAGCTCGTGGGTGGATGATGACCAAGATGAGCTTAAATGTATTTTCACATATCACAGAAAGTTAGAACACCAAAGAAATCGACTCAAAAACCCTCAGATCAAGAAATCACACTTTGAGAACAAATCAATCAAATTAAGATGGATCCATGGAAATACGCAAAGTTTAATGAATTGCTTACTTGAGAAGGTTGAGTTTACAGCCACTCCACCTTGGAGGACAAAGAGCACATCAAGTGCTCCACTCTCAAACCTTAACCCTAAATAAGAGAGCGCATGAGAGAGAGGTTCGATGGTTAGCCCTATATGTCTCCATCCCAACTCCTTTTATAGATAGACAACCAGCCACCTACACCCCTAAATGGATCATATCCACTATTACAATGGAGAACCCGTTAACCCCACACACACAGGTTTTACTCACTCAAGTTCACTTATACATACTTTACAAAGCGCATAAGTGTGCATCCGCTAAATCATTAGTCTTGATCCACCTTAGTCAAACCAACTCCATCTTGATCTAAACCGCTCTCCATTGCATCGCTCATGCGTCGCAGTTTTGATCCAAGATAGTTTCCGGTATTTTGGTCAAAATACCAAAATACCCCTTGTTGACCCGGTTATCACCATCTTTTGCAAGCAATCGTCATAGTTGCCACGTGTAGGTATACCACTAACTTGCCATGCACCGCCAAGTCTCTCCCGTCTCGGTTCCACCGAATCATGGCTCACTTGGCCCGTGCAAGCCACCTGGAGCCATCCCGTTGTTCGAAGTCGCATCCAATATTCTCGTCTTTCTCGTGTCATGCTTGAGCTCACCGTCTCACCCGACATCTTTGATCGTTCTGGGCATCGACTCCTCCATTAGCCTAGTCTCGATCATCGTCGTTGACGACAGTTAACTCCAAGCGACCCTGCACATCCAAAGACAATGAAATCGTTTCTAGACACAAGTTCTTCACAACTTTACTTACATTAGCCAAGATATGCATAATGCAATCTTAATCCAATGACTCAGGTCAACCTAACTAAATCCATGACTCAAATCCCAAAATCCTCAAATTATGACTAAAACCAGTCCAGACAAATTGCGATATTTGCAAAAACCAATTGAGCACTCCATAAACATTGCAATAGTTCATCGCAACATTGTGCTCCTTCTAATTTTTAATACTAAATATGTGTCTTCTGTTTTTTTTTATCTTCTATTATTATCGTCCGTTTTATAATAATCAAGAACTCACCTTTTCTGCGCTGCAGTGGTAGGGTTTGTCATGTGGACGGTGAGCTGTTGAGCTTGGCGCACTGGACGTATGGAGTGTCCATGTTGGATAGCCTACAGGTCGCGGTGGCGGGGAAGAGGATTGTCATCTGACATTCTGATCGCGCAGTTTGAATCCAATTAAGGAAAGAGCAGAGGCGACTTGTTAATTTAGGCCGACAGCAACAGGTGCCGAAAAACGTGGTGCGATTGCTGCCGACTTGTTAATTTTTGGAACTAAAATATGAACTGATCAGCTGTTGCTACGCATCAATCAGGTGGTCTCCAAATTGCGGCGAACCCTAAATAAACCCCCCTACGATGCAGGAGTACGTAGCAAACTGAAGGCTTCAACTTTTGTCCTTCCCTGTCTTAAAAGTCTCTGAACCAACCACCTATCGACCAACCACCTATCGACCAACCACGAGATGTGCAAGTACGGTTCAGCCGTTCACAGTGAACTCGACCTGTCCTCGTGCTCATGACAAAAACAGAGAACAGTGTGCCCTGGGGCAGCGTGCTGTCCTGTCTCGCGGCGTCGCGGCGCCGATAAACACACAGGTGACAGGACCACTCCCCTCTCGCTATATGTAGCACACACCGTGAGTCCATGACACCAGACGTGCCTTGTTCGTGCCTCAGAAACACCATCACGATCTTGTTGGCGACAGAGCAAACAATACATAACATACCCTCGTTGCATAGCTACATGACGATGAGTCAAGAAGGCGCCATGCCGCCGGTGCAGCCTCACGTCCTGCTCGTGTCGTTCCCTCTGCAGGGCCACGTCGACCCGCTCATCCGCCTCGGCAGGCGCCTCGCCGCCAAGGGCCTCCTCGTCACCTTCACCACCGTCCGCCACGCCGGCCTCCGCGCCATGCGCGAGCACGGCGCGTGCGTCGGCGCCGGGCTCGGCCGCCTCCGCTTTGAGTACCTGCACGACGCCTCGCGCTCCCGGACGACCCGTGCTACATGGTCCCCGATGACATGCTACGGCACGTCATGGACGTGGGGCCCTCGGCGCTCGCCGACCTAATCCTTCGCCAGGCCGACGCCGGGCGGCCGGTTTCGTGCGTCGTGAACAACCCCTTCGCTCCCTGGGCGCTCGACGTCGCCAGGGAGATGGGCATCCCGTGCGCGATGCTGTGGATTCAGTCGTGTGCCGTGCTGTCACTGTACTACCACTTCTACAACTTCCCCGAGGCCTTCCCAACCGAGGCCGAGCCGGACATGCCGGTCGCGCTGCCCGGCCTGCCCACGATGGCCATGGAGGAGCTGCCGCTCATGGTTCGTCCCGAGTTCGCGCAGAACTTGTGGGGCCAGATGCTCAGGGCGCAGCTAGGGGAGATCCAGAAGACGGTGCCGTGGGTGCTTGTGAACACCTTCGAAGAGCTCGAGCCCGCGGTCATCGAGGCGCTTCGCGCTCACACGCCGGTGACACCCATCGGTCCACCCTGGAGCCGGAACATAACGTCGACGAGCCTGCTGCCGCGGCTGAAGACAACGGCTGCATGGCGTGGCTCGACGCGCAACCTCCCTGTTCTGTGGTGTACGTGGCGTTCGGCAGCCTCGTGAACATTGGCCGAGACGAGATGGCGGCCGTGGCGGAAGTTCTGGTCAGCACCGGAAGGCCGTACCTTTGGGTGGTGCGCGACGATAGCCGCGAGCTCCTTCCAGAAGACGCCCTCGCGGCCTGCAGCGAAAAGGGCAAAATCGTGGCGTGGTGCCCGCAGGGGAGCGTGCTCGGCCACGGCGCCGTCGGGTGTTTCGTTACCCACTGCGGGTGGAACTCGATTACTGAGGCGCTCGTCGCGGGCGTGCCGGTGGTTGGGTACCCGTGGTGGTCGGACCAGTTCACCAACGCCAAGTTCTTGGTGGACGAGTGCAAGGTCGGCGTCCGGCTTCCCGCGCCAGTGACGCGGGACGCGCTTCGTGCTTGCCTGGAGCAGGTGATGAGTGGCCCGGAGGCAGCAGCGATCCGGATGAGGGCGATGGCGCGGAAGGAGGAAGCGACGGCAGCGGTGGCTGACGGCGGATCCTCGGACCGGGGCCTCCAGGCTTTTGTTGACGACATACGACGGTCCGGAGAATCTGGATTTGACACGATTTGCTCAGCTGTAGAGCCAAATAAGGCACTGCTCGCTGTCAGTCCGATCTAGTTTAGTAAACCCGGCTACCCAAACCATCTCCCTTGAGATGTTCTGTACTTTGTATGGGATTACCTAGCCAGTGTTGTTCAGAGCTTCAGGTTTGCGTAAGAGTTGAGATGATGTGATCGAAACACAAAATAAGTCGTTACAGACGTACATAAAGGATGGTTCGGATAAGAGCCTTTCTAAATTAAGCATAAGAATGTTGTAGGCAAAGTGCATGGAGTACAACGTATAGCAGGAGCTACGTTCCGGTGGCTCCACACGGTTACATGCGCAGCTTATTAATCCAGAGTTGCGTGGAATTAAGAGAAAATTAATAACCACTAGATTTATCTCGTCAACTACAATATTTAATAACTCCGACCGACCGAAGCTTTGCGGAACGAATACGGAAGGAGTAGATGGGTATCTAGCACTGTCCGTGTCCGACTTCGACTCAAGGAAAAAATATGCAATAGGATACGAGATAAGTGATATCCGTCCGTATATATTCGTATGTCAAGTGATATGAGGAAGTCTGTTGTGATTTCACCTAGGAATAAGATAACATATAGGTAGATTGTCACATCTAAACATGTGGGAGTACTAAGTGTTCTTCCTTTAATATCTAGTAATTTGTCTCTCTATGTTCGCTCTGATTGTACCATACTGTCCAATGTCCAGTGCAAAGAAGCGAATAATTTTCGTCCGATTGACCATCCGAAAGATTATGGAACGAATACAGAATGGAGAAATGAATATCCGGTATCTGTGTCTGACTCCAAAGGAAAAAATATAGAATAGGATACAGAATAAGCGATATACATCCGTATCCGCTCCGATTGCACCCCTAGGTGCACCACCAGCTTACCACGCCGCTAAGTCTCTCCTATCTCGGTTTCACCAACCACGGCTCACTTGGCCTGTGCAAACCACATAACGTCATCCTGCCGTTCGAACTCACTTTCAACATTTCCTGCCCTTCTCGTGCCATGCCTGAGCTCACCGTCTCACCCGACATCCTCGATCGTTCCTGTCATCAACTCCTCTATGAGCCTAGCCCCGATCCTCGCCATTGACCACAGTTGACTCCAAGCGACTCTGTACATCCAAAGACAAAGAAATCATTTCCAGCCACAAGTTCTTCACAACTTGACCTACATTAGGCAAGACATGCATCATGCAACCTTAATCTATGACCCAGGTCATCCTTGTTGGTTGTTGCTTGGGCATTTCGGTAATTTCCCATTAGAAAAGGAAAAAATAATAGAGGTGGGGCCCACCTGTCAGTGGGCCAAAAAAGAGATAAGGGGGAGGAGACACCGTGCGCGTGCAGGCATGTCCGCTTCGCCCGGATCTTACGCTTCGGCGGGCGATTTGGGTAGCAAGTGGGGAGGCGGCGACTGAGGCACGGGCTGGCTCGGGTTCCTCGGAGCTGGCCGCTCGCGTCATCACGCCGCAACCCCCTGCCTCCTCTTCTTAAGGCCTCGATTTCTTCCTCCTTGCGGCATCTCTCTTCCGATCTCGACTTGCTTCTCTTTTGGTCTTCTTCCTCTCTGGTATTTGGGTTGAGTGGAGTGTTGGTGCTTCTGCGCCATCTTCGATTGGAGCTTTTGCCTTCGGTTTCCCGTGTGAACCCTATCACTTGGTGGGGTGTGAGGGGAAATCTGTAGGTGAAAGGTTGACCCGGGTAGGAAGAAGGCTATGATGATTTCGTTGTGTTTGAGTGCACTCGGCTGGTGCATTCTGGTGGTCTTGTGCGCATCTTCCCCGACCTTCGTCTCCGGCGTCGGCTACCCGAGGTTGGAGTGGGCATTGAATCTCCGCTCACCACACTCTTCTTCTCGCTGACACGACAGAGGGTGCTAGGTTTTCGGGACAAGACCTCTAGTGTGCCTTGCCCGGTTCTTCTTGTTCTTCACCGACCTGATTCGCTTCTGGACGGCTTTGAGTGACGTCTGCACCGTGAGTATTTTGATTCTTATGTAAATATTAGTGTATGTACTTGTTCTTTAATTTCGTTTTAAAGTTCAAGTACTAGGAGATGCTATGTTTGCTTGTGGGCTCGTAACTTGTGAGCGGAGATCTCGTTGCCAGAGCGGATATCTCGTTGCCTGCGTCTTCTTCAGTGAGCTCTACAGCGGCGGCGGGGGTGTCCTCCGGTGAGATCTGCCTCTCGCTCTTTTTATTTCTCTGTCTTTAATTTACTGTATATATAGGTCTATAGGAAGCCGACGGTTTGCACAAAGTTGCAACTTGTTTGTTAACCGAGGATCCCATCGCAGAGTCTTCTCCGTGGTGTTCTCCGGCACACGAGGTCATTGTCCAGTTGGAGTGGAGACCTCGTCGCGCGGCGTCTTCTCTGTTGAGGCATCTCTCTATCTCTCTGTACTTTACTTTACTGTCTCTTTAGTATATTATCCCAAATCATTTTATCTCCCGGTGGGGGTCTGAGGTCATAAGTATCGCAATTTTTTGTGTCCTGATATGTAGTTCAGATGAAAGGCTAGGGAAGGTGGAAGGGAATGGAGAGAAGGGGGTATCAGGAGCGATGATACTGCTTTTGTGCTGTTCTTATGAACTAGTCGAATGTTAATGTTGATCTAGCTAACTGGATTAGACGAGCTCTATTGGTTTGATTTTCACCGTTCGCACTGTAGCTAATTTTTCGATCGATCTTTCATCTAACAAATACGAGTCAATCCATGAGGTGATTGCGGTCAAGAGGAAACTCGAAGCTTCGAATCGGGTCGGATGCTTTCTCGAATAGCCCATAAAGTAAAGTCATTGCAATCTTGTGAACTGGTTAGTATTCATCCATTTTTATATACATTTTTATGTATTTTAAGTTGTTTAACTTTTTGTTTTCGAACTTTGTATTCATTTTGAGCTCTATTGGTTTGATTTCCACCGTCGCACTGTAGCTAATTTTCGATCGATGATTTGTTGACTAGCAATTGAAATTATTTTCGGTAAGAGTTGTTCTTCCGCACCTTCGGTCCGAAGAGGTTTCTCTTTATCCTGTTTGTCTTATGAGATCGCATCTATTCTTAGGAGATGCTATGTTTGCTTGTGGGCTCGAACTTGTGCTCGTGAACATTTATATGAAATTTTAAAGTTGTTGTTTCGAATATGCAAATTTGTGACAATGGAAACATAATTTGTTGACTAGCAATTAATTATTTTCTGCAAGAGTTGTTCTTCCGCACCTTCGGTCCGTAAGAGGTTTCTCGATCTGTTTGTCTAATCTGATTGACTCAGCTCTAATGCACCGTCTATTTTCGATTGATTTGTTGACTAGCAATTGAACATTTATACCGAAATTTATTGGTTTGATTTCCACTGTCTGTACCGTAGCTAATTTTCGACTGATCAGATTTGTTGACTAGCAATTGAAATTATTTTCTGTGCAGTAGTTGTTCTTCTGCACCTTCGGTCCAGAAGAGGTTTCTCTTTATCCTGTTTGTCTTATGAGACTGCAGTCTATTCTTCTGGTATACTGTCATATTACCGCTTGATAATTCATTGCTTGTGAACATTTATACCGAAATTTTAAAGTTGTTGTTCACTGAATATGCAAATTTGTGACAGTGGAAACATAATTTAGAGCTCAAATCTTGATCACTAGTTGTCACATCATCAGTGTAGAGGTTCGATATTGACATGAGAAGGCCAAGATCAAAAATCTTGTGCAACTCTGTTCTGAGAGCAACTTTCATGCAATTATTGTGCTTTAATTGCTTCCCTGCTTGGAGGATTGCATGACATGTTATTTTCAGCAGTATTGTGGTTATATATATTGGATATATACATTTGTATGAATGACATGATGGAATTACATGATTATTTACAATTTATGTCATTTATGTTCTGCTGGAAATGTTCTGAATTTATGCTTTATTTAGTTGAAATTGAAACTGAATATTTGCTCATATCGCATTATTTTCAACAATCCTAGCTCAATCCATGACTCAAATCCCAAAAACATGTTTTTCTGGGACTTTCAGAATTCAGTCTAAACCAAATACAATCTTTGTAAAACTATTTGAAAACTCCATAATACTTACAATGGTTCATCACACTATTATCCTGGATCTTCTCATATGGTCCTTCAGTGTCAGACAACAACGAGGCAATGAGCAATGGCTGCCTTTTTCTCTGTATGAAATATACATTTTACAGGTCGATCCCTACATTATCCTCTTGTTTTTTTTTGTTATGTACAGAAAGCTCAGTTCATCTTCATTGCTTCTGAAGCGAGTGGCCATGTATATGCTGTTGTTTTGTATGTACAAACGTAATCTGAAGATGATATACAGTCACAGCTCACACCAGTTCTGTTTCTTCCATATCTTGTATGATGGCACATCTGAAGCTCAAAGGTTGAAGTGTTAAACATGTTGATTGAAGCTAAAATCTCTTGTTAGGGCACTATTGGATGCTGATGACATGCTGTTGATGGGGTGGAAGTGGCACGGGCTGAACGCTCTCTGCTCCTCCAGGTTCTGAAATCTGACCATGCACTGCCTGCGTTGCCAACGCTAAATGTCATCATGGAATTGACTGCAGAATTATCTAGCAGTGTGATATTAAGAGTTTTGCAAACCTGCCGTTGGTTGCGCCGATGAAGCAGTTCAGTCACAGAGACCAATATGATGT
Organism: Bonia amplexicaulis; assembly: GCA_036346245.1. Classification (NCBI taxonomy): domain Eukaryota; kingdom Viridiplantae; phylum Streptophyta; class Magnoliopsida; order Poales; family Poaceae; genus Bonia; species Bonia amplexicaulis. Next base: position 13,931,760 of record CM070749.1, on the reverse strand, counting down.
AGACTGGAATGACGATTCCAGCCGTTCTAAGCATCAGAAGCTGGTTCAGAAAAATAATTTGTGCTAAAAGTCAGGTTTGGCTAGGACAAAATGTGTGTATTGTCTCGGAGTTCAGAGAATTACAGTTATCATTGCGACAGTGTAAGCATCATGGTCACCGAAGAAAACCGTGATAGCATCATGGAGCACCAAGAGAACCATCAGCTGGAGTTGGATGCTTCAGAATGTTAGTATTCGGTAGCTGAACGGATTGAAGGTCTGTTTTTTTCACCGGCACTTACAGTTATAGCAATTATGCGACAACAGATTACACCTTTTGGATTGGAAGTTTGGTGATCATATGCATGGCCTGTGCTTGAATGTAACCAGGGGTTCTGTGAAACAGAAAGGCATATCTTAGATGATCCATATCTGATCAGATTATTTCACCTTTTTTGTGATGACAGGTAAATCACTAGGAGGTACCTGAAGAAAATTAAGTTTCTTCCATGTTGAAACAACTTTGAAGGGTCAGTGTAGTTCGGTGTAAAATGCTGTAATCATAAATATAAGCCATAAATCAGTCGACAACAGTGTGTTGTTATCCTTTTTTCTGTATCAAATTGATTTGAAGGGTCATCAGTACTAGACGACTGGAGAGAATTTCACCTGCAGGCATATCTCACATATGGTGTCTCCTTTCTCATCACACCACCTCTGAATGCATTTACGATGAGCATACTGCAAACAACATCGATTTAATCCAAGTAGGTAAAAAACAATGAGACCTCCTTTTGAAGCACTGCTCTGAATTAGAGGTGTGAAATGGAGAAATTGAAGACTGTGTTGTATATTATGTTAATGAAATTGAAACCATATATTGATTTCCTGAAGCTAACAACATGTGGACCTAAACTCCAAGGCTTCGAGCTGCGGTTATGTAAAGGTTAGTGTACTGCAGAAGGAAAAATGGGGAAAATTGATTGCCCAAACATCATTAATCTTTCTTCCTTCCCAAATCACAGCTGTTTGATGACACAGTTAACATGTTTCAGATTGCTGAAAACTTCTTCTCTGAAAAAAGTTGCTGAAACTGAAGTAGTATTAGCATGATGCTAAGTTTTACCTTCAAGCTGCCCTTGCAGGAGCAAGGGGTCTCCATGTAGGCCTCATCATCCTCTTCTTGGCAGATTCTGCATTCTACCAAGACACCACTCTTTGGCCTGCCATCTTGAACAGACTCATCACACGCAGTCCTTGTGGGCGAAGGGACATCAGAGGCCTCGTCGATGGCATACTGAAGAGTCGACTCCGTGAGCAACCGGCCCGCCATTACTGCCAAATGACGATCATCCAAGCACAATAAATATCAAATCAGAATACACCGTTGACACACAAATACGAAGGTACTTTGTGAGAAAGAAAGCAAATTGCGTATCTGAATTCTGATCATGTTGAGCTGACTGCTCCTATTTATTCTCTTCATTTCACGGGAAGTGAAAGGCTCATTACCTGCAACTGCAAATCTGAAACAGAGAATTACGGCATGAGCTTTATCTGCAGATAGAGGAGGAGAGGAAAGGCAGAGGCTAAGTACGACCAAGAGGAAAGAAGAGCAGATGCAGCAATCTGCAAGACAAAGGAGGAGGCTTGCAAGGCGGGATTTGGATATCTGAAACAATGAGAGGGTGATATAGAGAAGCAAGAGATGGAGTAGGTGCCTTCGTTATTATTGGTCTTTGCTTGCTTCTGAAACTTCTCATCCCGGACTGTTTTATCGTTCATTCATATACACAGATTAACAAAGCATTGGCGAAATTTGACATGTTAACTTTATTCCAGAAGAAAACACACATATCACAAATAAATTGAGAGAATATAGAAGAATTTCTGAATTTCTCTATTCTCTTACTTGCTCTCCTTTTCTTTTTTCTGTTCTTGCAAAACTGACTACAAACCTTCTCAATATATAGGCTAATAATCCCCTACTAGTATACGCATTCGGATTTCAAGTTGGACATAACTTCAACTTGAGTTACACACGGAGACGAACTCTACTACGTCTTGAACTCTAATTCAAGATTATTTCTAACAATGTCTCCCTTAATCTTGACTTACATACTCTAGTTTTAGTCTCAATGCATTATAAACTACCAGCCATGCCTCCACATGAAGCGTTCTATATGCAAGTTACATATAGAGACTCAACTCAACTAGTACGGGTCCATCCAGATGCAAAGATTCTAAAACATTAAGGCAGTCGGACTCAACTACAACTTATTAAACTCATATTTAACACAGAACGGTGATACATCTCCTCAATATTCCGATTTCTTTTTACCTTACTTGAGTTTAGACGACGACACATCTTCTCAACGTCCCTGACTCAACTCATCATTAGAGCACTGTTGATTCATCATCGCTGAGCGCTTTAGTAAGAAACACTTTATTCATCCTCGACTTGGGGTTTTCTCTCTTAGCACAGGAATTGTGTTTCGCCCGGAGCACTTGTTGTCTGCCTTGTCTACCGACCAAACCGAAGGAAGCTCGGTGTCGCTTGGTTGATTTTCTCTGGATCGAGAAAACAGAAGGACGTGCCGCACGTGTCTTTTCCCCGGGAGAGCTGCGTGAAGACGAGCGACGTGTGCCTCAGGAGCGCCGCGCGAGATGCGTTGAAACGGAATAGCCGAGACGATTTTTCCAGTGACTCGATTCTTGGCTAGTCTCTGATACTACTTGTTAACTTTGTTCCAGGAGAAAATACACATCGTAAATAAACTGAGAGAACACAGGAGAATTTCTCTATTCTCTTACTTGCGCTCTTTTTTTTCTGTTTTTGCAAAACTAGCTACAAGTCTCCTTAATATATAGGCTAATAATCTTCCACTAGTATACGTATTCGGATTTCAAGTTGAACACAACTACAACTTGAGTTACACATAGAGACGGACTCTACTACGTCTTGAACTCTAAGTCAAGATTATTTCTAACACGACAAAAACGAAATGTTGCTTATTGGCTTGATAAAGTTATTCCTTTCAAGAGAAACTCAAGAATGCACTTGACTTGGCCACAATTGCTTGGAAAAGATTTGAAGTCATATTACACTGCTCTATGCTTCTAGATGACCCTCTTGTTCAAGAAAATTAACACTACAATCGTATTTTACTGCAAATTTCGATAGCTCAATAATTCAAGAAGTCATGGCATTGACTTTTGATATGGTTTTATGATTGGATTATCTGAAATGAGGATTCCTCAACCTTCAACTGCCTCGTGTCACTCCATTTTTCTGACATCATATTTGTGATGTGATTTGGAGTGGAGAAGTTGACAGGTGGAGGTGTTGGGTGCTGGGTTAGGCTTCCATGGCTTTTAGGAACTAGCCAAATTAGCGCGTCACGTCGCGCTAGCCACCGTGTGGATCGAAATAAAAAAGACAAAAATTTGTGAGCCGGGGTTTTTTAAAAAATCGAGGACGGATACGTAATTTCAGAGGAACCGAAGGGTTTTTTCACAAAAAAATAGGGACCTGCAGGGGCTTGTACGTAAATAAAAAAGGACCTAGACACAAAAAACTGGACCCGTGCGCGATTTCAAAAACCGCGGGGGGCCATCACGCAAAATGAAGCGGCTGAAAAAAAGCCGATAGGGACCTTCTCGCGAGAACTAAGGACCTGTACGTAATTTCGGAAAAATACGAGGGCTTTTTCGAAAAACGACGCCCCCGACCGTACGAAGATTCCATCGCCACGCGTCAGACGGAGCGCCCGCGCGGGCGACGTGGCCGGCCTCCGCGCCCGCGAATCCTTCCTGGAGTAATACGGTTACGATACCTAGGTCTATTTGGTATAGCTTCTGTTTTTAGCTTCTTTTTAAAATCTTAAGGAGCTTCAAACAGCTAACTTTTTAAAATAACTTGATTCTGCTTCTCGTGAGAAGTCAAATTGAAAATAAATTAGAGAGAAGAAACAGGATCTGTTCTTTTTCAGCTTTTAGTTTTTCTACAGTAACTAGCTTTTAAACGGAACGTTTTTTCAAGATAGTCTACTAGTTAATTGTAGTATATATTATACCGATTTCATTTATAGCGGTAAAAAACGCACGTGAGTTTTTGTTACTGTATAATATCTCACACAAATAGCCTAAAAGTCACAAACCATAACCCAAAAATCATAATCCTCAACCAAAAAGAACAGCCATAATCTTAAATGGATTCTCGTAGGAAGTCGATATACATAAACAAAAATACCCAATAAAGTCAAAAGAAACTTACCCGCGTTTGTCATCCAACTACCCAACCCGGTGCTCCTCGCCTCCCATCCCTCTCCCGCCCGAGCGCCCACTTCCTCCTCCCGTCCAGGCGCCCTACCCTCGCCTCCCATCCTCTCCCCACCGCGCCTCGCCGGGCTCCCGGGTTCAAGACCGATTGGCCGCCCAACACCACCACCGGTTGCGGCACCACCGACCCGTCCTCGCACTCTGACGACGACGGCGAGGCAGAGGTCGAACCCAACGTGCTCCCCGAGGACGACGGCATTGTCGCTGTCATCGACAAGGAGGACGAGGAGCGGGAGTACCTCTCCAACGATAACTACCTCGAGTAAGCCAAACACGACCGATCTAGTGATTTTTGGGATCTGATGTTTAGGGGTTTCCAGCTGTTAACAAGTTTAGGCTGTGAGATCTGGTGAATTGGTAGTTGACTGGATAGTTCAGTGATTTTTACCGCGTGCTTCGGACAGAGGTTGGGGGATTTAGGGTTTGCGGTCAAGATACACATGATGAGTAGGTAAATTGTGGCACTCAGATATGAGGAAATTTTGAATTTACATGACTGGATTATACCCTTTGTGTCAAAATCGTTGTTTTGTTAAGACTCCCTGTATTCTGTGAATTTTATAAGTTAGCTTCGGTATTGTTTCTCGGTTGTCTGATTGGGATTTGAACAACCATCCAGATAGAGGTCCAGGTGGGTGAGAAATCAGGGATAGTTGATCAGTTATTCAGATGGCCCGAGTGTATGGAACATGTGCCTTTTGAATTACAAGAAAAATTTCAGCTGATGGAGAACATTTAATAAGCACATTAGCAAAAAATTGTTGTGTGTACAGTAGTTCCCTTTATGCGAAAAAACTAGGTAGTAGTAGTACTATGTACAGACCAATGGCGATGGATGGATTTCTCACATCAATCCCTCTCAGGTTCTCTGCTTAGCTGAAATGGCCAATAGGAGCTATTTGGCCAAACGAATCAGAAACCTGAACTGTGCCAGAAATGCTCTCATTGCATGGAACGGTTCAGAAGCTTAAGTTCCTGAATCCTGAGTGGTTCCAGAGCGCCCTGACCACAGCAGCAGCAGCAACAACAAAGAAACGAAGAACAAAAAAGGAATCATTCATGAGATTACAGATCCACGGCACAGAGATTACAGAGGAAGCTCCTGGGGGTGCAATGACCGGTGTTGTTCAGCTCTTATCATAATTTGTGTAGATGTGGTCTTAAATATTTTGATTTTTTTTCATAATTTGTGTATATATAGTTTTTTTCATAATTTGTGTATATATGGTCTTCAAAACTTTGAGAAACTTTTTTCATAAATTATGTACAAATAGAAAAGAGTAAGACACAAATACAAATAAAGTGTTATAACTAGGGTGTCATGATCAATTTAATCTTAATCCTCTCTAGATTTTCAAAAAGAAAAAAAGAAACAGCAACCGAAACAAAGAGAAAGTAGCGGCACGTATTCTCTGACTTAGAGAAGCTAAGTCACAGCGCGTGACTTAGCTTCTCTAAGCCATTCATCTTCAGATCAACGGTCCAGATCATTCTAGTTTTTTTTTTGATTTTATTTGGTTTTTCTTAGTTTTTATTTCTTTATTTCATTTCTTCTTCCTAGTCACCAGCTCACTTCCACGGCCCCGCGACACCGCCCTCCGCCAGCCACCTTCACCAAATTACACAAGCAGACGCCACGACGGGCGAAAGGTGAGCGATCGCAAGTATCGTCCATGGCTAAGCTAAAGTCAAAGCAGTTAGGCTAGTACAAGTAGTCTGCCTAGCTATAGCCGGTTGTTTACTACAGCAGAGTTGTGCCCGGCATACTGAGTATATATATAGGCAAGGCAAACGAGCCGAGTACCTAGTTGGGCCACGCCACTTGTGAATAACGCTACCGTACTAACGACTAGCCGCTTTTTTGCCCTAAGCTAAATGGTAGTAGTATCGTATTGGTAGTATGAAGGCACGAATACTCATTAGTCTTAATGCACTAAAAAAACTCATTAGTCTTAATGTGTGACCATTAGTTTATACTCATTGATAAGACACGAATACTCATTAGTCTTAATGCCATTCTCCAAGAATGTGAGGGGTCTTCACATGATCACATCTCGTTGGGGGGCCAGGCCCCTCCAGCCCCTCTCTCCGCCACTGCTTGTGGGCGAAGGGACATCAGAGGCCTCGTCGATGGCATACTGAAGAGTCGACTCCGTGAGCAACCGGCCCGCCATTACTGCCAAATGACGATCATCCAAGCACAATAAATATCAAATCAGAATACACCGTTGACACACAAATACGAAGGTACTTTGTGAGAAAGAAAGCAAATTGCGTATCTGAATTCTGATCATGTTGAGCTGACTGCTCCTATTTATTCTCTTCATTTCACGGAAAGTGAAAGGCTCATTACCTGCAACTGCAAATCTGAAACAGAGAATTACGGCATGAGCTTTATCTGCAGATAGAGGAGGAGAGGAAAGGCAGAGGCTAAGTACGACCAAGAGGAAAGAAGAGCAGATGCAGCAATCTGCAAGACAAAGGAGGAGGCTTGCAAGGCGGGATTTGGATATCTGAAACAATGAGAGGGTGATATAGAGAAGCAAGAGATGGAGTAGGTGCCTTCGTTGTTATTGGTCTTTGCTTGCTTCTGAAACTTCTCATCCTGGACTGTTTTATCGTTCATTCATATACACAGATTAACAAAGCATTGGCCAAATTTGATATGTTAACTTTATTCCAGGAGAAAACACACACATCGCAAATAAATTGAGAGAATAGAAGAATTTGAATTTCTATTATTCTTACTTGCTCTCCATTTTTTCTGTTCTTGCAAACCGACTACAAACCTTCTCAATATATAGACTAATAATCCCCTACTAGTATACGCATTCGGATTTCAAGTTGGATACAACTTCAACTTGAGTTACACACGGAGACGGACTCTACTACGTCTTGATCTCTAAGTCAAGATTATTTCTAACAATGTCTCCCTTAATCTTGACTTACATACTCTAGTTTTAGTCTTAATGCATTATAAACTACCAGTCATGCCTCCACATGAAGCGTTCTATATGCAAGTTACATATAGAGACTCAACTCAACTAGTACGGGTCTATCCAGATGCAAAGATTCTAAAACATTAAGGCGATCGGACTCAACTACAACTTATTAAACTCATATTTAACACGAATCGGTGATACATCTCCTCAATATTCGATTTTTTACTTTACTTGAGTTTAGACGATGACACATCTTCTCAACGCCCCGACTCAACTCATCATTAGAGCACCTTTGTTGATTCATCATCGCCGAGCGCTTTAGTAAGAAACACTTTATTCATCCTCGACTTGGGGTTTTCTCTTAGCACAGAATTGTGTTTCACTCGGAGCACCTTGTTATTCCGCCTTTGTACGACCGAAACCCGAAGGAAGCTCCTCAGTCTGCCGGTTCACTTTCTCTCGACCGAGAAAACAGAAGGACGCCGCGACGCTGCTTTTCCCGGAGAGCTGCATGGAAGACGATTTTGACGTGGTGCCTCGTGAGTCAGCCAGCGAGATGATTGAGAGTTGTTCAAAAAAAAAATTCTAGTTTTTAGTTTTTATTTTTATTTTTTCTAGATTTTTAGTCTTTTTATATTTCTTTATATTTTTCGTATTAAAATAACCTATTTTTTAAAAATAGATTTTTAAAAATATGTTATTTTAACATAGATAATATAAAGAAATATAAAAAAGGAAAAATCTAGAAAAAGATGAAAATAAAAACTAAAAATTAGAAGTAAAAAAATCAAAACTAAAAAAACTAAAATCTGGACCGTTGATCTGTGGATATAACTTAACTTCTCTAAATCAGAGAATCCCGCTCGAGAAAGTAGGACTCTCCTAGGCATGCCCCTAGTCCCTCCGCACATGTTCCCATGTCTTGTAGCGAATGTGAGGAATCCCTTGGTGCGACGGCCTCTTATTTTTCTACCTGCTGTTACGTCGTTGGTAGTGTTATTCCACGTTGTGTTGCACTATGCTGGGCTTTGTTCCTATTAATTTCTGTCTATAAAAATCAATACAAATACCTAATTTTTTTAAATAGCGTCTCTATTTCTCTTGCTATCATCTTACTCTAAAGATAAAATAGAGATTACAGGTGTATCATGCACCTACTCCTCTAGCTCCCGTTATATATACACATCTCCCTAATTTGTTTCATCGCTCATATTTTTCTTCTTAAAATTACTTCTTTTAGTCACTCCTATTTATTCTTAGCTTAAAAACTATCAAGTGAAGGCTACAAACACCCTGTGGCCCTATTCTTTTCAGCTTCTAAAAGCTGTTTTTCGGCTTTTCTACAGTAACTAGCTTTTAAACGGAGTATTTTTTCAAGATAGAGTCTACTAGTTAATTGTAGTACATACTTTACTGACTTCATTTATATCGGCAAAAATCGCATGTGAGTTTCTGTTACTATGTAATCTCTCGTACAAATAGCTCAAAAGTCACAAGCCACAGCCAAAAATCACAAGCCGCAGCAAAAAAGAACAGGCTGAAACCAGGACGACGTTTGATGGGCCAGCGCTTCACCAATATGGCCCATAATCCTAACTTGAAAAACAAGAACCGAATTGACTCTGCCGGTTTTGCAACTGGGCTTTATTATTGTGAAATTGAAATTCGAAAATAGCTCAAACAGAGAAAGAACAACTCGAAAGAATAAAAATAATAATATAACTAGGCACACATCAATTCACCGTAGTTATCAACAAATGCTGCATCTTCTGTTTTGTTTTGTTTTTATTTCACCGTAACATTTTCAGGTAACTACCATAAAAATTATGATTGAACTACTGGAACATTGAAATTAAATTGACGAAGAAAATTCAGAAACCCAGTTTCTATCATTCAAAATTTGCTAAGAGAAAAAAGGCATTTACTTCGACGGTCGGATTGCATCCAACGGTCGCGATCTTCCATCCACCATCCAAGCGCCGCATCTCTAGCGCCGCAAAACCCTAGCGGCCACTTCTCCCGACTATAAAATCCTCCACCCACTGCCTCCGCTCCCTTCTCTCCGAGCCCTCCCCTGCGCCGCCGCCACCTCCCGCCGAGAGCTCCAGCTCCCCACCCCGCCAAACTCCCGACGACAACCATGGCCGGCGTGCAGGAGACGCTCACCCATGTCGGCACGATGCGCGGCCACAATGACGTGGTGACCGCGATCGCGACCCCAATCGACAACTTGCCCTTCATCGTCTCGTCCTCCCGCGACAAGTCGGTGCTGGTGTGGAACCTCTCCAACCCCGTCCCGGCCCCGGCCGACCCCGCTGCCGCCACCGAGTACGGCGTTCCCGTCCGCCGCCTCACCGGCCACTCCCACTTCGTCCAGGACGTCGTCCTCAGCTCTGACGGTCAGTTCGCGCTCTCCGGATCCTGGGACGGCGAGCTCCGCCTCTGGGACCTCTCCACCGGTGACACCACCCGCCGCTTCGTCGGCCACGACAAAGACGTCCTCTCCGTCGCCTTCTCCGTCGACAACCGCCAGATCGTCTCCGCGTCCCGCGACCGCACCATCAAGCTCTGGAACACCCTCGGGGAGTGCAAATACACCATCGGCGGCGACCACGGCGGCGGCGAGGGCCACAACGGGTGGGTCTCCTGCGTCAGATTCTCCCCCAACACCTTCCAGCCCACCATTGTCTCCGGTTCTTGGGACCGCAGCGTCAAGGTCTGGAACCTTACAAACTGCAAGCTGCGCTGCTCGCTCACGGGCCACGGCGGCTATGTCAGTGCCGTCGCCTTGAGCCCCGACGGCTCGCTGTGCGCCTCCGGCGGGAAGGACGGCGTCACGCTGCTGTGGGACTTGACCGAGGGGAAGAGGCTCTATTCGCTGGACTCCGGCGCTATCATCCACTCGCTCTGCTTCTCGCCCAACCGCTACTGGCTCTGCGCGGCGACAGAGGAATCTGTCAAGATCTGGGATCTGGAGTCCAAGCACATCGTGCAGGACCTCAAGCCAGAAGTCCAGGCCTCCAAGAACCAGGTACGTCTTTACCCTTTGCCTGTCTTGTTAGCTTGCTTGTTAGATCTGTTGTGGTGTCTGATTAGGGTGCATTGTTGGATGTATTGTGGATTTGTACTGTGTTAGTGCTATTTGCTTCAATTGCAATTTGTTATGATATTGACTTATGTAGTAGTGCTATCTTGGTTAATATGTATGTTCGTGGTGGGTAGGAACTTTAATTTCACTAATTGCAGTTGAATGCAGAATTGTTGTTAATGTGTCAAATTGATGCAGGCATACGATCGTGTGTTTGTAAGAATCTAGTTTGCATATTATAATGCAAAGTAATTTTGTTGGGGGCCTACTATGCTCTATCAATGTCTTTAGGTTTTACAGTTCCACTGGTTTTAAAAAAGTCGTTGGTTCACTAAACTTCTGTTGACATGTATCTAGTTATTCAATCCTTCAGTGTTAAACCTCATTATATCAGTATTCTATTATCTTTGCTCCGTATTGTTAATATTAAACTTTATGCTTGGTTGGCCTACAGTGAATTGTCTACGGATTAGATATCCTTATCTACAGATAGTACTCTATGCATTTTATTTCGTCAACCAGACTTTATTAGCTGCTTCATCATGCTCATCTGTAGTAATTTCAAAACTAATTGTTTTTTTCTTTACCTATATGGGTGACCTTGTTCTAACATTAGCATGTGTCACGAAAAACTGCGGTCATTCAATACAATCCGTAAGGACCATAACTGAATTTCTAATGCATCTTCATTTTCGGCTTTTCGCACAAAGAAGATGATGTTATGCCAAAATTTATTTGATTGTTTCTAGACGTGTGGAATTTATGCTAAAAATATGTTTATGTTTTGTACCGCTGATGTTGTTAATGTTTATCCTATTTAATGTTGTTGTGTAACGTTTATCCTGTTTTACTGCTATCATGAAAATGCCTTAGTTCATCATGTCATAGATCCTTGGAACTCTATTTACAGCACTTGAGCAATTGTTTGTTACATTGTGGCTTTCCCTCAACAATCGATATAAACTCTTGTTAGTGAGGATTGTTCTTTAAACCATTATATCCTATATTTTAGTATTTTCATCAATTGTACACTTGTACTCCTAGTTAACTTGACATAGTATTGTTAAATCTTAATTCCTTTATAACTTGCCCTTTTTCAAATGGGTATTGACTACTCCTGTTACATTTGTATAGATGCTTTACTGCACAAGCTTGAGCTGGAGCGCGGATGGAAGCACGCTCTACACTGGATACACCGATGGAACTATCAGGGTCTATAAGATGTCAGGGTTCAGCTACGGAGTCTAGATGATAAATCTGTTGAAAGGCTTAAGAGTCTTCGTGAAAAAAATATAATGTCAAGTTTTTGAGTTTTGACTGTTCTGAGGCATATTGTCTGTCTGGTACTTTCTGCTTGATTGACTCCTATTTATGCTTAGCTTTGTTAATGAGCTTATCAGTACTATGGCAGAGATCTGTTTTGCTCCATGGTTTTGTTTTGACTACTGCTTTAATATATTATTACTCTAGTCATGCTACTCTCTTGGTGCCTGAGTTGTTATTGTTGTTTCTCCATTTTGCTATGAGCTTATCAGTACTATGGAAGAGGATCTGTTTCTCCATTTTGCCATTTCGAGCCTAACTTTCCCATTTTAATGCCATTTTAATCCATGATTCGAATTTTCTCAATGCTTATTCAATCTGCTACATGGATATACTACATTCGTTCTTTTTTATTTCTCTCTCTGGAGATCTATCATACATAATAAAAAATATAAAAATACAATAATATGGAAGTATTTTTGATGACGAATCTAGGGATAACATTTCTACAAACAATCCAAATATTTGCGTACTAATCTATGTCCGTGTGTTGCAATGGAACCATAAAACTAACACTAAAATAGTATTTTTTTTCTTTCACATGAAAAGATAATTATCCAATTAAAAGAGAGTGATACATATATGTGCAAGCATTGTATTAGGGTAACATAATATAACAAGTACTCTATGTGACATATGTAAATGAACAAATAGCAAACAACATTTTCTAGATAGTATCCAGATTGGCTTCATTTAGTACAGGCACATCACAGTAAGAATTTCTTCTGCGGTACAAGCAACTGGCATGGGTACAGTAAGAATTTCTTCTGAGATACAAGCAACTGGCATGGGTACAGTAAGAATTTCTTCTGAGATACAAGCAACTGGCATGGTACGATCGTATGTTTCACTGTTGTCATGGAACGAATGAAAATATCTTCATGTGACAGGGTTGAAACAATGGTAAAAAAAAATACAAATGCATAATAAGAATCCTTTATTATCCTCTACATAGCTGTGCAAGAAATGCTTGGAATGGTCGGAGCTATACCACAGTAGAAATTTGAAGCAGTATTCAGTGCAAGTAGGGGAAATGCTGATAGTCTCGGCCCAGCAACCGCTCAAAGTATTCTGTTGAGGTCGCTGATGAAATTGGAGGCTATAGATGTCAGCTTCTTTCTCGTCCCTCTAGCTATGTTCTTGAGGGAAGACAGATCCTGAGAAGCCTGCCGAACAATTCCAGGAAATGAGAGAAGTTAGTTGTGCAAGTTACATGTATCATCTCTGCATGCAATCTTTGAATTGTCTTCAATATATCAAAGAGTATGCAATTCCGATTGCCGGAAGCTAAATATGCGAGGGATAACAAATTGTGGTGATCATTTACAAAAGACACCTGGAAAGATATTTTGTTGATTAGATCGATCTACAGTACTATGTCCAGGTTAGAATCATCCACATCGCATCCAAAAAGACAAGCGCTTGAAATGGATGAACTCTGAATTAAAGCAACAGATGATCTATAAGGAAGAAAAGAAAAGTTCTCCAGAATATTCAAAAGAAGTTTACTAACACATGAATATAAGCCCTAGAAAAATTGTTCTGATTTCGAAACATGAATACTTCATAGGGGAGAGTAGCCTAAACTGGGGTGTGTGGGTGTGTACATCTCCTTCAATTTAACCGCCTGAGGAAATAATTTCTTGTGCTAAAATCTAACAAGCAACTTATCTTCTGCATGTGATAATAACAAACAAGCAGAGTTATCATTTTCTTAAGCCCAACATGCCAGAAGATGGAGCTGACAACCTTTTATTTTCGAAAACCAGCAATGCAAAGGTAAGAAGGGCCTTATGCGTTCCCTCCATTACCCCCAAAGAGAGAGGAAAGGAGTAGTATCCAACTCACCGGTGGATAAATTGGAGCGGTGGCACCGGCGTCTAGGCCAAGGAGGTCAATTGAACACCTCCGAGAAGGCTGAGTTTCTGGCTGCACAAGCGCGTAGGGGCGTGAGAGCGCCTCCGGTCACCGCCGCCGTGAGGATGCCGCCTCCTAGTGAGCTTGCGTGAGGCTGGCTCGGGGTAGGCGGCGTCGGTTTGGGGGGAGGCGGAATCGGAGGAGGCACTAGCTCCGAGGAGAGAAGGTGTTGAGGTAGGCGGTGCTATGTTGGTGGGGGAGACGATGGGGCGATAAGGTCCGGTGACGCCGGGTGGGGGAGGCAGACACCGGGGAGGATCACTGGCTCTGCGGAAGGAGGTGTCGAGGCATGTGGCATTGCATCAGCAGGCTAATGATTTGAGATTATGAGCGATGCTAATGATTTGCTCAAGCTATAAGAGGAAGTGGAGAGGGCAAGGACAATCTTCATGTCATTCGAGAACTCAACGATTGATCCTCCAACTCCAAAATTCGAAGAAGAAGCATATGAAGTCCAGAATACTAGGATCTGGGAATCTCTTTTTTGAAGACTTTTGTAATAAATTTGCCTTGAATTTGACTCTCGTCTCAGTAGCTTCTTTAGTTCATTATCAGAGACGGTTTGTTATATGAACCGTCTGTGATATCTCAATTATCACAGACGATTCGTGTTAAAAACCATATATGAAAATTCACATACGGTTATTAACACGAACCGTCTGTGATGTCTCAATTATCATAGACGGTTCGTGTTAAGAACCGTATGTAAAAGTATCACAGACGGTTACTAAAACAAACGATTTTAGTAGTGATGCCTCTTTTGTAGTAGTGATGCCTCCTCATCTCCCCTAGGGTGGCGGCAGCTTGCGTGAGGCTGGCTTGGGGTAGGCGGCGCGATTGGGGGGAGGTGGAATCGGAGGAGGCACTAGCTCCGAGGACGGGAGGTGTTGGGGTAGATGGCGCTATGTCGGTGGGGGAGGCGACGGGGGCGATGAGGTCCGGTGACGCCGGGTGGGGGAGGCAGACACGGGGAGGATCATTGGCTCTGCGGAAGGAGGTGTCGAGGCAGGCATCACTGCATCAGCGGGGGAGGCATGCGAGTGATTGAAGCGCGGAGGGAGCGATCAAGGAGGTGGTGGGAGCTAAGGCGACGATGGGAAGTGGATTGTCGAGGGGAGGGAGGAGGGGGTGAAGGCTGGCGATGGTGGCAGAAGGCTGGGAGATGAGGAGGGCGGCGCTGGTGGGGAAAGGGGCCGCGATAGAGGGGAAGTCGGCTGCGAAGGGGAGGTGGCTGCGAGTGGGGGAGGCGCTCTTGGATTGGCGACGAACAACTGGATTTGATGGTTTTAAAAGGCAGATAAACCATTATCATTAATTTTTTTAAGTAGTAGAAATATTAACGATGAAAGTTTTAAAACATGGAATCTACCCAGTATAAAAGGAGGGATTATAACCCTTCACGCAACTTACGCCGTCGACCAATGAGAGCTCACGAGTCCCATGACCAAGTCGTCACCCAAAACCGGTTCAATTATTCAGCTCCCAAAGTCATCATATGACATATCATACGCTAGTTGTAGGCAGCGGCACTCTAATTCGTCCTCTTAAGCGCACAGCAGGCACACCTAATCCTACCCTGGTTGGTTGCTATCGCCATGTCGTCGCCGTCGTCTTCCGCCTTGTACAAGCAGCTTGGCCTCGGGGCCGCCTCTCCCCTCTCCGCCTCCCACCTCCTCCTCCTCGCCCTCGGCGCCGGCTTCCTCGCGCTCACCGTCTTCGTCGTCCACCCCAACGAGTTCCGCATCCAGTCCTTCTTCTCCGGCGGCTGCGGCCGCCCCGGCACGGACGCCGCTGCACTTGCTGCGCCGCCGGTCAAGGTCGCCAGCGGCAGCGCGCCCCATGCTGTAACCACCACGGCGGCACAGGCGCCGGATGACGACGTGCGCGTCCTCATCGGCATCCAGACGCTGCCGGGCAAGTACGAGCGGCGGCACCTGCTGCGGACGGTGTACTCGCTCCAGGTCAGGGAGCATCCTTCCCTCGCCGGCAGCGTCGACGTGCGGTTCGTCTTCTGCAACGTGACGTCCCCGGACGACGCGGTCCTGGTGGCGCTGGAGATCATGCGCTACGGCGACATCATCGTGCTCGACTGCGCCGAGAACATGGACAACGGCAAGACGTACACCTTCCTCTCCACCGTGGCGCGCGCGTTTGACGGCGGCCGGTACGACTACGTGATGAAGGCCGACGACGACACGTACCTCCGGCTGCCGGCGCTGGTGGGATCGCTCCGCGGCAAGGCGCGGGAGGACGCGTACTACGGGCTGGTGATGCCGTGCGACCACGAAAACTTCTACCCGTTCCCGCCCTTCATGTCCGGGATGGGGTACGCGCTGTCGTGGGACCTGGTGCAGTGGGTGGCGACGTCGGAGGTGAGCCGGCGCGACCGCAACGGGCCGGAGGACATGTGGACGGGGCGGTGGCTGAACATGGCCGGCAAGGCCAAGAACCGCTACGACAACGCGCCGAGGATGTACAACTACAGGGGGGTATCGCCGGCCAACTGCTTCCGGCACGACTTCATCCCGGACACCATCGCCGTGCACATGCTCAAGGACGCCGCCCGGTGGGCCGAGACGCTCAGGTACTTCAACGCCACGGCCGCGCTCCCGCCATCCGACCTCTACCACCTGCCCTGAAGTGTTCTTCTAGTTCGCTTTCGGTTCGGGGCTCGGTCGGCTAGGAGCGTGCGTTGAATCTCTCAGGGGTTGGTGGGAGTAGCCACACGGAAGGATGCAAAAATTGACCTGCTCGCGGTGTTGCATTAGACGCTGTCGATACATGCATAATTTTCCAATGTATTCGTTTCGAATTTTCGATCTGTAAGGGATGCGGAATGGAGTTCCTTGTTCGTTCGCTCGTCCTCCATTATTTTAATTTTTTCAGTCATTCTTTGCTTCAATTTTCAGTACTATTTATCAGCCGTAGACAAATAAAAAACCCATCGTCCACGACCGCCGAAAGTCCTCACGTCGGCACGTCACACAGAACGGCCACCAGAAGCAACGCTGAGGCCCTGACGGCGAATCTGCGTGGGCCGTTGCAACACTCTCGAGAGTCCGGACTTTTAGGAATCCAATCTGGCCCACATTGGGTCACCAAAGGCTACAATTCATCAAAGCATATCCACCCCATTGAACTGTTTTGGGCTTCGACCCACTTCGAGCCCACCAAGATTAACCCCGCACAGGTCAAACTCAAGTGTCCCATCCTACTATTTTCGTAGCATAATTAACCGCTTCAAGCTAGATTTAAGCTGACATATTGGTGTTTCAGTTTAATAATAGGCAATAGCGCGAGCTTCGGTGCTCGATTTTGAGCCACAATAAGTCTCCAGCCGTACTCCAAGTTAGTTCATTCGGACCCCGAGGATTTTTGTAGATTATAATGTAAATTAAATTAGTATAAGGAAGGTGTTTCAGTATTTTTCTAAACCTAAGCCTAACAAAAATTATATAAAATTTCTGTAGTCGTCTAAGCCACACATGGTCTCGATATAGATTGCAGCCAACTGGCCATACACCGTGATCACTATCCTCCTGGTGATACAAATGCAAACACAAACGTAGTCCTTACAACGGGGTCGATACGACAGCTACTGTATAGCCGACACAGGCCAGAAGTGGATCCGAATTGACGGATATGTTAACTTTTTTAGGTCTAATCTTTTTAGCATATGAATTTTTAACTTTGATCTCCTCGGTAACCGCAGAAGCAACAGTAAATAACACGTATCACTTGTCTGGCTCCTGCACCACGACAGCTTCGAGTACCACGATACCATTTGCCGAGCTCAATAGCCATCTACAACACAACTATTAGTGCTAAATTTAAACATACTTACATTAATAAATGCTTAAATAAAGCATGATTATACTAAGCATGCATTAGTGGCCTCCTGCCGTGGCCGCCTAGTACGGTAGGTGCTCTTGCCAAGCTCGGCGTGACGCGGGAGCTCACGAGCTGACACTTGGTGCATGTCGCTGCTTTCGTGGTCACGGAGAAACTAAAATTGAAAATTCGTGTATTGAGATCATATTTTTTAAAAAAAGTTGCTATAATACACATGTATGCAATCAACTCGATTGATCCATGTAAACAACTGGAAAGCCTTGGGATCCGGGGAGTAGGGGTCAACCTCATCTAATAAGGTTCTGTTAAAAATAGTTTTTGACTTTTAGCTTCCAAAAATCAAAAACTATTTTGAGCAGCTACTTAGCATAGCTTTTTTTTTCATTTGTATTGTTCATATAGATATAACATTTTTTATTGTCCCTCTTGTTTCTTTTTTTTCAATTGAATGATTTAGCCAAAAGCTAATAATTATTATAATGTGCATTTCAAACAAAAGTTATAGGATCATCGATAACTATCAGATGAAGATGAATGATTGTAATCCGCTGTGAAAGTTTTTTTCTCAAATCTACTGTCTTCTAGTTGTCCAATCTACCAACACAGAGAAAAAACAGAAACAAAAACAAAAGACAACAAAGAAAAAAATTATTTCTCTCCCTCCTGGAACTGTAGCAGTAGCCAATAATGCTTTTAATATAGCAGATCGAAAAAAAAATTCAGAAGATGTCACTTCAGACTTTGCGTGCTGCCTCCTCTCTGTTGGCAATTTTTACCTGTCGCGCATGATTCTTCCCTGTAGACTTCATGTGAGTCGCTCGGCTCTCTGATCTTCCCATGATATCGTGATGGACATCACAAGCAGCGCCCTGCTGGAGAGACAACTCAACGTAAACACACACACAACCAGATCGATTTCTCTTTTCCGGCGATGAAACAACGCGGATAAATTAAAGATGCCAGAGGAGACAGTCGTAACGCGGATGAATTAAGGATGCTAGAGAAAATAGTCATACTTGAGTTGAATCATGTAAAGATTAAAAATAAATGATATGTGTTAAAGTTATAAAGGTGCGGTCTAGAAGTTATAATACATGACAATTTAATTTTAGAGATGAATTAAGTCTAAATTCTAGCAATTCATAATTAGAACAAACTTTAAATTAAGTATTTGAAATACTTGACTCTAAACATATAGAAGAACTAAAGTTGAGCTTTTCAACTTCATCATTAGCAAGTTTTAATTTTTATCATAAGAGTAATGTGCCAACTATAATTCATCAAGTTTAGCAGCTACATCATTAAATTGAACCAATTTGATGTATTAATTGTTTTAGCAGTCTTCAACTCAGAATATAAAACTCGACAAGATTCATCATCTGGAATAGAAGCTTTAACTCTATTAATTTCAGAATTTAAACTCTCAATAACAATATTATGATTTTTAATTTTCTTTTTATACTTTTTGAGTTCCTCTGTCAATCCTAAGCACAACATGAGATAAATCTGTATAAGAAGGTTTTGTCTTATTAGAATCACTGTAGAGATTATCATTATTGAACTCCTCACTGTTTGCTATAAAATACATCCATGTGAAGTCCACATCCTTTGCTTTCTTGTTATTGTCCTCATTATCGTTTTCAGAATCAACATCACTCAAATCAATCTCATCAAGTGCTAAAAGTATTTTGTTGACTGCCTCGCTATAATTGCGTTTCTTGCTTGGATCAATCTTGAATTGAGAACGACGAGCAAATATATAACAATTGTGAAAGTGAGTGTAATATAGCAATATTTTTAGTCTCTAATGTAGCTTAAAACCATGAACTAATCGAATGTCCTATACATTTACATGGATAGATATCATTGTACATATATTCATTTGATAATAAAATCGCTTATGATTAAAAATATGAAGGTCTTTGTTCTTTACTCCAATTTATACGTGAAATTTTAGCCTTGAACGTGGAGTCCTTTAAAAAATATAATATAATTGAGAGCAAAATGTAGACACATATGTTTTCCTATGCATTTATTGACTTAAATTAGGCTCTATCAGAATTCACTAGAATACATAGCGTCGCATTTTCTCTAAGATGAAGGTCTCTTTAATAATTACAATGGTGCTAAAATCTACGAAAAAATGGTATTGTGGTTACTCCCATGGGCCTTAAACTCCAGTATTGAGTTAGGACGTGGGATGAGTTGAGACCATTAAATTTCATTAAAAAGTTTCTAATTATATTAATAGTAGAGAACTAATAAACTGTTGGTACGGAATAACTCCTGCTGGTGTGCTCATTTAGGCTTACGAAGCTCAAACTTCTAACTTTTTTACTATTATAGTACCTTTTATAGCGTAATTAAATTTTAAAAGATGGTTATATCATCACAAACAATACAAAGAAATAAAAAAACAAAAAAATTTAAAAATAAATGAATAAATAAGTTAAAAACTTAAACTCAAATAAGCTCATCTTCAAGTTGATCCAAAGAGGGGCCAGCCCTGCCATCCCCTTCTCTCGGCCCGTGCCGGCCATCATCGTCCACCTCTGCAGCTAAGATATTTTTCCTTGGCCGTACGCTTCCCATCCGACGTCTCCCACCTCCCAATTCCCAAACACACGATCCCTCGTTATCGAGTACGTGGCCGAAACACGCCGGCGTCGCCTTCGCTTTTCCCTGTCTCTTTCTCCGCTCTCCGTCATTTCTTCTCCTCGGCTGGCTCCCACCCACCACCACTCGCTCCAGCGCTCGTACGTACTGGTGGTTGGCGAGAGGTGTGCTGAGGAAGTCGTGGTTGCACATCGTGTCTCCTTGTTGCCCACGGATTATATATTCCCTCACGGAGGATGCTGGGGAGGGAAGATAGGGAGGTTTTGAGCTGCTCAGTGGGCTTTGGCGGAGCGGGACAGGGGAGGAGTGGGCGCGGGTTATTGGATCCATTTGCGCCTTGGCTAGCTGTCGTCCTCGCCGCGGCGCAGATTGGGTGAGTGCTGCTTGCTCCGGTCATTTATACGTTGGGATTTCCCTGCTTCTTGTGGGAAATTTGGAGCAAGAAGTTGGCGACCAGAATCTTGGCTTTTGGTTGGTTTTGAGGTTCTTGATCGGTCTTTTCTTGCGTTGTTTGGTTTTGCAGAGGTGGAGCGGTCGTTAACTTGTTGTGTTCCATTTCTGAATCTCTGATCCAACTGAAAGTCTGGAATGTGCAGGACACAAGCGTGTGCAAGGTCAGTTAAAATCATTTTTCCCTCGATTGAATGCTGAGTGGTTGTTTGTTGTGCTTGCCTGTGTTAGGACTAATCTTATATTTTAGACGTGGTCTTAAACTTAGTTTGATTTCTTCATGCATGGTTGCTTAGTCATAGTCATAGGTTTGTTCGGTGGTCGTGATCGTAAGCACTGGTTAGATGTGGTCGTATGCATGTTTGTAAGTGGTCGTAGGAAGTAGTGTTGTCGGGCGCCGAGTCGAAGGGTTTCGGTCGGTACTCAAAGAGTAATGTAGTAGTCCGAAAGCACTCTAGCAGTCGTGAGTACTGTAGTAGGGAGCAGTCGTAAAATCGTATTAGCCCGGACGTGGTCTCAACGAGACCGGATCTTTTGGGTAGTGCGCGATGTGCATGAGTTGTGGAGTCGTGGCCGTTAGAACCGGATCACAGAGTATCTATTTATATATTTGTAATCAGTTTGTTAAAGAGTAGAGGTGAATAATAGAAAAACGGAAAAAACTTAACTCTTCTCTCAAAGGTTTGAACTAAGCTTTCCAAAAAACTTAACCTAACCACCTCTCCCTCCTTATACCATCTTCCACGAAGCTTTCTGTTTTCATTGCCACATAGCATTGTCCATACCTTGCCATATTTCATATGACCCTAATGACTTGATACCAAGCCTCTCACATATCTGAATTTCACCAAATCGTCCCCGCTTGTAAACCACTTAAGTCATTGGTGCACCATATGCTTCTCAACGCACATGGCGGCACCTGGCTTCCTTGATCGATCTGGACCTCAGATCCTCCCTGAGCCTAGTTCCAACCTAACTTGCCGTTGCCCGTCATGTCCACCATCGGTAGCTCCCGCTTCGGTTCCTCGTCGTCCTGACTCGTAACCATCCCGCAAGCTTCGGTTATCTTCAGTGGCTCTTTGATCGTCTGGACCTCGGTTCCTCTTAGTGTAGTCCTGATCCCTTGACCGCTTTGGACCTAAGCTCCCTTAGCTTAGTTCCGGTCCCGTCTGCCTCACCATGACATAGCACCGGAGTTCTATAACCAACAACAATAAGCAAACTGTCACGTAGCACCGTACAATACACAAAATCATCAATTAGCACAATAAATCCATACAATACACCATGCAAAATGTATGCAACCAAACCACAGATCCTAGACGTAGAACCAAACATTAAACCTCTATACACACAAGCAACGACCTAGGTCAACCAAACTCACCGCAAAACTCAAAATCCCAAAACCAAAAACCAGTCGAAAGCACAAGCCTCAGCCGGTCTGACCGCATGCTTGTAGCTATTAGACTGCTGACCATGACTGGTTTGATCGGAAATCGCCACTAGTCTAACCGCTAGGGAGGGCCGGTCTGACCGGCCCCCCTTGCCGGTCAGACTAGTTGGTCTAATTACCGTCCGACAAAATTATATAAATTTGCAATTCAAATTTCTACACCTCTCAAAAACCAAACTCGAATTCTGCAAACTCTCTGAACCAAAAGTCAATTACTCGTCACAACTACGGGGTGATCTCCACATAGTCTCACATCGTGCATGTTTGATCTGCTCGATTTGTGTTGTCATTTTCAAGAATTCTGTGGTCATTGTTATATTAGCCTGATAAATCTACTTAAAATGCCCCTTGCTGTTCTCTGAAGAGTATGTACGGGAAGAAGATCATGTCCTAAGTAAGAGCTACTGCTGAACTCTTGGTGCTGTAACATTCCTTTCATACATTCCCCAACGTTGCCTGAATTCTGATTTCTCGGCCCTTTTTTTGCTGATTTTGCTACAGTTTTCCTCATGTTATCTCACCGCACGACAAGCTTGTCGGAAATCACTGCTGCACCTTAGAACCAATCCCCATAGCTCGCGTGTCATGGTGCAGTACAGTTACAGCTGAAATCATGAAATTCCGTTTCATGCTTAGGCAGTAGGCACATTTACACTGTACATTATGAGTTAAACCGCCCACAGCCAACCGAACTATGAACCTTCATCTCAGAAACGCCAAGTTCACCATAGCATTCTGTTGTAAGTAAATCCATAGTGTGTGTGTGTGTGTATTGGAAACGGTCACCGTGGTATAACTGGCCCTGAAATATTTCTGCTACACCATCATATTCTTGCTCTCTACATATGAACAATCCGGACAAACTTATTAGTTTAGTGTAAGGACAAACTTATTAGTTTAGTGTCAGGACAAACTTTCCTTTCTTGGCCTTTTGGAGTTTTGGTAAGGAAGTATAGTACCCGATCATTTTTCGAGAATACAGTGTAGTACCCGATCATATCTATCAGGTTAGTACCAGGGAAAAGTTTCGTGCTTCACATAAAAAGGCACATTCTTAGGATGGCTTCTTGATGGGTGATGATCTGGAGGCCAAGTATTGTATCTTGCCCCAGAGTGTTTGGAAGTGTAGCTTCTTACCACTGCTGCTTCCATATTTTGGTAGGACTATTTGGATATAGGAACCACATGTGAGACTGGGTAAGGTAACAATGCCTTTTGCCACTTTAGATCACCCTTTCGAGATTACAATCCTTCTAGTTGGGCTGCTCTTCTTAACTGGTGTTAGTTTTAGACAGACTATATTGTTTGGCCCGCACAATTGCGTGTTCTGGTCTAGTATACCGCATAGACTGCTAAGTTTTCACAGGTTAATAGTGACTTTGAGTATATCTTAATGAGTGTTGCTTTTATAGTTAAGGACCCTTTGTTCTCTATGTAGTACCTCACATACTAATATGAGATACTTACTATGGAATGTCATCACCAAAATAAAGAATAAAAGCAACAATAGAAATCATAAGAAAATTAAAATTTTAAGAGTACTTTATTAGAGAACTAGCAGAAGCTGAAATAAATATTTGAAACATGAGACCGATCCACTTCTAACCAAAAGAGGAATAAATAGAATGCTATAAATAGTGACAAGCCACGATACTGAAAACTCGAGTGCTCCCACCCATGCATGATGCTATCACTCTACTGGTCTTTTACCTGAGAATGGAAAGAGCAAGCGTGGGATTTGAAAATATCAGCAAATACCCAACAACGATCGCAACACGGTGATTAAATGACAAGTAATGTAAGCAAGTAATTGACACAGGTTAATTACGATGAAACTAGCTTATTAGAACACTGATGCCGATCGGAGATAAATGTAACAGGAACCGTGAAAATAAGGATAATCATTATTTAACAAGTTATGGCAATAGCATCGGCGATTAATTTCCACATACCCGATTATACGAGAATAGTCAGGCACAACACTGTCCTCGACTGTATAACCGCAGATGGGGTGTAATATCCCGAGTAACGAAAATATACAGCCTCCCGTACGTTACCAGGTGGGTGAAAATCTCCCCTATATGTTGGTAACTTCAGGTCAGGTAACTGTTATATTATTAACATATTATATGGTGTGAATTTAAGGGAACTAAGAGAAGGCTAAGATAAGGTTATGAGAAGTGAAAGGGCTTGCCAGGGTTGAAAATAAAAGGCCTAAAACCCGATAGGGCGATGTGAAATGATAATATGGTAATAAGGTAACTGTTACATTATATATATATTATGTACTATGGATTTAAGGAAACTCAGAGTTGGCGAGGTTAAGGCTATGATAAGTGGTAGGGTTTGTTGAGGCTAGAAACGGAAAGCATAACTCCCGATATGAGGGCGGTATGGAATGATAATAAGATGGTAGAGATCTAGGAATTAATTTAAAGGGGGTATTATAACATAGCTCACGCAAGGGTTGTCATCCATCCAAGTTTTATTAGGTGACAAGTGATTATTAGTCAGATTAACAGGTATCACGTATATATAAATCTTTCATGGCCCACATACAACATCAAGCAGATAATGAATCATGGTATCAAGAACTAAAACATAGCAGCCATAATGTAAAAAGAGTGCTAATAACTTTAAACCTAAATTAAACATGTTCATATGTTACCCCCCATTAATTATTCAAGCATTACTTCTAAATCACTAATTAAAAGCATAAATTCTAGATTATAATTAACTAAGCATTCTAATAAATCTAATAGCATGTGAAACAAGATAAACAATATTAGAAGTCTATAACCAAACAAGTATTAGTAATATGATAACAATCAGGCAAGCATTGGTGATGTGATAATAACCATGTAAGGTTTAGTAATACGCTAATAGCCAGGTAACTTTAGTGATATGATATTAGCCAGGTAACTTTAGTGATATGATATTAGCCAGTTAACTTTGGAGATATGATATTAGCTAGGTAATTTTGGTGATATGATATTAGCCAGTTAACTTTAATGATATGATATTAGCCAGGTAACTTTAGTGATGTGATATTAGCCAGTTAACTTTGGTGATATGGTATTAGCCTGTTAATTTTAGTGATATGATACTAACCAAATAACTTTAATAATATGATAATAGCTAGGTAAGCATGTGTGATATGATAATTGAACTCAATAACAAGGTGACAAGTAATCTGGAAACACGTGATATGCAAAACGGAAAGGTCACGACCGCGAGGTACTTACCTTGAGCACGTTCGGCGGACACGCTGCATGAGGAATCCGAGGTGCGCAACTGTCCGAACGATTCCTCAGTGGCCACGTATGAACCAGCGAGGAGAAGATGGAGGCTAATAAGGCGAGGGTTAAGATAAAACTAAGGATGGACAGACAGAGATCGTTCAATTGAAAAGAAACGGGTCCGCAAAGTCTTAGCCATGCGAAACGCTATTCGGCTGGGCGAACTCTTCGTTCGTCCAAGCGAGCCACGTTCCACTGAATTCACTAATGAAACTGTGCGCGAAACACATTTCGACCGAGCCTCCCAGTCAGCCGAATAGTGATGGCACGCACGACGGTCGGCCAACACCACCGGCCCTATCACCGCCGGCCACCGCCGCTGCCAGCCTGCCACCACTGCCGCCACCACCGTGACGCCGCCTTGGCTTCACGCCTCCATCGGCGAGCCGCCGCCGCCGCCGCCACACCGCCGGGCCGCCGTGTTGTTATCTGCGTCGTTCCTCGCACCTCCCGGCCGAAGCGTCGTGCCTCCGCACCGCCGCCGCCTAGCGGTCACTTGCGCCAGACAACCGCTGCGCGCGCCGCGCTACGGTCGCCGCCTACCGGCCGGCCGATGGCGGCGCCGCCCACGATGCACCGCCAACCGCCACAGCCACACCGGGAGATAGAGATTAGAGATGGAAGAGAGAGGGATTAGCGACGTGAGAGACAGAGATTAGAGATGTGTGAGAGAGATATACGACGGGAGAGAAATAGATGCAAAGAGAGAGATATGAGGACAAGGATGGGAGAGAGATAGAGAGAGATGCATTTTGAAACGCTGATTTGTTTTTTTAGGGTGCTACCCTCTAAAAATAGTTAAGGACCCTTTCTTACCTATTGAGTTTAAATATGTCACATATAATATCCAATGGTTGTGGATTTGTCATAGTTTGGGTCCATCATGATACATGTTTTTCTTTTTGGAAAGAATTTCTAGCATATTTCCCATTTTCCTAAGAGCTTCTAACCAAGCATCAATATTTTTTTATAATAATAGATACCTTCCAATCATCCATAAAAATAAATTAG
Organism: Bonia amplexicaulis; assembly: GCA_036346245.1. NCBI lineage: Eukaryota > Viridiplantae > Streptophyta > Magnoliopsida > Poales > Poaceae > Bonia > Bonia amplexicaulis. The sequence continues at coordinate 13,905,489 of CM070749.1, read as the reverse complement.
TTGTTAAATTTTCAAATCTTTTTTCCCATTTGGAAGGGTTGACTATGCGTACTCTCCCGAACTATTGCCCTTTCTATGGTCAGAATATTTTTTTCTTTACTTTTCAGACATGGAAATTAACATAGCAATGGCACTTCGATCCCTTTTTATGTTTAGTTGATTACTGGATGTGTATATAATTTTTTTGTCAAGACTTACTTAGGAGCTCATTGTGTAGAATTATATTTATCTTCTTGCATCTTTGACAGAAGCTTTTGCAACTAGTACTGTAAGCTTGTGAAAAAAAGGCAAACGTGATTCTGTACCTTGTACCTCAATCATGTCAGGCTGTGCCGAGAATAAATACAATGAGAAAGAAGACTTTCAAGTTCTTTTGAGCAAAAGAGATCCTGGAGAGTCGTCTCACCAGAAGCATTCCAGGTGGATGGCACACTGGACCAAAGCAAGCAGCAGTGCAGAACCCCAAGATGGCAAGAGCTGTAGTCCTTTGGAGGATGCAAACAATGGCACTTGTACAAAAGATTCTGGGACTTCACCTTTCGAGCTTATGATATCTAGAATGGCTGAAAGGTTAATGGTAGGAGTAAACCATGAAAGAGATTATGTGGAGCATGCACAGCGGTTAAATTCTAATATGTGGAGTGTGGCACATGATGCTTGCCAAGAAGTTGAGATAAAGAAAATTGAACAGGGAGATGGGTCTTTTCAAAGTTCTACGTTGCAGATGCAGAAAGATGTGAATTTATATGCTAAGACAGTAGTATCAAAAATATTTTCCATTCGCAGGCTTTCAGAGTTATCACTGGATTTTCAGAAACTTGTGAACTCAGAGAATCTTAATTCAGAGTGGAGCCATTTTCCTATGTTCGCAATCAACCGAAAAACTGACAGTATTCTCAACCCAAAACGAAGGTCTGCAACTGTTACTATGTCCAATGATCTTTTTGTGCCACAACAAACTGTGAAGTTAAACATGGGTACATCCAACTTGATGGCATTCTCGTCTCAGGAATATGAGCTGCAGTCTCATCAAATAACTGATGAGGTCATGGATCAGTGCAAACCTGCAGGAGGCATCATATCTTGCCTAGAAGATCCTACCTGTATCAGTTCTGATCCTGCAGGTGAAAAATTAAAAGGCCATTTACCAATTACAATGTCATGTTCTCGCAGCAAGGATGACAGCCACTCATCATCAGATTGTCTAATGGATGAGCAGCAAACAAGCCACTATTTTTCAAACCCAAATCAGGAGCCACACTGCAGATCTAGTGAAAAGAAGTTCAAGTTTTCAGAAAACAATAACAAGGGCCAAATTTTTGGAAGTGCTTCTCAGAATCAGAAGTCAAGAACTCCTGCTGGTCTCCATAAACACCAAGATGCTGCTGGAGTCGTGTTTGGTGCGTCAGTACTTGGTAAAGATTATGAGACTGAACCAATTAATTATCCCAAGAAGAGCAAGCAGGATGACGAAAAATTTCATGGCAGGGTTGTTGCAAGTCCGTTGTTATCTGATGAGCACCATTATCTGAATACACACAGAATGGAATCTGCAGCTAAAGTAACGGACTCCTACATGTTATCTGATCCAACTGCAAACATATTGACAGTAAATAGTAAGGTTGATGCAGTGACCCATGAAAGACTGCCAGTGGACAAATTTACAGATTCTAGTAAACAAAAAGGTCCCTATTTATTTGAAATGCTAACAATACCTTCCAAATCACAAAGTGCATATCCTAAACATTCACTGTCTTCAGAAAAATCTACTGGTTTGGGGGTTTGCATGTATGGCACAAATATTGGCAGTCATTTATTTGCAGCACAGAACCAATCGCCAGTTAAAACTGAGACGTTATACAGTGATATGCAATATGTGTCAAAATCCTCAGCAGGTGAGAGAATATCTGAGATGATATAATAATGTTAGCTAAGAGCGTCCTTTAGCACACAATGATAGCAAAAACTTGCCTCTTGTCATGGCTGTTTGTGTCGAAATATGTTTCTGTGTAATGCAAAAAGAAAAAACAGTATCAGCTGAACGATGCATCTAATAATTTTATTTGTTCTCATGGTAGTATCACTCACTTTTTTGTCCTGGCTTCTTGCAGGCATCGCTTCATCGTTGGCACAAAAGGTATTAGTGTTACATATCATTCTCACGTTGTATCTTAAGCATACAAAGGAATCATGCTGAACTGTTTTTGGAGTATTTGTATGAAAATGAATATATATGTTGATGCAACTTGCCTTAACAATTTATATTGTCATGGACTATTGTCTTGCATGCAATTTGTCTCATCGACTTTGCTTCCCTTATTTAGGACTTTGGTCATGTATATAATGTATCTTTCTGCTTATGCTCTATTGTTAAAATCACTGTACTTGCTTGTACTAGCTCGTTTTGCACCTTGTATGCTCACCTACCTGTTACTTCATACTATTCCATATAACAATTCTTTAAAGCTATCAAATATCTTTAGTTTTGGGCCTGTAGCAGTTAATTCATATTGGGAAGCATAACATTTTATTGATATCTGCATTACCAACAAATGTACTACAGGACAATGGTTGCGCAAAAAAAGCAAAACCTGAGCAGCTGGCAACTCTGTCCATGAAAGGAGCGTCAGTATACAGTAAAGAAAATGAATTCCATAATGTGAATGAACATCAAGATGTTTCCTCCAAAGCAACTATTGCCAGTAAGCAAGGGTGCTGCTTGCCCGGAACAGAAAACATGGACTTAGATCTCTTACTATTTCAAGTGAACAGAATGAGAAATCAAGTTTCCAATGGTGCAATTCGAGCACCAGCGCGTACCGAGCCAAGTGATAGATGGCTCAAGCGACTGCAGCTTGATATCTCAGATCCTCATATCCCTGGTTCCAAGAGGTCAAAAGTTGGAGACGGTCGACCAGTTGGAGAAACAAGTGGAATGTTTGGCATGGCACCTCAGCACGACAGGAGTGATACCGACATGGTCGACTGTGTTAACGAGGAGCAGGTACTGGATGAAAGGAGTAAACTCCAAGGCATCCAAGAACGATCTCCTCTTCCAACAAAGAATGTTAATTGTTGGTTAGGAAGATGGTGCCAGGGAGGCACACCTGTTTCCCATGAAGATCCAGATCAGAGAAAGCAAGCAGCAAAGCCTGAACTTGCATCCGAAGAACTTGAAGGTCAGTTCCCAAGCATTACGGCAATGGCGATGATGGGGCGAGCAATGAGCAAGGTTCGGCCGTGTGATCGCAAGAGGAAGGGCCCTTTCGTGGTCTGGAAGACAGAGGGAGCCTGAGTCGCGAACAGTTTTGTTTTCTCTTTTGTATTGGGTATTGCACTATTTGCCATTACATGTGGTATGGTTTCTTTCAAAGAATGCAAAGTATATATATGTGAATTTTGTCAGTAATAGGTTCATATCATGGGCCTCATGGCCAGTCGTGATGTTTTCTGAAGGGAAATTAGCTAGCATGTCCTGATATTCTGCAGAAAACTGGATAAGCAGACCAAAACACGTAAAATGGCAGTCATGGCCGAGTTCTTTTCGGGTTAAAGTTAGCTTATACTTATACTGTTCACAGTAACTAACTTTTAAACGGTGTGTTTTTTTAAAACGGGGTCAATAGAATAATTGTAGTAAAAAGTGTATTAAGTTCAGTTGTATCAGCCAAAATCACATGTGACTATTTTTCTCTATGAATTGTCTCTCGCGAATAGTTAGAATTCAAATATTTAAGTAATAAACCATCAGCACAAAAAAACTCACATCTAATGCCACTATATGTTATGTATTTAAGCTTCAGTCCTCAGTTGAAGGGTACTACACATTTTTTGCATTGCACCGATAAAACTTTGTAGCTGTCACCTGTCCCCTCCACTTTGTCTTTATGGCCTCAACTAGAGCTAAGAGTTAAACTGTGTTTTTCTAGGTCAATCCGAAGCACGGTCAGTCCAAGCACAGCCTGGTTTGACACGTGGCAGGCCGTGTCGGTACGAACGGTGGGCCGAGCCTGGCCTAGAAACCTGGCCCATTGGGTGGCATGGCATGGCGAATCGTGTCGTGATCGGGCCAGCACGACACGGGGAGCACGATGGGCACGGGCGGCCCGAAGAGCACGGCGGGCACGCCGGCGCCTCCACCTCGCCCACCCTCCCGTCGACATCCCATATCCGGTCATCTCCAGATTTCCCACAACCACAACCCATCAGGCCATTACAGAGCATAGAGGGGAAGGATGTATACCGGTCACTAGAGCCCGGACGAGTGGACGACAGACGCAAGAGGAGGAGCGGGGTAGTCAAAGCTGAGGGCGACATTAGGAGTCGACGGAGGGGGTGAGGTCGTGACGCTGTTGAAAGATCAAGCTCCATTTTAGTTAGTTTTGGTGTTAATGATAAATACCATTATAGAGTTTTACAAATACTATTATAATTTTTTGATGTTAATGACAAATATTTTTATAATATGTTGGTGATAATGACAAATACATATATGTGACTAATATGTTTGTTCAGGTATATTATAGCTTAGTCTTATTTGGATGGAATAGTGAATTCAAATAGGTGTGTATTCGAAATCGCATTCTCATATACTAATGCATTCCTTAGATCCAAAGTATAGATTGAACTCCTCTTTTAGTCCAAAATGAATATGTGCATATGTCTTCATTATATACACTTGTATGCACACATTTAGAGGGGTTTCTCTCTTTGTTTGGAGTTTCATGAGTATTGATTCATGCTTCTTTTAATATGTATATTTAGGGTCTTTACTTTGAAACACATCCGTCAAGTATATATATAGCTTGTGTAGTTTATATATACTCATGTGTAATCAGGTTGTCATCTAACTTCTGCATTATGTGTTAATGGTTGGATGATTAATGATAATCGGATAAGTAAGCTTTGTTTAAAGCTTATCTTAGAGTATACAATTGTTGTGTACAAGTTGTATACTCGTAAATCTATTTTTATCCCATTATTTGTTGAGATTGTCAAAAAAGGAAGATTATTGAATCTAGTCCCTCTATTATATGTTAATGGTAAAGTTTGGTAATTGATGATAGTTATTTTATGGACTAACAGTTTCTATGAGTTGGATGAATAGATTAGGTTCCACAAATGAGGATGACTTGGAATGACTTCATGTGTTAAAGATCATCAAGTCAAGATTGAGAAGAATATAGCTTCATGAGTTGAAGGCTATCAAGATGAAGATAGCTTCATGTGTTGAAAGCCATCAAGAAAAAGATGTATCATAAGTTGATGCATGTTCAAGATAATTATGTATTGATCAAGTGAATACCATCATGTGTTGATGGAGTTGATGAAAAGAATGCATCATGAGTTGATGCATATCAAGATGATGACCTAAGACAAAGGTATGAACTAGCTAGGGCTGAGGATGTGTTTCTATTCTTTTATCGGTCTTGGTGTTTGGTTGGAAGACCGGATTGCTAGTATAGGTTGCCGTACTATTAAGAGGGGTTATGTCTAGTAGTTTGAGTCTCATCATGTGTTTATGGCTCATCCTCACCTCGTTTAGCTCATCTTGACATGAGGCTTGCATACGCTTGCTACGTCTTTTTTTCCCCAGGTCTGGCTACGGTATGTTTTTACCCTGCCCAGCCATGGATATGCATATGATGATTGCGAGAGAGAGAGAGAGAGACTGAACTATTTTGTGCTTCAGGCGACCCAGGTAGCATTTGATTCACACGCAGAATAAGGACTGAACTATTTTTAATGCACGCAAAAGTTTAACCAGATTACAACAGAACATGATGCACAGAGATGGGATAAATCTTGTACAGCTCGAACAGATTTGGAGACAATTCACACAATAGAGACATAGAGTCATCTCAGTTTCATGAAGCCAAAGTTGCAGATTTCACAAGGATTCATTCGAGTGGGTTCTTTTCCGCTTTAGCTTTAGCATTGACTTTTATTACTATAGTAACTAGCTTTTAAATGGTGCGTCTTTTTAAGACAGAGTCTACATATAGATTATAGTATACTATATTGAGTTCAGTTGTACTGGCTAAAATCACATACCACTTTTTCTTTTTCGTATTGTCTCTGATGAACAGCCAGAATTCAAAAATGATAAGGCACGAACAAAAATAAACAACTCGCAAAAAAAAATGAGAAATTTGATGATTTGCCTCATCTTTGTTTGTGAACAGCTCATTTGCTCCACAGTTGATATCAATTGATTATTTGCCCATCCTTTAATTTTCAGTTGATTATTTGCCTTCTTTGTATTTTCAGACCATTTTCTATTTTGACAATACTAAATGGGAAACTTGATCATATACCCTCCCTTTAGTTGGGAAATTGAGGATTTACCCTCCGCATCTCAATGACACGTGGGGTCATCATAAGTCACTGACACGTGGGCCAGTAGGGTAAATCCTCAATTTCCATCTAAAGGGAGGGTATATGATCAATTTTTTCATACTAAATTACCATAGGAAACCAAATTGCCCTTCCTTTGAGTATCCTTCTCAAAATTGACACTAATCCGATTCCCCATTCCCTTCTTTTCCCTTGCTCGCGCCAGCAAACTCAAGGAACTCATTCATCCAGAAGAGGTTTTCATCCTCACACAGGCTACGACCATGCGCAGCTAACGCATGGGCTACCTGATTACAACTGCGAGGACAACACACCAATTTGTAACTAATAAAGTTCAGCAAGAGAAATCTTTTCAGATCCCGAAACAAAACACCATTTGGCGCCAACTCAAAATCATCTCCCTCGATAGCTTGCTTTAGAACAAGGGAATCTATTTCAATAACAATCTGACCCATACCTTGACCAAGAATCTGGCACCGCTTCCGCTTGCACAGCATCAGACAAACATTGCAGCCTTCCCGCACCGGCAAGCTCACTGCTCCATTGATATCCCGAATTACGAAACCCCAGCATCCCGTTCTTGTTTCTAACATGAATCAAGATCCATCCACATTAATTTTCATGAGATCTTGTTCAGGCGACACCAACACCTTTGCACTGCCGTTTTTTGAGATTCTTTCTTCAGGAAAGTTATAAGAAACTCGTTTGCATGCCACTATATCACGCCTGCCATACCCTGTTGTGTAGACCGAAGAGTTGCAATGCAGGACAGCAGACAGAGACAAGCACGACCATCCTATGCAAAAAGAGGGTAATCATGCTTCATCAGTTGGAGATGGTTGATCAGGTACATAGCAGTAAGTTCCAACACCATCTTAGTACTCAACTTAGTACATAGCAGTAAGTTCAAACACCATCTTAGAACTCAACACAAAAGCAGTCCAACACCATTTTAGCACTCAACACAAAAGTAGTTCAACACCATCTTGGCCACCTCGGCGACACAACGCAGAGAAGGCTCCAAAAGCACGCCTATTAGTACCTACAGATACAAGTAGAGAAATTGTAGGAAAGAGTAGTGTTCGACAGAGGCTTTGCACTGGTCTAGCAAAATGAATAGGACAATTTAAGCCTGTATATACTCCAATAGACCCAAAATAACATAAGACAATTTAAGCCCTTGATGATTTGACAGTCGATACTGATGGAAATTTAAGTCTGTATATACTCCAATAGATTTAAAATAACATAAGACAGTTTACCATCACATTTATATCTTTTTTTTCTTCCTTGGGGTCATCTTCTTGGAAGTGGTTGTGATTGATGGCTGAGAAGGTCCCTCATGAGCCATTGCAAGAGCAAGCCGCCTGCATACAATTTTTGTAAAAACTTACATGTTTATTCAACAATATGACAGAAATTAAACGTGCAAATGACCTTGTCACTGGGACTAGGCTGTCATGCAAGACGGCATGAATGTTGAGAGAGGACCTTGTGGGAGTAGCAGGACTTGTTCCTGCAATGTTCTTCCTGGCTTTTGTTTTCCTGAAAAAACACTTAATTAAATGAGTTTAGATAATAGTTACCTACGAATGCAATAGTTCTAATTTCTGACAATACCTTTTCTTCGTCCCATGTAGTGGATATCTAGCTTGCCTATGTCCCAACTCACCTGGCATGTCCAAGTCATCTAGTCCTCATTTTTATTTGTTGCATGATAGCTAGCCGCATCCTTCCTTGCAACCTTTCCCCAATCCTTCTCCTTTTGTCAATTAGCACCATGATTTTCTCCCTGATCTTATCTGCTAGCTGATCAACTGGCATATCCTTTACATCTCTCACCCAATTGTTGAAACACTCTGCCAGATTGTTGTTGATATAATCACACTTAATCTCTGTATTGAAGTTGCACATCATCCACATCAACTTGTGGTGTCTTTGCAAGTATGGAGCCACCTCAGTGCATGCCAGAAGCACCTTGTCCATGTGGTGCTCAAATGCCTCTAGCATGTATGCCCTAACTACTAGCCACATGTGTTCAGAGCTATCACCATGGAATTTCTTCACAAAATTGTTCACAAGTGTCTAAAGCACTCACATTGCTCAGCTTGAGGGAAAACCACCTTCACAGCATTTTCTAAACCCTTGCAAGCATCTGTACAAATAGCTAGTTTTGAAAGATCTCCAATTGCCCTATGCAGTTGTCTCATGAACCATGTCCAATTATCTTCAATTTCTGATTGAAAGAATCCAATAGCTACAGGGTACATCCAGTTATGTCCATCAAGGGCTGTGCATGCAGCCAAATGCCCATTCCACTTCCCATTCAATGCAGTTGAATCTATACTAAGATAAGATCTACACCCAGCAAGAAAGCCCTCAATGCAGGGCTTAAGTGCCATAAAGAATCTATGGAAGTACACTTCACCTTTGATTGTTCGAGTGGCAACCTCTACAATGCTGCTTGGGGACCTCAAATCAATTTTTGCTTTAAAATTACACAACCTCTGGAAGCTGTAATCCCATGACCCATACAACTCATCCATAGCTCTTTGTCTCCCCTCCAAACCATGTCATATCCAATTGTGCAATTGTAGTCATTATGAAGCTTTTCTTGTAGAACCTTTGTACTAAGGTTTAGATTATATCTCAATATGTTGGCAGCCCTATCTGCTACCCATGCCTGGGAGGCCATACTACAACTTATTCTACTAGTGGAAGTACATGTGTGGTTCTCTACAATCTTTGTGACCTGCATCAACAATATAGAAATTAGATACAATTGCTATAATATAGTAAGAAAGAAATGCATAAATGTAATTGTTCACTACGAGGTTAGTACCCTGATAGTTATCTTGTCTGGCATTCTATGAGCTACGATTCTCCAAGGGCATCCTTCCACCTTACAAAAGCCCATAAACCTTGTGGGTTTAGATTTCGCAGTGCCAATGTCAAACTCCTGTAGAATAGCATACTGTCTAATAGCCAATCTAAAATCTCTCATTGAAGGAAATAATGTGCCTCTCTCCATCTTCATGTTATCTCTGTCATATGCAATGTGTTGCTCCTCAGGTATGTCGTCATGGACTACAATGGCAACATCATTACTGTCATCAGCATCATAACTAGGTCCTATAGTAATATCTACATCACTAGGTACGTCACAATGGGCTTCACCCTCATTCTCATCCCTCAACCCTAGTAGTGTATACATGTCTTCCTTACTCATAGGATAATTACCCCCATCTTCAGTCTCTAGAGCAATTTCAATAGTGCTCCAGTCCACCACTGGTTGTGATGCACAAGTTTCATCAACTTGTGACCCTCTAATACCTCTTCTAGCAATACCAATACAATTGGACTCTACATGACCAGTACATTGACTGACAACATCAAATGTGACACTAGATTGTGTATGAGCATTGTCTACAATTTCACATAAGAAAAACACACGTTTGGCTATCCAGCAGTCATGAAATGCTCTAAACAAACCCAAGGTATGATGAATTCTATCGATCTCTCCGGTGCACTTATCATTGCAAAATACATGTAGTTCCTATCCAGAGCCCCATAAGATTCTCTCACGCATTAGTTCCATAAATTTCTCTAGTGTAAACCCTATCAAATTAATTTTCAAGTCCACATCCATACTACCACAGTTGTGTTGTGTTCCGTCGTCAAGCCTCGCGACGTACCATGCAACTCTTACGCATACTTCAAATACGTTTTCTGGATCAATCCTAATCGGATACAATAATAAATGTAATCTGGATCAATCCTTTTCATACACAATGCAATGATTCAACAAGGGATGGACTGAAATCATCTTACCTAATAGGAGGTGGCGGGTCTTGTTCCATCCCTGCTTTGCACCACGTGAACGATGATGCTTGCTGGAGGAGGCAGCTTAGGGGGGAGGGGGTGGAGGAGCTGACAGCCTTGGGCGACAAGGAGGAGACGGAGGCGTCGCCACGCGGTGGAGGGTCGACTGTTGGCTTGCGGGGAGAGGAGGATAGGGAGGCGGCTTGCGAGGGGTGGATTCCACCAGCGACGAGGAGGAGAGGGAGGTAGCCAGGGTTCCCGGGCGGTGGGGAGAAACCGACGTTCCCGAGTGGCGGGAGGATCCGACGTTCTCAAGCGGCGGGGAGGGGCGACGGGCCGCTTGCGGGAGGAAGAAGAAAAGGGGGCGGCTTGCGGGGGTGGAGGCGCCGACGAGGAGACTGCCGATGAGGAGAGGGAGGAGAGTGGTGCCACACGGTGGAGAGGTGCGACGTGGTAAGAACCCTAGCTCTGGCGCGAGCAAGGGAAAAGAAGGAAATGGGGAATCAGATCAGCGTCAATTTTGTGAAGGGTACTCAAAGGAAGGGCAATTTGGTTATTTACTATGGTAATTTAGCATTGTCAAAATAGAAAATGGCCTGAAAATATAAAGAGGGTAAAGATCAACTGAAAATTAAAAATAAGACAAATAATCAATTAATATTAATCATGTGACAAATAAATTATTTATAAACAAAGATAAGACAAATCATCAAATTTCTCACAGAAAAAAAATATCCCACCTCCTTCCTCCTCCCCCTTATCCGCCGACACCAAGCCCAAAACCCCACACGCTCTCATCCCATCCATGGCGCCACCGCACTAAACCCCCGCACGTCACAGCCACCACCTCCATGGCGCTCTCCGAGCTCCCGCTCCACCACTCCTTCCGCCTCCTCCCGCCCCCACTTCCATCTCCTCCCCTCCGCCTCCTCTCCTCCTCCCGCTCCGCCTCATCCTCTTCCTCTTCCTCCACCGCCGCCTCCGCCTCCGCCTCGTCCTCCTCCTCCTCCAGCGGCAACCGCGCGCCTCCCGCTCCCAGCCGCGGCGCGCCGTGGCTGCAGAAGTGGGCCCCACCGACCCCTCCGCCCCCGCCCGCCCCCGCCCCGACCACCTCCATCGACCGCATCGTCCACCGCCTCCGCAACCTCGGCCTCGCAACTGACGACGACGATCCCTCCACCGCCACGGCCACAGCTCCCATCGACGGCAACGAGCGCCTCGGCGACCTTCTCGACCGCAGCTGGGCGCGCCCCGACCGCCAGTTCGCCACCTCCAGCTTCGACGAGGCCATCCTCCCGTGGGAGAGGGATGTGGAGACCACGAGAGGAAGAGGTGAGGAGGAGGATGGGGTCAAGAGGAGGAGGGTTAGGGCGCCCACGCTGGCTGAGCTCACGATCGAGGACGAGGAGCTGCGGCGCCTGCGGAGGCTGGGTATGACTCTTCGCGACCGCATCACTGTGCCCAAGGCGGGGGTCACGCATGCCGTCACGGAGAAGATCCACGACGCCTGGAGGAAGTCCGAGCTGGTCCGGCTCAAGTTCCATGAGGACCTCGCGCGCGACATGAAGACTGCTCATGAGCTTGTGGAGGTTTGTGCTATATAACGCCTCCCATCAAATAATGTGGCATTGGCATTTGGCAATGTTCAATTTAGTGATTGATAGTGTCAATTGTACTTGTTTGTTCTGTTTGTTGCGGTAAATTCGAGGTATATGTGGAATATTGGTTGTCTCAAGGAAAATGGATTCCTTACATGATGCTTGTGCGTATTGATCAGCGGCGGACAGGAGGATTGATCATATGGAGGTCTGGAAGTGTAATGGTGGTTTACCGTGGGAGCAATTACAAAAGGCCTCTGAAATCTCACACTTTGGAGGGTACCTCATCACCAATGAAGGGGGAAGATGGTGCATTATTCATCCCAGATGCCTCGAGCCCTGCTGAGAATGATAATCAGGGGAAGGATTTAGCTGCTCAATGTGAGAATGTATCCAGATTGAACATGCAGAAAACTGAGGACATGGCAGAAGAAGAGCTGGAGTTCAATCAAATGCTTGATGAGTTGGGTCCTCGTTTTGTGGATTGGTGGGGAACGGGTATTTTACCTGTGGATGCTGATTTGCTGCCTCAAACAATTCCTGGTTATAAAACACCGTTTAGACTTCTTCCAACTGGAATGCGTTCGACCCTTACCAATGCAGAGCTGACAAATTTGCGAAAGTTAGCAAGGAACCTTCCATGCCATTTTGCTCTAGGTATTGCTTTTGGCAGTATGTATTCTTCCCCACATAGCTTTCACTTGTTGGCAGCAAACACCTGCTTATAGCTTGCTAAACTTCATTGCAGGGAGAAACCGGAATCATCAAGGCTTGGCAGCGGCTATTGTTAAGCTCTGGGAGAAGAGTTTGGTGGTGAAAATCGCTGTCAAACGTGGAATCCAGAATACAAATAATAAGCTAATGGCAGAAGAAATAAAGGTTTGAATACCATGCTCTTTCTGTTCAAATAAGTCTTGATTGATTGCTTTACAAAATTTATGTCAAGGAACCTTGAAAACCCTGTTTATTGTCAGATTACACACACACGCACGCACACACGCGCCCGCGCACGCGCTTAGTAACTAAGCTGAACACAACTGAATACTTTAGAATAAAATAATAGTTTAGAAGGCTTATATGCTTTAGTATATATAATTCCTATGTTGAACTTTGAATAAAGTTCCAAAAGCATGTTCCCACAAATCAATTCTGTTGATGCACTATATTTGCTTTAACTTGTAAAGGCCTTCATGAATTAGTTAATGTCTTATAAATTTTTTTATATGTTTATTCAGAATCTAACTGGGGGTACCCTGCTTCTTCGAAATAAATATTACATTGTAATATATCGTGGAAAAGACTTCCTCCCAACATCTGTTGCAGCTGCTTTGGCTGAAAGAGAGGAGTTGACAAAGGATATCCAGAATGTAGAGGAACAGAGAAGATGCATTGCCATTTCACACTCTCCAGAGGATGGTTTAGATGGCCATGCTCTCGCAGGTACTCTTGCTGAATTTCAGGAGGCTCAAGCTCGTTGGGGAAGAGAAGTAACTGCTAAGGGGCAAGAAGAAATGAAAGAAGCATCTTCTAGATCAGAGAAAGAAAAGCTTTTCAGGAAACTCGAACACAAGCTTTCCATTGTAAGCAATTTCTATATGTTGTTCTTAGATAACTGTAGCTCCAGAAGGCAAGATGAGCTTGCAATTAAATTAGAATATTTCATTTTCAGTGTACATATCGATGTAGTTCATATGTTTATTTTGTAATGCTGTTGTAATTATGAGGTTGACTTTACTCACCTTTTTGCTAGGTTTGCAATTATGCTTGTTTGACATAGCTTTGTTTCCTTTAATTGTTATTGCTTGCTCCTTGACCTCTTCAAATACACAGGCTCAGGCAAAAATACATAGAGCAGAGCGGTTACTTTCGAGGATTGAAGCTTCTATGATCCTCGCGAACCCGTCTAATGATCAAGAAATTATTACAGATGAGGAAAGGTCCGTTTTCCGTAGAATTGGTTTGCGACTTAAGTCATATTTGCCACTTGGTAAGTTTCTTGAACGACCACCTTGGAACATGCTTCACTGTTTCTATTGACTGATTATTCTCCCTATCAATTTTAGGAATCCGTGGTGTCTTTGATGGTGTCATTGAAAATATGCACTTGCATTGGAAGCACAGGGAAGTTGCCAAATTGATTTCAAAGCAAAAGACCTTGTCCTTTGTTGAGGAGACAGCACGACTTCTAGAATATGAGAGTGGTGGTATACTCGTTGCAATTGAAAGAGTTCCCAAGGGTTATGCACTTATTTTTTACCGTGGAAAAAACTATAGGAGGCCTATTAACATAAGGCCTAGAAATCTTTTAACAAAGGCTAAGGCATTGAAACGTGCAGTTGCAATGCAACGACATGAGGTTAGTTTGTCCTGAAAAATGTGGAGTTCCTCTTTTCTTTGTGTTCTCATTGAAAACTCTTGTATATGACCTTAGCATTGTTTTGATTTCTTTTGAACTCATGACTTGTCATGCAGGCCCTCAGCCAGCATATATCTCAACTGGAAAGCAATATAAGGCAGATGAAGTTGGATTTGGTGTGTAATTTCTCATTATACAGAAGTAACTCTTTGTCCATTAATACAAACTTTTATGTTAGGACTTCCTTTTTGGGGGGTTCAAGTGTATTATTTAGACAGCATTAAAGTTGATTTTTGGAGGCAGAAAAGTATACACGCAGAATTATATCACATTTTGTGCCATTTGTTGTCAGAGTAATAAGATGCATTTCAGTTGCTCCATCTGGCCCCTAACTGTCCTTTAATTTCCTCAAAATTTAGTAATTGTTTGAGTCGTAAAACAGATACTTTATTATTTATTGAAGCTTTGTTACCAAGGCAACAGCAGTCGGCAACCCCCAGACTAACCCTCTCCTTCACCTGAAATGCTCTTAATGATAGTGAGGCAGATAACTGTAGTTGCACTAGTAATAAATATTTGTTAAATATTTGTGTACTTAGTTAAAGACCTTGTTAATTGGTTAATAAATTCCTGATGTGATATGAAACAAAATAGGGTATTGAGGACGATGAGGAACAAGGGGATAGCTCAGATTCAGAAAATGAAGACAACACAGCAGTTACATCTGCAAGCTATGATGAGGTATCCATTCTTTTGTAAACTAATGCTGCCTGACTAAAACTGCCATAAAACTCATTCTTCCCCTCAATGGGTCCAGGACCAAGACGCTTTTGATGAATCAAGTGATGAAGATGAATATGATGATTATGATGAAGATGGGGAGGTTGACAACTAGTAATGTGGAATTATGATTTGTGATGTGAAATTCTAGGGATGTTTGTCTATGGAGGCGATCACTGCAGTCCATTGGACATTCTTGGTAAGAGCAAAGTTATTAATTTATTTATTGTCTGCTAGTTCTTTTCTAGGTGCTTGTACTGTTGTACAGCATATGCAAAACCATATTAGGTATAAGAGTTAATTCATGATATTTCTGTTTGTATTTGGGGGCATTCTTTATTAAGGACATTATGTAGCTGATGACCCTTGTTTTATATCAACTATAAACACATTAATTGATGGTGAATCAACCATGACCTTATAAGTGGGTTGACTTTTTGGCTGTTTTTTTGCCAGAACATTTTATTGCGCTATGTTAATAATAGGCTTAAATTCTGAGGTTTTGAAATAACCCCAATCTTCAGATATACCTGTATAAATGGATAGCTCTCCCAGTCTCCCTAACTGTGTACCAAGATCCTTTGGTACTTTGGTTTTTCTTGAAAGCCTTACACAAGTTGCACCTTTTAAATCCTTACTTTGATCTCTCCACCCTGTATATATTTCACATTCTGAGTGCAAGTCTGAAAGATTAAACTGTTCCAGGAACCAAGAGGATCGCCGGTGGACCTTGATGACTGTATTGCAACCCCTCTTGTTGTGATGTCTGTACTCCCTTTGCTTTGTTCCTGGCAAACTTCTTGTTGGGATCTGCCTTTGAAGTGCTAGAGCTGGGTTAGGTATAAATGACGATCTTGTCTAAAATCACCCCCTTTTATCTGCAGTTCTTACCTTATAACTATCATTTAAGGGGGCTCGTGGTCGGAATTTTGGTCATTTCTAGCCCTCTGTACCAATTTAATACCAAATTGGCTCCCAGACCACCGTAATATCAAATATAGCCCCTTTCCCGACCGCACAACCCTGAGGACGTGACATGTGTTAGTCGTACTGGATGATTACACTGTTCATTGTAGTCGTGCGGCTGGGGACCGCACGACTACACTATTCAATTTTTTTTATTTTTTTGATCAAAAAGCAAATAAAACCAAAAAAATAGGGAATGTTCACTGTTCACAAATTTTTTTTATTTTTTCGCGGAAAAAAACCGAGTACTGTTCATGTTTGGCCAAAAAACCGTACCACAAAAATCCGACTATTTGTAATTAAAAAAATCCGAGACTGTTCAATTGTTGACCTATTTTTTTTTATATTTTTTAATAAACGGTCCAAAAAATCAGACGACTGCACAAGTAATGTTGACCTTTTATTCAAATATAAAAAAAATAGGTCAACAGTAGTTGTGCGATTGCCCTATTTTTTTTGGCCTTTTATTAAAAAATATAAAAATAATAGGTCAACAGTACTCGTGCGGTCGTCTGATTTTTTTGGCCTTTTATTCAAAAATATAAAAAAAATAGGCCAACAATAGTCATGCGCTCACCTGATTTTTTGGGCCTTTCATTGAAAAATATAAAAAAACGACAACGGTACTCTTGCGATCGCCTGTTTATTGGCCTTTTATTGAAAAATATAAAAAAAAGGTCAACAGTACTCGTGCGGTCGTCTGATTCTTTGGGCTTTTTATTGAAAAATATATAAAAAAAATAGGTCAACAATACCTGTGTGTTCGCGTACGACTAACAAGGTCGGACGGACGGTTGAGCTTCGACTTTGAGCGTGAAGTCGACGGGGATCGAACGGCGTCCAAGTAGCTACAGAGATCGGATAATGATCGAGTAGCTTAAGAGCATCGGATGGTGTTCGAGCGGCTTGGGAGCATCGGATGACGTTCGAGCGGGGTTGCTCAGGACTCAAAAGTGGAATAGTCGAAGTTTTCTTTCGATTATGAAGCAGTCGGGGATTCCAAGTGTAGGAGCAGTCTGAGGTTCCGGGGCACGTAGTGTTCGGAGGATTTGTGGTCGAAGACAACAATTGACGACTATGGGTGGGTTCCTGGTGCTACAAGGATTCCGTTTTTTTGGGCTCAGAAGTGGCTGGAAGTCAGGTGATTGCCGGTGGCAAAGTCTTCCCTTCTCAGGACTTTTGAATGGCACAGGGGTAATGGTGGGCTAAGAAGACAATAGCATTAGGGTTTAAGCATCTCTAGGGTTAGAGGAGGCTTAGGGAAGTGATGGCTCGGGTCGGGGATCTCCGAGTTGGGCTGCCACGGTGATGGTTTTTGGCCGGGCAGTGAACTTCGGTGACCGGGAAGAAGGGGGCTCGGGAAGCTATGGCATTGGTTCGGTGGTGTTCTTGGGAGCATAAGGGTGCTAGGGCGAAAGCAATTGAAAAGTAATCGACTAGATAACATGAATTGGAAATCGGCTTACTTTGCGGTTTTCCGGTGATCGTCAGTGAAGGTGCGGTCGAGGGCTCAATTGGGGTGCAGGGTGGCTCACTGGACGCCAATGCAATGTCTGGGAGGTGGTCTCAAGCTTTTATAGCCATCCTATGGCGGTTTGGCACAGGAGTGGCTCTGGCGGTGATGCGGCATGTGGCTAGGTCGGGAAGGTGCGGGAGGGCGCGGTGCGGCTAACAGTGCAGATTTTTATGCTTCCTCGGACATAGCATAATGATGGTCAAAAGGTTGCAGGGCAAGTTAGATCGGCTGTGAGGGAGAGGCACACAGAGAGCAGAGAGGTCAACGACGGTGGTGAGTGGCGGCTACAGTGCTTGTCCTGGTAAGGGTCATGGCAATTAAGAGGCATGGTACGGTGACTTTAGCTGGCAGTGACGAGCTCGAAGGTGCGGGAATTTGTGGCGCGAGGGAAGTCGACCGAGAGGGGAGACAGAGCAGATAGAGTAGAGTGGCGGTGGGCGAGTTCTGGCTAGAGGCATTTAAGGGGTGTCAGGGCGAGAAAGACATGGGAGTACGGACTGGTCAATTTGCAGTGGCATGGCAGCGGTGTGGCAAAATTGGGAAGGTGCGGTGGCGATATTTTTAGACCGTGAACAACGTCCACACGCAAATGACTGAAGGAGATGTTTTGGCAGAGAATTCATGGCATGAACGGCTGAGATGTGTTAAGGTTTAGGCTAAGATTCAAAAGAGATCAAAATCAAACAAAGATTCAAATTGTTGTTTTAATTTTCAGTTTTGTTTCAATCTCTTCCGTCATGTAGCCACATCGTCCCTATCCTTTGGATGAGTATTGAGAGGTTCAGATTGAATATAAATGGCTATATCGATGCTAATATTGTAATTGGGTCATTTTAGTATGCATTTTATTGTTTAGCCAAAGCCCAAATCGCACAGCCCAGCCCAAGCAAATGGCACCCACTAATTGCAATAGCTATCTCTAAATCTTGTATAAGAATTAGCCACATCACTAGCCTGCCGATTGCTCAAGCACACGATTGAGTTTGCAACTTCAAAACTACAGGTTTTATCCCTCGTGTTGGGTGGCCGACGCCAGCTCCTACATCGCGCGGGGCCTCCACCTAGCGGTAGAAATTATAGGATTTTTTTTTGCCATATATGGCACTGTTTGTAACTATATTTATGAAAATAGCAGTAGGCGGAGCATATTAGCAAAAATGACGTTTTTGCCACCTGGTGGGCGGGCAGCAATACCGTAAAGCTGATGAGTGGGGCCTGCCGTTAGTGGTAGGCAGCCTGTTGTCCCGCGAGAAGACGACAGGTCTCCCGCCCCGCCTTCTGGCCCACCAAATGGCCTACCGTCCTATGGCCATACGACAGGTGATTAAGTCGGCTGATTAGCTGGGTTAATTATCTACCCTAATTTTTTGTATATTATTTATTTGAATTGCTCAATACAGTAAATTAGATCAAAAAATTATAAAATTTTATGTGCAGCTTTTCGACATAACTTTCTTGACTGTGTAATTTTTTGGTAATTTTATCCACTGTGAATATTGCTCAAAAATTGGTACAATTTTGATATTTGTAGGAGTTGTTACATGAATTACGAAATTTTATGTAAAGCCTCCGACTTTGTCATAGTAAAAGTGTAATTTTTTGAGAATTTTATGTGCTCTGAATTTGCCATATTAATTTATGTTAATTTAATCATGAAATTAACGATGTTCAGTATCTTTTGCAGTGCCTGACCTCTATTTTTTGAGAATTTTATATATTACGAATATTTATAGAAGTACATATAATAGTACAAAAAATGTATCACACAAGATGTATGGCTCATCCATCTGAGCCACTTCTATCTACTCGTCATGTCCGCCTCCCATGCGTGGCCTTGTCTTCTGTTGAGTACGAGCATGTCCCGTGGGGTACATCAGCCGGTTCGGAGGTTGCGTCTCGGTTCAGAGGAGGTATGGAGACCGTTTCATTTGTTGAGTGGCTGGCGGTGGTCCAGTAGGTTGAGGTATAGCAGACTGGGTCCAGTAAGTGTCGATGTCCTCCAGCTGAGACATATCGAATTGCGAGTCGTCGGTAATAATGTCATGAACGAATGACTCTAGAAATCCCCCTCGTGATACAGAGGTGCTCTCGCCTTGAATGTACGATGTGGCAACGAAGCCAGAGGAGCTTTGCCCACCGAGGTCTCAAAACCCTGGGTGTGGTGTGAACACTAAGTTTTGTCCTGCATACGTTGCAAACAACTGCTTAATTATATACTACTATACAATAATAAATTATGGGTATCGTTCATATATAAAAATAGTAAAAACTATATCTAAATTACTACAACTTACTTTGAAATACAAACTACATTAATTACGACTAACTAAATAATACTGATTAACTAGGACTACGAGAATAACGTCAAAAGTATGCGATAAAAAAATATCTGCCTTTCGAGAGAAGCAATCAGCACTGCCGCGTCCTCCTGCTACGTTCTTAATGAGATATGCATTGGTTTCTCAAAATAATTAGCTACACACTTTTAATTTTGAGTAACGAGCGCGAGAATGAGTTTCTGCGATGAGCGACTGAGATAAGCGATGACGAACCGCGAGAGGCTCGTATTTATGACTGAGCGAAAAGGGAATCCGGTGCGCTCACCTCGCAAATTAAGAACTCCTTGTCGACGAGCATTACTTCGGGCGACGGGGGACGACATGGTAACACATAAAATTGTACGAATTTTTGAGCAACATTCACAGTGGATAAAATTACCAAAAAATATACAGTTAAGCACGTTATGTCAAGAGGCTTCACATAAAGTTTTGTAATTTTTTAAGTCCATTTGCTAAATTAAAAAAATTCAAACAAATAATATTGAAATAAATTAGGACAAGTAATTAAGCCGGTTTAATTACCTGCCGTCTGGCCATGGGACGGCAGGCCATTTGGTGGGCCAGATGGCGGGGTGGGAGGCCTGCCGTCTGCTCGCGGGATGGCAGGCTGTCGGCCACCGACGACAGGCCCCATGCGTCAGCTTTGCGGCGTTGCCACCAAGCTACCGGACGGTAAAAACATCATTTTTACCAATACACTTTGCATGCTATTATTTTTATAAATACAGATACAAATGGTGCTATATATGCTAAAAACTCGAAATTATAAGACCGTATGTACCAAAAATACACGCGGAGATTTCCTTCCAAAAAAATTACCGCGGCCAACACAGACTCAGGGCTCCAAGGCCGTATCGTAGCACGCACGGAAATTACCGTAGCCGGTAAAAAGATCCAGGGAAATCAGCAATCCCCCTCACCTTCCTCTCGCACCATTTTTGGCAATGGCTTCCTCGATTTATGCTCGCCTGCAGATCTCCTTGCATTGCATTGACGTCTTGACAGTACAGAAGCAGAGCAAGCAAGAAAGAAGAAACAGAGCAACCGCCACTCGATCGATCGCGACGATGGTGAAGCCGGGTGGGGGGACGAGCAAGGGGCGGCAACGCATTGAGATCTGCCGCATCGAGGACAAGGAGCGCCGGCAGGTCACCTTCTCCAAGCGCCGCTCCGGGCTCTTCAAGAAGGCCTCCGAGCTCTCCACGCTCTGCGGCGCCCGTGTCGCTATCGTCGTCTTCTCCGAAGGCGGGCACGCGTTCAGCTTCGGCAGCCCCTCCGTCGACGCCGTCCTCCGCCAATACGCCCCCCCACCCGGCGACGATGCCCCCGTTGACGACGCCGACTTTTGTGAGGACTACGAAGCGATGGGGCTGAGGCGGGCGGCGGAGGAGACAAAGGAGCAGGTGGCGGCGGAGAAGGCGCGGATGGACGCCGTCGGGGAGAAGGTGCTGCAGGCGAAGACGGGGAAGCGGTTCTGGTGGGAGGCGGACGTGGAGGCGCTCGGGGAGGCGGAGCTGCCGGAGTTCACCAGGGCGCTCCAGCGCCTCAAGGACTGCGTGCGCCGCCGCGCGGACAAGCTGCTCGCTCCTCTGCCGCCGCAGCAGTAGCCGGCTGGCCGAGAGAAGCTTCTTTTAAGTATCAGGTGTTATTAGGTTAAAATGCTTGCGCAATATTGTTACCAATGTTATGTACTAGCGGTGAAGTGCTTCAATTTGCTGCGTCAGTTCGAGGGAGCGGCTATCGTCTGCAACAAGCAGCATAACCCGTGCAATACTGCACGGCTAGCCAGTAGACAGTAGTGATCTTTTTTTTCATAACTAAAAGCTATTTTTAGTTTTTTCTAATAACTAGCTATCAAACAAAGTAGCTAGCTAGTATATAGTAGTGGTCTCTTTTTTTTCGGCATCTAAAAGTTATCTTTTAGTTTTTCTACAGTAACTAGCTATCAAACAAAGTATCTTTTTAAAGTGAGATCTATAAATTGATTATAGTACATATTGTAACAACTTTATTTATATTAACCAAAATCGCATGTGAGTTTCTGTTACTCCGTATTCTCTCTTACGAACAGTCCAAAAATCATAAACCATAACTAAAACCTAAAAGCTGAAGCCATAAATTGAGCTTCTGTTACTTCTATTGTATGTCTTTCGGTGTGAATATGGAGTTATCCTGTTGGTAATTCTATCAACATTCAGGTGGTGCTCATTTGGGCCTAAAAGCCCTAGCTTATGACTTATTTGTACTGTAGCTACTGAAAATGTACTGTAACTCTGATAGCTTTTCAATGTAATTAAGTTTAAAAAATAAAATAAAATAAAAAAGTTATATCACCGCGGACAATAACAAGGAAAAGAGGGGGAAAAGCCATATCGCTAAAAAAGATGAAAATATGAAGCTAAAAGCATAAATAACTAGTTTTTAAATAGAGTGTCTTTTTAAGATGGAGTCTATAAGTTGATTGTAGTACACACTGTAACAACTTCATTTATATTGGTCAAAATCATACGTAGATTTCTATTACTCTGTAATCTCTCACACAAACAGTCTAAAAACCATAAATCGCAGCTAAAAGCTATGAACTGAATCTAAAAGAAACAGGCCCTATAACTAATGCCGATAGAATTTATAGTTATGGAAACTGATCAATCTAGAGAACATGCTAGGAAAGTCACAATGTCAATTACATAATATATTTAATAGACTTTTCTTTCTGAGATCATGAGCAGCTCTTTGTTACTCATTGGGTGTATCTAGTACATACACGGAGTTAGCTTGGACAAAATCCAAGTGCCCACAACGTCCAGGGACAAATGCTAAACGGCTGTACGATCTTATGGCCCAGCAAGATCGAACATTTCTTCTTCTGGGCTTTTTGTACCCAGGCAGCCACACCCACCTGAATGCAGGTAAAGTAAGGCCACGGTCGCACCACGTACAAAAGCTGCATCCATATGTACCAACTTGCATCTCGTTGCATGCAGGTATAAATTACTAAAACTATAGTTTCACCTCCCCTTTACATATCGTGATAAGGGTATAACAATCGTTATTTTATTACTTATTTATAAATGATATTATTACGTTAGTGTACTTCTTAAGTATATCTTCTATTCGACTTCATAATCGTAAGTCTTTCTATGACCGTTTTATAATTATAAGTCTTTTTACGAGCATGATGTAGTTGTATGTCGTTCTTTAACCACCCTGTGGTCGTACTCTTCTACGACT
The DNA here is from genome assembly GCA_036346245.1 of Bonia amplexicaulis. Lineage (NCBI taxonomy): Eukaryota > Viridiplantae > Streptophyta > Magnoliopsida > Poales > Poaceae > Bonia > Bonia amplexicaulis. Next base: position 13,882,524 of record CM070749.1, on the reverse strand, counting down.
AACTTGACTTCGACTACGTTGTCTATGACAACCTGTTATATTTGAGGTTTGTTTAACAAAGTAGTTAATGAGCGCAATTGTTCTCTGGAATAACTGCACATAACTTCTCCCAGCCCTTGGCAATAACCGCCTGACGACGAAGAGGCACCACGCCGCTGACAATAACTTTCACGACGGTTACTCATTTGAAACGTTAAGGTATCTCTCGATGTGGAGCAACCGCCACCTCTTCGTACGCTATATAATGGCTGACGTCAAGGAGTGATGGAGGACAAGCAATAGAGGAGAGGAGGGCAAGACATTTCGAATTACTTTTTCCCTTGATTGTAATCACATTCAATATAGTCACACAAGAGTATGGTTGTTATTTCTTCCAGAGAAGGGCCGAACTTGTATAAAAATATATGTCTTTTTCTGTGTATGGTCAGGTGTTTGAGAGATTTCTCGGACCAAATAATCATACGTAAGATCGACACTAAAATATCGATAGATCAAATGTAAAACTTTCATGGCTCTAGTTTCACCTTCCATATTTCCATTAGTGCCATGGAGTTATACGTACATACCCTTATAAATCGAGAGCACATATCACTGGAAAGAATACACTACAATTTGTGTGGATCAAGAGGCAAGTGGCAACCAGACAACTGCCCCCATTATCTTGGCCATTTTTTGCGCTTTTATGCGCAAGTTGCTAGGTTCCGATGGAGGTTTTCAAGTGAAATCAGCACCATTGTTTTGGGGCGTACAGCTCGTATTGCTACTTGCCTCTCGCGAGCTGCCGATGACATGATGTATTACTCCGCGTTAAATAATTAAGCAACTTGATTGGGAGTTAGGATACAAGAGATAATGCTCTGGACCTCGTCGCCGATTCCTATTTAATTTAGAGGCATAGGTACGTCTATGTGTGGTTCTTTTCTCAGAGTCAAAGCCACTTTTGACACTGTTTAACATCGTATTTATAAAAATAGCCGTATACAGAGCGTATTGACAAAAATACCATTTCTGTTGTTTGGTGGGCAGGCAACAACGCCCGCGACGTGACACGTGGCGCTGTCGCCGGTGGCAGGCGCCTGCCGTCCCCTCACCAGACGGCAGGCAGCCTGCTGCCCGGTGGAGAGACGGCAGGCTAGTGAGGGGGCATAGGTAATTAAGCCAGCTAATTAGCCGGCTTAATTACCTACCCTATTTTTGTTTTGTATTTGTTTGAATTTTTAAATATACCAAATAAGATTTAAAAATTACAAAAATTTATGTACAGCCTCCTGACACAACGTACCTCGCAGTGTAATTTTTGGATAATTTTATCCGTTGCGAATATTTCTCAAAAATTTATACAATTCGATAATTTTATGAGTTTTTATATATAGCAAACAAGCTCCAAAAATTACGAAATTTTATGTGAAATATCCCGATATAGTAATATTTGTTGTGTAATTTTATGTGATCCGAATTTGCTACCTCTAAAAATTCTTGGAACGATGCATAATTAAACATGCGATTAAGAGTTATACGCCACTATAAGAATTTTTAGAGGTAGCAAATGGTTGTGAAAAATTACCAAATTTTTTATGGAGCTTCCATATATAGTGTGTTACATTTTTGAATTTTTATGTAATTGTTTGCACCAATTTTCTACCTCTAAAAATTATTTAAACAACGTATAATTAAATGGGTAATTAAGAATTAATGGCCGAGGCTAATAACCTACCACCTAGCCACTGTACGGTAGGTCTGGTGCCGCCCAGTGGCCAGACGGCATGTCATTATGCCCGGCTTAATCATCCGTTTAATTACGCACCACTTAAATAATTTTTAGAGTTAGTAAAGTACCGCAAACAATTACGTAAAAATTATACAACATAGCACACTTTAGATCTAACTCGTGTTTTAGCGGGACGTACTGCTTGTGATGTGAGCTAAGTGTACATGAGTGTAATCCTCCTTCGTAATCCCAAAAAAGCATAGACTATGGAGTACAGAAAATCAAGCTAGCACAAAGATCGAGAATTATCTGCTCCAGAAATGTTCTGCTTTCAACCTTAGCCCCGGAAGGAAAAAAAAACGGTACTCGTATTACAAACAGACACCACCGACCAACCAGTAGAAGTTAGCAACAGCTCCTACTAAACGACATGCTTTGGCTGTAGTGGTGACTTAAACTACTATTAAGATCACGCTCGTTTCGGCTTCATTTTCTGGCTTATTTTTTACTATTTATAATTTCGTCTTTTTCTGAATTTTTAGCTTTTTTTGAGCTTTTTTGCCGGTTCTTTTTTTTGCCGTATTCGTTTGCGTTGTTTGTGATGGGTTAACATATTTTTTATATTTTTTAATTTTTTTAAAATTTAATTATGTTAAATAAGTCTCTGTCAGCTACATCGTTTTTTCAGCCAGCTACAGTGCTTTTCAGCCATAAACCACCAAAAATAAGCCAAAATGATCACTTGGGCCGCTCTTTCTCCTACCGGCCAATTTTGTATGCATTATGTTCTCGCAAGGTCCAAGCCAGTTCACTCCAGAGTTGAAAGCCCTAAAGAAACCAGGAACATGCCAACGCATCGATATGACGACTGCCTCCACTCTGAACTGCGACTAATGTATACTAGTTGACCTGTTCCATTGATCTCTCTGTTTTTGTTTTCAATGTGTGCTTCTCTTTCCATGACTTGTTTTCTTACGAGAGTCAATGGTGTTCTTAAATGGACCGTTCAAGCCCATGCAATCGTCAATTGTCGATTAATTATGTATGATTGACAGACCAATCATTTTTGCTTGTATAGCTTCAAGATAAGAGTTTTTTTTTGGTGGTTCATTATGCATTGTTAGCTTCGACCGTAGACCATAGTCTTAGCTATGTAATGCAGGCAGTATGCTAACAGTATGAGGTTTTTTACACAGGGAGATATCAAGTGTAAACTTGGCTGGGATCAAGGAAAAATTTTTTGGTTTAGGCACCAAATCAACACGAAAAGTTTTAAAAAATAGATGTACTCCTCAGTTTATTCTATCCATATGCAAAAATTGAAGCTCAAATTAAATCTATTTTAGAGTAAGAAAAATGAGAAAAGTCAAACAAATGAGAATTTTGGAGGTGTATCGATCGGAGTGAAATTTGTGGATTGGGGAAGTAGCAATGCAGTTATTTTTTTTATGTGATGTTGAGTGAAACTCGTAGATGTTGGCAAACCAACTAGTTTGTAATCATAGTGAAATTTGTGGACTGGGAATATTGACAAGATAAAATGTTCGTAGAGTTTTTGGATGTGTTGTTGAGTGGCCTTCTTTGTCAATGTGTACTACTAGCCAAGCTAGTTATGAATGAATAAAAGTAAGTGAATATTAACATGAGTCAGTGTGTACTACTACCTAGCATAAATAGTATCAGGTGATATACTTCTCCCTCCTCTGAATGGGTGCATCACACAAGCACCTATGGAAGAAAATGGCAGTAGCAAGTCAAAGGAAATGGCAGCACCAGTGGAAAGAAATGGCATAAGCATTCCTCTCCAACACAAGTCACCATTCTAAACACGTTTCAAGACCAAGACATATTCTGAATTCATTTCATTTGTTCAACATTCTAAATTAATTTCACAAACATTCAGTCAGAACACAAGTGAAATTCCAACAACACATGATAGTTCATAAATTTAAACCTAAATATGATGTTCAGTGCATGGGTTACTAGTAGTTCTAGGCAACAGCCAAGTTACATCGCTACATTCTAGGATTCCAAAATCATTGAACTCAAGACAAAACTACAACCTTCAGCTGTAACATGTTCATACAGGCATAAATATTTTCTTCTTGTTTTACGAAATAGTGGCGGGGGAGAAGGTTGTGGAGTGGCCGAATGCGAGTGCCATGTTGGTTGGGGCAACAATTAGCTACAGCTTAGGTCGAGGGAGATGGGCGATGATGACAAGTAGCTGCGACATATCTCGTGGATGGCAGCCACGTCAGCACCTCGACCTTACGGGCCCACGTCGAGATCTGATCAGTGATGGCGACGGTGCATCAACGGTGGCAAAGGAGCCTCCTCCTCGTGGGCTAGCCACCGTCATCACGCTCATCGCCACAAGCCAGTTCCACCACCTCCTCGCCCAGATTTGCGCCGCCAGCACCTCGCCGTGATACGACATGGGAGAGGGAGACCATGAGGGGCTTGGTCTCCGTTACCGTCGACTGGGGTCACCGTTGCTATCGCCCACCAATTGTCGTACCCATTGCCACGCACGAGAGCACGAGAGGGATGATCAATTTGGGATTAGGGATAGACGTGAGATGGGAGAGGGTGATAGTTAGGGTGTTTTGCAAAATTCGCGGCGAGGGGGCGGTTTTTTGTAAAATCCTCCCAGGTAGCGTTGGAACGGTTGAATATTGATCAGACGGTCCATGCTGTTTATGTGCATAAGTGCACGAACAGTATCTTGTGCATAGGATACTAGATATGGACAAACAGGCCGGGCCAACCGTGAAGGCCTGAGGCATGGTACTGTTGGCCCGGCTCAGGCATAGCATGACACAAACAGTTAGCGGCCATGCCGGCCCAGCCCGACTGGGCGCGCTGTGCTTGGGCCATTACCTCAACATGGCGGGCTGGCCCAGCACGGTATGCACAATAACTCTTCTGTAGTAATACAATAAAGTTTCTCAATAAAATTACTTATGTTATGGTTATTGTCCTTATCGTTTTTAGCTTTACATAATTCTATGCTTCTTTTTTTTAATAGATGGGTCGACACTTGATCGTCATCGTTGAGACCTGTCGATTGAGTTAACTAGGCTATGAACGATCGTCACCAACTTTATAGTCCACTCCTACTGTCCTACATACATGCATCGATGCACATAACAGTAGACACTTGGCAGCTAAATATTAATTCGAGGATATGGCGGTACTGACAAAACAAACAAAAACATGCGAGATGTCTTCGACTGCAGCACGCGTGACGGCAAGTGACCGGCTAAGTACTGACCACAACATCTTTAAAAATCTCGCCAATTTTTTTTCTATCTTAACCTTGTTGATTACACCGTATGACGCATCCTTTGAAACTGACAGATATGCACAGGAATTTTTCATCCTGTGAAACTGGCAGATGCTGGCATGCTGGGTAGAATATATTCATCCTGGATATGTATCTGGAGCTGCGAGAGACGTATGTGTATGCATTTTGCAATGACTAATAAACATGAACCGTCGAATCAACTCGCAAATGATCACGAAAGATATGGTTCTGGCAATGCACTGTGTATGTATATCCAGAGTTAAATAATGCTAGCAACTCCACTCTGATAGACTCCAGACCACAAAGGGGCAAAATAATTTGAGAAATTTACCGCTTATATCACCACATGTGATTTCATGTTTTGGCATGTTTAAGTATATTTTACCATCCGAGACTTTGAATCCAGTTGGTAAATTTGAGAAAAAGTAACCGAAACATTCGAGCATTTTGTCGATCAACAGTTGGCCAGGACATGTACATTTTGATTCGATTCCATTGAAGTGGCCGGACACATCAAATTGGCCGTAAGAAACAAGAATAGGTGTGCTTTCTTTTGGCAAAATGAGGTCCCTTGATCGACACGTGATTAATTTGCCACTTTCCGTAGCAGAAAAGGGAGCGCATGCATATATACCCAATTCACCAGATACTAGAGGTGTTCTTTTTTTCTGCGGCTTATGGCTTTTGATTGAAATTTTTAAATTTTAGCTGTTTACGGTACAGATCACGGAGAGACCGATACTCACTTACGATTTTGGCTGATACAGATGTTGAACTTTTAACATGTACTACGTTTAACTTGTAGACCCCGTCTTAAAAAAAATACTCCGTTTGAAAGTTAGGTACTGTAGCACAAATCAAAAGTCGTCCGACTTTGTCACGTGCCAAACAGACCCACTATATTCTCTTCTCGATGACCACGTCCTGGCCTCCAGACTACGGTGGTGATCATTTGAGCTTATTTTTGGTGGCTTATGGCTGAAAAGTACTGTAGCTGGCTGAAAAAACACTATAGCTGACAGAGGCTTATTTAACATAATTAAATTTAAAAAAATTTAAAAATATAAAAAAAAATATGTTAGCCTATCACAGACAACGCAAACGAATACGGAAAAAAGAACGAGCAAAAAAGCTAAAAAAAACCCAAAAATTTAGAAAAAGACGAATTTATGAATAGTGAAAAATAAGCTAGAAGTCAGAAGCTGAAGTCGAAATGATCACAGCCTACAGCCGTGATCGCATCATATCTCTCTCTTTTGTATCATGCGTCCTCTCTTCGATCGTTAATTAATCAACGAACGCTTTTCGATCGGGTTTGTACCCTATCTAATCGATCGATCGTGTGCAAGCTGCACGCCCTTTTGACCATGGCTTTTGAATTGTTCGCTTTGCATAATTGCGTTTGATACTCTGCTCGTTTTCGTCCTATCTTCCTCTCTAGGTATCGATACCGTGCTAGATTACCCTATTTGATACCGTGCTCGCTCGTTTGACCATGATGATCGAGTTTACGTGCTTTACGAGGCCCAATTGCAGATACGCCAATTGGATGGCAAAATGATGGGCTGTAAGCGCATGCACGACGAGGTATCAAATTTTTCGATCCTTGCTTTTGGACGGTGAGAAAAAGCCAGCCGAATTTCGCAAAATGTTATCCGCATAACGGATGCCCCCTTTCTGCAAGTGCACGGCATGTAGGCAGCAGAAATCACTAGCGTCGCAGTCCAAAGGGTCAACAGGGCCAACTTGTTTGGCAACGGCCGTGGCTTACGATTTTTGGCTGAAATTTTTTAATTTTAGCTATTTACGTTACAGATTACGGATAAAAATATACTCATTTATGATTTTGGATGATACAGATGTTTGGCTTTTAACGTGTATATCGTTTAACTTGTAGACTCCGTCTTGAGAAAATACTTCGTTTGAAAGTTAGGTATTGTAGCAAAAGCTAAAAGCCGCCAGCTTCGAAGGAAAAGAACATGCCCTAAGTCCTCGCGCATCCATCTCTTTTACTTGCATCACCTTATATCTTGCGCAGGATAATAAATTATGAAGTTTTTGAAAAAGGGAGATTGGAGCATTTGCCCCATACATAAACATGGAATTTGATGATTTGTCATATTTGTCTTATTGACATGTGGGCCTTGGATCCACATGTCAATGAGACATCATAGGGTAAATCATCAAATGCAATAAAGGATGTGGCAAAAGATCAATTACCTCTTTGAAAAACTCAAGTCGAGTTGAACTGTACATGCTACTCCCTCTTTTTTACAATACAAATCCTCGACTAAACGATCATCAAATAGAGGAAAGAAGAACGCCTGCAAGATCTTGAAAAGATGAAGACTCTGTTTGGCATTGTGGTGGATTACAATAATCTTGTTTAGTTGAGCCGCTCGTGGATATTCTTGTGTTTGGCTAACTTTTTTATAATCAACTTGCAAATAGATGTATTATTGTGTTCCGGAACATTTGGGATGAAATGTGAGAGTGTAACCATCAGATAACAAAAATTATCTAACTTTGATCTAATTTACCAAACAAATTAATAGACTTTTATAACTCGCTTTTCACATCAGCTTATTTAACCCCGCTCGTTTCAGTTTCAGCTTCTGATTTCTGACTTTTGCAATATAAAATCATACATAATTAGAATAAGGACATAATAAAAATACAAAATATAATGAAGATTGTATCTTGATAATAGCTAGTGTGCATCTTAAAATCCACACATATATGTAAGTAGCCATCTGCATAGCAGAATTAGCAAAATTAGTGATAAAATCAGAAATTGATATTATTAATAGTTATAAAGATTGAAAAAGGTATACAACATACTATTAGTTAGGATTGAGTAGTAGTAGAAGTACAAGGCAATAGCATTCTATGAGATTTCATATTTTGAAAGCATTTTCTAATTCTATCATCATCAAGGCTTCTAAAAATCTCTCTATCAGTGTAGCATATCATCAAGTCACTAAACCACTTATCTGCTACTCTATTATGTAAATCAGTCTTGATAATATTCATTGCTGAAAAGACTCTCTCAACTGATGTCGTTGCAACTGAAAGGATCAGTGTTAGCTCGATGAGGCGATAGACTACCGGGTGCATGCAGGAAGCGTCAGCCGATGGGCCCACAGTGCAGTGGCATGGGGAGAACACCTCTCTCTCGGGCCCGAATGTCAACGCCATTACCTGAGCTGGTCAACGCCCTGTCCCCAGATACACACGCCTCTCACTTGCTGGCCACTCCGGATCGTCTGCCATGAAGATGCAACAGCAAATCAGAGGCGAAGATGTTTTGAACCGTCTCGTGCGACATTCGTGCTCGTCTCAATCCTCAACAGATCACTTTGAACCCATATCGACAAACACCAGTTGAGAAAGTGACCAAACAGTGCACCATTAACGACGCCGTTGCGTCGGTGAAACACAGGATATAATCCTTTTCACTTGCGCGGATGATCTGCTCCGCTTGTTTCAGCTTCAATATCTAGTTTTTAATTTACTATTTCTAAATTTCATCTTTTTTAACTCTTTTATTTTTTTCTCGTATTCGTCTGCAAAGTTTATGGTTGGTTAACATGTTTTCTCATTTTTAAATTTTTTAAATTAAATTGTATCAATAAAAATCATCTATAATTATAGTGTAAAATAAATCAGCTATAGTGTAATCGATAAACTATGAGACGGTTTATTTCAACAGAACTTATCTGAGTACCACCACCACCACCGACAAACCGAGGTCGCCACCACGCTCCGTCGCTCGCCGGGAGGGGGCCGAACGCTCACCGTATGCCACCCAAAGCAAACGTCTCGCCGAAAGGCAGGAAAAGGAGAGGCGAATTCTGCTGCAAGCCCCTCTGACAAAAACTCGACGACCCGGCCGGACAAAAGAATTCGGAGCATAGAAGCTGCGGCTGCAAATGGCTCACGGCAAAGTTTGTGCTCGCCTCAAAACCATGGACCCGCATGGCCGCGACGCCACGCCATGCCATGACGCCACCATGGCCTATAAAGCTTATCAAAATAGATTTTTTTTAAAAAAAATGACTTATCAATTGACCTATCTGTCATTCTTGTGTTTGTCACTCTGTCCCTTGCCTGGCTCTATATATACACGAAGCACGGCCCGTGTGATAACAACTTATGATTTCTCGTGAACAAATAAACATAATTATTTTTTATCACCGTTTTAAAGTGCTTTATCGAGATAACTTTTTAAAAATAGTTTATCGATTTATCAGTATCCAATTTATTTATATAATTGTTAACGCTAGGACTAAAAATCATAAATTATAACTACAAACCTTATGGAATAGTTTTTTTTTTTAAATGACTTATCAACTGGCCTATCTGTCATTCATATGTTTGTTACTCTGTCCCCCGTCTGGCTGTATCTAGCACCAGCCACGCGCCACAAAACCCAAGCAAAACGTCCCCAGAAACGCAGGCAAATATATAGGCGGCACGGCAGAAACAAAAACGCAAACACAGGAGCGGAGATGAGAGAGCTTCCCTAGGGATTGTGCGTATTAGGAAGAGACAAAACAAGGTAACAGGCGGCTAATCCGGATTGGGGTTGGGGCGCTAGCTACATGACCAGCCTTGCCATCAGGATCAGCACGCTCGTGCGCTCTCCCATGGCCGCCGCGGGCGCCGCGAAGAGTGTCCCTCCGCCGCAGCGGGCACTGTGGATCCAGGAGCAGCGGGTGGGCCGTGCGGGAATGGGTACTACGACGAGCGGAGGTTCGTGTTCTTCTAGCGGTGGGCGGGTGGGGGCAGGAGGAGGCCACGAGGCTGGTGGTGATCGTCGGCGCGACGGGCACCGGGAAGACGAAGCTGTCCATCGACGCCGCACAGGCGCTCGGCGGCGAGGTGGTGAACGCGGACAAGATCCAGCTCTACGCCGGCCTCGACGTCACCACCAACAAGGTGCTCGTCGCCGACCGCCGCGGCGTCCCGCACCACCTCCTCGGCGCCATCCGCCCCGAGGACGGCGAGCTCCCGGCCTCCTCCTTCCGGTCCATCGCCGCCGACACGGCCGCCGCGATCGCGGCGAGGCGGCGCGTGGCAGTCGTCGCTGGTGGGTCCAACTCCCTCATCCACGCCCTCCTCGCGGACCACTTCGACGCCTCCGCCGGGGACCCCTTCTCGCCCGCCGCCGCCGCGGATCGCTACCGCCCGGCGCTCCGGTTCCCGTGCTGCCTCCTCTGTGTCGACGTCGAGGAGGCGCTCCTTGCGGAGTACCTCGACCGCCGCGTGGACGACATGGTGGACGCCGGGATGGTCGAGGAGCTCCGCGAGTACTTCGCCACGACCACCGCCTCCGAGCGCGCCGCGCACGCCGGGCTGGGCAAGGCCATCGGCATCCCCGAGCTCAGCGACTACTTCGCCGGGCGCAAGAGCTTCGGAACCGCGATCGACGACATCAAGGCGAACACCCGGCTCCTGGCCGCCGCGCAGGTGTCCAAGATCCGCCGCATGGCCGACGCCTGGAGCTGGCCCGTCCACCGCCTCGACGCCTCCGGCACCGTCCGCGCGCGCCTCGCCGGCGTGGGCTCCACCGTCGAGTCCGCCACCTGGGAGCGCGACGTGCGCGGCCCAGGCCTCGCCGCCATCCGGAGCTTCCTGGCCGACCAGACACCGCGCAGCGACGACGCCAATGTCAAGGAGGCGGTGGAGAAGGAGGAGCCGCTGCTTCTGCGGTTGCCGCGGATGCAATGCTGCGACATGGTGGGGTGAGCTGCAGCTGCTGCTGTTACTTTTCTGGGCGGAGTTATTGAAGTTTCGGCACGAGGGGGCTTTTATGTTCGAGGGTTTTGGCCGCCGATTTTGAGGGTCCCGGCGGCGCCCTCTGACACTGGCCGGTGGGGTCAGAGAGCGCCTGGCACACAGACAGGAGAGAGTATAGAGAGAGAAGCTGCGCGTGTGGGAAGTTAATATTATTGCAGAGTTTGCGAATTCTTTCTTGGAGGGGGATTTCTTTTCTTCCTTCTTTGGTTCGTCTGTTTCCTAGCTGCACCACTAGCACTAATCCACTCCACTCTGCTCAAACTTCGAAATATATATATGAGTTCAGCCTAGAAAAGCCTTCTGCATTTTCGGTTTGGTTCTTAATTTGCATCGGATCACCTGCTCCATTTCTGAACTTTCTGAACCCGTTTGTTTCCTCCTACTAGTACGCATGAATTGGCTATGCCATGGTGGGTTCTTGGCATGTTCCGCTCCAGTTGGTTGTTTGCCGGGATGATTGGGCGTGTGGGGTTGGTGCCTGGTGTTCTTGCCGTTGCCAGCTAGGAAAACAGACACACTCAATTCCGGTTCCAACTTCTTTTCCTACCCCGTTTCCTCGTTGTTCTTACGCATGGCTTGCTGTGGACTCTGCTTGGTCTCTGGAGCCGGAGTACTAGTACTGTAACCTACTGTTGTCGTTCTACTGTTGTCGTTCTTCATTTTCCTGTTCTTATTTTTGGCCTCCCACTTGCATAGAAGCGGCTTTGTTACTTTTGGATTGCTATTAGATCTTTTTATCTTGTTTGGATGCTAGACAATCCACACTGGCCTTAAGGTTTTCACCGGGTCTTTTCTGGGTCTGAGAGACTGAGACCAAGGCTTATCAGGACTTTTTAGCATCGTTTTCATATGCAGACTCATTTCCAAATTTTTTGTTGGATTTCCTTTCTCAAAAAGAAAAAGAAAGGAGCATCCGTCATCTACTGTGACAGCGTGCTAGTGGTATACTCCAGTGTTTATGCACATGTACTCAGTGTCTTGCTGTAGTGCTATTACTGCAGTGAGTATACTATTGTCCTCTTACTGTCCAGCTGCAGTGAGGTATGCCAGTTTCCTGAATCAACAATGTTCAGGCAGGCAGCTCTTCCTCTCTCTGCAGACTCAGGGTGGAGCCATACCGCAACAAGATAGGCTTAGCTCGGGTGTGTAAAAATATCTAGTGTACATCCTTGGTAAATTCAGTCTAGTCTGAGTAATATTTTCTTGATCCAACATGAATAATCTAGATCATTTCACCACTAAGCCCAGGGCGTAAATAAATTCTGACGCCGCCACTGTGCAGACTGCAGCTAAAGAACAATCAAAGGAACCTACAAAGTACAGGCCTATGAAAACAAAGTCTTGGATTTTGTGTCTTGAGGAACCAATGCTCTCCAATGATTAGCACAAGAATAAGCAGCCATCATAGCACGTTGGAGCAAGGCACTAGAGTATGGACAACGCATGCACCCTTGACCGAAACAGATAAGAGGTTGGAACAGATACATATACAAATGGCGAGCATGCATGGAACAATGTAGAATTGCAAATCCCAGCACTTGAAAAATGTTGCCCGCACTGCGCTATACCTGTATCGCACTTCTGAAGCTCAAAACTTTTTTTTTTTTGCCATGTAAGATTCAACCTGAGCAGGTCTGAACAAGTATTGCTAAAAGGAGTAAAAAGAAGCTGCATACATGGAGAATAGGAGGTTGAATCAACAGATTTATACAGCTAGATGATGGTCGCATGGTTGACTACTTGTCTGCACAAACCGAAGAAAAATTGGTGTAATTTGTAATACAGGACAGCACAATGTCTGTGTGTAATGGGTGGCGATCAGCTAACCATGCGTCATGTACGGGCCAAGTGTAAATGGGCCAACTCAGCCCACCTATTTGTAACACCAATTCATTCATTTACTAGCAATCCATATAGATCGCATTAACAAAAACTGGTGACAGTTCGCCAACATGCGAGCAAGCTATTATGAAAATATAACGAAGGGAGATGCTCAAGACTATCAAATTACTTGAGACTAGAACAGCTACCATTTGACAGTGTATCAGCACAACCGTCTTGCTTTGACCACACGGGGATAATGGGCTAAGCCTCCTCATATAACATAGGAACAAAGGGCATAATCTTAGCATCCGTTCTATCTACCTCATCATTAGATTGATCAAGTGAATACAATTCTTGAATTGCTTGCCCGATCGGATCATGTAGACCTATTTTCCTCCAGGTGTTCAGCAGGATCCTCCCATCATCAGGATCAACAGCCGTCGGGCATTGATTCACTGCTTGCAGACACTGCTTGCAGACAAATTTGGACTGCACAACTGATTCAGCCGGGAGTCGGAGTAGTATTTCCTTAGCTGCCCTAGCCAGGGGAGATGAAGATGCTATCTCTTTCATCTGTTTTATGTACTGGAGCAAGGTTCTCTTTAAACAAACTGAATATTATATTAGAAGGCTCGTTTTGAGGAGACGTGTGTGTCTCCGTGGTTGAAAGGATGGTCTCTAGAGCTAGCAATAATCAACTTCTTTCCTGACCTGCAATTGCCAACAGAACGGATAGCTCTCACAGTCTGTGGCTCAAGTAAAACTCTTGCCATATGCCCTGACAAATCAATTCGATAGGCGGGTGGGAGCAGTGTCATAGGGCCAAGGGAGGAGGAGCGGCAGCAGGCAGGAGCGTCGACGCTGAGGATGCCAAGGAAGGAGGGGTGGTGGCGCCGGGCAGAGGTGGGAGCGGAGGACGACGGAGGCAGGGGCAAAGTGGGCGGTGGAGAAGGGAGATGGGCGGAGGAGGCGGGGATGGAAGGCAGGGATAGGCGGCGGTGACAGAAGCTTTATAGAAGCCGCTACAAGAAGCCAAACCCGTTCACCACCGCCGGTTGGAGCGGCTCCTCAAGCACATAGGAATACAGTATCTCCTTCCATGTAGGACTGAGGGAGACAAAAGTCTTAAACAAATATACTCGACCTGTTGCTTTCGACTGAAAATCCAATTGTCCAATGAGCGGGTTGATGAACACGGTACAATAGCAATACACCCACACCATGCCATCAACGCGATTACGTATGAATAACCACTCTGTTGCGCACTTGCAACGCCCATACCCTGCCCTGTTGTTCAAGCCGCAGGCATGACAGAAGGCCAGAAGAGGTGTACCACTTAACATCACTTTCCCCGAATATTATATGAATGAATCTAGTAGATATTTTAAACATGTAGAGTGGATATGCATGCGGATAGTTGCCAGTTTCAATGAGTCAGAAGACACAAATATGGAGACGTCACTCTAGTGGGACGTACACACACCGATTAAACAAAACAATTCTTCATGCGAGGAACAAAGTCTGCAGATACAGATGGCCCACCAAATAAGATAGCCTGTACCTGACATTTGATGTACACAGAAAATGCGGAAGGGCAACTTATACATACCTGAATTCTGCAAACAAGACTCATCAGCTCAGAAGTGCTGATTTGCCTGTCAAGAGTAGAAGTGCAGAACAGTAGCGTTACTTACTGAATAATAGAATCAAGAGTAGAAGTGCAGAACAGTAGCATTACTTACTGAATAATAGAAACCCCAGTAGACACAACATGGAAACCAATGAAGCAAATTATGTGCAACATGAAGCATAGTCAAGTCAATTATGTGAACGTGAAGCATTATCGAGTTTAAATCTTGATTCAACAAAAGCACTGCATAGAGAATGACCAGACGAACAAAATATGAATTACCAAGCTCAGCTACATTCTTGGAATACCAGGGGGTGATTCTCAAAACCAAAGAATCCAATATCACCAGCTCCCAGCATAATCGTGCATAAATTTGAGTAAAGCCTGATTCACCACAAAAATGTCATCCAATTATTCATGAAAACTGATAAACCAAATATTGGATTGCTAAGTGTGTAAGGACTTAAGGGCAAACAATATAATCAAGCAACATTTCTGCTCTTGCACACAAGTATTCAACCTGAGTTCCAAGTCAAACGATGAGCAGAAGTTCAACTCTTAATGAACGTAACAAATAGACACTGTTTTATTAAGCAGTGCCAGGACTTGTTGATTTGCATAAATCCATAGAGGCTTCATTCAATGGCTACTGAACATGGTACCTCCTCAGTAAAGCAAAATTGCAGATCAGACAAAAAAACAGATACAAGACAAAGAAACGAGTATTACATGAAAGCAAGAATGACATGCATAAACTTTCTTAGATACTAAAAAAAATGCAAGAACAAATGAACAGAACTGAAGCAAGACAACGAAAATGGATGAAGAATTCTAAAAGAAGACACTTATGCACATTACACGTAGAAGCAAGAGATTAAGACAGGATGCAAACATTTTCTAATAACCTGCTTCATTTCCTACCTGATTTATGCTTAGTAAGAAATTTTGAGGAGGCCATGTTTATTATTTCACCACAAGTACCATTACCTTCTCTTCCATTAGCCATGTCCCATTTTGAATATGATATATGTCCTACCAGAGTAAAAAAAACCTAACTTTTCGTCTGTCATGCAATGCAACTAATTATCTGTCTTCTGTCAATAAATTCAAAAGGCAATCATCAAGAAGCAAATAACACCCTAAAGAACACTTCAAAACCACAATGCCATATCATGTTCAACAAATTCTTTGGAGCAATCTAAAGCGAAAAACATTATTTCATATATTTTCTTAACGAAATTATTTCATAGATTAAACCATGTACATAACTGACAACTTCCGATCACAAAGCATAAACAGTACTTCCAACAATTCCCCATAAAACAGAAACCCCTATACAAAATCGCATCACAAACCTAACTTCCCATCCTCTAATCCAGAAGAACCAACATAATTATGGGCTGAACATGTTAGCCATCACAGGAAGAAAGCAAAAGATGGGAACATCTGAAAAGTTCCTCCCATTTGCAGCTTCACCACGGTGCCGATCACCTCTGCAAGAGGAAAACGCATGAAAAAAGGATCAACTTTGGGGAAAGAATACATGACCAATCGAATTGGAACGATATCTCACCTCCTCGATCTTGTACGAGTCAAGGTTCACGTCCGCGAGCGACAATCCCGGGTACAGCGTCTGCAATTCCAAACCAACCAACCAGAATTAAACACCGATACCCAAAATTACGCATCAGGAAATACATGTGAAGCTCCAATCCTTACATCTAGCTGGCGTTGCACGGCGCGCGGGCGCTTCTTGGGCCGGCGCGGCGGGCGCGTGCCACGGATGGCGTGGAAGTCCTCGGCGATCTCCTCCTTGGTCAGTGCGACGGAGAAGCCCCTCTTCCTCGCCTCCGCCAGTGGCGGCGCAGGCGACTGCTGCGCCTGCCCAGCCGCCGCCTTCCCCGCTCCCTCTGATCTCGACGCAGGCGGCGCAGCAGTGGCGGAGCGGCGGGTGCGGAGGTTCCAGGGCCGCGGAGGCTGAGACGCGCCGGCGGTGGCCGAGTCCTGGGGCTTCTCCTTCTCCGGCCATGGGGTGTCCGGGTGCGGAGGAGGGGAGGCGGAGGTGGACGCGGAGGCGCCGCTCTTCGAGCAGCGGAGGAGGCGGTGGGTGCCCCAGCTGAGCGTCGGGAAGGAGAAGCTGTGGAGACGGGTGCGGGTGGACGTCGCTGCAGGAGCCGGCGACGGAGACGGAGAAGCAGGAGGCGAGGATTTGGCCGCGGGGTGGTGGTCGGAGGCGGCGGCCATGAGGACCATGAGAGGTGGGTGCGGGCGGACAGGAGGAGCGGAAGGGAAGAGGAAGAAGGGAGGTGGGCGAGGGTGTGGGGGTGAGGTTTTTTAAAAGGGAAAAGGGTGGCCTTCGCTTCGATCTCCACCTCGGCGCTTCGTGAAATTCCGATGGGTGGATGGGCGCTGCCGCGGTGGGGCGGTTCTTTGGTGTTCCGGCCCGCGATTTTGGTGGCGTTGCTGCGCCTGCAGACGGCACGGTGCCCGCGGCCGGGAGACTGCGACCGTGGGACGGGCGGGTCGACGTGAGCGTATGCTGTGTTGCTGTATGCGTGTGCCGCGTCCTGACCCGCGGAGGGTTGGCGCGCCCTCCGTCTTCGAGCGGGATTCTCTAACTCAGAGAGCGTTACTTAGTTTCTCTAAATCATTCACCTCATTAGATGAACGGTTCAGATTCTACTTTTTTAGTTTTAATTTTTTACTTTTACTTTTTAGTTTTTTATTTTCATTTTTTTCTAGATTTTTTATATTTCTTTATATTATCTGTGTTAAAATAATTTATTTTTAAAAAAATATGTTATTTTAACACAGATAATATGTTACTTTTTGTTTTACTTTTTTGAGTTGTTTTGCCTTTGCTTCCCCCTCCCCTTTTTCCTTTCCATTCTCTGTAGGAATATAACGATATTTTTATTTTTTATTTTTCTTATTTTACTTTAATTGGAAGACTAAAAAAAGGTAATATTTACAATACAATTTTAGTCAACAGTCAACAACCACAGACGGAAACCATAAATTCCAGCCGTTTGGAGCCACAGTGCAATTTTATGTCGCAACGGTGATGTTGAAGTCAGGCTAGAGAAAACATCGCTATGATGCACCGTTCCCTGGGTAGAGGTAACCATGAAGTGTGATACACGTAGTAGTATCAGCAATGACACAACATTGGTTTCGAAAGAGCAAGTGCTGGTATACTTTTTAAACAGCAACACATGCCACGCCAAGGAGCAACATCAACAAAAAAAAAAATATTTGAAACAAGCCACTAGGAAGTTTAAACTTTTTGTGGTGACCACTGGGTTAAAGATGAAAATCACTCAACGACAAATAGTATCAGCAATTACGAGTGGGTTAATAAAGAAGCTTTTTCCAATAAGTTTAATTTAACTGTAATAAGTTAGCAAACAAAAAAAATAAAAGGTGGGTTCTTTTGAGCTGTAGCTTATGGTTTTTAGCCTATAACTTATGATTTTTTTTGTGTTCGCGAGACAGTGCGAAGAGAGAGACAGTCGCATGCAATTTTGGCCGGTATAGTTGAAGTCGGTATAGTGTCTACCACAATTGATTTATAGACCCCGCCTTAAAAGACGCACCGTTTAAAACCTAGTTAATGTAGCAAAAGTGAAAAGCAAAAACCACAAGTCGGATCGAACGCACCCAAATAATAGAAGTCCGAGGTGTAGGCTAAAAGTTGCAAGGATCTTAGCTTAAGTAACGCTAAAGATAAAGCGACGACAGGTGAAATCCACGTCATACATCTTTCAAGGATTATGATGACCCGTGTCATTACTAAAGGGTAATAACATTAGTCAATGAATTATTATTCGTTTGTTCGATAGAACACCACTTCAATAAATGATAAACTCATCAGAGTGTTACAACATAACACTAATTAGAGATGGTACAACATTATTACAATACCATTGCCACACAGGGCTTCTATCTGAAACAGGACTTAACAAATTCTGCTCGAATATTCTAATATTGGAAAGGAGATGATTTTATTAATAATTATGTAAATACTAAGACCGAAAGATAGCTACACCCTAGACTTAGATTCACCGAAATTACACCCGACCGTCGCCTACTCATTCCGACCTCTATACAAGGCATCTGTCTCATATGCGTTATACTTCAGGCCAAGCTCGCTTTCTTCAGTGTAGTTGCCCTCAATGTACCTCCATATAAACATGTAGATCGTCGTATTGCCTCATCTCTAACGAGGGTTAATAGCAAATGTGAGTACAAAAGTATTCCGCAAGCATTAATAGCAACATGCAATTTCCATGCCAACAATTCCTCCTCTCAACAATTCCTCCTCGCATTAAGAGAAAAGTTGACCACGACGCGGTTGTAGATGAAACCTTAAGCGTTTACGACTAAGGAGTGGTCGGACAAAGTCTCCGACCACGAGGTGATCGGACGGGCGTCTACGACCACGAGGTGGTCGGACAGAGTCACGGAGGCTCGACAAGCTATGGCTGGCGGTCGGAGCCTGTCTTTACCGTGCACGGAGGCCGACTCCCTGGTGTCCGACGACGAGAAACGCTGCTCCACCTCTGTAGGTCGGGGCCGATCTACATCACGCACGGAGGCCGACTCCCTAGTGTCCGGCAACGAGAAACGCCGCTCCACCACTGTAGGTACGATGGGGCAGCCACCAAAAATAGCCCCGGATGTGGTAGCATCTAGGTGCTCGCGGCACGAGCACTCTAGTGGTAGCCTTCTCTAGCGCCTTCCCTTGCGCCGCTTCTATGCGGTCCCCACGGATGACGTAAACTATTGTTGCATAGGTACAACCGTGGGTACATGATACCTTTCTCCATGGGAGGCATAATACCTTTCTCCATGAGTGGATCTGCCCCCTCTCAAACCTCTCTTAGGGGCTTATATACATGAATGGAATATGATGAGAAATTCACATCCCACTTTTTAATAATTACAAAATGTGAGTGTACATTAGCACATTCTAGGTGCAAGTAGGACTGTTCGTTCGGTTTTTTCGGTTTATACGGTTCGGTAAATACGGTTTGATCGGTAAATACGGTTTTAGTAATTCGGGAAATACGGTATTTTTTAGAATACGGTGTGGTATCGGTAAATACCATCTTATTTCGGTACGGTATCGGTTAATACCAATTTTACCAAAGTTTGCGCGAATTGCTAAACGTTAATCTCATCTCCAAGACTCCAAATCAGAAATCAAAATCAGCATGCATCAGAAATAATAAATGAGTAGTACTGAGAAGTTAATATCAGAGCATGCATCAGGAACCAAAAAACAAAACAGCAACAGAAATCTGCATACAAGTATCAAGTGTTCGGTGGTCAATGTCTGCTGTAGAAAGAAAAAATATGGAGAATAATTAGATATTCTCAAAGCTCAGTGAGTGGCCATTCATTTCAACACAGTTGATACAAATTTAGTTTACCAGTGTGCATATGTAGAAACAGAAGTATAGAATATTTATACTGACAAAAACTTTATAGCCTTGATGTACATCAAGTCTCAGATAAAAGTACAAGGGCCTTTTGTTGTTGGAGATCTTGAGTAAACTCCTCTAATTAGTTGTATGTTTGTTTGACTCTTTAGTGTCAAGTAACTACAATATCTTACACAACACATCCACCTTGGCATTTCAATAAGCACCTTGCGCACATAAGAACCCCAAATTATTTCAGGAAGAGAGATTTACCTTTCTGCTCTAGACGAGGAGGTAGGTCTGCAAGGAGTCCAGTGACAGCATAAAGTCAGAGATGACAAATAAAATCGGTGGAAGCACTTCACACATTTTAGGAGTAATACACATGCGTAAAGAATTATTGGAGAACTCTAGTTAAAATGTGTGAAGTGTGAACAACTAAAGTTAAAATCGGTGGAAGCACTTCACAAATTTTACTCAGCAATTTCAGAGCACATGAGTATTAGTACAACACTATAGCAAGTATTAGTAAATACCAATCATGTAGACATTCCATCAAGCACATGGTATGCAGCCCTCAGCATCCTCAGTTTCATCGATTGGGGGAGGTGGACGAGCTACTTCCGAGTGCATGAGGAGAAGAACAAAAAGAAGACCTTTTATTCGTCGGTGATCTCCCTGGAGAGCTCCTCCACCTGTCTCCTGACCTCGCGCACGTAGAAGTCCATTCACGCCGGTGAGGAAGCGGCATTAGCGGCCGAAGGAGGTGGTTGCGTCAGATCTGCGAGTGGAGGCGACGGCGCGGGATGTGCTCGAGAAGGCGTCTGAAGGGGGAAGCGGCGCCGGATCTGCACGGGGAAACGGTTGAACGGAGAGGAGGCACCCAATCGACGCGGGAGGCTGTGCCGGCTAGGGTTGATACTGCTCCCGTCGGGTCGTCGGTGGCTGGTGCTGGTGGGCTGAGACCGCAGACGCCGTCTCCGAGTTGATTTAAGTCATGGGCTGTTCGGTTTTATCGGTTAATTCGGTTTTTCCTCGGTTTATACCGAAAAAACCGAATCAGTGAAATACCACTTTTCCAAATACCGAACCGAATACCGAATACCGGTCAAACCGAGTTGACCGGTTCGGTTCGGTTTTTTCGGTACGGTTTTTTCGGTTCGGTGTGAAACTGCACAGTCCTAGGTGCAAGGCCCAATCACAGAGAGTTAGGCTACCTCTACAACAGTTACCCTTTTTGTGAGGTTTTACTGTACTTTGCTTTTACAAAACACTGTGGTTGATCGCCGGTTTATGGATCATCACTAAGTTAATTGTTGATTAAAGTTTAATGAAAATACGGGTCGTTTCAAGGATATATCCCTTTTAATTATCATCTTTACAAGTTCTACGTGAAACACATAGTAGCCTTTCGGACCCTTTTTTTCTTTCTTTTTATGAAAGTGGATTACATCGGCAACACACGTGCCACCCCGCTTGACGCACATAGCACGACCGAAAAACATATAAAAGCATACTAATAAATACAGTTTCTGGGATTTAAATTCGTGACCTCAATCTATCCGGAAGATTTGCTCTAATTAACTAGCCTACCTGTGTATGCACAGCCATCGGATCATAATCCAACATTCCCCGTGACTCGAACAACGGAGAATACGAGGTCACGCGATGCAATCGACCCGCTGCAGTGGCGGTACCAAGATTTTAACCATAAAGGTGTAAACTTAAAGACACATAGTAATTATAAATAAAGAGAAGTAATTATAAACATAACAAAGTTTCTTCAGTCTAACAAGTATGAGCTTAAAGTAATACAAGAACTATTACTCACATCAGAAAGTAAACCGAACTAAAACAAGAAGCTACTACAATATTGCTAGATTCTCCTGTGCTTAGCCTTCATGAACCTCAAATAACAAATACTTACGCTATTCTCCATCAAGATCAGTAATCAGGTACCAATGTATCATAGATACATTGGTGTTATGGTAATCAGGCATTTGTACAGTAAAAAGTACATACAACCCATGTTCTTGAAAAAGAAGTTAGCACCTGATGAATCATCTTCACTCTGCCTTCCTAGTTCCTAGCTATGAGCAGCATTGAACCAAATACAAGATAATTAGATAAAACAAAGGCTAACTTCTAAGCTCTGCTAACTCAGCAAGCTTAGTTGAGATCTTATTTCAATCTTCAGATTTGAGAACTAAGAACAGAGTTATATTAATACACTGAGTCATTGTAGTTTCGTCCCTCGTATTTCATATTTGACTTATTTGATAACAGAGTTACACTACACAGAGCTACATTTGAGAATAAACATAAACTATGTCGATACCTGTTGCCTATTGGGTCTAATAGAGTAATGGACTGCTAGAAATATGTATAGTGTATAGAGTATATGTAGTATATACTTTGTATATTAGAGAATATATACCGGATTTTTCAATAAAAATTCTAGAGGTGCACCTGTTCCCATGTATATACTCTCCCTCCGCCACTGCCCGCCTGGAAACGACCCGCCGGAATCCGCGGAGCAACCGAGCCGAGCTCTCGCAGGCAGCACGCCGGCCGGAGTCGAGCCCAAACCCGAAAGGAAGCCAAACCACAGCATTTGCTCGCCTCGCTCGCCAATTTCGCCCACCTCCTCCCCAAGGCTTCCTCTCTAATCCGATCGAAGAAGAGACGAAGAAAAATCGATAACAAGGAGGCGAGTACGCTATATATAGACAACACATGCAATTGCAAACCTAGCTGCTCTGCAAGACTGCAACACACGACACACATTTGCTGCCTCTTCAATCCCCCTCTTTTTGTTGCCTCGCCAGGCCGAACCAATGGAGTCCTCGCAGGCGACGATGGCCCAGCCGCCCGCAGCAATGCCGGCGGTGCCCGCGTCCTCGTCGCGATCGAGGGACCCCCGCCTCTTCGGCAATTTCGACCTCCCCACAGGCTGGGGGTGCCGCAGGCCCATGGCCTTCTGCAAGGACCTTGACGTCCTCGTCTCCGAATCCAACGCCGCCGCCGCCGCCGCAGATCCCCAACCCAGCAGCTCCCGATCGCCGCAGAAAGGAGCTGTGCCGGCGCCTCAGGAAGCTCCACGGAAGCAGTGGAACCTGAGGGACCGGAAGGCCGGGCGGGACTTCGCGGAGGACGCGGGGAAGCACAAGAAGATGTGGAACATGGACGCCGGCGGCGGCGGCAGGAAGAGCCGCGGGTTCTCGATGGAGCTGGCGCGGCAGGAGATCGAGGCGGACTTCCTCGCCATCACCGGCCGGAAGCCGCCGCGCCGGCCGAAGAAGTATCCCAAGAGCGTCCAGCGCCAAATCGACGTGCGTACGCAGACACAAACGAAGCAATACTAATCCTGAATTCTTGGTTGCGTTCGCAAAATCCTTTTCAGTTCTTCGATTACTGATCAGTTCGTGCTTTATCTTCTCTTGCGCCGCAGACGCTTTGCCCTGGCAGCTCGCTACCGGAGGTGAGCCGTGATCGGTACAAGGTGAACGAGGTATGCATAAAAACCCGACCTTTGATCCCTTAAGCTCTTATTTGGGATGGTTCGGACGTTGATTCTATTCTGAATTGGTGCAGAAAGGGGGATTCTGAGTTGCTCTCCGGGGGAGGAGATGGATTTCCGAGGAGCACGATCGAGCATTGGCTCATCGGAGTTAGCAGAAGAGAGATTCAGGGTTAATCGTTTCAGTTTGTCGATACCTATGCAATTGATCATGTATGTCAACCCCATATCCTATGTATGTTGGGTTTTTTTTATATATTTATTGGGGTTTGCTTTTTTGCTTGCCCTGAAGTCGGATACTCTTGTTCTTTGTATGTGCCTAGTGCGGGAACAAATTTTGCAGAAGAACCTCAAATCTTCTGTCTGTGAGAAATATAATCATAGATTCTTCATCAATTCTTGATGGCATGTACTAATCATCGGCATTGGTTTCAACCCGGTACTTTTGTGTTGCATCTTGATTTGCACTCTGCAGTTCCTAGCTAGTACCCTACTCTGTTTCTGTTATGTGGTGACTTTGTTTGCCACAAACATATCTCCAGCACTTCATCGTCTGTCAGAGAGAAAAACACTGTCATTCCCTGTCTTATCAATGTCAGGAATTGCTTAGGTGTTTTTGGGCTGAAATAAGTTGGTTTATAATTAAAATTGCACTGTAGCTGACTAAAACTGTATTGTAACTTATGGTGGCTTATTTAGCGTAACTAAATTTTAAAAAACTAAAAAAAACAAGTTAGTTCATCACGGACAACACAAACGAATATGAGGAAAAAAGAACTAGCAAAAAAGCTTAAAAAAACAAAAAATTATAAATAGTAAAAAATAAGCAAAAAATCAGAAGCTCAAACCGAAATTAGTAGCGTGGTTACAGTTAGCTTCGGCAATCCCTCCAACAGGTTTTAGAGAGCATCTTGTTGCTTTTATGTAAGCAACATCCAGGGGCGGAGCCGGCCCCATATTGGGAGCATGGGCAGATGACTGGCCGTCCTGGGAATCGCTGCTGGTCAGGCTCGCCACCCGCTATTGGGCTGTTCTAGAAATCGCTAAGGTGTCAGGTGATGCTCACCAAGTCACCAGCGAGTCTGGGCAGCTGCTCAGGGTCGCAGGGCCTCGGTTCCACCGCTGGCAACATCTGGTTATTTTGCCGTTCACTCTAGACTGATCAATCTGTTTGAGGAGGCAGATGATAGAAATGCAGAAATAGACAACCAAAATCACTTGACAATGGAACCTTTCCAAAGTCCAGATTTGAACCAACTGAAAGCCATGACCATTTTGACTGATGTGATGCACTGCTCAGAAAATATACTGATCTATACATATATACGGTCCATGTAAGTCTCAGTTGCTTTGCAGTGTTATTTTCTGCCATACGTGGGTCTCCATGGACAATTTTACTCCCGGTTCGCCGCCTCTCTTGCACGTGTTATCACCACGTAGTTGATCGCCAAAGAAGGCAAGCTTCGGACGATACCCATTGGCCGACGCTTTTACACCAGGGGCAGAGAGAATCTGCGAGCTCAAGCGCGACAGCGCCACACCTCACGCCTGACCTCCTCATGTACGTCCCTTTTTTTCTTTTCTTTAACCCTCCTTTTTGGACAGCCAGATTAAACAAGCCGTTCTCCTAGTCAAAATGCACGGTGGCCGCCTCATTATCCCTAGTCCGATCGAAGGGAACACCGTAAATTTGTGTGGCCTTCGCTGCCAAGATTCTGAGGGTGTGCAACAGTCCAAGGAATGAACTTGCAACACCAGTTCTTCTGAGGTTAAAACCATCATTTGTTTTCTGATCGACGTCTCGATTTAAAGATAGTAGTACTCGACGTACCCCGTGAGCGTTGTTCAGGCTACTGTTTCATCGGCTCCAGTGAGCGCAATTAACTGCTCGAGTTAACACTGGAAGCAAGTATCATCCACTCATCATCGTGGTAGGTCAAAGGCAAGGGAAGCTTTTGAACAACAGTAGGATCGGAGACGAGTTGCGGCCAGCGGCACGGGCACGGCTGGCCGTGGTCGGTGGGGACGGCGCGCGCCCGCCCGCTCGTCCCGCCGCTCCGGCGTAAAGAGAGAGAGAGACCAGGTCCAGGAACACAGGACGGCCCCCTGAACGGCGGAAATCCAAGGCGATGGATGATCCACCGCGTACGAGGAGGAGCCGTGCTGCTGCATGGACGCTCCCTGCTCGGTGGACCCGCCTCCCCCCTCTCGCCCGAGACTCACGGACATCGGTACGCCGGCTTCCACGCCCGTTTGGTGGACGCTCCCTTTTCCGTGGAGCACCGCGCTGCCGCCGCACACACTGTATGTGACAACTGGGGTCGCATATTAGCAGGGACCCACAGGTCTGCGGGAAATATATGGGCGGAGGCAGTTGGCGTTTAGGGCATAAACCTCCGCTGCGCGAGTCCTGGCTGGAGAATTACCAGGCCGCCCCTCCCGCACGCACCACACCACCCCTCTGCGACCGTAACAAAACGCGAGGGAGACCCCACCGCCTGTGGCCTCAGAAACCTCTCTCTTGTCTTTCGTCTCTCCTGGCTGCCTCGCCCGGGGAAGCGACCGTCTCTCCACACCGCCGGCGCCGCCGCCTCCGCGAACCGATCCGTTGCCTATGGCAGCGACGGCAGATCCGCGGGCGAAGCCTCCCGCCGCGCCGTCCACGCACCACCTCGAGCCGTGGGCGCATCAGCAGCCACCTCCCGCCCACCGCATGCCCGTCCTCCCGCCGTAGCTTCACCCGCGGGTGGAGCCTCGGCCGCCCGTGATCGCCGCCGCTCGTCGTCCCACCGTCGGGGCGGCGCCGACCCGCAGCCCAAGTCGTCGGCGAGGTGCCCCATGAGGGCGGGATCGAGGAGCCCGGGCCAAGCTCATGGGCCACCTGCGCGACGCCGCCGACCGTCTCCGCGTGCCCCAGCCTAGTCCCCCGCCACCGCCGCCGAAGCCTGTTAGCCGAACGCCGGAGTCGGAGCCCGAGCCCGAGCCCGAGCTCAGGGCGCCGCCGCCCCAGAAGCAACCGCAGGTGGACGTCGCTGCGAAGCCGTGGAAACTGCGGGAGCGGACGAGGCGGCGCCCGGCCGCCAGGACGTCGTGGGCTGGGGCGGCGCCGTCGTCGTCGAGGCGCCGCAAGCGTGCCCCGTTCTCGGTGTCGCTGACGCCGGAGGAGATCGAGCAGGACATCTACGCGCTTACCGGCGCCCGGCCGCGGCGGCGGCCGAGGAAGCGGCCGCGCGTCGTACAACGGCAGCTCGATGTAAGGCGAATTCCCCATACTGCCCCTCCCCTCCAAACCACTTAATCGATTAATTAGTTACTCGATTACCCTTTTATTTATCCCCTCGATGCGCTTTAAGCTTACTTAGGAGTAATTAATATCTTAACATAATTGTTGTGTGCAAGAATGATACTCATCAATCGTGTGCGGTGCTTGTGTTGTGCAGTTGTTGTTCCCCGGGCTATGGCTGACCGAGATCACCGCCGACGCCTACAGAGTGCCAGACAACTAGCTCGATCCGGCCGGCGCCGCCAGTAGCCAACCTCCAAGTCCAACCAACCTCATCGCGCCGCGTCGCAGCTCATGAGCCGCACCCAACTTTATAACTGGGTTTAGTCGCGTCGAGCCGGTAGGTGCCCCGTGCTTGTCATGTCCTCAGTTAGGGTTTTCCTACTATTTACTTCTTCTTCGCCGTATGTTCTGTTCTCTCGCTCTCTACTTTGTACAGTGGTGTGCTTGTAATCTACTCATTCATCCTAGTACTCAAGTCTCCCGTTATCCTTCAGTCTTCAGTTGCAGCCTGTGCAGCTGTGCTATATATGCTCTGCTTGCTGTTGCTGCGCGAGTTGCGATCCGGTCTGTGTTTTCTTGGGGGCTACCCAATGGGTGCGGCCGTGTTTGCTTATATCTGGAGATAGAGAGAGGGAAGGAAATTATATGGGATTAGGTCCTAAACCCCCTCTTTAAATATCCTATCTCAGATTTTTGACACCTAGTCAATACCAATCTCAAAGCAGTCTATTTCTTCTCTTCTCCATCCCCATGTCTTCTCTACTAGTCTCTTTTCCCAGCCCCAGCACGCCACACGCCACGCTATCATCCGCTGCGCCGTGTCGGCCCTGAGCATCGCCGCGCGGCCTCACGCCACCGCGAGCCTCCCCGGCTCACATCATCGCCGTTGCGTGCTCGTCGGCAAGGGCGGAACTAGAATAAAAATGATCAAGGTTCACTATTTCATCATATATATAACAATATATATAATTTTTAAGCAATATTATCCTACATAGTAATGTGTCCGGTAATTTTTAGCATTACTACTTCAACATAACTGATGGCAATGTATGATGATAAAGAAATAGTGATCAAATTGCTTGCCAAAATGAAAAGGCTCAACAAAAATATTGGTTAATTTCAGTAAACTGAAGGAGTTAAGTACAAAATCATATACACAAGTTGGTTTGCATCGGCAAAATATATCATATGACCTCAACGGCCTATAAAAACGAAACAAAATTACTTAGAATTTTCAAGTAAAAAACTATAAGTAAATGCATTAAGTTGTAGTAGTTACATTCTTTCAAGTTCATACAGCAACGAACCAAGATATCATTAGTAATCTTCTTCAATTTTTGTTTCTTCGCATAGCAAATAAGTCTATCATTCATGAAATCATCACCAATTAATTAAAAAAGTCAATTAGATATTTCTATGTTCAATAGGTCAAGAATAATATAATATAAAAATACATCAAGTGGCTTACTTACTTGATATTGTAGTCAAATACTAATTTTGTCTCTCATTTGCAATAAGTTAGGCCGGTATTCCAAAAAACCTAAAATAAAACCCTAAATCTTAACTCTATAATTCGACAAAATCAATCAGCAATCATTACATTGAAACCCTAACTTACCAATTTAGTCCCTATTTTTGAAACAAATTGGAAGAATTGAGTGGGTAAAATACATATTGATTTGGTGGGTCTAAGCTTCCTTCAGTTGGTAAGGCGCGAGGCAATAGGGACCAGACGGCGCCATGGCGAAATGGCAAGCGTGGCTGGCTAGTGGCGCAGATTTCTCTCGTTCTCTGGTGATCGATCGCTGCCTAGCTGGTGAGGCTGTCTGGCGGATGTGGTGTGCATCTCCTGGGCAATCGTGCGAGACGAATAGGCGTCGAGGCCTACTACGAAGTGACGCGCTTAGAGATCGATCAAATGGACATCATATCCTGTTACGGTCCTCCTTCTTGGGATAGTCAATGGCTAGCTCAGTCTGTTGTAGTTGCCTTATACGCTGACGGACGACGGAGGCTTTTCGTGGACTATTGCTAGCTACTGAGATTTTAGGCTTTCTGGTGATTGCTGCTCCCTTCATCGGGTTTCAAAGAATAGACTGGGTGCATCGAATTTGGGCTGGGGGTTCACACATAAGCTAGAGGTGCTCATCTCTACTAAAAAGGTTTTTGGACCCGGTGTCCTATGACACCAGAAGAGCCAATGTGGCTCCGTCCCTACTCGTCGAACTCCACCGCCACCACATGCTCGCCGGTGCGTGCTCACCAGACGCCGTTGTATCCTTGTGGTTGTCGGCGTGTGCTTGGTGGGTAGCAAGCCGAATCCTCGTTATCGCACGTTGTGTTGTCATCCGCCGCGCCGTGCCCCGCCCGTCGTGAGCCTCGCCGCGAGCTCGCGCCACCGCGTGCTCATCGGACTCCACCGCTACCACACGCCGCCGATGCGCGCCGCCGGACATCGCTACATCCTTGTGCTCGTCGGTGCGTGCTCGGCGGGCAAGCAAGCGGGCGACGCACCACGAGTGCGGCGGGTGGAGGTCGCATGGGGCGCATGGCGTGGCCAGCGCAGGGCACGGTGAGGCTCACGGTGGTGGGAGGCCGCGCGGCGAGGCACATGTGGATGGAGAAGAAGATGAGAATGGAGAAGAGAAGAGATATATTGCTTTGAGATTGATGTTAGCTAAGTGTCATGATCTAAGATAGGCCTTTAAAGAGGGGGTTTAGGGTCCAACCTATAGAATTTCCTTCCGAGAGAGAGGAAGCAGTAGTTGGGAATTGGAAGAATTAGGCCCGTTCAAAATAGGTTTTGGTTTCTAGTTTCTTAGCTTTCAGTAGCCGTTTTGAATACGTTGGCTTCTTAACGTGATATTTTACTTTTTTTTCTTTGCATTGTCCGTACAGATATAACAATTATATCTATTTTTTTCTTTATTTTTGTTTAATTGAATGTCTCGGCCAAGAGTTGAGTTCTTTTGGACTGTGATTTATGACTTAAAATTTTGAATTATGGTTATGCGCGAGCGATAATACGCAGAGAAAAATAGTCGCATACGATTTTGGCTGGTACAGCTGAATTCAATACACTTTTTACTATAATCCTTTATGTTGACCTCGCCTTAAAAGCACACCGTTTGAAAACTAGTTACTATAGCATAAGCTGTAAGAGCACGTACAATGCAAACACTTAGAGATATGCTTAGCAATTAAAAACTGGTTTTTCTTGCCACATAGGATAGGTAATGCTCTTATTTTAAAGCATCGATTCTTAAATAAGCATCGGTACTTAACATATGCTTATATGTATAACTATATCTAATTAAAAGATAATATAACATCTAAGAGTTAATATATAGCATGTCTGCAGTGCATATATAGCACTGCTCACGCTGAGTCGTGCGTGCTCTTTCTTAATTTAATTTCTTTGGTTTGGTCGAAACAACGCGCCATCTATCATGAAAGCCCGTAGCATGAGCCGGACATGGACAGCGTCACTCACACACACACGGACACGCGGTCGCACCACACGTCCGTGTCTTCGATGGACAAATGCGACGAACCCGTACATGATACGTTAATTACACACGTCTTATAAAACGAAAGCAAGAAATCTCACGAAGTATAGGTACACGTTTTAATTGAACACTCACACCGTCACACGTACATGTACTCTAAAGAAGAACTATTCACTAGACATTTCCTCCGAAATGAGACGCGTTGGTTTCGAACCCAGGGATGGCCCGCCTGCTCGGTCGGAGAGCTCGCTTGGCGGAGAGATACGTGCAGACCTGGCGTGGCCTCGGGCCCACTTGTGAATCTTACAAGCCCACTTTCTCGCAGGCTTTAAGGCTGCAGGCCCGCTCGTCCACGCCGTTCGAACAGCAGAGCGCCCGGTAGTTGGTCTGGCGCCTCGAGGCCGGCTAATCCGCTGATCGGAGATCCAACGGTCGGCATGTAGGTACAGCATGATGGGTTAAGATTTGAATGCCATTTCACTTGGATGGCTTACGGTTTTTCGACCGGACGAACGTGCTTACATGTCCGTCCCGAACACGTACGATATCCCTTCATTAGTTGATTACCTACGTGAAGCCCTTTTGATCGGGTCCGAAGCCGTCGGATGTCAAAATGCACCGGTGAAGAAGCGTTGCGTCTTAGAAGAGAGCAAATGCGAAAGTAGAATCAACAAGCAAAAACGGGAATATCGGCTTGAGTAACAAAAATATATGTCTCGAAAACCTAAGGTTTTATCCGTAAGGTTCACCACGGAGTTTGTTTGGTTGCTTGCATTGTATGGTTATAGCATATGTGTTTTATATGGTAAAAGGATCGGTTGCTACAATCTATATGTGTGGAATGTATCGTGACCTGATTGAGGAAATCCGCTGAGTTTGAGTCATGCCGATGAGCTGATCATTCCGATCCGCTCCAAACGATTTTAATTTTTAATTTTTGATTTATTTTTTATTTTTTATTTATTTAAACTAGAAGCCTACTCAAGATTTAGCCGAGCCTAGATCTAAACTTAGATCCTAACTCAGATTTACTTAAGCTAGACTTGAGCTTCTACTAAGTTTGAGCTTAAAAAGTTAGGCTCAATTAAGATCGACTCATTTATAGCCTTAATTGGGATTACCCAGTCATGAATGGGGTCAGGTTGGCGACTCATTGGCAAATATATAACTTATGACATCGCCACATACACAGTATATATGTTAGTACCTTGCACGGCAACTTGCTGTCAACAACAACAAAAAAAAAAAAATCAGCTCAGATGGCTAGCAGTGCTGTCGAAAGTGTAGCCTGCCCGAGTTCGAACCCAATGCACCTCACCTAAATAAATTAGAAATAGGGTACACGCGTGTACGCGCTCAATGGAAAGCGCATGTTCGTACTTCATGAGGCCTGTGCATTCATAAAGATTCTCAGTATATGTGTGCATGTGCGTGGTGTGAGTGAGATATGAGTTTAGTGGGTATCTTCCTCGTACCCTTTCAAAAAACAAAAATGAGAAACCTTGAGCTCTGCTTAAGGACATTCTTATTGACTTTTACTGTTAATTTTTGACTATGATTTATGATTTTTTGGCTGGAAAACGAAAAATAGTAGCTGAAAGAAGTGGCTTATAAAAGGAGAATATAAATGGTATAAAAAATGAGAGATAAATGCGTGCACGTGATGGAGCGAGAAAAATGAGGTGGGTAATGCACCCATCTTGACATGGGACGGTAGCAAAAGTAGTGAAGAATCTGTTTTAAAAACCGAATATTCATATTCCCTTTTTTAACTTTTCTAAATCTGATAAAAACAGTATCTCAGATGCGAAGCTTTGCGACGTCGCCGCTTCTTCGTGTACCGTGGGGCTGCACAAGTTGCGCTCCGCCTGGATCGGTACGTGCGCCACACGAGATCGGGGCCGGCTCGGCCGACGATTCCTTCTCGCGTTCGCGCGCTGCGGTTTTTCGTTCTCTTTTCCGGGTCAAAAAATAAGGCGGAGGTCGTCACCGGCACGGCAGACAGCGTGTGGCTTCGACTCTGCTGAGTTGACGGCGAGGTGTGCGAAACGTGGCTCCAAGCAAAAACGGGACGGGCTGGGCCTAACGCACCGTTGCTTGTGGACTATTGGTGAGCTGGGCTGGCTTGTCTGTAACTGTGGATACTAGTCCTCTCAGTTCCTTCTTTCTGGGCCGTCAAGGAGCTCCTAAATGCTTTCTGGCCCGTTTTACTGGCTGAGTTTAGAAGGTGCACACCCATTACATTATGGGCTCTGGATTTGTACATGTGGTACGTACTATTCGAACTGTACAGGCGACAAGTAATAACTGACCAGATTCTTGTGCACCAGCACGGTTACCTAATATCTACTACTTTAAAATATGACTTGTTGATAATATATTCGATCTCCCTCTCATCACCTCCCTACGCGTGCAGGGCTCCTGCTCGAACTAGTCCTGACGGTGACGGCCAGACCGTTGCCTACAAACCGATCAAACCGGGGATCAGAATGGGGTGCGGTCTAACCGACTCTCTTATTTCAGAACTAAAAATTCAACCGGAGGCACTGTAATTTTTGATGCAACTCCAAAAATACAAACCCAAATGATATAAAAATTTACAGACACTTTGCTTAGAATCTCAAAAACATATTCATATAAGGATTGCAAGAATCCATAACAAAGAACATACCTTTTTTCAAAAACAAACAAGATTGTATCAAAACCGGGCAAAAAATAAAAATAGTGAATACAACTTACTCATAGGTGAATGATGTCCAAGATAGCTCTAAATATATTTTCACATGTCACAGCAAGTAAGAGCATCCCAAAAATCGAGATAAAAATAACTGGATCAAGAAATCACTCGAGAGGGTCAAATCCAAACAAAAACGGGTAATTTTGTGAACTTATCAAACTTGATGACTAGATGGATCAAAATTGATTTTCATACAACATTTCTAGCACTTACTCGTCCTTGGCATCCATTAAGAACAAGAAAGGGAGAGAGAATATCAAAACCAACTAAAACAAGAGCAAATCAATCAACACAAGAGAGATCTATGATAGATGAATAAAGTTGATGTATTGCTACTTAAGGATGAATGTTTTATAGCCACTCTTACCTGAAGAACAAGAGAGCACATCAATGCACTCACACTTCTTAAACTCTAACCCTAGAATACGCGGCTTCAATGAAGAAAGCTATAATGATTAGATAGTTAATTAGCATGTTTTCATTCTAACCCGTTAAATAAATAAAGCAACCAGACCCATCTAACACTAATGGATACTATCCGCTTAGCATATATAGGAAAACCCGTTAACTCCATACAATACGTGTTTTACTCATATACCACACTTATGCACGTTTTTCAAAGCACATAAGCCTGAATTCGCTAAATCCTTAACATTTGATCCAGCATAATCTTCTCAGTTTCTTCTTGACCAAAACTGTTTTTCCAAACATCGCGGTTTTAATCCAAAATAGCTTTCAATATTTTTGTCAACTTACTAAAATATATTTTCTTAACTCGGTCTTCATCTTCCCTTGCAAGCAATCGTTATACTTGTCACGTGTAGGTGCAAACAACAACGTCTTGCCGGTCAGACCACTGCCTCTAGCCGATCTGACCGCTGGGGTGGCTAGTCAGACCGCTGGAGGGGGCTGGTCTAACCGCCTCCTTGGGTTGGTCTGATCGTCTGAACTTTAACCTGCCTAGAAAAATTGCAAATTTATATAATCTAAATTTTTACTTCTCTAAAATAGCAATGATTCATTACAATAAAATCTTAGACCTTCTCGCATGGTTGTTCAGAGAGTTTTATTCTGCCTTATTACAACATTTGGCAAAAGCACATCTCGGAATGAAACAATCTGCTCATTGCAAGAGATCATCAAGAGAATTGGTGGTGGCAGAGAAAGTTTATTTGAAACTACGACCTTATGGTCAGCAATCAGTGGTCAATAGACCCTTCCCTAGATTGTCCTACAAATATTTTGGTCCATATGAGATTACAGAGAGAATTGGACAAGTTGTTTATCGGTTGGAATTACCTTCAGGAAGTCTCATTCCCCCAGTTTTTCATGCCTCTCAGCTGAAGCAGCACATTGCAGATCATAGCCCAGTGTTCTCTTTGTTGCCGACACCAGTCCAATTAGATGTGGCAGAATTACATCCTGAAGAAGTCATTCATCGACGTCTGGTAAAAAAAAAAAAAGAGAATTCTGCGCATGTTCATGTGTTGATTAAATGGAGTTCTTTGCCGAAAGCTTTGGCCACATGGGGGGATTATAATGTGGTTCGGGAGAGGTTCTCACAGCTTGGGGGCAAGCTGGGTCTCAAGGGGGGCGGCACTGTCACATCTGGTGTGCCATCACATCAAGCGAGCAGACTCCTGAAGAGCAAGCGAAGCATGTGATGGCAGGAAACAAGACGGCGCTTGCTCCTGAAGAAAGTGAACGACGAATTTGGCGTGCGAGTTGCGTGGGACTTGCTAAGTTATATTGTACTAAAGAGTGCATAAGTCTCACGTGGGAGGAGCTGTATGATCTCATGCCTTTAACACATCACGAAGTTTTCCCCGTCTCTCCTCTGCTTTCTTCTTTCTCTAGTCCCTTATTCGGTTACTCCACGATCTGTATCGTGTTCACACTGCACTTGTTATTGCCGACCGGCGGCGATCCCCGTCGGCGACCGGGACATAACGGGAACGCCGTACTAGACTGAATCTGAAACGCTGCGTGGGAAGCGACTGGCCACGCCGAGCCCCGTGGTGGGCCTGTCTAGATCTCCCTCGTCGGCCGTGGGGAACTCGTCCGAGGTTGCGGGGAGCGGCCAGCCGGCCAGATGCGATGCCGTGCCGTCCACCGCGATCCGTTCGCCTGTCCATCACCAGGTCGGGGTCGTCCAAACTCATGGAGCAAAAATTTGAATAACTAGCCTTAGAGTTTGGCGAAAATATCATGGCAAACTTTGACAACCTTAGTATATAAACCAAACAGCCTGTAAAAGTGCCCCACGCCAAACCGAAGCAGAGCAACCAAGCGAGTGGCGCGCGCCCCAGCGTAGCCGGCGTGGTGCCCAGAGGCCATGGAGCACAGGCACGCGCTAGATTTAGCGGGCATTAGACGTTAGTATAGCGCCGCGTCGACATTCACGCACCTTTCTCCTGCAAGCGTGGTTTCAAGGATTCCAAGTGTCACCATGCGCCTCAGAGCGGGGCAGGCGCAGTCGTCGGAGTCCTGCGTGGTGCAGAGTTGCAGACGGCCTGGAAGCGGAGCAACCTCGCCATGGGCAGATGCACATTTACAAGTATAGGGATATAGGCCTCCGCACGATTTTAATTTTTATTATTTATAGTTTAAGCTTACATAGTATGTGCTCTCACATATTAAAAACTAGTGTCTTCACATGTCAAGAACTATATCTATATAAAAGAAACAAGACTTAAATGCGTTGACAAACAGAGAGAGAAAAGAAAGAAAAACACGCATGACATTGATAAAGCAAGATATTTCAAAAAAATACGTGTAATAGTAGGTTCTCAGATTCATCCTAGATCATTCACTAATGGTAGATTTTTTGATTTTGGTGTGTTGTCTGATAAATATTTATTTACTATTGAATTTTGTTATAAAGTTAGTTGATATTACAAAATTTAGAGTGCATTACTATCTACTATATTATTGATGAATATAGAGGTGCAAATGGAACGGATAATTTCTATCTGATTGATCGAAAGGCTCGCGAAATGAATACGGAAGGGGTAAATGGGTATCCGGTATTATCCGTGTCCGATTTCGTGGAAAAGATATAGAAGAGGATATGGGATGAGTAATATCCGTCCGTATATATTCGTATGTCAGTGATATAAGGAAGTTTGTTATGACTTTACTTAGGAACAAGATAACATCTAGACGGATTGCTACATCTAAACATGTAGGAAATACTTAGTGATCTTCTTTTGACATCTTGACAATTAGTCTATCTATGCTCGCTCTAATTGCACCATATTGTTTAATGTTCTGTATAGGGGTGCAAAAAAAGGATAATTTTCGTTCGACTGACAACCGAACGCTTATGGAATGTATACGGAACGGAGAAATGGGTATTCGGTATTATCCGTGTCTGACTCCGACTTCGAGAAAAAAAACAAAATATGATATAAGATAAGCGATATCCGTCCGCATTCGCTCTAATTACATCCGTAGATAAATACATTGATAAATATATACATAGAGCCCGCCGCATTAGAGACAGACCTACACATTATAGCAACTTGTTTGGGTTTTTGTCATCGCTTCGTCCAATAGAGTAAACCAAACCTCTTGTATATTTCGTGCCATGTGTCCTCTCTAGAGTCACATGCACACACTACTCGCAACGAGGGTTGATGATTTGGGCATTTGCCATGTCTCTGGTGTGTTTAGCCTAGGGCACAACCCTTTAGGAGAGAGAATATAATACTCCGGCTCAATTTGAATGCGGCCGGTGCCGGTGCGGTGACTGTGGCCCATGACCAGACGTAACACATCCGGATTAATTCATTTGGTCGAAGAAGGACAAAAGCCGACTAGACTACTACGCAAACATAGGCCTGTACCAAGTGGCTGCTGGGCTTAAACAAGTTTTGGGCCCAGTGTGTTACATCTCCATTTTGGCGACAGATGTCCTCACCAAGTGGGAGATGACAACCCAACGTCGATCAATCACTGGGTGTATAGGTCATGGATTTATCCTTTGGTCTCCGCAGTTCTAGACACTGGGTGTATAGGTCATAGATTTATCTCTGGCCTCTGCAGTTTCTAGTGCACTCAATGTATGCATCCACCGTTGTTATCTTGAGAGAAGGAAGAAATTTGTTTGGAGATGCGCTCATGGAGCAAATACAAGGTGAGGAACTAAACTTATGATGAGCACTGAGCGGTTTATACGGATTGAGTGGAAGAGCAACTGCCACACACACCAAGGCCCAAATCCATACCAATGCTTATGATTTTTTGTCCCAGATTAATCTAAAAGGTCAACCTAATTAATAACTTGATACTGTTTTTTAGATAAATAACTTATACTATACTGGCTGTCGAGTGGCAGGCATAGCTATCAATTGATAACCGGGGCACTTAGCTCGTAAGTCCACATACCACCCCATGCAGAGCACTAGCCCGGCGTCTGAGGGTCTCTTTTTAGTCTTTTACCAAGCGGCACAGCTGGACGGTAATATATACCGACGCTGGGACCTTTGTAATTTGTAACAGATGACCACAGTTACCAGCTTTTGCTATAGTGAACTAAGAGCTTTTGCTATAGTAAACTGAGCATAGCTGCATGACTAGCCAAAAGTGAACCGGCTACGTAATGACTTTTTGACTTAAGTATCACAGCAACACACACAAATGTTGATATATATATTTACAACAATGAATTTCCGAAAGAATCCAGGATAAAAGAAAAAAAATCTCGCCTGTTAATTTGACGTCGAACAATCTGCTGTGTCAGTCTTGATGACTCTGGTATTATACGAACCGCAGAAGCCGCATTTGTGATACAGCCAATGGAATCGACATCTCCCTTTTCTTTCACAATCGTTGCAAAGTATATCCTGGACCAATCAGGCAACGCAATCGTAAATCCTTCCACCAATGGAAATAAGGAAATCGGGAATAGGAGAATGATGTACCTGACACCGATCCCGGTATTCCTCAGGAAGCCCTTCTGCAGCCAGCAAGCCATCAAGCATGCCAAAGTACACCTGCAGAGAAACGAGACGATAAGAACTTTACATTAGCTGCACTACTGAATTGAGAAAGGGACTGCAGAGCGTTACTCAGCAAGATCTGTTAACAGAAAAAGATGCCCAGAGAACATATTGATAGACCGTTCGAGAAGCCTGACAACACCAGACAGATACATCGAGCAAAAACATTACGAAATTTACTCTTAAGCATGTATAGTTGCCTAGATGCTGCCACTTTATAATCCAAAAGAGCATAAGAAACAGAGCCCTGTATTTGTAAAAATGAGGACTCAAGAAGGACCAACTTCAATAGGATAGCCTGTCATGAGATCAGCTTATCATAGATAGATCACCAAAGTCTGTTTCTTGGCCCTTCTTTCTAAAATGTCATTTAAATAAAGGTACTTGCCAGTTTCAAAACATGGGAGAGTTGGAAATTTCTAGTTTCCATGAAATAGAACACAAGACTTAGTGGGTTACCCAGTAGAGGAAAACCAAACATATTCATCAATGGTAAGCGCAAAAAGAGTCTTGGTATTTAAGTGGTGTAGCTTACCGTCATATCTCCCAACGATTTGCAGCAGATTGGACAGGTGTAGTGAGTACATGTGTATGCCTGAAATCGACAAACTTGTCAGAACACACTCAGCCAGAAAGTACATCAGAAACATGCATCACATTGCGACTAGATTATCACACCTGAAAGCAAGCTGAATGCATGAAATGGCCACAAGGAAGACCTCTAACTGCTGCACTTGATGTAAATAGGAAGTCACAACAGATCGGACAATTCATCTCTAGCATCTTTTCTCGACATTTGTGTTCTATCAATTTTATGCCAAGGCAACAATTGCACTTCATACAATGGAAAAAATCGGTGCCCAATCCTTTCCCAAGACGACACAAATTACAAAAAGGGCAGTGATACACACTCCTGAAAAGTTATCAGAATTAGGAGTCTCTTCAAAATATTGCAAAAGATGGACCACATTAATCAAGATTGTAGTTCTAGGTAATGCAATGCAATTAATCAAACCAATGCAGCTGTCATGAACCGGGTAGAGGGGGGGGGGAGAGACTAGACGAAGAAGACTTTGATATATTTCTGATTACTTCCAATAGCATGCGGTGGCCCTCTTATATAGATGGGCTCCCCCTAATAGATAGAATCTAATTCCAATCCTATCTCTAACAGATATAGTAACTAATATCATATCTCTAATTATATCTCTAACACAAGGAATCTAATCTCTAACTCAAATAGAAACCAATCTCTAATTCCTAATAATAAATCGACTAGGCCTTGGGACCAAGGCCCACATCCCTGACCGAGGATGGCGACTCCGGCAGATCCGGCGGCGGCTCCAAGCAGTCCACGGTGGCAGTGGCTCTCGAGCAGCGGCTTGGATGCTGAGCGGCTGCAGCCGTGAGGCGCGTGGAGGGCCCAAAGGCAACGCCTGCAGACCTGCTAAACGAAAGGTTGCTGGTGGCAACAGGAGACGTCTCGGCGGCGGCGGCCGACGCTGGGCGACGGCGGGTGAGGCGCTGAACGAGAACGCCGGAGAAGACGCTGCGGCGACCACGATGGCCGTTGAGGCGCTGGACGGAGACAGCGACGGGGCTGGGTCTGGTGGCACCATAGCACTTGTTGGAATGAGTGCCGCTGTCGTCTGTTGTTGTGTCTTTTCCCGATCTGCGATCATCTTTTCGAGGATGACATGTATGTTGAGGATGATGTCCGCTATCTTTTTGTCGTGCTTCGCCATCCTGTTGGCGTTAGCCTTTATTATGGTCAACGACTCAGCAGTAGGACGAGTCGTAGAAACCATGGTAGCAGAGGTCATGGGAAGGGATCGACTGCTCTGATACCAAGTTGTCATGAACCGGGGTAGAGGGGGGGAGAGAGAGACTAGACGAAGAAGATTTTGATATATTTCTGATTACTTCCAATAGCATGCGGTAGCCCTCTTATATAGATGGGCTCCCCCTAACAGATAGAATCTAATTCCAATCCTATCTCTAACAGATATAGTAACTAATATCATATCTCTAATTATATCTCTAACACAAGGAATCTAATCTCTAACTCAAATAGAAACCAATCTCTAATTCCTAATAATAAATCGACTAGGCCTTGGGACCAAGGCCCACATCCCTGACAGCAGCACATAACACATTACACACAAAATCAAAATTCATATATTCAGAGTCCCAAGAATCCAAAGAAAAATGGTAGAAATGAGCCTAACCTACAAATAAATGTACCTAACCTACAAAGACAAGTATTACTCGAAGTAACTTAACAGAACTGGTAAGGATTCTTGAATGCAGATGACAGTGTGTTTGGGGCTTCAGGCTTGACAATTAAAGTTCAGCCATCAGTAGGGTATCCTGCCCTTTTTAGCTTTAAGAAGTGACAGGGGGCTGTTGTGGTATATGTTGGTTGGGCACTCATCTTTGATCGGTCGGCCATACCGCCGCCAAGGCTTTGAGGCTTGTTGAAGAAGAGAGGAAGACTAAAGAATTTTGTTTATTTCTTTTGCTCCATGATAACGATACAATGTTGTGCCTTTTATATGGATGTCTAAATTTAATCCCTAATAAACATATCTCTATATTGAATAAACTAATCCTAATAATAAGAAACTTATCTCTAATACATCTAATAAATCTAAAAGGAAATAAGTCCAAATACTAAGAAAACTAATTATTATATTTCTAATCCGCGATACGCCACCAAACTATCCAAATTCGTCCATACTACAGTACCCCGAGCGTGGTATTGTTCACGGTGCTACAGTACCTACGTGGGTACTGTTCATCCAGAGCTACGGTGCCCCGTGGTGCTGTTCACAAGGCTGCTGCGTGCATCGCTGGAATCCTAGGCCATAATAGGGACAAGAAAAAGAGAGCTAGTAAGAGGTCTAGTAAGAGGTGTTCTCTTATAATTAGGGGACCCTCCAAGGGTTAACTAGTTCCCAAAAAGACAATAGATGCCCCATCCTGTTAACTAACATCAAGTATTTGTTTCTTTGCAATCTTATGTTGATTTGTTGAATGCAATATTTGGTCTCATTTGTGAGGACAGATGAACGTCGAATCCAACACACTACACTAGCCAGCAAAAACAATACTTACTGCAAGAAAAACTAAAATCTAGCAGCTAAAACAATACTTACTGCAAGAGTAACTAAAATCTAGCAATCACATTCAGACTTTACCTTTCATCGTCAAAAAACTTGCATATATTGCAATAATACTTTGCCATGGATAACCCATTGCAAGAAGGGGTTTGGCAATTTGGACCAACTGGTTGAACTTTCAGACATAGCATGCACATCATCTCCACCGTTGCTTTCCTAAAAATGCAGCTCCACAAAGTAAGCAATATCTTTTAGCTTTTCATCTTATAACAAATCTCTAACAACCAATACGTCATATGACAGAAAAGATATACAATAGTACACAATTTCTGTCCTTCTGTCCTTAATGTGTTGTATGCACAGCAATTAAAAGCTACAAACAGAGAAGTTAAGGAGAAGAAGTTCACAGGGAAAATGTTAGCCCATTACAGCACATCACAGATTTTCAACCAATTATTTCCAAGTGAATGTAACTTGCTGGAACACAACAGATGAAGGAGAAAACAAGAAAAGATAATACAAGGGCCATAAGGAGTAAGCGCCTAAAGGAATTATGTGTCCTTGCTGCTTTGCACAATAGCAAATTATCCACAAGGATATCTAACTCTCACTTATTATTTATCAATCTTTGAATCACAGCATGCTTATTTGATGTTAAAAAAAGAACATTGAACACTCCACTACTGTAAGAAATACAGAAGCGCCCTGTAGCAGTAAAAAAAGATGACATTGAAGTGAATAATTGAACTGAGTTTACCTTTCCATTGTATGATCACTAACTTTATCATGGCAGAACCTGCATGTGAACAGCTTATTGCAGCATGCAGCAACAAGCTTGCAGTTTCTTTTGT
Organism: Bonia amplexicaulis; assembly: GCA_036346245.1. Classification (NCBI taxonomy): domain Eukaryota; kingdom Viridiplantae; phylum Streptophyta; class Magnoliopsida; order Poales; family Poaceae; genus Bonia; species Bonia amplexicaulis. The sequence continues at coordinate 13,840,796 of CM070749.1, read as the reverse complement.
AATGCTCACAACCAAATATTTGTTCCTCTGGGTCTCGATATGAAGGAAAGCATCCAGGTATCATGGTACATCCGTTGTGATCTTCTGATATTGGTTGTGGTGACCGTGATTTCTGCTGAGTAGCTATCCAGCGGCTGAAATTCACATAATTAGAACCAGATGTCATTCCAACTAAGTAGGGAAATCCCATACAACTTATTTGCTGTAACTTGTAAGTTTGGATAACAAACCTGGTCATGAGATTTTGGATTAAATATGCCTTCCTCCTTGGGTCGAGAGTAGAATCTCGAGAAACCTTTCGTATCTCAGACTCGAGCTCACTCTGGTTCATTCGAAAGATATCCTTCCAACCAGGCTTAAACATCTGGTCACTCTGGTCGAGCTTCTCCTGAAAGTGACTCTCTACAAAACCAAAGCAAGAAAGCTCAGTGAAATGAAAATCCAAACTTGAAAACTGTAACATTCCATGAATCATGGAAAGGAGATGTTCACAAGTTATCTGCTCTTTATCATAAATTTACATCCCACTCCCACTAGCACTACTTTAGTTTTTCCTTACTAGATTGCTCTAACTATTGTTGCAAAGAAATACACTGATATACTTTTCCAGCTTATTTGCCCTAAATTAAATGTTTCTCTAATATTCCCACCTGGCCATGTAAACTAACATTCTGCTTATAAGTCTATGACTTTAGAAGTCATCAGTTGCACTACTATCTGTGTCAAAAATAGGTGACAATTCTTGTTTAAATAACACAGCATTTAACTAATGCATGGAGCTTATATGTTACTCATTGGAAGTTATATCCTCTTTTCCAAAAATCCAATGTAAGTGGTAATTCTCATATCTGCTTTGTCAAACAGAGTATAAACAAATGGGGCTCAATCGAAGGTTCTCCTATGGATATAAGACCTGACTTCGATAATGGAAGAAAGTGAGTACATATATAACATGGCAAACTAAAATAGAGTGGCAAGAGGTAGTAGAGGGGAGACCAGAGGAAAACCAATTGAGCAGACCTTCAGGAGGGGAGGAGGCCTCATTTGAAGGGCCAGATGAAGTTGGTGATCTCTTCCACCATTCATTTAGCCATTCGTCAAACATTGTGTTCTTCGTTGCTTGCTTCCATGTATCCAGCATCTTGTTCTGTTCCTCTAGACTAAGTGCTGATGTAACCCAGGGCAACATTGACTGCAGAACCTCAGCTCCTGTAGTTCCAATTATATGACCTACAATCTTATCCTGCTCCTCTACAGAAAAATGTTTATCGAACAGTGGCCACAACTCAAGTTCTTCTCTACGAACATGATTAGACAGGGTAACCCGGATAGACTTGCACATTCCTTGAAGCTTTGTCAAAAGTTCATTATGCTTTCTGGACCAATCAATCTCATTATATGAACAAATATGGTTTTTTCCAGCTTCATCAGTTTCATCAAGGGGAAAGCTCAAATCATCATATAGTTGTGAAAGATCCAATAGAATGGTGGATATATCTTTAAATAATTCTTCTTCCTGCTTGTGATCAAGAGTATATGAGTGGCTGACATTGTGTAGTGTCTCTTTCGATTCAAGAGCAGGAAATACAATTTCATCTTCAGCATTGCTGTGTGCTCTATAAAGACCCCACAGTAAACGAAACCTTCCGATGAATTGGCGAAGGCAAGATTCGTCCCCATCAATGAGATTTCCAGATTCAACATCTAAGAACTCTAAATCCTTGCGAATTGCCTTATGAAATTTGAATATGGTGTCAATTGGCCTAGAAATGTTATCTGGGCCGGAAAATGTTGCATCTGTCTCCCATGAAAAAAGACTTGAGTATAATGAAGGTGCAGAATAATTATAAGACAGCGAGCGAAAGGACTTTGCAGAAGCCAACGAATTAACACCAAGGTTGCTACTTTCTACTCTTAACCCAGGAACGTGACAAGGTCTGTTGCTACATGGAGATGCTTCAATGTCAGTAGTTTGTGAGCAGTGACTTCTGTTAATATTGGTACTAGATTCTGCATGATTTCCTCGCTTAACTGACCTGGAACCATTTTCTGTTTGCAAAAGTAGTGAAAAAGCTCCATTGTTATCTAATGAACACGGACAGAGTGACTGACATTTTTTAAACTCATCTCCATCCAATGGGCAGCTCAGTGCTCCTGATGTCAAGCATATGAATTTTCCAGAGGTGGATGTGTCCTTCAATTTCAAACGACCTTTGCATGCCCAACCGGAGAGAAGAGTAACCAGTGCAGTTTCAGAGGAAGGTGCTGTTCCAGGCAACTTATTAGTAAATATTAGTATTTGGAGATGTTTTAAAGAGCTAGTGCAGTATAGAGGCATAGAACAAATAGTAAACTTAAAGTAAGAATGGTAACCTGCCAAGCACATATTCTGAAGAAACGACTGTGCATCTTCATCATCCAGATTCGATACAAACCATGGTAAGACATGCTCCAATAACTTCAATGGCATGACACAAAGACTCTTATATAAAAGTTCCCTTTGTTTCTCTGGTGAGAAATGTATCCTAGCTTGAGGAAGTACCTAGGTAATAAGGTGAACTAGAGATGAGGCTCTTGTTGGTCACTTGGTCAAGTAGACAATATTCTGACTGATAGGGCAATGGTTCCAGCTTCGTAACTACTAAACTAACTTTTGTTTCCTCTAGAAAAACTAACCTTTGTTTCCTCACTATTGAGGTGCCTCTCAATTTTCTCCATTATCTGATCAGCTTGTGAACATAACTCGGAATAAAAATCCAGTGCAGTTGATCTGGCTCCTGCCATTTGGATTTGTTCAATTAAAGTTCTAAATTTATTAAACCGTCGTTCTTCTTCAGCATGCTCCTGCTCAAAGGAGAATTCACCATCGACTGCAGGAAATATAACTTGATCCTCGGCAATACTGCAGATCGACAAAAGGGGGAAGACTGATCAAGCTAAAGATATGAGATTAGGCCACTTCACTTGATAAAATCAAAATTTATGACTTAGCTCTAGAAACATCCAGTTCTTTTGAGGAAAACAATGCAATTTCTAAAGTGAAGCAAACAAGAACATATTCACAACACTAGTGATACTGCTCATTTACTGCGCTTGCCAGTATCTCGAGTTTTCACAAATACACAGTTATTCACATGAGTTGCGCCTAAAGCACCAGAACATTGAACTTGGTGTCCAGATATATTCTTAGATGGATCTATATTCATTTACAATGACGACTATACCACTTAATTGTTCATATAAAAGCAACATGCTATCACATTGTGTAAGATATGTTATGTGCAACTGAAGAAGTATCAATAAGTTTAACATAATAGAAACAACGAGTTCATCAATTGTCACAATGCATATTGAATAAGAAATTGGTTACACATCAAGATTTTGAAACAAAGATGCACATGAGTTGAGATTCAAAGCCACATACCTGTGGAAGATGCACACATCTGCAATAAACTGAAGCCTCACATTAAAGGCTGATATATCATAGAAGTCTCCAGACTGCTGGATCCTTCTTGTCTCCTCTACTATGTCCCTCAATTCTTTCCGGATAGCATAGTGCCAACACAAAATCTCATCTATTGGATGCATGACAAGCTGGCTATGACTAAATTCTGTGCACTTTCTCTTTCCGATTTTAGAATGCTCATGTGAGCATCCATGCTTGTCTGTTTGATGAGAGGTATCCTCGCATCTACAACTGCCTTTTGGACAAGGATTATCATAATCTTGTGCCACTGTTCTCAATGCTTTCCCTTCAATCCACGCAAACACAACCTTCACAAATTTCAAAACTAAAATTAAGTAAAACATGAAGAGCATTGTTGATAGAAAAAGATGCATGATCATGAGGACCTGTTGGAGAAGTTTCTCTTCAGGAACTATTTTATGCAAGCAGTTAAGAATATCTTGGTGCTCATCAGGTGAAACCGAAGATGAAAGCCATGGAAGGAACTCTGCCATCATATTTACAGGGATACTGCATAAGAACTGCCAGACTAATTCAGCTTGCTCTTCGTGTAAAAACTTCTTAATTAGCAACGGGAAGACCTGAAACATTCTCAGATGATTAGACACTAACATTGTATGCACTATGCTGGAAGGAACAGATAATGATAGAGGGCACTGAATATATCATATCAATATACTGACTAACTGCATAGTTTGGATACCATTTGAAAATACCACCAAGTGAGGAATTGCCATCAAATACATAATTTAAAAGAATTTCCACAGCATTTGTAAATGTTCATATTTACAGTTAGGTTAACCCTTGAGTTCTCTAGGTTGTTAAAAGCACTTTAATCAAACCCTCTATGCTATACTAGCGCATGTCTTTATACTGCTTTGAAGTAAGGTATTGGACAATAAGCCCATATGTAACACACAGAATGTAAAGGTTCTTTCCCGTATATAGGAACCACAACAATTAGCGAGCATACCAACAGAGACATTCTACAGCTGCTCTAGTCCAGTACTCCACAGTTGGATTCCAGATTACTAAGTCTTAACAAGGAACCACATGTTGGATATATGGTTGAAATCAGCATGATTTGTTATACCAGCATAGCGAGTCCCTTATATTAGAGCATAATAGTGGATACACAGCAGACTGCCAATCAGCAGGGAACGTTGATTAGAATTGACTTACTACAAGTGCCTAACCTTTTAGCGTTATGTATGAAATGAAGTTACTCCGTATTTGGCCTGTAGTTCACTATACTGTTTGTAACTACAGATCAGAGTAGACAATACTATAGATGTGATATGAGCAATTAAAGAGTGACAGATGCGTAGGTGCATATAATTAAACACTGTTTGTATCTAGTATTGTGTGATATTGCTTTTTTCTTACGTAACTTATTATCTCTAATTCTCTATGACTAAAGGCAACTAAATCAAAAGTTGATCATGACATATCATTCCAAATACTTTGATTAAAAACTTGCCAGCTTGTTCTACAACTTAAAACTTCCTAATCTGGAACTTCAATACACCCAATTAGACTAATACAACATGCCAACACATCTCATACTGCCAATCAATAGACAAACGGAATGGCCTTCTAGTTCATTTTAACAAACAACATACAAAGCGCAGAACATAATAAACAGGGAAACAGAAAAACCTGCTCTTCTTCTTTGGACATATGTTGGGTTATGAACGTTTGAATTGCTCCAGTACAGGACGCAAGTTCCCTCCGAAGACCATCACTGTTATGTACATCAAGCTTTAAAAGAGCGAATAAGCGGGCAAAGAGATCATTTTCCCCTTTGTGCTCAAGGGAATACGTCCCTGCTACATTCTTGACTCGAATATCGAGTGCTGGAAAGATAACCTGCAGCCATCAAAAGCAAATCTTATACCCAAATATTCGCAATAGCTTTATATCATGAATCATGATAGACTTAGAGTTGGCTTAAAACGTTTCACAAATATATCAATATACATGTTTGAAGTTAATCTACAGTAAAAGATACAAGGCCATCATGTTCATGTTTTGAACGATCAACATATCACAGGCACAACCCTTCCCCAAATGAAAGAGGACTTGTAGTGTAAAACACACAACCTTTTTTTTGCGAATGATAAAAGCAAAGAAAAAAAATTAAAGCACCCATAGTCCAGCAAAGTAAAGCTCCCAGCAAGTGAAACAAATCCCAGCAAAGTTCATTCTCATTTAGTGTGGGAGTAGGATTCAATGTTTTCACTTTCTGGATTGCAACCTTCATTGATTCCAGACTTCCAGTTTCTAACAGGAAGGAATTTAAAACGAATGTACCTTACCCCATTGAATAGGCACTTAACATTACCTACACTAGTCCGATTAACACAAGGAAACGATATAATTCGAGATGGAACCCTGCAAACTAAATGCTCAAGCACCAGTTTTTATTAGTTCAGTTGAATACATAACTAGGCCTATGCATCAGAATGCCAGTAAGATCCTGGAAATTTCCACAGGCGTAGGGATATAGAATGCAGCTAATTGTTCACAATCACATGGCCAGTACACATAAAGTCGTAAATGCATCATAGACTATCAACTTGACGACCATATTGCGTAGCCACTATCTATACCTACAAACTGCATCCATTTTCAGATCATGTTGATGTTACCCCAATTCAACCCGAATCCAATCCAGATCCTCAGAACCTATGCCACAATTCCGCAACCCTGAACCCTACACTACCATAATTCCGCATTCCCACACATCGGCGCACCGGTACCCGCCACAATTTTAGCAAAATAACGCGAAACAACGATCCAACGCGCGAGAGAAGAGGTTCTAGCTACGCGCCTACGCCTACGCCATTAGCCATACCGCGTCCTCGGCGTCGCAGTGGTGCCTGTAGACGGAGAAGAGGAAGCGGCAGCGCCTCTCGAGCGCCGCCACGTCGCCGTCTCGCTCCGTCGCGAGCCGCACGGCCGCGGCATGCAGCTTCTCCAACTCGGCGCGGATCGCCTTGTGGAAGTAGACGAATATCAGCACCGGTGCCTCGGCCGCCGACGCGGCGCCCCCCGCCGCCGCCGCGGCCAGCGGAGGAGGGGAGCGCGGCATCACCGCGGCGATCGGCCCCTCCCCGGCCATCGGCGTCGCCATCCTCCTCGCCCTTCGCCGGTGGCTCCTCTGTGATGTGCGCGCGTCTGGCTCTCTTCGGCGGCTCGCTCGGCTAAAAATGTTCGGTTTCTGTCTTTCCGTTTCCTGCGTTGCTTTCTGTGGGCTTTATGTTTGTGGCCGACGAGAGGTGGAGCGGCGCGGGTGGCCGTTGTGGTTGGGCTTGCCACCAGAGTCCTTGACATATCTTCCACTTTAGCTACTTTTATTTAAAAAATTAATTCTCGAATGTTTTTATAAATTTAACTTCCTCCTGAACTCAATAGCCACGATGACAATATATTACATATCGTGCTACCTAGCTCGGTAGAAGAGGACACCACGGTAGCACCTGTCGAGCAAAAGCTCGATACGAGGACGTGGGGAGCAACCAGAGCTCGATAGAAGCACCTACCGAGCAACCAAAACTCGGCAGCCATGTTACAGTGTACAACATTGGTTAATTTAAACATGATTAGTACTAATTAAATATAATAATATATTTTTAATACTAATTAAGCATGATTAACACCAATTAAGCATATATCGTGGTCGGCTAGCTCGGGCGTCATCCTGTCGAACTGGGTAGTGTGGTAAACGGCACATGTCGCCTGTCACTGCTATCGAGCTCAGGAAGAATGATAGATTTGCAAAAACGAGCATCTAGAGACTAATTTTTTTAAAAAAAATAGCTACAGTACCAGATATACGAAAGACTCAGTGTATGACTTCTGCAGACTAGGCAAAGCGTAACTTGGACGGTGCTAAAAAATGTTTTACATATGTCCATGTTACCTGTATATAATGTGTCAAATGCAGACTAGGCAAAGCGTAACTTGAACTGTTACAAAAAAATTTACATATGTCCATGTTACCTGTATATAATATGTCAAATGACAGCACGTTGAAAAATCTGATTTTGTGGAGAAAGGATCGATTAGTTTGATCATGAACCCTAGCTATATATCCACTGTTCTTATTTGACACTCAAAGCAATTCGGACACGTTTTTTTTACTGAGTGCACAACTACTTAGCGCGCGTGAGGTAGCTAGGTGGATTACGGTATCAGTTCGAGACACGCACGTCTTCTGGCCCCAAGGACAGACTCGTCTGAACTTGTGGCGCGTTGGTTTGACGCAAACCCATGCACGCCATGCACATACTCGCTCCTGCGTCACAAAAAAAAAATGGCGCGCCGCGTGCCACTGAGCAAATCTAGTAGCGCAAGCCATGGACGAGGTCCTGAATAGATAATCTCATAACATGAGATGGTGTCATGGTGACACGTACGCACATAAATGGACCGGATCTACTCTAAATTAATAAACACGCGATATAAATTTTACACGGCCGGTCTCTGTCTCCGACGACCTAACAGTCAACATTATTTCATAACTTGGATCACCTTCGCAGAGGTTGACATAAAACTATTCACAGAGTGGAAGAAGCACCAGGGCACACGGAACCAGTCTAAACCTAAGCTTCGGGCTGAATCAGCTGCTCTTGGATCAACTCTTGAACTAAATCTATTTTTTTTATGATTTTTCATGAATTTCACCTGGTTTTAGTTGCCAGGCTTCGGGCTCCGCCACTAGACACAGCAAACGGCGATGCGTCTTGTTGTCTCCTCCATATTCCGAAAGGGCGTTTTCAGATAATGGCCCGTTCAAAAGTGGTATTGTTTTTTTTTTGTTTTTGATTGAAATGATATCATAGTGACTATTAATTTTTTCTAAAGTATGTAACTAAAAATAGATAAATAAGAAAAAAATAAAAAACATCGTTATATCTTTATGGATAATACAAAGACAAAGAAGAAAATAGAAAAAATCACGTTAAAAAGCTAATACGTTCTAAACAGTTTTGAGCTTTAAGACAGAAATTCATGTTGGGAAGTTAATTCGTTCTAGACGGCTTTTAGCTTAAACAGGAGCTAAGCTATTTGGAACTAAGCAATATATCACTGAGTAGTTCTTTTCCACTACTAGATGCGTCGCCAGATAGTGGGACGTAATATTCGAGTATTCGGCCGGCGTGCGTTCGTGCGCGCTCCCCACCCACCGCCTGGATATGTTTACCCATTGCGTCGCGATCTCGTCCGAGAAGGAGTTGGCTCAGATCGATCGATTGGGTCGCAAGACAAGGAGCTGATAAACATTTCAGTTAGGTAGTCCGGCCGGGCTCCACAGTAATCTATGGTGGCATGTGCCGTCGATTTAATAATCTGCATTAGGTCTTGAAATGGACATATATGCATGTATTCATGCACGAATGCATGTGCAAATCAAGGTAGCACTTTTTATTTATTTTAGCAGCGCGTACTGGCTGAGCTAGAGCTGGCTATCACTGCATCACAGCGTGTATACGATAGCACACACCCTGCATGATATATATACAGCATGGAGTTCTTTCCTCTTCAGTTGACCTCCCTGCAGGGACTGGACGTGCTCTCGCGACAGAAGCTAGTAGGATCCGAGTGTACTGCGCCTTCGAGAAAGGAAAGGCCAGGGATGGAGTGGGAGGCAGAGCATCATGGTCGAGATGGTTCGAGTCACTCGCGTACGATGCGAGGTGAGGTGACTGGACGCAAATTTGCAAATGGAGTATACCGTGGCGAGCTGATCAATCAACCGGTCCACTATATATGGCCATGGTTGCAGCAATATTATTTGGGCCGAATTGGTCATCGGGTGTATCTAGATATCACTCGAATATTTTCTTATAAACAATTATCCAGATTTGAGACCGTTTGATTAAAGATCCAACGGCCCCTTTTTTGGAGAAGGGGAGATTTATTTTGGAGGGGGTGAGGGGAGAATTCAAAGCCGTTAGCTCTTTAATCCAATGGTTACAAATCTAGATGATAGTTAGGAAGAAAACATCCGGATGATGTTTATCAACACCTTGGTCGTTTTCATATTCGCCATTTCATATTTAAGAAAGGAGGATAAAGACGACACGATCAATGACAATGATGACGGTGACAACGAATCGCTAATAACACTGAAACTTAACCTGTTCGATCTGCTAATTTCGCTGATAACACTGAAACTTAACATGTTCGATCTGCTAACTAGAAGTGGGCCAAGGCTACTGTAAAGACTCCGTTTCTAGACACAGAGCCGTTGTACGCTCGTAATAGTGTGAAAGTTTAATTACGGACAGAAAGAATATCATTTATGTTCACGAATATTTTAAAAGAATTAATTTAATTAAAATAAGACTTAACGATCAACTTTAACAGCTTTAAGGGCGTCCAAGTCCAAAATTTAACTTACAGTCAGAAGATTAAAAAAAAACTCCCACAGGAGCGCTTGAGTGCAGTTGTAACTCTAACATGAAACTCGAAGCATCTTTTCTTCTTCTGTTCTCTGTGTTGGTGGAAAATAAAGCAAAACTAAGTACAACCAACCGTTCTCAACAAATCACATGGGGAACACTATATAACTAATTGCCAGGATTTTCAAGAGATAGGGGTATAATGGTTTTATTAAGGTATTTGTGGATGCAATTTTATTGGCAAATATTTTTAATATAAAATAACAAAGCATAAATTTCTTACGGAATCGGGGTTTCAACAACTTGATTGCCAAATTTCAATATTTCCAAATAATTTTTAGATCTACTTATGTCTTACTATTAGAATCACCCATTAAACACAGCTTCATTTATCGAAATCACAACATATTCGAATGCCATTAAATTATGACTTTGCAGAGTTGCCCAACTTTACCCACAAGATTCCTTAACTTTTATAACTGAGTTAAGAAAACAAGGTTATTTCACTGCTCATCTCTTTATATAGCCTCTACCCGGTAGATAATGGAACCGCACGAGATAATGGAACCACACATTCGAGCGTACTGCGACCCACATGGATGGACCTACCATAGTTAGTATGGTTTTACCACTTCCATACCACTTTCTTCTAACGCGGTTTGTTCCCCTTTTTTGGAACCCCAATCCTTTATATAGATATTCAATCGATTTAAGCAGCTACTAGATCAGGTTTGACAAGTCAAAACTTGTGGTTGAGCGATCACTATATTTTTTACTTAGCATAAGATTCTAGTCTTTACTTTTCACCGAGGCACTTTTAAAACTCAACCGATATAATACCAAGTCTCTTAGCAGTATAAAACAATTAGTTTCTAGTTTACCATGATTATTATTTAAATAGTATTGAGCAATACTAAGTCTTGTCAAGGTGAATATGACTATCAAAGTAAACATGTCCTTTTCGGTGGTAGGATATAACTAGTATCATGTCATTCTAAATATTTATTTTATATAAAATAACAGTGCGTAAATAAGATAATCAAATACTGGTAATTAAATAATTAAAAGAATGTATGTTCAATATGATAATAAACAGATTACTTGCCTCCTTGTCCGTAGGACACTAACTTATTTAATTTCTCTAGCTGTTCAATATGATAATAAAATACTGGTAATGAAATAATTAAAAGAGGGTATTTATTATTTTCTCTAGCTGTTACTGTCACTAACTTACTATTGTTGATTTGTTGATGAATTATGCTGTATGAATGTGTTGCATAGACATTAGACAACAATTTACAATTTTAGTCTTTTAGACTATATAGTCGTATTTTGTGTAGTGATGTATTTTATAATTTATTTGTAAATTTGTGATAATGAAGAAACAAGATTTTTGATGATGGTTGAAATAAGAAGGATAGAACTTTCGTATTAGTATATCACCTCATAGAGTTGACGTTGATCCTTCCAATGACAACGACATCTGTTGACAGAATTTTTTTGGTAATAAATAGTATTAAAACAGATTTGCGCAACAAGGAGATAGCCGGAGAGTGACTCAATGACTTGATAGTGTGCTACACCGAGTAGGAGATATGTAACATTATTGGTGATGATAAAATCATAAAATGCTACTAAAGCATGAAATCTCATAAAATGAATTTGCCTTGTGATTTAAGCTAGCGTATTAGTGATATGTTTTATTTATTTTGAATGTTCGTGATCATGTATAATTTATTATTGTATTACTAATTTTGTTAATTTTGATACACAAGTAAAAGATGGCTATTCATTGAAAGTATATTTATCTATTTTCAAGATATGCTTCCCTACCTTCATTGTGTTATCGCTCTCTCTCTTGCAGGCGACGGCACGTTGTAGGGATGGGCATGGCACGAGGAGCCCACGCGCTCGCACGCTGCCTGGGTGCTGCGTCCACGCTCGCGCGCACCTGAGTCAGTGAGTCACCAGACGGGCAGCCAGCCTTCGCGTCAGGCCAGCGCGCGGCAAGACGGCGGCAACGGTGCAACTTTTTTCGAGACGTGCAACTGTTCCGGTAAAAGTAGAACAAGTTGGGCCGCAAATTACAAGCTGTGCTCAGTTGCGTTAGCCCAGCAGTACAGTTTTGGAGGCATTTAGTTGGGCTGCGTGGATGGGCCTAATTGAGATGCATGTGGGTCGCAACGGAAAGTCGGACTCGTTTGACGGCATATACCCATACCTTCGCAAAGCTGCCCAGAGTGACCACGCCGCGCTCGCTGCTGGAGGCGGCGGTGCGGGTGTCGATAAGCAAGGCGATGAGGACCTCGACGAGGGCAACCCGATGGCGTCGATCCTCGAGTCCTGTAGCACGTACGCCGGTGACTACGACAACAGCTTCGAGGAGCGGGACCCCAAGTCGCCCTACCAGCGCATGTAGATCCACGTCACCCATGTCATCTCATTGCCCTACAAGCAAATCGACACAAACTATCACACTAGCACTGTAAGGCATGGGTGGTGCTGTAATGCATAGCGCTGTAGCTTCTTTACATTTGACATGTAATGCAGAAGATCCTTTGTCCTCCCAACATCAGCAGCATTTGCGCCCATTCTGCCTCTACCTGATACGGGTTCACTAAAGATTTCACCTAAATTGATGCCCATCTCATGCGTGTAGGCCCAGGTCCGAGAAGCGCAGGGGAGTGAAGAAAGAACGAGCGAAAACACGAGAGAAACTATTTTCTTTCCGGCAATACACATCTCCTCTGTTCTATTCACCCTGTTTTCTTCTTAAAACTTACTCATACTTCACAAGGATTACAGGGTATATACTACTAAGCCACACAGACCACACCCACTACGACTCCTGCCTCTACCGCTCCCCATGTCTGCCGCTTATTATGTCTGCTACAGGAACCAATCGTCAGCCCATGCCGCTTCGCTCAGCCGCCCCACGACTGCTATAGCGACCAGTCGTCTGCCCATGCCGCTTTGCTCAGCTGGCACACGACTGCTACCGCAACCAGTCGCCTGTCCATACCGGGCAGTTCACCAACCAAGGTATGACCTACGTCATCCACGACGACTGTTCTGACGCCCGCACGACCACAACCATTGGCTTCAACCTCGGCTGTTCCTTGACCGCTTCTCCGATATGAGCTTAGCTTTGACCACGGTATTACAGCTATGACCACTTCAGACATAGGAGCCAAGACCACGGACACGCAAGAGCTATGACTGCGGCGCTTACGACCACAGCGCCGGCAGTTGGGACCACACACCAACGTGGTCGTAATCGACCACCGACTATCAACTACAGTAGCTACCACTACAAACCATCGACCACGACAGCTCCGACTACCGACCATTCTGGCGTGAGGGGGCGGGAGGGCCTGCACCCCAATGTTCTACTAATTCTTCATTATGTAGTTCCAATTTTTACTAATTTTTTATTATGTAGTTAATTATATGTGTTTAATTACTGGTTTGACCCCTCCAAAAAATACAAAGTATATTTCACCTAATGATTCTCGATTTCTCAAGTCAAGAATATTATCCTCCCAAAGTGAAGTGGAAAAATATTATCCACCGATTTCTCAAGTCAAGAAAGAGCTCAATTGGAGTGTCAATTGCCACATTTTAACTTGATGTATGCAATCATCCGCACCTAAGTGCATTACCATCACTTGCTAATCTAACAAGTGGACCGTTAAGACCGGTAAAGATTCATATTATCCCATGGTGGACAAGTTGTTAAGATTAGTCTTAACTCTTCCGGTTTCAACTGTAATCACCGAGAGATGTTTTTCAGCTATAAAACTTGCGAAGACGTGACTTTGAAGTACAATAGGAGATGGATTTCTACGAGATTGTTTGGTAATTTATATTGAAAAGGAATTGGCCGCAAAGATTAATCATGATGGTATTATTAAGGCATATGATTTTCTTTGGTAGTCGAGAGCTAAGTTTAAGTTAATAGAGATGTAATTTTCTTTGTATTGTAATTTGCGAAATATATTACTGTGATATGTGACTATTGGATCGGTAAATCCGGTCTAGTTCATTGGTTCTACTCTACTTGTTGTCTATGTTGCCCCCCCTATATCCAATTCCTGGCTCCGCCCCTGCGACCATTGACCACGGTAGCTACGACTACCGACTATCGATCACGGCAGCTTCGAATACCGACCATCGACCACGGCAGCTATGACTACCGACTATCGATCATGGTAGCTCCGACTACAGACTATCGACCACGGTAGCTCCGACTGCCGACTATCGACCACGGTAGCTCCGACTGGCGACTATCGACCATGGTAGCTTCGATTGACGACTATCGAACACGACAGCTCCGACTGCCGACTATCGTACAGTACTCGACACACAAGTACATTTGGCTATGACCACTGTACAGAACATGATTACAACCACGCAATACTCGAACACACCGAGTACTTCGACTACGACCACACTCAATAGTAGCAGACCCGCCAGATCTAGGGGTGCCCTGGCCGTCGTCGTCGTGGTCGGGTCCGTTCTGTGCCTGGCCGACGCCTCCTCGGACCCCTCATCATCGCTGGCCTCCCGGCGCCGCATTGCCGGAAGCGGCACATCGTTGGGGTTGGTCACCTACTCCTCCTCGCCCTCCTCCCCCATCTCCGCCGCCTTCTCGTGCTCGGCGTTAGTGGTGCCGCAGGGGGCTTCTCGGCGGCGGGGTTTTGCTATGGCTGCCCTGCGTCCAGGGGCGACGGGTCGGCCATGGTCATCTTCTTGCCGAAGGAGCCAGCAGGGGAGAGGCCCTTGGGCGGCGACGGCCGAGAGCAACGGTGGCCGCCTGAGGCTGGCAGCGGCGTGAGCAGCGGTGGCTGCCCCCGGGAGCAGAGATCCTCCCGAGGGCAGCAACAGAAGAAATCAAGGTTGGCTCTGATACCACTTGCTACAAATTTAACCTTGATTCTTTACTTTATTTCTTGCATTGCAAAACTGGGTACAAACCTCCCCAATATATATGCTAATAATCCCTACTAAAACATGTATTAGGATTCTAAGTTGGACATAACTTCAACTTGAATTACACACGAAGATGAACTCAACTACATCTAAGACTCTAAGTCAAGATTAATTGTAACAATAACCACATAAGAAACGCTTACTAGTTACCAGGTGCCATTCGTATCATATACGATCGCTATTTCTATGGACATTCCTGCTGCTCCGAAAGGTGCAAGAGAAACATAATTTACACTAACTGGAGGCCAAAATCACCACTACTAGTACTAGGTACTCACTGGCTAATGCTCGGCGTCGTGCTCATGCTGTCCCACGGAGCGTGCACGGTGTCAGGAGAGCAGGGCGTGATGAGCACATCTTTCTTCCCGTCTTTCTCCGCCCTGCACCCGTCCTGTATGCCCCTGAGGACGTCGAGCACCTCCTTGATCGGCGGCCTTATCTCGCCGTTCTGCTGCAGGCACCGGAACGCCAGCTCGGCGACCATCGTCATCATCTTCCTCGTCGCTTGATCGGAGTTGTACCCGAGCTCGACGTCCACCAGCTGGTCCACCTGGCACCTCTGGATCTTGTTGATGGCCATGCCGGCCAGGTTGATCTCGTTGCGGTCCCGGGTGACGTCGACGGCGGGCTTCGACGAGATGAGCTCCACGAGGACGACGCCGAAGCTGTACACGTCGCTCTTGTCGGTGAGCTGGTAGCACTGGTGATACTCTGGATCCACATACCTGTATGTCAGACACAAACAAGAGCATGAGTTTCTTATGGAACCACATGTCATCGACAACGACGAGACTGGTTTGGTGCAAATTGCAACTGAGCAGTAGTCATGGCGCACCCTGGCGTGCCCTGCGGGGCCGTGGAGACGTGCGTGACGTCGAGCGGGAAGAGGCGTGAGAGCCCGAAGTCGGCGACCTTGACGTGGAAGTCGGCATCGAGAAGGATGTTGTTGGTCTTGACATCTCGGTGCACGATCGGCTGCTCGACGGCGTGGAGGTACGCTAGCGCGGCGGCCGTCTCGACGGCAATGTTCAGGCGGAGCGGCCACGTCAGTGCGCCCTCCGGTTCGCGATTGCCGTGCAGGTGGTCCGCGACCGTGCCGTTGGGCACGAACTCGTAGACCAGCAGGAGCTCCCGGCTGCGGCTGGACGTGCAGCCGTAGAACGTGACGAGGTTCGGGTGGCGCAGCCGGGAGAGGATGGCAGCCTCGTTCAGGAACTGCTCCACGCGCCGGCAGCTGTTGTTGTACAGGCGCTTCACGGCCACGACGCGCCCATCCCTGAGATGTCCTGAACAGATCAAATCAACCCAATCCAACGTAATCAAGTAGACGTCAAACTCAAAATCCTGGCTAATTGGCCTAGGAGTATGTCAGCGCGTGTACCTTTGTACACGGTGCCGAAGCCTCCATCGCCGAGCTCCCTGGTTTCACTGAAGCCTTCGGTTGCCTCCTCCAGCTCCTCGTAGGCGAAGTGGTGCGTCGGCAGGTTGTGGACGCTGCCGGACTCCATGTCGCTGCTGCCTCTGGAACGCGGCGTCCCGCCAGAGGTGGCGTACTTGAGGAGACTCGAGGACGAGGTCATCTTGTATTGCCTTCTCTTGCGGATGTACAAGAACGACACGACGACGAGAAGCAAGAACAAAACCCCGGCAATGGAGGCTGAAGCTGCAAGTGGTAATGAAATTGATCAGGAAAGAACATGTGCATCGATGCTTGAAGTTGTAGGAGAACAGTATAGGTTAGGCAATCCTACTTAGTTCTCTTGCTTACTTTCCCGCACTTTGCACTTGCAAGAAGTTACAAATTTAGCCTTGATTTTCTTTACTTTATTTCTCGCATATATTTCTCATGTATTGCTCTTTCAAACTGGTTATAAGCCTCCTTAATATATAGGCTAATAACTCTTACTAACACACGTATTCAAACTTTAAGTTGGACATAACTTCAACTTAAGTTACACACGGAGACGGACTCAACTACGTCTATAACTCTAAGTCAAGATTAATTTTAACAATCGTCCCTTAATCTTGATTTTCTAACTTCTTTCCATCTTACTTGAGTTTGGACGGCGACATATCTTCTCAACGCCCCTGACTCAATTGATCATTAGAGTACTTCATCATCGCTGAGCGCTTCGGCAACAAACACTTTCTTCATCTTCAGCTTAGGGGCATTCTGAATCAAAGTGTACATAATCGTTACAATTATAACACCTCACTTTTGCCTTATCAAACCTCTGATTCTGACGGCCTTGGCCACCACTCCTAGACGTGTTCTTGCCTTCACGCTTCGATGATCGGATCTCCCACTCGGCACGGGTCAACAAGAGCTGTTCATCGCCTATGTTACTATTGTCGTAGATACGTTCCTCATATGCCTTAAGACGATCGATGACCTTCTCCATGGTCATTGTCTTTAGGTCTCTAAATTGCTTTATGACTGAAGCAATTGGGAGAAACTGTGAGTGAACAACACGAATGGATTTCTTGACCACGTACAACTCTTCCACCTTCTCGCCAAGTACTCGAATCTTATTAACGATGACCGTCAACCAGACGGCGAAGTCATTGATTGACTATGTTTCCTTCATACGCAGCACCTCGAACTCAGTCTTGAGAGTTTGTACCTTTGCTTTCTTCACACGATCTGCGCCAAGGTGCATCATTTTCAACGCCTCACACGCGGCTTTGGCCGTCTCCTTTTTGGCCAGTAGGAAGAGAGTCTCCTCTGGGATACCCTGATAGATGGCCGCTAATGCCATTTGATCCTTGCGCATATCGACGTTGCCGTTCTCGATCGCATCCTACACTCCTTGAGCCTTCATGTACACATTCATCTTGATTGCCCATGCTGCATAATTGCTCGTTGTGAGCATCGGATAATGCAGCGAGACAGCGGAAGTCTCCTTCGCCATCGAACTGTATGATGCCTCGTCACGGGTGACACCACTTTCTGAAGAACGCGATATGTTCTTGAACACGGATCAAGAAATCGGGCTACTTTGAAGTGGCTCTTGGACCGAGGAAACGGAAGAAAAAAACTACACTGTTTTTTTTCTTTTTCCTTGCCTGGATTTGTTTTGCTTCTTGGATCTGCTCTGTGTTTGCTTTGGACAAAAAACCAGCTTTTATTTCAAGACTTGACTCCACCTTGCAGACAAAAAAGACGGAAAAAACTTCGGCTCGGAGAAGGACACCGCACTGACTCGGTTTCGTTCTCACACACAGATATGAGACGTCTTGACTTACGGCTTCCCTGTGGAACCGGTGCCTGCACGACATCTCCTTCCCGGCCTCGAACCCGTCCAAACCAGCGAGCCCCCTCCTTCCCTGGCCTGAACCTCCTTAGCAACTCCCCCGTCTCCTCTTCACCTGCACAATGGAGCCGGCTTGGCTTTTCCCGCACGTGGCGCGCCTCGTTCGTTCTGCCTCGTGCCTCGCAGCTGCCGCCGTCCGCGCCCCCGCGCTCGGCCTCGGTCTCCTCGTCTTCTCCGTCGCGCTTCGCTCCACGCCGCGCTTATCGCCTCCGCACTCGGTCGCTCCTCCTCGGCGCGGACGATGGCAACGTGCTTCTCCGAGGGCGGTCCGTGGCGGCGGCGGCCTCGGTGGATCCGAGCTCGGCGACGGCGAAGGCGGTCGGATCCGGCCGAATCCAGGTGGATCTACGTGTCGGCGACTTCTGCGGCCGCGGTCGACTTTTGGACTCACCCAACGGTGAAGGCGGAGCAGTGGCGGACTTCTCGGCGGCGATGGAGGAGCGGTGGCGACTGGAGACTGTGTCTCCTCCTTCTTCTCTGCAGCAGCGGCGGCGAAAGCTCAGTACGGGCCGATTCGGTGACGACGGGGGTCGGACGACCCGAGGCCGGCGGCGGCGCGCAATAGTGGCCGCCCCAGGAGCAGTGATCCTCCCAGGGGCAGCAACAGAAGATAATCAAGGTAGGCTCTGATGCCACTTGTTACAAATTTAGCCTTGATTTTTTTTACTTTATTTCTGGCATATATTTCTCATGTATTGCTCTTCCAAACTGGTTACAAGTCTTCTCAATATATAGGCTAATAACTCCTACTAACACATGTATTCGGATTTCAAATTGGACACAACTTACACACGGAGACGGACTCAACTACGTATAGGACTCTAAGTCAAGATTAATTTTAACACAAGATAGACAATCTGTTCACTAATCACCGTTTTAATGTGTTTTTATCTGTAATGTTTTCAGTTACTAGTGTATAGATAACTAATGCAAATCTTCCAGAAAAGATAATCGATCTGTGTGCCGCTGACTCATGGTTTTTTTCCTGACTTTATGGGCTAACAATCAACGTGAAGGTCTTCAAAATAACAGACATTTTACAAAACAGTGAAAATTTTACAGTTCAGATGCATGACATATTTCAATAAAAACAGAGTTACATATATTTACCTATTGCGACTGCCCTTTTCCAGGGTTTCTTCTTCGGTCCTGCAAAATCAGGAAACAATTGTAACACTGCATGCTGTCATAAAAATTGTAACAACGCACAAATAAATTCTAATGAGAAATCACTTCATACCACAATAAAAATCCCCAGGGGTTATGTCTTATTGCAATTCAAGCTGGTTAGTATTTTATCTCGCTGTGAGTTAGGTCCTTTGTTAGTATCTGGTACTGTAATGCCAAGAATTAGCACATCACATATGTGTTCCTTCTGTTAAAGTGTCAAAACATACTTAACACTCATCAGAGCTCAAATCTCAGCAGCACGGAAAATGTGAACTAACTTTTTGACCAAATGGACATTGAACATGCTCTTTCAGAGAAACTTAAGATATTGCACCTTCATGTACACCTTCATCTTGATTGCCCATGCTGCATAATTGCTCGTCGTGAGCATCGGATAATGTAGCGAGACAGCGGAAGTCTCCTTCGCCATCGAACTGTATGATGCCTCGTCACAGGTGACACCACTTTCTGAAGAACGCGATATGTTCTTGAGCACGGATCAAGAAATCGGGCTACTTTGAAGTGGCTCTTGGACCGAGGAAACGGAAGAAAAAAAACTGCACTGTTTTTTTTTCTTTTTCCTTCCCTCGATTTGCTTTGCTTCTTGGATCTGCTCTGTGTTTGCTTTGGACAAAAAACCAGCTTTTATTTCAAGATTTGACTCCACCTTGCAGACAAAAAAGACGGGAAAAACTTCGGCTCGGAGAAGGACACCGCACTGACTTGGTTTCGTTCTCACACGCGGTTGTGAGACGTCTTGACTTGCGGCTTCCCCGTGGAACCAGTGCCTGCACGACATCTCCTTCCCAGCCTCGAACTCGTCTAAACCAGCGAGCCCCCTCCTTCCCTGGCCCGCACCTCCTTAGCAACTCCCCCGTCACCTCTTCACCTGCACGATGGAGCCAGCTTGGCTTCTCCCGCACGCGGCGCGCCTCGTCCATTCTGCCCGTGCCTCCGCAGTCGTCGCCGTCCGCGCCTCCCGCGCTCGGCCTCGGTCTCCTCGTCTTCTCCGCCTGCGCTTCTCTGTTCCACGCTGCGCCTTCTATCGCCTCCTCACCTCGGTCGCTCCTCCTCGGCGCGGACGATGGCAACGTGCTTCTCCGAGGGCGGCCCGTGGCGGCGGTGGCCTCGGTGGATCCGAGCTCAGCGACGGCGAAGGCGGTCGAATCAAGCCGAATCCAGGTGGATCTACGCGTTGGCGACTTCTGAGGCCGCGGTCGACTTCTTGGACTCACCCAACGGTGAAGGCAGAGCAGTGGCAGACTTCTCGGCGGCGATGGAGGAGCGGTGGCGACTGGAGACTGTGTCTCCTCCTTCTTCTCTGTAGCGGTGGCGGCGGTGAAAGCTCAGTACGGGCCGATCCGGTGACGACGGGGGTCGGATGACCCGAGGCCGGCGGTGGCGCACAACGGTGGCCGCCCTCAGGAGCAGAGATCCTCCCGGGGGCAGCAACATAAGATAATCAAGGTAGACTCTGATACCACTTGTTACAAATTTAGCCTTGATTTTCTTTACTTTATTTCTGGCATATATTTCTCATGTATTGCTCTTCCAAACTGGTTACAAGACTTCTCAATATATAGGTTAATAACTCCTACTAACACATGTATTTGGATTTCAAATTGGACATAACTTTAACTTAGTTACACACGGAGACAGACTCAACTACGTCTAGGACTCTAAGTCAAGATTAATTTTAACACAAGATATACAATCTGTTCACTAATCACCGTTTAAATGTGTTTTTATCTGTAATGTTTTCAGTTACTAGTGTATAGATAACTAATGCAAATCTTCCAGAAAAGATAATCGATCTGTGTGCCGCTGACTCATGGTTTTTTTCCTGACTTTATGGGCTAACGGTCAACGTGAAGGTCTTCAAAATAACAGACATTTTACAAAACAGTGAAAATTTTACAGTTCAGATGCATGACATATTTCAATAAAAACAGAGTTACATATATTTACCTATTGCGACTGCCCTTTTCCAGGATTTCTTCTTCGGTCCTGCAAAATCAGGAAACAATTGTAACACTGCATCCTGTCATAAAAATTGTAACAACGCACAAATAAATTCTAATGAGAAATCACTTCATACCACAATAAAAATCCCCAGGGGTTATGTCTTATTGCAATTCAAGCTGGTTAGTATTTTATCTCACTGTGAGTTAGGTCCTTTGTTAGTATCTGGTACTGTAATGCCAAGAATTAGCACATCACATATGTGTTCCTTCTGTTAAAGTGTCAAAACATACTTAACACTCATCAGAGCTCAAATCTCAGCAGCACGGATAATGTGAACTAACTTTTTGACCAAATGGACATTGAACATGCTCTTTCAGAGAAACTTAAGATATTGCACTAAAAGTGGATCAAGGTTAGTCTTCTTTTTCTTCGTATTGTTTGTTATGAAGACATTCTGTAATCTTGTATAGTATGAGATGAGGAAATTACGCATTCAGGAAAAGATCTAGTCAATAGTACTCGGTTTGCCTTATGTCATGAGCTTAATTAACTAACTCTTCTATATGTCCTAATCCCCTAGTCAAAAGTTAAGCTTCTACGTGAAGTTTCAACATCAAAGAAGAAAAAGTCTCTAAAGATATGTAAAGAGACCTATTCAAGAGATATATGAATTTTGCATAGACTTTCGCAAGTAACTTAAGCGAATACTCGGTGTCATTTGAACCATGGTTGATAATGGTCAGAGAAATGGTTAATTTCTGTAACTAAGAAAGCTCCAACATTTGCATATATCCGGTCAGAACAAAGCGTCATCAATCTTAACTTGTCTAAGATGAGACTAAAAGGTCAGACCTAAATAGCATGACCAGAGTATTTTGGATCAAAGATTGTTGTCCTAACAAAAACAGATAACCTAGATGACAGCCTTGATACCAACCTTGACTTGTCTCAAGTTTAGATAGAGGGTACCTGAAGAACATGATCCAATAGCCAGCCCATGAGGGCAGTAACATGTCTGATCATTAAGTGAGCTGACAATATACCCACAGCGCTCTATTGTAAACCTTTTTCATTATAGTGATTTACCTTCGAGCGTCCGTGGTTTTTCCCGCAAGGGTTTTCTACGAAAAAATTCGTATACCTTATCTTTATTTTTCTGTGCATTATTTGCAACACTTGACGAACAATTGCAAAGGGAGAGGAAGTAGCAAGATATATGGAGAAATACTAGCAGGGTTTGCTTCCTTAAGATGGCCGTTTAGTCATTGCAGTGGTCATGGTCCATCGTAACAGGTCAATCAAAAGGGGATGGCTGAGTCGTTTATTTTTTCCCCTCCTTACCTGACGGCTCAAGCAGAAGAAATTTCCGGTACGGTGAGGTTAAAGTCAAAGATCTGAATCAAATTTGGGTTCGCAGTACTCTAGACTAGGTCAGAACTGACGACGACCACCGTTTACAGTGCGTGAGCAATGGGTTGTTTACTTGGTTTGGTGCCCAGAGCAGAGCAGCTGCCCACCAGCGGTGAACTTCGCCGCATGGTTGTGCACCACAAGCATCACAATTCACAAACCGCTGCCGCCGGGAAACAGATGGAGGAGGAGAAGAGAACCGAGCACCCGAGCAGAGCAGGCGGTAAATGGAGCAGAAAGAAGTCAAAATCAGAAGAGTTCCGCGGTTAGCAAACAGTAACAAGATGACCTCTTTTTTAGTTTTTACTCTACAAGGTGTGTGAAGGAGTGCCTGACTATCATCCTAAACTCCTAGAACAGCAGTATTTTGACATGGCACAATGCAATTATGCAACAGTGTACTACGAAAGTTACCGCTAAATGGAAGTGAAAAGTAAATTTCTTTCCTGAAAGTAAATACGTTTGCAGGAGAAAGAGACTTACCGCAGTCCGGATTGCGCACCGACCCATCGGAGCACAAGCAACCCAGGAATCCTTCGCTCTGGTTGTAGCTGCACTGTCCCTTGGATTGCTCGCAGTCGAAGCACGGACCTGCGCTCGGGTCCCATGTCAACTGGAACCCCTGCTTCAGCACCGCACCGTACTCGTCCTCCGCCCCAAACTGCGAATAATTCCGCACACCCCGGAGGCTATCTCTGAGCACAGGCACGTCGTAGGCTTCCTTGCACGCCCGTGGCCAGTCTCCGGCGGGCACGAATGGTTGCGCAAACACATAAGACAATCCAGTTCCTCCGTCAAATCCCCTGCAGTTGATCGGCTCGACGTCCGACGGCTTGGGGATGGCCGGCGTGAAAGTGCAGTTAAAGAAGAAGGACAGGTAGTCGGTGGCGGCGACGGGGAACTTCATCAGGGGGCCAAGAAATGGCGGGATGGTCACCCTGTGGCGGACCCTGGGGCAGCTTCCGCCGTCGAGAGCGTCCGTGTCGGCGAGGGAGACGGTGTTGTTGCCGTAGTCGATATCGAGAACGGTGTAGCGGTCGTTGTTGAGGTGCAGGACAGGGTGGCCGCGCACGCAGGCGATCGCCATGCCGGGGTAACCGCAGTAGGAATAGGCGATTCCGTCCACGACCTCGGATTCATTGGAAAGGTAGAAAGGGTAGTGGATATCGACGTGGTCGCCGCACGAGCGGGACGCCGGGCACATGCTGGCGTTGTACGTTCCGCCGGCCGTCGGCTCGCCGGCGCAAGGGGCGAGGGAGACGGCGACGAGGAGGAGGTGGAAGAGGAGAGGCATGGCGAGGAATTGAGAAGAACACAGTGGCACGGCACGTACTACTATGGCTGCTTAGCTTAGCTGGTTCGATGAGCGTGCTCGATCGATCGTTTGGTGGTGTACCGGCCGCAGGCAGGCTGCTCAGCTTAATTCTTGGACTGCACGAGTCTGACTTGCCCGGAGTAGGTTGGTGAGGTTGGGGACTGGTGGCGGGGTACGTGGCGGCGCGCGATTGGTTGCGATGGAGCAGTTGGGTCTTCGGTCGCTGGTGGCACGCCACCGGCCGATGACCCATGCGTGTACAACCGGTCGGGACTCTAGGGCTGCATGCCTATTCCATTCCCTTCTCATTGCAAATAAACATACTCCTCGTCTCACATTCCTTTCTGCCTGATTTTTTTTTGCTACTTTTTGTTTGGCCTCGTGGATTTTTGCTACTCCAAACCGTAGGGGAGGAGCAAATATCGGCATGGTGTTCATAATGGATACGGCAATGTCACACTCGGGCACACTTGTCAACTCAGCCTGCTTTTGAGATTCGGGCTGAATAACTTTGCCCATTATCATAAGCTTTGTTCATCCCCTTTTATCTGAATTAGTTGTAGACTTGTTGTTGATGTAACATAGACAGTCCAGCCTACCTCACGCCTAGAGTATGAACAAGTGAGACGTACACGAATCTTCTACTGTTCATCCAGTCTTTCTTACTTAGCTTGGTAAACTATCAGATCGTAGAGAAGAAAAGAAAGCCCGCGAAGGTAGCCACTATAACTAGCTCTCAAGTCCAACGTGCAAGTTCTGCGAAACGTAGGCTGGATCTCCCGCTCAACACGGGCTTGAAGAACCAATGGTCACTTGACTCCTAGACCGGAAAAAAACATGTTGACTCTTGTCTGTTCTGCATGCGAAGGAGCAGCATCGCACGGTCTGAGCACAAACATCTCACGGTAAGATAGGGGTGTTCGCCCGATCCGACACATGTGGCATCTCGGCCCGGACGTGCTTACCCTGCACCGTGCTATCTGGGCTTCTCCAAATTCGGCCCAATGCATCCCAGGCCTTCATTCCTTCGGTCTAACCTCTAAACGGCTGTGTATTCATTTTGGGCCGACCGAAACCAGAAGGTTGCTAGCTTGGGCTTCTTGTTGGGCTTACCTGGAACTCAGGGAAGGTCCACGTCCGAGTTCCGATCCTGCTCTCAAAATTAAGCTCGGACCTTCCAGACTTCCAGATGCGCATCATGCGCGCGCATACACGAGCATGACAAAATTTCCGCCATTGATGTGCCGTGCGCCCGTTCCACGTGCAAGGAAGAACATGCTGAAACGGAAGTAAGAGTTTCATGCGGATTTTGTAGGAAAACAGTGGAATCCTTACGAAAAGTTCGAAATCGTGGGCATCATTCCATGAATTACCATGGACTGGTGCGATAATGTGTCATTGACGGCCTCTTTGTTTTGTTACACACGTGATAGTCGACCTCTCTTTTCCAACTTATAATTTATAAAAGAACTATTGAGGAAACTGTAGAAGCTGATATTTTTAGCGGTAAGTTTTGTTTTATTGATCGCTTCTTTTTGATCCGACGTGATTGATCGATTGTCTGTTATTAATATTTGGGATCTCGTTCCGTTCTCCGTATCTTATTGGACCCGACTACAGACCGGACATGTGCCCCTTGATTGCTCCACGCGCACACTTAGAAAAAGATAAACAACAAAATAAAATGATGCTACGCTACTCCACCAAGGCCCACTAACTCAGTAAGCATTAAATATACTGGCATCATTCTAAATTTCTCCTTAGCTATTAGCAAATAAAACCAAATCAGTATAGTTCTAAAGCAAATCAGTATAAATTTCTGAGTAGCAAGTTGGTATAAATCCAAAACAAACTGGGATAAACATGAAAACAAAATGAGAGCAAGAAAAATTAGTAAGCAAATTTGCTTACTAATGAAAAGTTCTAACTATCTTGCTTATGAAAAGTTATATTTTGCTTACTAATTTATCCGGGCACCATAGTATTTATCCATAGTATTTGCCACCAGTCCCTGACCTCACCTTCTCCGGGCAAGTCAAAGTCGTGCAGTACAATAATTAAGTTTAGTAGGCTGCCCAGTGCCCACCACCAAACGATCGATCGAGCACGCTCATCGAACCAGCTAAGCTAAGCAGCCATAGTAGTACGTGCCGTGCCGCTGTGTTTCTCAATTCCTCGCCATGCCTCTCCTCTTCCACCTCCTCCTCGTCGCCGTCTCCCTCGCCCCTTGCGCCGGCGAGCCGACGGCCGGCGGAACGTACAACGCCAGCATGTGCCCGGCGTCCCTCTCGTGCGGCGACCACGTCGATATCCGCTACCCTTTCTACCTTTCCAACGAATCCGAGGTCGTGGACGGAATCGCCTATTCCTACTGCGGTTACCCCGGCATGGCGATCGCCTGCGTGCGCGGCCACCCTGTCCTGCACCTCAGCAACGACCGCTACACCGTTCTCGATATCGACTACGGCAACAACACCGTCTCCCTCGCGGACACGGACGCTCTCGACGGCGGAAGCTGCCCCAGGGTCCGCCACAGCGTGACCATCCCTCCACTTCTTGGCCCCCTGATGAAGTTCCCCGTCGCCGCCACCGACTACCTGTCCTTCTTCTTTAACTGCACTTTCACGCCGGCCATCCCCCAGCCGTCGGACGTCGAGCCGATCAACTGCAGAGGATTTGACGGAGGAACTGGATTGTCTTACGTGTTTGCGCAACCATTCGTGCCCGCCGGAGACTGGCCACGGGCGTGCAAGGAAGCCTACGACGTGCCTGTGCTCAGAGATAGCCTCCGGAGTGTGCGGAATTATTCGCAGTTTGGGGCGGAGGACTACGGTGCGGTGCTGAAGCAGGGGTTCCAGTTGACATGGGACCCGAGCGCAGGTCTGTGCTTCGAGTGCGAGCAATCCAAGGGACAGTGCAGCTACAACCAGAGCGGCGGATTTCAGGGTTGCTTGTGCTCCGATGGATCGGTGCCCAATCCGAACTGCGGTAAGTCAATTCCTCCGTGGGACGCCCAACCTGACCTCGTTCGGAACAAAAAATCTTTTCTTATTCCTGCAAGAGTTAAATTGTTTGATGTCAAATTTCTACGTTCAACCAAGGCAGATCAACTGTAAGCATTGAGAGTTTAGGATGCTAGGCATATCTTGAACGGCTTTTTGCGAACCGTCTTGAGGAACGAGTCAAACACGGCTGGATAGCAGTGGCACAACTTAATATAATTTTATTTCCTAGCTCTGCCTGGTTTTATTTTCCTCGAAACATTTGCGGTTAACTATACATCTCATTTATATGATGAAGGTTGGAATACTACTCCTCTATTCTTTTTTACTTAACGTTTTAGAATTTATACTGTCAAAAATTCTAAAGTTTGACCGTGAATAAATTTAAAACTATATATAGTAACTATATAAAATTATATTATTATTAGATTTATCGTTAAAAATACTTTTATAATATTATTAGTACAAAAATAATACATTTTAATATAAAGTTATAAAAAATAATAGTCAAATCGTATTTTAAAGCCTATAAAAAGTAATGTTAAGTAAAAAGAACAGAGAAAGTATGCACACGCTCTATCCAAAAAAATGCTATATGTGAAAAATATGTACCTTAGCTGCATATATACTTAGCAAAAAAAAAGGAGCATGTGCCCACGTTCTGTCTAGTTTTCCTGACACTTTCTTTCTCTCTTTCGTTGCAACGGAAAGGAGCTCATATATTAGTAAGAGGGGTGTAGCTTGGTATCTTCGCAGACATAGCTGCGTTACACAGTTCGGTCTTCGGAGCATGCCCTAACCAAGCGACGGAATGTATTGTTCGTCTAGCTAATTTTTATTAAATCTGTGGCTACCGGTAACTAGTTATCGGTGGCTACCGGTAGAATAAAAACCAATGTTTTTTTATTTAATTTAAATCAAATGTAGAGACTCCGAAATCAAATCAAATGTAGAGACATCGGTGCGATCAGCATTATGCACCAGACCAGGGCTTCCTGGAGATGTCTCTACATTTGATTCACATCTGTTGTGTAGCTCAGAGTTGCCGCCCTTCTACTCTGCCATGACGATGAGCATCGTTGTCCAATCTGTCTCCTTTTCTGTTCAGTTCTCTCCTCCCCTATCCGGTTCCCAATCACTAGGTAATAATCCAAGGATGGATAAAAACAACCAAAAACGCAACCAGTCAACAGGTCAACTTCCTGTCAGGCTGTCACGATATCCTGTCTGCCGTGCTAACTCAGCCACCCTTTCTTGACCTGGAGGCTGGAGCACATGACTTGCCTAGTACAGGTATTTCTCATCATCTGTATATCTTGGTTTTGATTTTGCTGCTCCTCTCTGCTTTGATATTGGTTCATCAAGCCCTGAAACCTTTTGAGCAAATGCATTGTCTACATGTCCTACCACCCCTCTCCATCCTACTTCTATCATCAGTGCCACCTTCCAATTGCACAATCCAATGTCTACTTCCTAGGCTTTTTTGCTTTGTTGCTTGGTTACTTGGATTCTCCATAACTACCTCTCATAGCTTTATATAGTCCCCTCCAAAGTGGAGTAGTAATACTACTCCAAAAAATGTAGGAATCCTATTAGGATTCATCTAGAATTCCTTATAGTACACATTTTTAAATCCTAAAAGACTAGATGATGTAAAATTTCTTTAGATGCAGAGAGTTTTAACCAGCAAGTGTAATGTGGTAATTCTTGGTATTACATTTAGCAATACTAAAAGAGGAGCTGGCTAAGAATGGGAAATTAGAAACTACTCAGCTCGAACTGGAATAAGACATAACACCTCTCGGTTTATCTTATGGCATTAATTCAGTGGTTAGGCTTGATTTTTTGCCTTGTGACAGTTGTTTTCCTGATTTTGCAGGACCAAAGAATCCGAGGAAAAAGGGAATCTTCATAGGTGAATACATGATATAACTCTGCCTACTTTATTAATATATGAGTTACGAAATCTGACAAAATGGACATACAGTATACCTTTTTTTTTCATAGATTAGTTAACTATCTGTTATTTTGAAGACTTCACTGTTGATTGTTAGGCCATCTAGTCAGATAAATGTAGACGGTTTACGACCACTCTGTCGCTGGTCGGAAGTCGGCTGGAAGTTTTACGACCACTGCAGTTCAATTTGAATGTGGTCGGAAGCTTCGGATCGCCGTGGTCGGTAGTCGGACATCTCCTCTGGTTGTGGTCGGTAGTCGGCAGTCGAGCTGTCGACCACGTTGAGAAGTCGGCGGCCTTCGACCACGTTATTGCGAGAATCGGTCGGAAGTCGAAGCCTCGACCGCTGCGGTCGATAGTCGAAGCCTCGACCATTGCGGTCGGTAGGTCGGCGCCGAGTCGCTGATCACGCTCAAGTCGGAGGACTTGACCGCCTCGTAAGTCGGCCGGCAGACTTCGACCACGTTGTATGTGGTCGAGAGACAATTCGACCACATTTGTATATGGTCGGGAGACGATTCGACCACGTTGTACGTGGTCGGGAGGCGGTGCGATCTCGCTGAACGTGGTCAGAAAGGCTTCGACCACGGTGAAACGAGTTGTACGTGGTCGGAAGGGGTTTCGACCACGGTGAAATGAGTTGTGCGTGGTCGGTGGACGTTTCAACCACGGTGTACATGGTTTGAACGGGGTTCGACCATGGTGGAAAGCGATGAACGTGATCGGAAGGTACTTCGACCACGTAGTAAGCGGTCGTAATGTCTTCTAGGGTGGTCATAATGATCTGGGTTGGTCGGTTCGACTTGTAGAGCGGTTGTAGGCCATGTGCTTTTCTTATTTTGTGCATTCGACCTGTTGAGGTCGGTAGTCGTAGGGTGCTCATGACTTGGTGGTCGGCTGAGGCTTTACGACTTGGTGGGTTCTCTGCGGTTTTACACAGCGCCCCGGCATTGACTTTGACGAGACATTCAGC
Source organism: Bonia amplexicaulis (assembly GCA_036346245.1). Classification (NCBI taxonomy): domain Eukaryota; kingdom Viridiplantae; phylum Streptophyta; class Magnoliopsida; order Poales; family Poaceae; genus Bonia; species Bonia amplexicaulis. The sequence continues at coordinate 13,810,822 of CM070749.1, read as the reverse complement.
CCTGTGGTAAAACCAGCTACAATCCGGACAGTTCTGACTCTGGCTCTTTCTCGTGACTGGCCCATTCACCAGCTGGATGTGAAGAATGCTTTTCTTCATGGGACTCTATCTGAGATAGTGTACTGTGTGCAGCCCTCTGGCTTCGTCGATCCGGCTCATCCTGATTATGTATGCCGCCTCAACAAGTCTCTCTACGGGCTCAAGCAGGCTCAACGTGTATGGTACAGTCGCTTTGCTGGCTTTCTTCTTTCTCTGGGTTTTGTTGAAGCCAAGTTCGATACATCATTGTTCATATTTCATCGAGGCACCGACACGGTCTACTTGTTACTATATGTGGATGACATAGTCCTGACAGCCTCCTCAGATGCTCTTCTTCGTCGGACTATCATTGCCCTTTAGCGCGAATTTCCTATGAAAGACCTAGGTCCGCTCCATCATTTCCTGGGACTATCAGTGACCAGATAACATGGCTCCGTGCATCTTTCTCAGCGTCACTATATTCTTGAGATCCTCGAGCGTGCTGGCATGTCAGCTTGCAAGCCCGCAAAGACTCAATCGACACACATTCAAAGCTTTCCAATGACATGGGCTCCCGCCGAGGACGCCACATTACCACGCCTTGCCGGCGCCCTACAAGATGCGTGACCTTCACTCGCCCGACATTGCGTATGTTGTTCAACAAGTTTGCTCGCTTATGCACGGTCAGCTATACAACGATCAGTGATCTTTTTCTGAAATTTTGGACCATATAAGTGGGCTCTCTCACCAACCGGATGTGTGTGACTAAAACAACATACATTTGTAAACGTAGGGGTAGTTCATATTGCCGGTGTGAAATGTCAGGTTCATAACTTTACCCGTTGTAACATTTGTCGGTAACATGACGATCTATCACGTTTTGCAGAGCTCACTTCCTCAGAAAGTAAAGGAAATAAAAACATGTGAGGAATAGCTCTCTGATACTAGCTTAACTCTAATGATTTTTTCCTTTCTACTTGGCTGTCATACAGCTGTAGTAAATTCTAATGCAACGGAACGAGTAACAAGTTCATGCAATTTGTTGAATAAGGTGCCACAAAAGATCCAATCTAGCCCAAGTAATTTTTTATCCTCATGGAAGGTCACTGCCTCGTTGGTTACATACATGTGAAATTTGTTTCCATCTCTTATAAGTACAAACACTCGTTGTTATAGCACTATGAATCTCTCTTGCATAATTCGCATGACTTAGGTTGCATATCTGAGTATGTTGATTCTTATAAGTACAAACACTCGTTGTTATAGCACTATGAATCTCTCTTGCATAATTCGCATGACTTCAGTTGCATATCTGAGTATGTTGATTCTTTTCATGTTGCAGTATTCCTTAGTTATACTTAAAAAAAATTCTACACATTACAAACGGCATGACGTCCATACGGCATTTCTGCTCTTAAAATGCTATTGCAGGTATCGTATCGTCTTTTTCAGGTGCAATTTTACTGTCTCTGCTTCTTATGTGTGTCCTGTGTCGTAAGAAATTTCAACGTGTACTGTCCTGCAAAGGGGGATCAAAACGCAAACCAAGCATTGAATCCTTCTTGCAAAAGCATGAAGCTCAGCATCCAAAAAGATATACGTATTCCGAAGTGAAACGAATGACCAAATCCTTCACCCAGAAGCTAGGCCAAGGTGGTTTTGGTACTGTTTACAAGGGCAACCTGCCAAATGGCCGGCAGATAGCAGTGAAGCTTCTCAAGCCCTGCAAGGATGATGGGCAGGAATTTATGAATGAGGTAGCAAGCATCAGCAGAACTTCTCATGTTAATGTTGTGACTTTGTTGGGATATTGTGTGCAAGTATCAAAAAGAGCTCTCATATACGAGTACATGCCTAATGGTTCACTTGAAAGATTTACATTTGGGCGTAAATCTGAAGGGGAAAATTCGCTAAGTTGGGAGAAATTGTTTGATATTGCAGTTGGCGTTGCTCGGGGACTTGAATATCTCCATATGGGGTGCAATACTCGTATTGTGCATTTTGATATTAAACCCCACAATGTCCTGCTAGACCACGATTTTTGTCCCAAGATATCTGATTTTGGATTGGCAAAGTTGTGCGCACAAAAAGAGAGCATTATATCTATCGATGGTGCAAGAGGAACGGTTGGCTACATTGCCCCAGAGGTATTTTCAAAGCAATTCGGAGCGGCGAGCAGCAAGTCTGATGTGTACAGTTACGGGATGATGATCCTTGAGATGGTTGGAGCAAGGAAGAATATCAACGTGAGTGCAGATGCCAGCAGCAAATATTTCCCTCAATGGATCTATGAACATTTGGAGGAATATTGTGTCAATGCTGGTGACACCAGTGTTGATACCGGTGAGCTTGTAAGGAAGATGATAATAGTCGGTCTATGGTGTATACAGTTGCTGCCAAACAATCGGCCTTCAATGACTAGAGTGGTTGAGATGTTAGAAAGCTGTGCAAATGATCTGCTGATTCCACCAGAGAGTCTCTTGAGTTGAAAGCTTCAGTTTTAGTTTGTCAACATTTCTGTATTTTATTCATGATCTTGTATGATAAACTGCAATTCGGAGCAGCAAGTCTGATTAGAGGCGGAGCCAAGAATTAGAGAAAACAAGGAACAAATAAGTTACACATTGTAACAATATTTGATAACAGGGGTGTTGGTTTGCTATATTAGAGTTTAATAAGAGAGTTGTGTGGGTTTGAAGTCTGTTAAATTGTAATTCTTGGCGAGTTTTTACGCGCACGGGGTCAGTTGCGTCGGGTTGCACGTCGTCGCCGCGTCCGCGTCCGCGCCCGGCGTCTGCAGGCACAGCACCGCGCCGGCCACTACGAGAACCACCAGAAAGAAGTTCGCTGTCGTCCTGGGATCGGATGGAATGGAAGCAGGCTACAAGAGAGACGGTGGTGTGCGTCGCGGAGAACGTAGTGTGATCGACGGTGTATTTATAGGCCAGGCAGTAGGTGAAGCGCAGCGCAAGCAGTGCGCAATCGAGTACACGCCGACACGGTGCATTGCGAACGTTGCACAAATCTGTTCAGGACTCTTGTGGATTTTGACAAGTGGAACATCAGACGGTTCGGATCAGGGCGACGTGTCGAACTTTCCTAAAAAAGGGGGTGACGTGTTGGACTGTGGTATGAAACGGGACATTCTTTTTTCTAGAGAGAGATCTCAGTGGGTTAGTAGAACGGGACGGACTCGTGGCGAGGGCCGAAGGGAACGGCAAAGGTTGGTCAAGGAAAGCCTCAGCGATACGTGCGCTGCTGAGTTACACGTATCAGCGGTCATGCATGCGCACCGAAACAGCGTGAGTGACGTTATCATGGATAATCATTTGGACACTGTCTTCTTCGTGGTGAGAAATGTGGATTTAGAGCTACCTGTCGCTCAAAAGGTCAAAACACTCGTAGTGGTGGCACTCCACTTATTCGAGTAGATTAGGACCAAAAAGTGACCATTCCTTCTCGGGTCATTCTACTACTTTTTGACAAATTAAGAGACTAATCCCCACTGGGCACTGGCCCTGTTTAGAACCAATAACTGTTCTATGTAAAATTCCTACGTTCTAAATGGAGCCGGTTACAAATTATTAAGAATAGAGTTTACAAAACCAAACCGGATTGGCTCTAGCCCAAGCGTTTTTTTTTCTTTGTTGTAAAACAGCCGCTATCAGGCTGTTCCTGCAGTTCACTGAGAAATTAAAAAACCTGTCAGAAATGCCGTACAAACCAATGTAAAGCAGAATAACTTGAAATAATCAGAACAGAACCCATGGTCCACTCTCAGGGCCATCTAAGTTTTCTGGCTGGATTATCTAATACTTCACCCGTCTCACAATATAAGTTTATAATCTTGAAAATCGTCGTTCTATAACATAAATCAATTATGAAGATCAAAAGTATATTTATTGCAACATTTTCATCATATACCCATCTTTTAATGCTGATAAAGTAGATGAGTAGTTGTAATATGCTATTTAATAAAGATATGCATGGTACAATAATATTAATTTTTTAAAAAAATTTAATGCTTACTTGGCTTGTGTGTATGGTCGACTTTGAAGATATATTGCGAGACTGAGGGAGTAGTCGCTCTCACCATTTCTTCTCATAAATGATACATTATTGCATTTCATGCATGCATGAGTCACCCCACCCAAAAAACGTTATTGGAGGAAGAGAAAGATGAGCTTCCAATCCATGCTTCAACCCAAAATTATTTTCTATCAATTTGCTGGAACATAAAAAACAGGGGGAGTGTAACAAATAGGTGCCAGCAATCTTTCGATACAATGGTGATAAGAGGCAATTTTGATGTGTCCATTCCTTCTACGGTTTTGCTATTGTCAAGACGACTGAAATTTTTTTGTCTCTCAGTCACTTGAAAGTTGCACTCTCAATCAACTAGACAAAAAAAATTCAATCGCCTTGGCAATAGTCACTCCCTTCCTTCTAATAGTATCTCCGAGGTCAAGTTTGTCGAGATTACGATCCTAATTAGGATATAGATGTAGAATATAGGATAGTAACATGAATTGCGACTCCGGCAACCTTGTGAAGGGCCATCCGACTGAGTACAAGGGTTTGGGTTAGAAGCATTTTCTTTAAAAAAAAACAGAAACAAAGATGCGCAGATCCTCCCATCAATATGTATTGCTACTATTACTGTCACCAGTTTGCCATCATTTATGCATCAAAGAACTAGAATATCAGCACACAAACATAATTGCATACATCGTTATTACCGCCTTTATTCATACACATATCATCCAAACTCCAAAGAAGTCGCGTAGATACAGGGTACTGGAGTACATCAACACCATGGTAACCACACACTGCACGATAAGTACGGAGACACGCAGACACAACACACTGTGCCTCTGCTATATATCATATATCTGTCAGGTGGCCCATGCCACGGACTAGCGTTACACGCAGAGGCCGGCCAAGCGAAGCGAGGCCACGTGGCCGTGTGCCCGTGCGCGCGGGTTCGATTTAGCAGGTGGGCACGGGCACCTTGCAGGCGGCCATGACCTTCTTGCCGTTGGGCGAGTTGACGTAGCGCTGCAGGTTGGGGTCGCGCGCGTACTGGCACAGGCACGGCCGCTGCTCCTTCATCCTGCTGCAGCACGCCGCCGTCGGCGCCGCGTTCCCGATGATGGCGCCCGCGCACGGGGTCAGCTGCGTCGCGTCGCACGCAGCGTCCGCCCCCGGCGCGGCCACGCACAGCAGCACGACCGCCCAGGCGGCCAGGAGCACGAAGAGCAGCTGAGACGGCTTCATTGCGTACGTGAAACTCGGAGAAAAATTAGATCGAGCGTACGTGTAGCTACTACCAGTTGGTTCAAGGATCGGTAGGATTTGGATGGTGGAAGTGTTGGGAGAGAGACCGGTGGTATTTATAGGCTTCAAGAATCAAGAGAATGGCAGTGTCGCATTTTTAGTTCACTGGCACAGTTCCTTTCGGTTTATTCTTATAACTTGTAGTTTTCTCTAAATAAACAGATATGATAGTTCTCTACCGCCGTTTCAAAGTAGTTTGTCAGAATATCATTTTTGATAATGTTTGTCGGAATTAGATTTATGAGAAATGCTATAAAACATTCGACTATTTTTTAAAGTAAAAACAGTCAGATGATCTAGGGGCGTTGGATCTCTATCTAACGGATCCAGTTATATAAGCACCCCCTCCAAAAAAAATCTCATATAAGCACCCCTCTAAAAAAATGATCTGGAGCGTTTGATCACCATCCAACGTCCTAAAATCTGACTATTTTTGCCTCCAAAAGCAGTCGAATGTTGTATAGACACTCTCTAGATTTATTTATACAAGTGCTCATATTAGGACCAAAAGTTATCAGTCACAATCGAAAAAGAATATGGCTCAAGTGTAGACATGGCTATGGCTAGTGCAGTACAAGTGTGAAAAGCAGTTGCAAAAATTCATATATGCTTTGTCAGGAGCACAATTGTATGCGCCACTACGGAAGACAGGATGACGAGCAAAATGGTCTGGGCACTACTCAATGGAAAACTGAGAAGGAGAACAACGAAAATTTTGGTATAGGATCGTCGCGCTGAAAGCGACTCAACTCGCGTAACAAAACTGAACGCACTCTCCAAGTGTCACACCCTAGCTAAAAGCAGGTTTGGACGTTTAATGGACTGCCCATGATAAGGTTTATTAAACTGGGTTGCTCAGTGTTCTGATCATATCAGATTGGTTGAGCTGATTAAAGCACAGCAACAAGTTCAGTTACTTTGGTTACTCTGCTAAGTAAAAGAAACATAAGACATCTGATAAAGAAGTAAGTGTAAAAGGTAAAGTGATTAGTGATGGAAAGCTCAGGGTATGACAGAACTAGCTCTGCATGCCTAGCTGAATATCTTCAGAACATTTGTTCAGAGAAAAAACAGATCTTTTGTTCCTTTTACCTCTACCCATAAAACTACCATTTTATTGACTGTATACAGCACATTCCATTCACAATATTATGCTAGCTAAAACAAAAAGTGTAGAGAAATTGCACTCATATGCCCCAAAAATCATCATTTTGACATGCTAATGCCCACTGCCCAGTGTATCCTTTCTCAACAACAACACACACACATGTTGACATGCTGTAGAAAGAAAGTTAGAAGGGCGACAGATCAAGTGCGCCATTCCATTAAGCCAACAACCTCTCTGTAGTGGCAATGGCACTTACTCTTGAGCTTTTTTACCATCCTTGGAATGCTCCTTAGCCGTCCATTGCACTGAGATCTAACGGTTGGAAATGCAAGGTACCTCATGGTACTGCTTTATCCATAGCAAACCAGAGAGTGAAGGTACCACCTCTGCAAGGGTATAACGGTAATTTGGTGCTAACTGGTTAGACCCAGACCCAACTCGGCGTCCTCAGCGAGTCCACTTATGCGTCTCCGTGCTGCCTCCCCCGATCTGGTGAACAAACTCTAGATCAATTGATCCCCTTCGCGCCGCCGCCTCATCTGCTCTGGTGTCCCTCATCTCGTTCGTGCTTCTCCTCATGCAGTGTGTGCCCATCTCCGCCATCATAGGGGCTCCGGTGGTGGGCTTCTCGCCGCTGGTGGCCGAAGGTGGGCCCCCTGGCCGAGGTCGGAGCTGGGAACAGATCGAACAAGTATGCGGTGATGTTTGACGCCGGGAGCTCCAGGAGCCGCATGCACGTGCACTGCTTCAACGGGAACCTGGATCTCATGCCTATAGGGAAGGAGATCGAGCTGTTCAAGTAGGTGACTTGGTTGTGCTTCATTTTGTCTATATATATTTAATTACGAAATGTGGGATGTTGTTGGGTCGATTTGTTCATGCAATGATCTGATGCTAGGGTGCTCGCAGGGATGGTTGACCTGGGTTGGCATTTGAAATGAGATGGGAATTTTGCATGCCATCAAGTATTAAATATAGAATTTGCAGCGTTCTGTAAAATGGAGGCCTTGATAAAGGCATATGACTATTCTATTGGCAAATTATGCTTGAAATGTAAAATTTTCATTTATTATATATACATGTCCCGATTTTCCCATAGATGAGAGTTTTTGTTGAATGTACTGAGCCAATTGCTCTTTTCTTTTGATTACCTATCAGAGTATCGTATTTTAAGTGTTCTTGTATTGTAGGGTAATACAAATATGGTGACGATATATTTGAAGCATTAGGTTTGTCATCTCGTGCTAGTAATTCCAAGAGCAGGGCTGTTGGTAAAGAAGGTGCCTTATAACAATTCCTTTGTCGAAGCAGCATGGCCCCTTGGTAGTGCCATTGAAGTTGCATCTTCAGCATAGGAAGAAACAGCTTAGTAGTAACTTATCTATAAAGGGTCTCTCAGCAATAGTTTTGGCTTAGTTTAGCGATCTGGAGTAGTGAGTTCAGATCCTAAGTTTGATGTTAGGATTTTGCCTTGATTCACCATTTGTTATCCATCTTCCATTCTATTTGTTTAGCCTGTATACATGAGGAATATAGCTTGGAGTTGTTCCGTGCGGGCCATTCTAAGGTCTATTCATTTTATACTAATGAAAACCAGATCAGACCCTTTGTACTTTGTAATTCCTTTGGACTTCGGTGCTGATTCATAAATCTACAGACTAATTTTGCATTGTGGGTTGTTAATTCCATGTCAACTTTTGTTCCCTTGTGCCAACTCGGTTAGTTTACCGAGAAGAAAGCACGCCCGTTGGCTTTTTGTTTGGTTGCTGTGCAAGATTTTCTTCTCTTATACTATTATACTAGCAAAATAGAATTGATCCCCAGATCATCCACTGAGGTTAACTACAGCATCTAGGCAAATACTCTCGAACTTGTGGCCTTCAGTGGCCACTCATGGATAGCTTTCAGATCCTTGCAGCTGATGTGGCATCCCCTGGTTACATGCTGCCACTTGGGATAAGATACACAGGCAGAGGGAATGGAGTTGCAAATGAAGACTGGTGACTTGATGTTCTGTTTTAGTGAAGTGATAAGCACGGTCAACAAGATCAGTAAGATAAATTGTGTGGAAGAAATGAAATGGAACAGTAAAAAACCCTCTATTGCCCATTTCCAACCGTAGAAAGTACTGCTATAGTATTAGCAATCTAACCAAATAGCCATCAGTCATCCAAAATGTAAATTTTGAGAAGTGTGTACAAGTTATGAAGCTGAGGATTATGTGAAAATAGAGAAGCTTCCTAAAAAATGACCTATTTTGAGAATGACATACATAAAATATATTAACATAACATGTCACCAACACCACTCAGTCTCTAACAGCCCTATGTATATTTTGCGAGTCCTGGAAAAACCAGAGTCAGAAGAGAAACTAGAACCAGAGTTGGAAAAAGAAATGAAAAAAATATATAACACCCACAACCACAAGCTACCACGTTACAAATCCTATTAAATGTTACACATTCTCTAAACCAACAATTATAACACTGGTATTAAAGAACTTTCCTAATTGGTATATCAGGTAGGTAACACAATTTTCATGCCTCTATCTTGAGAAGTGAGTTGAGGGAGGTGCTGTTGAACTTTTGGGCAACACCCCTGATCACGTGAATGACGACATCTCGCATATGCCGTCTTTGCACCATCAAGTCAACTTCACTCTCACCATCAACAACAATCTTAAAGCAGTGCTAATCATTGCAATGTAGCTCTACCTACAAGGTTCAATTCAATGTTAACCTTATCTCTACATGTAAGGACTAAGGGCTACATATTATAAATAGTAAATTATATATCTGTCCAATTCATGGTAAGAGCTTATATGAAAGGGATGAGTGTATGTTCCTCACACTTCAGTAGTTGGGAATGATGTTTTGGATCCAGGATTTACAACTTTGATCCTCTTTCTATTGACTTCCAAAATTCTCCACTCCAAATATCCCATTACCTGTGCCTGTTGTTTTTTTAACCAAAAGTAAGTCTTTGTAGTGCTTACTATGTTGGTGAATTATCAATGTGTGGGGACGTTAGAAGTAGGGGGAAATACCTTTTTAGGTGTTCGATCCTTGTCACACAAAACATGTTCAATGCAAAGTTAATGCACTTCTTGTTAGTAAACAAAGAATTTCATTGCAGATAACACAATGTATAGCATTGCTGTGAAGATAGCCCAAATACAAATGTTATTATGCTCGAAATAGTTAATGGTGACTGAAATAGTCACTCTGTTGTGGAATTTCTCAGCGCTAAGAATTTGGTGGGGAAAATACCCAACTAGGAAACTTATTTCTCAGCAACAGCAATGAATGGGAAACCAAGATGCTTATCACAGTTTGTTGAATGGAGGATCAGCTATTCATGATAGTTCTAAACTACCAACAGAGGAACTTCAGAAAGGAAGTGACTATCACCTCAAATTTGACAGAACCATCATCAAGCTTCTAATTCACTTGCTTGTAAATTTCATGCTCTACATAAGATGAAAGCAAACATTTTCTTTCCTTCAGCTTAAACTAGTCCTTTCTTGAATTTAATGCAAAGAACAAGCACATTTTCAATCACTAAATTTAGTTTTTCAACAAAATTATATGTGGATCCATCAATCACCCAATTTTGATCTCCAATTTACAGAAGTTTGTATATACATCCCCACTATGTCACCGACTAATCAAGCAAAACATTGAAATTCTTCATGCACACTACATCATAATCACCTTCAAATGCACCATGCTCATCAATTTCTTACATAGTAATACTCCATCTAAAATGCGTTGTGGAGTTGTAAACAAGGAATTTTCTTATTATGCTTCTGTTAATGTCTCCTTCTGGTTTATAAACTGAACTTAATGGATGATACTCTGAACGACCTACTAGATGGAACTGAAAGTTTGTATCGAACTAATCCAATCAAGAAATGGAATGGCTGAGTCCACAGTATAAAAATTACTTATAGCTGGTCAAACATTAACAAAAATTGTAGCTTTTTTATTGGAATGGAGATACTATACGTTTAACATGAGACATCTATCCTAAGAGGAAAAATGTTGTGTGCTCTTCATGGTTCACGAACCAAAACAATATGAATGTGCATCTGGTTCCACATAAAACCATAAACCATATTCTAAATCTATGGTGCAAGTTTTCCAATCCTATGATACGCTTGTTGCTTTGTTCTTTAGCATCATAATGCACATCACTTCTTAGTTCTACAATACCACTAGCATTCCATTAGTAAATTATGGTTGTATATTGGAATTCTACACCAAGAAACTACTACATTAGTGAATCAAGCCATAATCTGTACCACGTTATGAGATTAAGATCAACCAGAAGTTACCTACGAGTTCAATTCGTCATGTGAATCTGCCACGACACTGCCCGCTAGTCAAGCAATGTTGTGACAGATCCTCCTGTTCTCCAACCATTTAGTCCTAATGGTCAGAACTCAGAATAAAGCTTATACAGTGGAATCTGAATCTAACAAAGTTCATTCGTTTAGGTCAAAAACTCGCTTTGCGTTTTTCCCCCGAGGATAGGCAATGCACATGAACCCCTTCTCTAAGTAAAGTAGAAATGCTTTTGACAAAGAAGCACAAATGCAGCAATCAACACGATCCAAAATGTAGCATAGTGATTAGAAAACTATTTAACTACTAGAATGTGGCTTCAAGTCTCTAGCAAGGAATCTCCTCGATTCTTAGAAAACCTCTGGCTGAAGCAAATCTTGCCCCAGTATTCGTTCATTCCCCTGTACCCCCTGCACAAGCTATTCTTTCCTTGCCAAGCTAGGCTCCTTTGTCCTAGTATCAAAGTGCTTATAAGGGCAGCAGTTTTTGTAACCTGATCAATTAACCATACCTGCCAAATACCACAAGAACAACTCAGAAGCCATGGTTCCTCAAGTTCAGAGTTATTCTGACGATGATCGAAGAACAATAAGGCTATTTAGTAGGCAGAAATCAGTTCATGAGGTCCTTGGTGAACAGAAAGGTGCAATATTTCTCTATGTAATTCTTTTTAGAATGTTCTCTATGTAAATTATTCTATATCAGCAACATTTCAGGGATGTATGAATCAGTTTCATCACGATATGTGGACTGTTTTGGCCTTGCAGTTGCGGACATCCTGCTATGGAGGAACAGGAACTTATCGACAGGGATCCTTGCAGGGGCCACATTGATATGGTTCCTATTCGATGTGGTCGAATACAACATAGCAACGCTCCTTTGCCACATTGCACTCCTTGGAATGCTTCTGCTCTTCATTTGGTCAAATGCCGCACCTCTCTTCGACAGGTTGCATTACTGTACTGTCTAAAATTTCACAATCCAATATCATCAAATGAAGATGATGCCCTGACGGCCCTGAATTCAGATCTTTAGCAAAGCTGTTTATTTGCCTTTTGGTCTCTGAGTACTTATTTTAAAGAAACTTCAACTCTTAACATCTCGGTTAACCACTCGTGATTTGCAGGCCCCCTCCACAGATCCCAGAAGTCATCATTTCTGAACATGCCTTCGGAGAAATTGCACTGACCATCCATTCCAAACTGGCGCACTTTGGATCAGTCCTATATGACATTGCGTGCGGGAAGGATCTGAAGAAGTTCCTTGTGGTACATAACGTTTTTCTTCTTTTTCTGATCTCGTTGTTTCAATGTGACCTATGACAGCTGCAACGCTGCCTGATACGCATCAGATTCATAGATATACCTACTTGCACAAGATGGCATAAAGATATCTCAAACTTCGATCAGATTAGAGAACATTCATTAAGCTAATATGAACTTGCCAAATAAACATACACCATTATATTGCTGTTGCAATTAGCTTGGTGAACTAATAACTCCCATGTTGTTCTTTTCAATATAAGGTGATCGGATCTCTGTGGATATTGGCAGTAATTGGAGATACATGCAACTTCACAACTCTAGTATATGTTGGTAAGTAGTGAAACACTGAACTTTGACGAAAGTGTAAAGGCAAAACAAAATAAAGACACAAGATGGGATCATGCAAATGCAAGTACACAAGCATGTCAAATAACAACTTTTCAATATCTACTGACAATTTACCATGTCTTTCTTGACCAGGATTTTTGTGTGCTCTCACTTTCCCGGTGATGTACGAAAGATACGAGACTGAAGTGGACCATCTGGTAGCCAAGGGTGGTGAAGACCTCAAGAAGTTCTACAAGAAGATCGATTCCAATGTGCTCAATAAGATACCAAGAGGCCCTGTCAAGACAAAAGTTCACTAAAATGTATTATAAGAAGGTGTCAATGCATACAAACAGCTCCATCAACAAGAGGATTATCAGTTATTGGAATTGGTTTCAGGGAAAATGAGCTTAGTACTCCAGTTCAGTTTGAGTCTACCGTACCTGTTTGACTGTTAGTGTACAGATGATGGATCCATCATAGTTCATGAGGATTCAACGGTGCTCTTAACTGTCCCCTGTACAAATACTACACCCAATAAGAAGCAAGAGTGTTACATCAAAGACAAATGGCAAGACTTGGCCGATTAACTATAGAAGGACATTCTCACATTTGAAACCTACACCTTAATATTTTTGGTGTCCATTCATATACCCACCTCTAACGCAAAGTTGTAAATACATTAATTCCAGATTTCACAAACTGAAATAGTAATTAGAATAGGCGTTGTTACGGCTTTAACTAATGTTGGTGTGTGTGACGACACTTTAGACAGCTACCACTTGAGTGACGGCTAATTTGTTCATACCTAGTTTAACGGGCTTGAACCAACCTAAAACATAGCAGCGCGGGAGCGAAAGGCACAGGCACGGGCCTGGGTTATTGGGGGTTGGCGCCCGCGCGAGCCAGGCCGAGCCGCGCATGTCTTCTGGGCCAGGCGTGCGTGCGGAGGAAGGAGGGCGGGGTGACCGTGCCACGCCTGCCAGCTGCTCGGCCCCGTGGCTATGGGGATCAATGGTCAACAAGCAAATGCTACTCTATATCGATCATTGCGCTTATTCTTTTTGACTGTGACTTATAATTTTTAATTAAATTTTTTGAATTTTAGCTGTTTACGGTACAGATTACGGAGAGACCGATACTCACTTACGATTTTAACTGGTACAGATGTTAAGCTTTTAACGTGTACTACGTTTAACTTGTAGACTTCATCTTAAGAAAATACTCCGTTTAAAAGTTAGGTACTGTAGCGGCTGCCAAATGCCACCCGGCTTCTTGCCTGCCAAACACCCCATTATTTCTTCTGTGGCTCTGAGGAATTCATGCATAATATGATTCCCACAAGACAGGATTTCATGCAAATTGATAAGCCGTGGGAACGGCCAGAGTCATGCAAACAGCTAGCAGTAATTACTTCCCCTGGTGAGCAATAGCAGTGCCAGGAGGAGACCGTGTGCGTTGTAACAGGCATGGCCTTCGATGCCGGCCGTGTAATAGAATCCAATGGTTCATTCTTTCATACTAGAATCATAGGCGCGGCGCCACAACGCGCCAGCCACCGTACGTACCAAAATAAAAGAGAATAATTCGTGAGGAGTTTTTAAAAGAACCGGGGGCAAAAACGTATTTTCGGAAAAGGCAAAGGGGTTATTCGCAAAAAACGAGGACCTGTTAAAAAAACCGGGGGTAAGAACGCATTTTCGAAAAAAGTAAAGGGTTTTTTTAAAAAAATCGAGGACCTGTATGTAAAAAACGGGACCCGTGCGCAATTTCCGAAAACGCGGGGGGCCATCCTGCAAAACGGAGGGGCCAAAAAAAATTCAAGGACCTTTTTGCGAGAACCAAGGACCTGAACGTAATTTCGGGAAAATACAGGGGTTTTTTCGCAAAATAGCTCGCCAGACCGTACGCAAATTCTCGCGCCACGCGGCGGGCGGAGCGTCACGCGAGGCGACGTGGCCATGCCCCCGCGCGCTTTCCCCGGGTTGTAATAGGTGGTTATTTCCTTACTCATTAAGAATCAACAATGGAACAAACTTAAAAAAAACAGGAAACATTTGTCTTCATCGGAAAGCACAATTTTTTTTTGTTGACTCGGAGGCTGCACCTGGACTGAATCACAGAAACAGCTAGCAGTAATTACTTCCCCTGGTGAGCAAACGCAGTCACGAGTCCGCAAAAGCCGAGAAACCTCGCTTGCCAGGGACGCCGTCCTGCGTCCCGCTCTCGCCTTCGACCCCAGTCGATATACATGCTCACCCATATGGTATCTAACTCGAAAAAATCTAGACTGGATCTTTATTCAATACGAGCAGAGATTATATTTCACTTGAAGAAACTCCATCCGAATCCAATATGAGTGGAGATCGTATCCCACTCGGAGTCTGTCATCCGGATCTTTATTATTTTAACCCGTTAAGTATGTGACCCTGTAGGTTCATATATATTTGGCCATGAGCCAAAAATTCTTTTCTGGTCCATAAGTCAGTTGCGGTTCCTAACAGAATATAACGACTTCCAAATATACATAAAGATCATATCGAACGAGCCTATATAGTACTTATGTATTAATCTCTTTGCCTTATGATATCATATTTAACTCAAGACGAGAAGTGTAACATCCTATGATAACTCGATCCTGTAATGGATTACTCAGTTATGATTGACTCCTCAACCACATTCGGCATGGACATATACTTTCTTAATCCAACCACATTGAGCGGCTCAGAGATATCTCTCCCATTATATAGGAGAAACAAATTCTATCTTGATTGCTCATATTCCTCCAAATGTTTCATAGTAAACCCAAAATCTATCTTTATGATCACCCAATTACGTAGTAGTGTTTGACAACCCCTAAGTAAATCGTTACACATGTAGAAAAATATGATGACTTCAAGTCTAAGAATTATACATACACTATGTATCAGACCAACTGATGGCACTTTAAGTATCTTATAGTAAGTCAATCCAACATCATATTCTCTAACATATGTTCATATTATTGATTTAATATATTCATATCCATGATTCGTGAAATATGATCATCAATCAATACATGTGCTAAATTTTAAATCATAATTGTCTCACATAAGATATAAAATCAGAAATAATTTAGAATAACATCAAAATATGAATAAAAAGTTTCATGAAATATCAGAGATAAAATAATATATTATTTAAAAGATTATAAATATATAAGTGATATAATCATATCTTGGATATACCACTAACATGCACGGCATAAACAATGATTGGTTTAGACACACATGTTGCTTTCCTTTTCTTCTTCCATACGATTCCCTTTTGTTTTCTTGAGGGAATGATTACTCTGACGCTGCGGTGGTCCGCCTGCCGTAACCGGTCCAGCCCAGAGCGCGGTTTCAACACATGTGGCTTCACAGTGGCAGCCGTGCCATTATGCCCCGCTCGTTTCGGCTTCAGCTTCTAACTTCTGATTTATTTTTTACTATTCATAATTTCGTTTTTTTTGAACTTTTAGCTTTTTTTGAGCTTTTTTGCCGGTTCTTTTTTTTGCCATATTCGTTTGCGTTGTTTGTGATGTGCTAACATATTTTTTATATATTTTTTTAATTTTTTTAAATTTAATTATGTTAAATAAGCCTCTGTCATTCTGAGATTTTTCACCACCACAATGCTTTTCAGCCATAAACCACCAAAAATAAGCCAAAATGATCACCACCTATGTCAAGATGGTAGAGGCTACGAATCTACCGCCGGAAATTGCATTTATTTCTTCGACCTAATTGATTATATAAGCCTTCATTTAAAGCTACATTTCTTCTCCACCCTATATCTCATAATATAAATCCGATATATATATATTTAAAAACATATTAATTAAATAACATTTAATAGACTTAGATGGTAGTTACTTCTATTAGATAAACATAATAGTACTCTTTTTATTAGAGATAAATACGATTTAATTTTATTAAATATTATTTAAATAATATATTTTATAGGTATGTGTGTCGAATTTATATTACGAGAGAGAGTATAATCCGCGTCACAAATTGTGAAGGATACGATTTGTCTGATTCCTTCGTGTATGCTATTTAGGTGGTGATCGGTTCGGCTGAAAGCTGAAAGCTTATGGCTGAAAACACTGTAACTGAGAGAGGCTTATTTAACATAATTAAATTTAAAAAAATTGAAAAATATGTTAGCCCATCACAGACAACGCAAACGAATACGAGAAAAAAGAACCGACAAAAAAGCTCAAAAAAAATCAAAAAAGACGAAATTATGAATAGTGCAAAAATAAGCTTAAGCCATAAGCTTAAGCCATATTGAACGTTGTCTTAGTATTTACACTTGCGTATGTGACGCTAGGTCATAAACCCATCTGTCATAGAGAGAGAAACACATACGGACACAAAGGTGGTGTTCAGTTCGGCTTATTTTTGGTGGCTTATGGCTGAAAACACAGTGGTGGTGAAAAAAACACCAGGTGACAGAGGCTTATTTAACATAATTAAATTTAAAAATTGAAAATATAAAAATTTGTTAGCCCATCACGACAACGCAAACGAATACGGAAAAAAGAACCGCAAAAAGCTCAAAAAAGCCAAAAATTCAGAAAAGACGAAATTATGAATAGTACAAAAATAAGCTGTGTTCGTAAGCTCAAGCCATATTGAGCGGTGCCAAAAAAAAGGGGAACAGAAATGAACAAATACAAAAACTTTTTTTCCCTTGTGTGGCCGGATTGGTCCTGTACTACTCCTGTAAAAAAAATCATAAGCTATCACCAACCTAAGCACTCACAGGAAACTTGACCTGATCAACCAGTTCTCAGTGCTGATTAGTGATGTTTCTGTCGTCCACAGATTTGATTTGGACCATGGAAGATTAGTGCCGGACTTGTCAAATCTTGCCACTATTTTTCTCGACACATTAAACATTGGAAATTGCTATTTAGCTATGTTAGGATGAAAATTCGTTAACCTCACTTCTTAGAAAATATATGCTCTTTCTTAAAAATTGGCAGCAGGGCTCTTTGCGCCCGCCTGACCCAGACTTCAGACCCAAGCCTGAACTTCCTCCTGATTTCTTGTAACACTCCTCGTTTTCAAGTAATTGTAAGCAATAAATTAGAAAACTAAATGAAATTAATTAAATAACTAAGAAATAAACTGCAAAGCAAATTAAGTTTTACGAGGCATCAAGCCAAATTAAAACAGTAAATAAATAGAATGCATCCACTGCGCTACAAAGACCGTGTGCATTGTAGCAGCCATGGCCTTCGATGCCGGTCGTGAATGGTTCATTCTTTCATACTTCCTTAGTCATTAAGAATCAACAATGGAACAAACTAAAAAAACAGGAAACATTTGTCTTCATCGGAAAGCTCATTTTTTTCTCTAGAATCAAAGCACAATTCTTTTTGTTGACTCGGAGGCTGCATCTGGACTGAATCACAGAAATAGCTAGCAGTAATTACTTCCCCTGGTGAGCAAACGCAATCACGAGTCCGCAAAAGCCGAGAAACCTCGTCCCCCTAATACATATACATATACATATACATATACATATATATATATGTATATATATATATATATATATATATATATATATATATGTATGTGTGTGTATGTGTATGTGTATGTGTATGTGTATGTGTATGTGTATGTATGTGTATATGTATGTATGTATGTATGTATGTATGTATGTATGTATGTATGTATGTATGTATGTATGTATGTATGTATGTATGTATGTATGTATGTATGTATGTATGTATGTATATATATATATGTATATATATGTATGTATGTATGTCAAGTGAAATAGTATGTATATATGCTCCAAATATCTTATGTCTCTGATTAATTTTTAAATACGTAAAAAATGTGTATGTGTGTATAAGTGTGGTATGTATGTACCCCTAAAAAAGTCTGCAAAAGCCAGTCCGTTCCGGCCCATTGGATTGAACTAGAAGCCTTCTCGTCCACCAACCGGTGGCTTACGCACCCGTACCTGTCTAGAGATGGTAACAGAGAATTCTCCGTCGAGGAGTGGTGGAACATTCCTGTCCCCAATTCCTTCCCCGTTCCCCGCCCCTCGATTACATGCCTGAGGAAGAATTCCTCCCGACCCATTTCCTGATAAGAAGTGATCATAAACCCAATACAAATAATTACAATCAATAATAATATGTTAATTAAATCAATAAAAATTGTATAAATTCATCACAATAAATGTACAATAGGTGCATCATATAATTCAAACAAGTGTTTATTTATCGATTTAGGATTTTACAAGGTATTAATAAGGTATCATATGTGATATATGATATGGTATATAATAATTCAGGTCTCCAACGGGGAACGGAAATGGGGGTAGGGCAATGTCTCCATCCCGTCATCCCCAACAGAGAATGAATTTACTTGCTACTTTTTCCATAGAAGAAAAAATCTACTCATTCCGCTCTCTAATAGAGAAATTCCTCGCCGAGGAATGAAGAATGGGGACATTGCCAGCCCTATACCCGTCTCAACCGTAATAATCACATGTAACTGCTGCCGTGCAGGAGAGAAGTGGGGTGGAGCTCGTCCCCGATCGAGGCGGTTGACTTGTGCAGTACAGGAAGCAACTCTCTTCCGCCGCCTCCCCTGTGAGTAGCCCCTCCTCTGTCCCAGTGTCCCTTGATTACTCTGTTCATGTGTGCACGCTAAGTAAGCATTAGTCACAAACTTGCCAAGAAATTCGCCCGGACGGATGCTTGAATTCCCTCTTTTGCTCATGACAAGATGCCGCCGCCTACGCCGCCGGCGACCATTCGTTTGGGAGCTCCGCATCCATACCTGAAAACTCATGGAACCAAAGTCGCAAGATTGCACCTGTTCGACTGGATCGTGCTTGTTCTTCTTGTCGTGATAGATGGGGTGCTAAACCTGATAGAGCCGTATCACCGGTTCGTCGGAGAAGACATGATGACGACCCTCCGGTACCCCATGAAGGACAACACGGTGCCCATCTGGGCCGTGCCGGTACGCCTACCTTCCCTGCAAAAGATTGCTCTCGTTTGTAATTACGCCAATCAAACATGTATGCATACATGTACCTTTCCCTGGATTAAACCTTGCCCGTCGATGGCGCAGATATACGCGGTCGTCGGACCGATGATCATCTTCACTGGAATATACATGAAGAGGAGGAACGTGTATGATCTGCATCATGCCATACTAGGCAAGCTCTTGCACTGCCACTCTTGTTCTGCAACTGCATGCGCCTGGTGTCTTCGTTCATGGTCGTCAGTTCTGACATGTATACGGCCAAGCAGGCCTTCTGTTTTCTGTGCTTATAACCGCCGTCCTGACCGATGCGATCAAGGATGGCGTTGGCCGGCCTCGCCCGAATTTCTTTTGGCGCTGCTTTCCTGACGGAGTGCCGGTGAGTTCTCACTTCTATTACCTGATGATTTGATCAGTCCGTAGCTTCTTCAGAACATGTTTCTTCTGATATATTGCCACACCGAAACTTACCGATTAGTCACTCCATTCAGAAGTACGACTACATCACCAGAGGAGTAATATGCCACGGAGATGCGAGTGTCATCAAAGAAGGGCACAAGAGCTTCCCAAGTGGCCATACTTCATGTAAGTGATGGCCACCTGCCATTCTGAAAACACATTTGCTCCCTGCATAATAATACAGTGTACCACTGAATACTGAACTTGCTGGCTTAAACTATTTGGCTAAATTGTCTCCATTTTGCAACTAAATATATAGTAGCTTTCCTTTTTGTTCCCTTGCAGGGTCTTTTGCCGGGCTAGGCTTCCTGTCATGGTACCTGGCCGGCAAAATCAAAGCGTTCGATCGAGGCGGCCATGTCGCCAAGCTCTGCATTGTCCTTCTGCCTCTGCTCCTCGCAGCGATGGTTGGGGTTTCACGGGTGGATGACTACTGGCATCACTGGCAAGACGTGTTTACTGGTGGAATGCTTGGTAGGTTTCAACCGAGTCACCTTCTACCTCTCATAATACAGTATTATATTCAGAAGATCACACTGTCAGACCGACTTCCTGGTATGAATGACTCTGCAGGACTGGTGGTTGCTTCATTTTGTTACCTGCAGTTTTTCCCATCTCCCTCTGGAGAACAAGGTATGATTCTTAATTGGTGATGCTTACATCATACTAGTACTTTTTTTCGGTCAGGTATAACTGCAGTGAGTAGGCCTAAGCATCTTTGTTTCATTGGACGTGGGCTGGGCCGTATTAGACCAGCCTAGTCCGACCCTATCGGCCCGTATACATGGTTGGGCATATTGGGCTATGGCTGGACCGTGTTCTGGAAGTCAGACTAGGCCGAGCTAAACCTAGTCAGGATACGCAGCTAGAAGGCCGAATTATGTTCTAAGTCTAAAACTGCAGTCATCTTTGCTATCATTGTCAAGAATTTTCTCTCTTCTTCTTCTTCTTCTTCTTCTTCTTCTGAATAGGGAAAGATTGTATTGATCTGCTGTTATCTGTTGAATTTCAGGGCTGTGGCCTCATCCATACTTTCATCACATTCTTAACCCTGAAGTTGAGAACCAAGTGCAGTCAAGAACTACCTCTAATCACCATCAATCACTGCCGCATGATTTGTCTCGAGGCCCTGTTGCAATGGAGATGAGGACCACTAGCCAAGCATTAGAGTCCATGGAATCAGGCCGTAGAGTTCGGTGATTTGTGAATACTACTATTATGAAGTGCCGTTCATAATTCATACAGTTTGCCATTGTGGGCATATCCCACACGAGAAACACCTAAAAAGTGAGAGAAATTGTAGGAATCTTTTGCACACTTATTTTCTTGTTAGGTTAGGTGCTACACTGCTACATATGGATCTTTGTATAGATAAGTGAAAATTGCATGATTTTCACTCATGATTGCCATGTAGTAAAAGTAAATTGATGTGATCGATGGCGATGCCTTCTACGTGATTAACATAACGTAATCGTGCGTTAAATTCAGAGTCCTTGTCCAGGATGCGTACATCTCACCTACCAGATAAGATTGCCAAAACACGAACGTGATATATAATCTTTTTCGCATAGTCTCGCCATTCAGGTGTTCCATCAGTGAGACAACCAGTGAAGATTAATTTTAGGGGAGATGTCGTAGTCTTAATGTAGGTTCAGAGTGAAATTGACTTAGTGGCTTATGGCTTTTTTACTGTGCCTAGGTTATTTTTTACTTTATCTGATGGTGTCATATTTGATGTAATTAAATTTAAAAAATTAAAAAATAGAAAAAAAAATAGATTAATCTATCACGGACAATACGAAGGAATACGAAAAAAAACAAGTACCATGCAACACCCCCACCCCATATCAGAGTACCGTAGGTTGCCGTAATAGAGATGGTGGTTGGCGATGTTATTCATCAGGTTGTACGGGTCCAGTTATCTCCAATCCTACGTCGTGAAGATTGGGCAACATCCCCACCCCATATCAGAGAGGCAGAGAGAGATGGATAGAGATAAGGAGGGGAGGGAGCTTAGGCTGGTAGCGCTGGCAATGGGCCTGGCTGGCATTGGGCCAAGGGAGAGTTGGTCCGACTGTGTGCCAAAGCCCATTCAGCCGGCAGTGAGAAAAGGGAGGAAAGGGTGGGGAATACATGCGTGTGTGTGTGTGTATATAGTACTCTGATATGCATATAATTGCATCTGTGATCAATTAGGTGGCATTTAACTTGCAAAACTAAGGCAATAAGTATTTGTAGATACTAAACTGTAATAATCCGACATTAGTAAACTAGCTTCAAGCTACGGTATAAAATAGCATTTAATTGTAAATTCGCAATCGGCTAAATTGACCTAGGGAATCGCATGGGAATGCATCGACATAATGTATTTTGTCTGTAAATTAAACTGTAGCATACTCATCAAATGCAGGAAATGAACCAGGTCCGAAGGAAGGGTTTCACCGAGCGGACATGAGACCAAGACTTACGACTAGTTCGCAAGCAAGCATGCCTTTGATCATTTTGATTAGAGTAAATTTGCATAAAAATATATTTTTACTAGACTAATATCATTCTCTACATCAAATGAATTTTGAAATAAATCACGTGATTGATGTGAATAATGATGAATATGAAAGTGTAGGCAATTGATGGAGCGAATGTCCTACAGATAAATAACAGGTGGGTAGATGGTGCCCTGAACAGGAAGGATAGTGATAGGTATGGGGCCCTCTACATATGAATATTATATAAGGATAGATCCACTCTAATTTGTGTAACGGGCCATATTTATCGTATCAACCATAGTCTCGTCAAAGACAGGTAGAGCTCAATTACCTTATCAAGTTGCTATACACTATACAGGGGTAAGAAGTATATGATTGTGGGGTTGAGTAAGGCTAGAACAAAACCCAAACTCCTATAAGTGATACCAATAGCTAGGTAGGGTTTAGTAAATGTGACTCTACACTCTAACTTGAGCATCGCATCTAAGAAAATGCATGGAAACCAATTGCAATTAAAGTCAGAGTAGCTATGGGTATAGTGAGTTTAAAATGTACACACTGCCTCTCGGATGGAGGCTACGGGAGCATATCGGTGGCTTTATCTCTGAATACAAGTGATTAGTAGATTTATAAAATTTAATTGGAACTTTTACCACAAAACCCTACTTCCGAAATGATGATGAGTGACATAGCAGGATTGTTGAGCTAATAAATTATTGTCATGAAAACCGTATGTTGCTATTAATACTTGTTGAGTACTTTTGTACATTTGCTATTATTTTCCCTTGTGTAGAGGTAAGTCAGTTTGGGGAATTACTCGATTCGGGTAGAACTTGTTAAGCCCTGTTAAAGACTGTAATCTTGCGTGGCAATGATATTATAATAATATTGTACCGTCTCTAGCTATTGTTCTACTGCAATACTCTAATATGACTTATTATTCAATAAAATGGGAATTCATTATGTTTTATCGGATAATAATCATATACTAGTGCCATTACCTAAGATAGTGATGGCACAACTGATCACATTTCCTCACCACCAAGAATATTAAAGACCAATTGTACTCCAGTTATCAAAGATGCTTAAACTATATATATACTTTGTATTGCTCGTAGCATCATGGTTTTCTTTGCAACACAAAGTTCCACTTGCTCAAACTTCACAAGCAAGAGATTCATGATTATCGATCAGTCCAATTAATTGGTCCAATTTGGTGCCTCGGCAGTACGTGGACAATGACGAAATTTCCATCTTGTTTGAATTGTTCGTGACTCTATACATATATGAGAAGCATAAGATTAAGTAACATAAGATTTGGTCACTGTCTGCGTTCCTACTTGTCAGTGCCTTAACTGTCGCTATGTTACTTGAGCTCTTCGAACTCCCTGTCCGGCACCTGATGCTAGCAGCTTGCCAAAGCGCCGCAGAATCCACACAAGACAAAACAAGCAGCGCATGGCTTTGGACCAACGAGGTGGCTAGCTAGGAAGGAATACCATGGATGGCTACGCGTTGGAAAACTCTTAAATTTGGCTCGAAAAATGCTCCATCGATCGATAGCTATTAGTTTGTCTAGTAGCCAAGATGCGTGGAGCTGCAGATAGATACCACTTGTATGATTTAACAATTTAATTACGACTCTGAAGACCTCGACGAAATTAGGTCACCTTTAGGTTGGAACAGGAGATTGACGACAAATTGTTGTGTCATGATACACGCCTGTGGTCTGTTTGTTATATAGTTTCTCATGGGCAGCAGAAACTAGCGGAACACATTTGTTGGTATGCGAGGTGACTTCATGTTCAGTGCGAGACAGTTTTCTGAAGCTGACAGCGGCGCACAACGCCGCTGCTGATGATCAGTATAAAATTCCATGGCAATTTGTGATCAGCATTGTACTCGATAGATGTTGATTCCGAACAATTATTTTTTTATCTGCCGAAAGCACATGAGAAGAGCTATCAAACATGCATTAAGATTTCGTCATCTGTTTAGGGCAAGCAGCGGGGTTCGTTCACACACTGTTCTCACCGATGAACAAGTCCATCGAGATCTCGCCAAAAGGCACATCCATGTGAAATATAATCTAAACTACCCGGCCATTGCCTATGGTCGAATGATTTGTAGAAAGCTATTACTATTGGATTTCACACGTAGAAAAATAATTTCAATACGCATTTTCTCCTTAATGAAATGATACGTAGCGCTCCTACGTGTTCTCGAAAAAAATCCCGTGCATTATATTTAGCTAGTGCGGTACAACTTTGGGAGAAACAAAGGCATAAAACCTCTAGTCAAAGTGAGAGTGCTCGAGCAGTTTTCAACAAAACAATGCAACAACTAATCATAAATCGGTAATGGGGTTTAAGCACTTGACCAAGTTTTGCTTTTGATGAGCTAAGCATGTGTGCCGTGAAGTTTGACGATTGTCCGCTCCACCCAATGGCGTTGCATCTTCTCCCAACATACATCGATGTATACCTATCCATCCATTTTTAAAAAGTAGCATTAGCGCCATCAATGGCGTGCTGTTTATTTACCGCGTCTTTCGTGCTCCCCAAGAACCAACAGAATATACTCCAACTTGTACGATATCCCTGGAGAAACAGGCAAAGTAAAACTTGGATTGCTTCTTGATCCGGCTAGTAACAACCGGGAAGTAAAACTGAGGTGCCAACCACCTGACACGTGTCCCAAATATCCAAAACAATTTGAAAATTCAAAAATACTTTAAAAATCAGAAAATTGTAAATGTACTTTTTTAAAAATACGTTTATTAGTATTTTTAAGTACTTAAAATACTTTTAATAAAGGTAAAATAAAAAATTTAAGTACTTCAAAAATACTTCTTATACTTAAAAAGTACATTTTACATTTTTCTGATTTTTAAAGTATTTTTGAATTTTCGTTTTGTTTGACACGTGTCGTTTTCCAAACTAATAACGTGTTGAGGTCGGTTTGATTTTCCAAACCAACTTACATT
Source organism: Bonia amplexicaulis (assembly GCA_036346245.1). NCBI lineage: Eukaryota > Viridiplantae > Streptophyta > Magnoliopsida > Poales > Poaceae > Bonia > Bonia amplexicaulis. Next base: position 13,785,450 of record CM070749.1, on the reverse strand, counting down.
ATTTTTTACACTAAACCACACCGAAATTATGTTACTCAAATATCACTCCGCAGTGTCGCTTACAATTGGCCCTGTTCAATCTGGCTTTTTTAGTGGCTTATGTCTTTCATCTGTTGGTTTTTGTTAAAATTGTACTGTAGCGGCTATTAGCTTTTTCTGAGTCACACAATTAAATAAAAATAACAAACACCGTTATATCTCTATAGACAATACAAAAGAAAAGAGACAAAAGACAAAGGCATAAAATAAAAAAAATAAAATTAAGAAGCTAACACGTTTATTTTGATTTCTAGCTTCTGTAAATCAGAAGCTGAAACCGGAATGAACGGGACAAAGTGTGAGTTTATCAAAGTACAGGGGCTTGCATGGAAAAAAAGGAGAGAAATATATATATGGAAAGGACCAAACGAAAACGACCTAAACCGTGCGGAGATCTGAGCCACGGAGTCAGTCAGCGTCAATATAGCCAGTCAGGGCAACGAGCCAGGTCGCCAGGGCATCGCAATGCACGGTTGACTTTGTCATAAATGACCAACCTCTCCACATGCAGAGATCGCAGCATTCCCGGCACGCACATACGACACATCTCTCCTCTCCTCTTACTCGCTGCGCGGTCTGAAGTTTGAACTGGTCCCAGTTTCAGCTGTGTGCCACTAGCTTTCTCGCGTTCACCGAACGAAAGCACAAACACCTCGTGCAACTTGCATGAATCTGTGTGGCAGTGCCGTGCCCAGCTCCAACCGCGGGCACTGCTGCAGATCTAACTGCAGCTCGGTGGCGAGTTTCTGAACTCTGATCTCTATTCCAACGTGCAGGCAGCTGGTGGTCGTAGCTTTGTCAATGGTCGCCAAAGTCGGGCTGTCCCTCTGGAGTCAGCTGGTCTCTCTCTCTCTCTCTCTCTCTCTCTCTCTCTCTCTGTCTCAGTTTGTGTGTGTCTAATGTCGCTAGCTCGCTGTGTGTGTGTCTCGCGGACGTCGCTGGGAGAAACTTCCAGGGACGAACAGTGAGTACCGACGACTCGGCTGTCCCGGGCGGCGCGGCGGTGGTGAGATTGTCAAGTGTGGAGACTGCCCCAGATCGACTTACTATGCCGGCTAATTCTCTGACGCCGGCGTTAATTCAGGAGAGACTAGGAACGCATCAGAATGTGCATGGGGAGGACTATGGGCATATTTCGACATCACTCGTCAGCGTCGATGTATGCCCTGTTGCCATGGATGTTCAGGGTATGAGGGCAATCTGAAACAGAGAAGAACAGGGCAGAGGGGTGTCTATAGTCTATACATTCCTTTTAAAACAATACCAAGCGCCTGACAACTAGAAAAACTGTAGTGCCAGTTCTTTCAGAGTAAATAATGGCATATAGGTTGTGTACATCAACGAGGCCGGCTATGTTTGAGAAGCTTCAATAGCAACTTACCTGCTCAACGTGGCTTATAAGTCCTGCTTTGATTGCTAGTTTTTTTTCATTGTAGTAAGGGAGTAAGGGAGAAAAGAAAAGGCAAAAAAGCCCTAAAAAAAATCAAAAGGACAAAATAAAATTAAGACAGAAGCCAGAAGCTGAAAGCGTTCAGAGCGGAGCCTTAGAGTCCTTTTGGTTGGACTTTTGGCTTCGGCTTTTGACTCCAAAAGCCAAAAGCCCAACCAAAGGGGTTGCTTTTGGAAGCAGCCTTTTCAAAAGCAGCTGTTTTTTTGTAGTATATTTTGAAAATGTTTTGACTCGCTTTGGCTTTTGGCTTTGCTTTTGAAATGGATTGAATAAAACTCTTTCATAGTTGTTTTAAAAGAGATAAAGACAAAAGTATATTTTATACTTGTTTAACCAAAAACTTTCAATTTTTCTGACTCACATTGAGCTTTCTCACGAGTTTTCCCCACATGACTCAACCAAAAGGACCCTTAAACTCTTTATTATTATGTGACTTCTAGGCTTGCTTGGGAATAGAGGACTGAACTTCCTCTAAAATCCTGTTTCTCTGATAAGTTATGCATTGGAGAGGGGTTTAAATTCTCAGTACAAGCGTGAGTTTAAACTTCTCTGATAAACCAGAAAACCCACACGCTGTTTGGGGAGTTTAGGGTCTGTTCTTTTTTGCTGCGGTTTGTGGCTTTTGGTTGCGATTTGTGACTTTTGGGTTGTTTGTATGAGAGATTATAGAGTAACAGAAACTCACGTGCGGTTTTTGCCGATATAAATGAAATCAGTAAAGTATGTACTACAATTAACTAGTAGATCTTATCTTGAAAAATATTTCGTTTAAAAGCTAATTACTGTAGAAAAGCCGAAAAGCAGATTTTAGAAGCTGAAAAGAACATGACTATAGCTTTATATGGTTTGAAGATATATCTGAAGCCCCGCCAATAAAGCGTAAGCCCTCTTTGGACTAAGAAGTCGAAGCTCTCCCATCCATCAATATTTCTCGAGAATCTAAACTGGCAAAGAAGGTTTGTTGAGTAGATTTAAGGTCTATTTTTTTTTGCTGTAGCTTGTGATTTTTTATTGTAGCTTGTGGTGTTTAGGCTGTTTGTGCGAGAGATTACAGAGTAACAGAAGCTCACGTGTGATTTTATCGATATAAATGAAGTCGGTACGATATATACTATAATTAACTAGTAGTTCCTATCTTAAAAACATATTTCGTTTAAAAACAAATTACTGTAAAAAAATTAAAAAATAACTTTTAGAAACCGAAACAAATAGGGCCTTAATCATTGAAGCACTACATGCTGCTGTATATTGAGCATCCATTGTGTATGTGTGCAAGGAAAAAGCATCCATTTTTCTTGTTTGTTACAGAGACTAGGAGAGGTACCTACATATTATCTGGTGACGAAGGGGAGAGTGCATGCCGTCGTGCGTGTATGCTACTTGTCCCCTCACCTGTTACCGCATGCAGATTAACCGATCGTATTGTACGAAGCGGCATGCAGTACGTACCTTTAATTTCCTCTTGAAGAGCCGTGTAGGCGCGTCCATCTGTACATATGGCGGCCAAAGTTTATCTGTTTCAGGAGTCAGCGAACCTGGCCGTTGGATTACCTCACGTCCCGGCCTGCAAGCTTATCCAGCACAGGGTTTTCATTGCCGGTTTTAATATTTTTACTATGGGCTGGTAATGGTATGGCCAATTTTACTGATAATCAGAAGATTTTAGCCAAAAAATTTAAATCAAAATTTAATTTTCAAAAAAAATCAGTTGAAATTATTGATTGAATTTAAATTAACCTAAATTAGTTGTAAATTGGTTTAAATTCAAATTTAACGGAAATTGTTTGGCCGGCACCTATTTTTACCGATAAGTACTGGTAAAATCGGTAATCAACTGATTTTTAGCCGATTACCAGAACCTTGATCCGGCCTGGAATTGTTTTGAAGCGTTGCTCGTGTCTCTTCCCATTGGAATTTACCTCCCATTAAAACTAGATACTAGTAACTATGTATGTGAACTATGGTTTAACATTAATAAAAACAAGTTAACATATACAGCATTCCCTATGTCAACTAATTAACTAGCATATATATTCTAGAAACCGGCGTGCTTCATAGATTCCACTCACTGTTAATCTCCTTTTCTTTCTCGGTCAAAATATCTAAACTGCTGAACATTCCGTTGTTTCAATCAGATACCAAGATTCACAAGAAAGGGATAATCTTTATTACATTCTGAGCGAGCTGAAATTCGCAAACATTACATCGCAATAATGTGATTATATCTGATGCATATATATGCCTAAAGATCACCCCTTTGTATATATAGCAAGCTGCATTCAGACAATAGATTATGAACTATTAAGTTTCGTACGTATGCTGCCCAACTAACACATAAGACTTAAACTGTAAAGGAAAAAAAATGGAAAAACTACTTATACCTCGACATGAACACCACCTCGATCGGACGTATGTATTTAACTTATGTAATTTCTGAATGGCCGCTCATGCTTTATCAAACAGTACAGTACATTGTTTTTTTCCAGATTATTCTCTGTTGGTAGCCCTATTCATCTATCTCCCTGTGAAAGTATCAGTCCACTTTAATTTTCGCCTGTTGCTAAAGTATAGCATGTATATCGTATCGCATCACTATATTAGGTTCATGCATGCAATTATGGCCACTTTCCTCTCCATTCCATGAGGATCGGATAACCCCCGAAGCTTTTCGCACAAAGGCTGTTACATGCAATGCATCTGGGGTGTAGCACACATCACATCATTAACCACATGAAAGCACCAAAACAAAAAGAGTCAAATTGCAATATGTAGCCACAAGTTGACATCTCTTTACAGTCGCAATTAAGGAGGAAGGAGCTCGAGAAAGAGTTCCAAACATTGCTTCTTCTGGCATGTCCTCTCTAGGGCATAACATAATTAGCACGCACTTGCCAAAACAAAAAAGAAGATTAATTTACGGCAAATTAAGCGAGATTGGAGCATATACATAAGAAGAAATAAAGCAAACGATTCAAGCAAGAGATCAAGAGCTCTAAGCTACCATGGCTGCATCCGAGTGAAGCAAGCAAGCAGGGAGCAAAAACGCTAGCTAGGTTAGCGCGAGCTCTATGCATTGCTTCTTAAAAACCACGTGTGGTTGAGACGCTGCTACGACGTCCCTAGCTCTCTTGCTGTTGGTCATGTCGTCCTGCTCCGTCGCCACCGCGAATCTCGGCGCCGTCGTGAGCAAGTCGACGCCGAAAAGCCGCACCGCCTTCACGGGGGCCGGCGCGGCCACCGCGTTGACAAAGGTGGTGGTCTCTGGCCGGAGCTTGCAGTCGATGAAGAGCTGCTTGCCCGCGGAGCGGTAGAACCCGATGGCGTCGCCGGCATGCAGGCCTTTCTCCTTGACGAAGCGGCTCCACCCCTTGGTGAGCACGTAGCTCTGGCTGCTGTTCCAGTAGGAGTACCGGAACCTCCACACCTTCCCCGCGGCGTCCTCGAAGTTGAGGAGCGCGCCCTTACACTCGCCGGAGCCGACGCCGGAGGTGGCGGCGGCCGGGAGTTGCAGCGGGAAGTGCTTCTCCGCGTGCTGCTTCGGTATCACCAGCCGGTTCAGCTTCCCCACGTCGCTAGGCGTCACCGTCTTGTCGAAGAGGTGCTCTCGTGCCGCGGCGGAGTGCGCCGGAGGCGACGAGGTGGGGTTCTTGGGAGGCGACGGGGAGGAGGCAGCGTAGGCGCGCTTGTTCTGCGCGAGCTCGTCGAGGTAGGTGTGCTTGCGGAGCATGTCGACGACCTCGGCCTTGGACCGGGCGGCGAGGAACCGGAGCTCGGCGGTGGACTCCGGGTCGGACTCGGCGAGCGGGCGGAAGTTGGTGACGGCGTCGCGGCCGCGGAAGCGCTGCGCCGCCACGTCGTAGGCGCGCGCGGCCTCCGCCTCCCCCGTGAACGTGCCGAGCCACACGCGCTGGTGCCGCTCGTAGATCTGCGCGCCCCACCGCCCGTTCGGCTGTGGCACCACGCCCTTGTACTTGGACGACGGCAGCTTCCCGCCTCCACCCCCGCGCCCCGCGCCGCCCGAGTCCGCCTCCGCGCCCGGCTCCGCCGCGTCCATCACCGCGCTAGCGCCGCTGCCCACGCGCTGCAGCGGCTTCACCGCCGGCGCCGGCGCGTTCTTGCCCGTGGAGGCGGCGCTGCTCGCCTCGTCCACGAGGCAGCTCGTGCTGTCCATCCGATCACTAAGATGGATGCCCAGAGAGAGTAGTAGTGAGAGCGGTGGGCAGAGGAGAATTGAAGGTGTGTGATATATAGGAGGTGAGTGTAGCTAGTATACACCATAACCAGTTAACTGCCCTGCGTTTTCTTTTTGCTTTTTATCAGCTTTTGCTTTTTAATTTTTTTCAGCATTATTATTTATTAAACTAATAAATTATAGTTAAAAGTTATAAATTGCAGTGCTATAGAATAGACCCAATCACACTATATACTACGTGTACATATATGGTTTTGTTGTTTGTGCTTTATATTTGTGGCTTTGTAGTATTTTTTTTTATAGGATTATATATGTCATGGCCTCATGGGAGTGCCTCATGGGCTTGTGTTGATGTGGGTCAACTGAAGGGAAGATGACGGTGCGTGTTTTTAATTGATTTTTAGTTTTAATTTTTTTTAATAATTATTATTTATTAGATTAATAGATCGTAATAAAAAAAAGACCGATGTGAGGATGCACCTACTGGGCCTGCACTTGTGCGGGTGAGGTAAATTTGTGGTGTCATCCTTGCAATTTTTGCTGTGTGTTAACTTGATTGGCTTTTTGGGAGGAGAAAAGTAGTAGTGCCTGGATTAACGCGGAAATGCTGATCCATTTTTGGCGTTTATTTTATAGGTACGTATTGTGTGCAGGAGGTCTCTGTGAAAGTAAATGGTGATTGTGATGGTGTGGCAGAATTTTCTGGGAGTTTTAGAGGGGATCGTATGGTGGTCTGTTGGGTTAAAATAAATTGATTTATATCTAAAATTGTATTATAGCTGATTAAAATTATATTGTAACTGATGGTTGTTTATTTGACGTAACTAAATTTAGAAAAATTAAAATAAAAAACATATTAGTCCATCATGAACAATGCAAACAAATAAAAAAAGAACCGGCAAAAAAATGAAAAAAAATCAAAAATCCAGAAAAGGACAAAATTTAGAAATAAAAAAAATAAGTTAGAAATTAAAAACTCCATATTAATAGCAATTAATGCACTTTCTATTTTTGAAAAATGCGATTGAGATTTTCTTTTGAAGTCTATAAGAGGGAAATTCTGTCGATTTTCTCGGTAGAATCTAAGTGTGACTAATTCCTTCATCACTGCACCGTTACTGGCTACTCCATCCCTTCGCTGGCGTGCATCGGTCGTGAGGAGAGCATGTCTCCAAAGCCATCGTACTTGCGATCTTGTACGAGAGAGGGCGAATCAAGTTTTTGGGAAGCGACTCGTGCGACTGCTCGCTGTTCTCTACAGCAACTACTTATTCGTCTTCTAGGCATCGATTTCTTCTTCTTCTTCTTCTTCGCAACGCCCTTCGTTTTGCTTCGGTAACATCTAATAGTCCGTAGTTTCCTTTAATTGCTAGTATGAATATATATATTTGTATGTTCATAATACTTATCTTGTTAGTTCATGCTTATAAGAGACATATGTGTATGGTTTATGTTTTTTTATCTCTATTTAGTATTTATGTTATTCTTATAGTCATGATTTATTTATAGGATTATTTAATTACTAGAGTGCTAAATATTCTAACAGTTTTCGCCGGCAGCCCAGTCCTACTCGCATTCGATCGGCACCATGTCAGCACTGTGACGGGGAAAAGCCAGCGAAGGCCGCCAAGGCCACAGGGCCAGGCGGCCGGGCAGCCATGTTTGCCCCTTCGGTACGAGTGTGCTTACGCGCGGGGGCCCAGCCGTGGTGGGGGAGGAGGAGGTAGACGAGCGAGGGCGCGGCGTGGTGTTCACATGAGGGTGGACCACGATCGGTCGATGTGCCATCCATGCATGCCGATTCCTCAGATGCATCCCCCCTGAAACAACGTTGTAATCTCGCAGCTGTATTCCCAACAGTACGTCGCCATAGCTATAGCCGAGAGCTACCTGCTGTTGTACTGCCCATCGACCTGACACACACTAGCACTCCCACCCCATCCTTGCACACCCTCTCCCCCGATCTCTTTGTAATTCCGGTCGATTTGGACCACACGACCGGTAACGGCAACAACTTGTGAACGATGTCTTCCTATTTTTTATATACATTAAAAAGCTTTTTACTTTAGAACTTGAGGTCTTAGAGATCAGATCATATAAACTGCAGCCAAGCAATAACCCAAAAATAGCAAATGGCACAAAAACTGCATATGGTTGGTCTGACCAAACAGGGGTTGACGGTCTAACTAACGGTGCTTGAGGTCTAACTGATGGCGCTTGCGGTCTAACCGACGACCAATCTGGCCGGGTCCAGAAGCGGTCTGACCGCTTCCCTGTTCGCGGAATAGAAAATCAACCTGAGTTCAAACCACTTTTAGTGCAAAATCCAAAATCCATGACCAAATGAGATCAAACTTCATACACACCTTGCTGATGGTCTCATGGACCAATTACATCCAATGATATGATAATCCTAACCAAAGTCGCAACATTTCCTCAAAACATGTAAGGTTGTATCAAAATCGGACAAATCTCAAAATTTGTGCATTAAGATCAGTCAAGATAGCTCTAGATGTGCTTACACATGTCACAATAAGCAAAAACAACTAACGGATCGAAGCCAAAACCCTCAGAACAATATTTTTCAAGAAATGCTCAAAATCAAGTAAAATCGAACAACTTCAAGAACTTGCAAATCAAGTGGTTGTCAACATAGACCTCTTTTTCTATGAAACCATTTAAAATGCGCTTTTGACGTCCATTTGAAATAACTTAAAACCCTTAGACCCAGCAAATGCTAGTAGAATACTAATGGCTTCTAATATAGTAATAGGTGTAAAAGTCTCCTCAAAGTATAAGCTTTTAACTAGGAGAAACGCTCAAAGTTCTCAAGCTCTTCATATATAGCATTGACCCAAAAGGTATCAAATAAAGTATGGATGACATCTCGAGGCTCAAAAGAGGCAACAAAAGCAGAATGAGTATACAAATCTAGAGAGATAAACATGGAGCGAGTAGTTCACTCATGGATTTCCCCAATCATCTGCATCAGAGGGTGTCTCACTGAATATGAAGTAGTGTTTCTAGTATAGACGTGGCCTCTACCTCATGGGTTGTGGAGGTAGGAATAGAGCCACTTGAAGCGCTGGTGAGAGTGGGAGAAGACTGCTCAATTGAAGCTGAAGTAATGGAAGCAGGTTCTCCAACCAAGTTAGGAGCAATAGGATGAGGAGTTGGACAACTCGGGAGCAACAGGACGAGGAGTTGGATCCTCATCATGTGAGTAAGGGTTGTAGCCTAAGAAGATGCTCTTCTAATCATCATACACCTATGTACCTGCACTATCGGGTCTAGTACCAAGACTAATCTCATCAAAGTCTCCAAGATTTTGTGACAAATCGTGAGAGAGGAGAGGAGCGGTGATGAATTTTGGCTGGGCAGCGCGCAATTTTGGTAGCAATTCTGTCGAGCTCAACTCGGGGAGGAGGTGCGGTAGCGAGGAGGAGAGCTGCGGTAGTACATAGAAATTTTGGGGAGGAGGACAAAAGGTACTAGACTTGGGGTGAATGTTTTTTCTTTCCTTTGTTTTCTCAGTCTAACACTAGGGAATGTTTTCTTTCCCTTGGATTACAATCCCACTGCTAGGGAACACTCAAACGGCACGGAAAACCGATATTTCTAGTAGCGAGCGATATCCCTCGGTTCACACATGTGCACTAATCCCGTTCTTAATCGGAGATTCCGCGATCCAACGTTTGTTAATTGCGGGGGTTTATCCTATCCAACTGATGTGGCACTTTGCGCATCATACGCACTCCTTGATTATATAAAGGTCAGTTCCATCGATCGATATGGCTAATATGGCTAATTGAGATCGAAATAAATAGTTCTTTAAAGTGTCATAAGGTTAATGAAGATCCTAGATAAAAATAGAAATTATGTTTGAAATAAAAACCAAACATTAATTTTACGTGAAAGTTAACCACTATAAATCTACCTTTGCCAACTTTGAATAAATAATCAGAGTACAAAATATCAATATTTCCCTTGTGTGAGTTAATTTTAAAATCTAAATGTATGTGGTAGTTATTAAATACTTTAAAAAATAACATATAGTTTTTTATATAAACCGCCCAAAATTTCGATCTCCTGTTTCGCTGCCAAAATTCTGCACAAAACCTCCCCATTTTTAGTTCTTTTTTGAACAATTTAGCACATTATACTCAACCATCCATTACGTACCATCGGATCGAAATCCATTCCATCTCACCCATCCATTCCCACGACGTTGTCCGGCAGCCTCATCCCCACGACCCCACCCCTCCCACTCCCTGAATCACAGAACAGCCGCCACCTCTCAAGTCTCAACTCTCTCCTTTCCACGTCATCTTCCTCCCAAGCCCACAATTTCTTCCTCTTTGCACCATGCATCCTCCTCCTCCTGTCTTTCTTCTTCTTCTTCTTCCCTAAACACATCCCAAACTCCTCTTTTGTTGTCCTTGTCACCAATAGTTGGGGCCGACGGTGATGTAACGGTGATGCAGATCTGTTCGGGTGAGGCACGGCGAAGGTTGGGCGCCGTCGATCTGGTACTCCGGGCGAAAGGAGGTAGGGAGGCGCTGCATGAGCTCCCCGAAGATGACGAATAATGTCGAGATAGACTGATCTATTAGGTGCTTCCTAATTAGATGGTATGCCTTCTCTGCATATGTTTCATTGATTTCTTTGTTTGAGCCAAATCAGAAATAAAAACCTCATTGTTGGAGTTCGATGTTTCTCATCTTTTCTTTCTGATACATTAGATCTTAGCCCATGATGATGGTGGAGGTACTTTCATGTCTAATATTTGGTGACACTCCTAGTGACTCTTTGAAGTGTCATGAAAGTGGAGACGCTTTTTAAAGGGTCACCAGAATTTTTACAACTCTTCGTCTAGTGTTACTTTGGGTGACACTTCTACAACTCTTCATCTAGTGTTACGTTGGGTGACACTGACACTTCCAAAAGAGTCATAGAAATCGCTGGTGATGTTTTAAAGAGTCTCTATGTGACAAATAAAGTGTCTCTAAATAATGTTTGTGTTGTAGTGCGCTGTCGTTAGCTTTTTCAGCGTAATTAAATCAAAAAAAGTTATATCACCGTAGATAATGTAAAGGAACAAGAGAAGGAAAAAGCAAAAAACACAAAAAGATAAAATTAAAAAGTTAGAAGCAGAAGCTTATTGGAGCACAGCCATAATTTAAATTGTTATCTTTCAGGGGGGAAAGGCAGATAGTGGGCTCAAGTCAGGCTACTCCCAGAACTAGGAAGCTGGGATTTGCTTTGGACAAGTATGCATAGTTGTAGCACATGGGATAGCTTGATGTCGCAGTCATCATCACAAAGTATGCATTGGTCGCTCTGAATTGGACTATTATATATAAGTTTTTTACTAGATTGGAAGTATTCGATCCACCGAGAAAGTAAGGAAACGTGGCGTCTTATACACGGTAACGCCAACTTGTCAGCATGCGCGCACGCGGTAGCTTCTTTGAGAGTACAACGGAGTACGCACTCACGTATATATTCCACGTGTACCCACCTTACGAAACACGTATACGTTTTACCGAGCCAAAGCCTTTTAGGTACTATTTCGCATCATATTTATAAAAATAATAGTATACCGAATGTATTGATAAAAATATCGTTTCTGCCGTCCGAGGACCGGGTGACAGCGCCCGCAAGGTGACACGCACCTGCCGCCGGCGCTTGCCGCCCCCTCACTAGACAGCAGGCAGCCTGCCGCTAATTGTCCTAATTTTTTTCGTTTAGTATTTGTTTGAATTTTTAAATATATCAAATAAGCTCAAAAAATTACAAAAATTTATGTACAGCCTCCCGACACAACGTACCTTGTAGTGTAATTTTTAGATATTTTTATTCATTGCGAATGTTGCTCAAATTTTCATATAATTTTGATATTTTTACAAGTTTTTACATATAGAAAACGAGCTCCAAAAATTACGAAATTTTATGTGAAGCCTTCTGATATATTAATAGTTGTTGTGTAATTTTTAGAAATTTTATGTACTCTAAATTTGCCATATTTATTTGGATTAACTTAATCATGAATTTACGAATATTTCACATTTTTTACAATTTTATACATTACGAATTTGTACAATTAAAAGTAATTACAGTAATACAAAAAAATGCATCACAGTGGATGCGATATGGCTCACTCATCTAAGCCACTGCTATCTTCTCACCGCGCTTGCCTGCCCGTACGTGGCCTTGTCTTCCGTTGCGCATGAGCATGTCCCGTTGGGTACGTCAGTCGGTCCAGAGGTTGCGTATCGGGTTGGAGGAGGTATAGAGACCGTTCTATCTGCTCAGTGGCCGGCGGTGGTCCAGTAGGCCGAGGTACAGTAGGCTGGGTCCGATAAGGGTCAAAGTCGTACAGCTGAGACATGCTGAACTGTGAGCCACACGCAATAATGTCGTGTACGAAGGACTCTAGAAATTCCCCTTGTGGTGCGAACGAGCTCTCATGCTGACCATACGACGTGGCAGCGAAGCCGGAGGAGCTCTGCCCCCTAAAGCGTTCAAACCCTCGGTACGCCGAGAACGCTGAGCTTTGCCATGCGTACGTTGCAAACCCTGGTGCCATGTACTGCTCTATAGAAGCATCTAGGAGGCCCGTGTCGTCATCAGTGGACTCATCGTCACCCCCATGTTGAATTGGAGGCTACAAGATGAAACGATATTAGTCAAAACAAATATTTTGGATGTATAATACGAATATCATACCTCATAAATGTGCAGCGAAGATAAACGATAGGAAACGAGTACTCAGTGCAGGTGGTGCAGACGGCAAAAGGGATGCATCTCGACGACAGACCTGCGGCGGGAGAACGTCCTGATGTTAGTGGAACGTAAGACGTAATAGGAAAAAATGTAGGTTCATATGTAAGTTACCTCCTCGTTAGTACGGCGCACAGATGATCGGCGACTGGGACTACGATGCCATGTAGACTCGGAGATTGCGTTGGCGGCCCGACTTTGCTAGGTCGCGATGATCCGTGGAACGGCCGCAGCTTAGGTTGTGCACTATTTTTTGGCCTGCTTTAGGATGAACTTTATAATCTTCTGTAGGGCTGGTGGCGTCTTCGGACTATTGATGGCGGCCTCCGATGCGCTTGTGATGCACTGCACCCGCTCCAACTGAAGCGACATATAAAACAGGTTCAGTAACGAGCAATATGAATTTATTGAATGGAACGAAAAAATATTTGAGCTGTCTTACACTGTCATGCTGCTGCGAAGTGATGTGAGGATCGATGGACCGTTCGAGACGCTCCTCGTGCGTGATGTGCTCAGGGCGATCTGGTGGAGGAATGGTCAGTCTGCTGTGTGACCGGGGTACGTACCACTCCAGGTACTTATCATACATCTGGACGTCGTACGGACGCTGCTCCATAATGACATCGACGGGTGCCCTTTCCGTCCATGTCGTCGTCCACTCCTACTGCATTAGCCGGCAGTCCGTTAAATTCATGATTAAGTTAATCCAAATAAACGTGATAAATTTGGACCATATAAAATTCTCAAAAATTACACGATCACTACTAATATATCGGGGGGTTTTACATAAAATTTGTAATTTTTGGAAATCGTTTGCTATATGTAAAAACTCGTAAAAATATCAAAATTATATGAATTTTTGAGAAATATTCACAATGGATAAAATTAATCAAAAATTACACTGCAAGTTACGTTGCATCGGGAATCTGTAAATAAATTTTTGTAATTTTTTGAGCTCATTTGATATATTTAAAAATTAAAACAAACACTAAATAAATTTTTGTAATATCATTGATTTGTGCGGGTGATGCCAATCATCACCGTCCCCATGTATTCCTCGGAATCAGGACGTACTATATCATGAAAACAAAACGAAGAACTGTAGACGACTCACGCCATTTTGTGTGTGTGCAGTGCTAAGTGCTTACGTTGTGTAGTGTCGTTAGCTTCTGACGAATTCTAAAAATCATTTTTTTTCTTTCCTGTCTGAAAAAAAAATCGATTTTCTTCTTGTTGCAGTCTGACATGCCGGAAGCACTGGAAGGAGGACAAATACTTCCCAAATTAAAGCCCGGTATATGGACTGATTTCTTGTCTCATTGGTTGCATTTGCATGTGGACTTTAGGTTCGTCCAACCAAGACGCTTATTTGGCATGCATCCGGTTGGAAATCAACATGGCATGTACTAGGCTACAAATGCAAATTGGCAGAAAATTTAACTGGTACTCCTAGTAGACCTTGCGTGAATATTAATCTGTTATATATGGCACAAAACATATACTAGTACTATACTAACTCCTGTTTGGATCTTTCCAGGAAGTTTCAGCATGCTAGTATTTGATACCGGAAGGAACTTACGCAAGTTACGCCAGATCATTGCATTGGCCTACAATTAAGTTGGAGTAAGCACCACATAACTCCTAGCTAGATCGGAGTAAGTACTACAATTCAGAGCGACCGGCCAGCACTGGTAGTTGATCTTGACCTCGGGCACTGTAGGGTGAAAAGTCTAGAGAGGAAAAAAAATCTCAGTTACGTGAGACTTGGGCTGTACATTCCCGGCTCGAGCCGGTGTGGAACGAAAACCCAACCCAGCCTGCCCCTACCACCGTCCCTACCACCGTGCCCGCGCCGGCGCCCGGCACTCCGTGGCGAGCTCCAGTTTCCGGCTTGGCACTTCACGGCGGCCGGCATTACCTCCCCGGCCCTCGTCTCTGGCCCTTCTCCCATAACAAGTTCCCACCGCCGCCCATCCACACGAGCACGACAGTAGAGGAAGCGCTGGTGGAGCCAACTATAAGCAGCCGAGGAGGAGCACGAGCGCGGCGCCACCGCCGCCGAGGACCAACTGGGAGGACTTCAATGCTGAGGAGATATTGCGTCGCGCGGGGCCGCTATTGGAACTCAACTCAAAAATCACACGCACACTACACAAAGAAGATAATGAACAGTAAATTCTCACATGACATGTACATCAGCGACGAGTAGGAATCACTTAGCCATAGTCGTAAGAGAGGCATGGTTGTAAGCACTTAGATATGGTCGTAAGTGGCTTAGGTGTGGTCGTATGCATATTTGTTTAATCATGATCGTAGGAGTTCAATAGCAGTCGTAGTCGTAATACTACTGAAGCAGTCGTAATTGTGTGAGTGGTCGTAATGTTGTGAGTAGTCGTGGTGCCGTGGTTGTGGCGCCTATGTGAATGGTTGTAGCGTCTGAACTTGGTCTCAGCGATCGAGTCTTTCAGGTAATACGCGATGTGCGCAAGTCGTGGAGTCATGGTGCGCAAGTGCGTGGTTGTGGAGTTGTGGCCGGTAAAGCCGAATCACAGAGTGTCTATTTATATCCTTATAACCAGTCTGTAAAAAAACGATGAATAATAGAAAAAAGAGAAACGACTCAAGTCGAGTTCGCGTCAAAAAATATTCTACTATACATCGTCTTCCCGTGTAGTGTGCGTCCACGGACGAATCGAGTATGTGATTCCTGAGTTGAGTTCCAGCAATTAATATCAGAGCTCAGGTGCGAAGAGAAGATGCCTGACGATGACTCACTGGTCGGCGTGATGGTGTGCGCAGCGGAGGTGCACAGGTGTTGGCGACGAGTCAGCTGCAGAACGTGCTCTTAGGTGCACAACAGCAAAGGTCCACGTAGCCATGGAGAGGCTAGATAGGTGTGCCAGAATCGCACGTGGCGTGCACACTGGCGGCAGCGTGATCGCCATAGTGTGGCGACGACGGGCGCACCAGTGTCAGATTCCATGCGAGGTGGGTTGCAAAGCGCGAGCAGCGTCGACGGCGAATGACGTTCGTCCACCATCAGTAATGTCATGGTGTAAGGTGTCGTGAACACGACGATGTCTAAAACGGCACACTAGGCTGAGCTTATATTGCTGATACACGACCACATCACATGTCTTTCGCCCCTCCTACACTTCTAGCTCTGGCGGCCAAAGTTCTAGCTGGCGACGAGCAGAGAGGGGGACACACCCAGTTTCTTCTTCAACTACTATTTATATATTACTTTTTCCTTCTTTCACTTGTTGAGGTTCCCACTTTCTGTCTCAGCAGCTGCCGGGACTAAGGACCCAAACACTAATTGTCCCCGGTAGACGGTAGTCAATCAGAGTTTCACCGAGTCAATCGCTGGCGTACCTCGCCCTTGCATTTCCACCGGTGTGCTCCCCAACCTCCAACCAAAGAAGGCCCATCTTCTCACCCCTGCTCTGGATCGCCAGCAACCGCACAACAGGTGGTGAAGCCATGGCCAGATCAGAGCGATCAAAGAGCAGAGGCCACAAGAAGGAGATTGCAGTTTCTTCCACTTCCATTGTGTTGCTTTCAACTGCTTAAGGATTGCGATGTATTTTTTTATTTTGTTTTAGTACTTTTTCTTCAAAGCCAAGGGCCACTACCATATAAAAGTTCATCGCAGAAGGTTCAGAACCGTCATCACAGACGATTCCTTAAAACATCTGACTTCATAGGTCAGTGATAATAAGGGTTATCACATACGGTTTTTGAACCGTCTGTGAAAACCGTATCACAGACAGTTCAGAACTAGAACCGTGTGTGATTGCCCTTTATCATAGACAATTTGAAACGAGAACTATCTGTAATAATCAATTATCATATATGGTTCTTGAAAAAACCATCTGTGATAGATGTACCAGAGCTAAAAAAAGAGGGTAATTTTACCATGGCTTGGATGCCCAAGCCATGATAAAAATACATACATCCAAATTTTTGGGCATCCAAGCTACGTTAAAAATCCATAATTACCTAAATTTTTGGGCATCCAAATGATAGTAAAATCAGATGGGTGGGATTGAAAAAGAGGTGGGGAAAGGAGAGGAGTAGAGAAGAAGTGAGAAGAGATGAGGAGGAGAAGAGCCGATCGAGCCTTCTATTTTTAAGGAAAAATTTGGTGAGGAGCAGTGAGAATAAAAAAGAGGAGATGAGAGGAGTGAAGGAGTGAAGGAGGAGAAGTGAGAAGAGAGATGAGGAGAAGAACAGCCGAGCCTTTTATTTTAAAGAGCAAATCCAGCGAGATAAGCGGGAAATTCAAATTCGACGAGACCGGACACAGACGATTCTAAATAAATAACCGTCTGTGATAGTAGGTCATCACAGACAGCTTTTGTTCCGAACCGTCTGTAATACATCACAGATGGTTCGAAATAAAAATTGTTTGTGATAAGTACAGATATCACATATAGTTATTGTTCTGAACTGTCTGTGATGTATCACAGACGATTCGAAATAAAAATCGTCTGTGATAAGTAGGTCATCAAAGACAGTTCTTTTTATCATGGTGAATTTAGATGGCCTATCTTGTAAAACTGTTTATGATAATTTTATCACTGATGATTTATGTTAAACGGTCTGCGACAAGATGTTAGGAAGATTCTTTTTTGTAGTAGTGGGCTGATCTATACTTTTCTACCTTCTCAAGGACCCTTCAATGGAGTTCAGGATGGTTGTACTACGTACTGGCACAAAATATATGTACTAGGTACTGGCAGATCGACCCGGAGAGTAGGTTCGGTTCGATGGAGTCGTGTATACTTTTCGTCTGAACGAAAAGAACATGCGCCCTACACCGACCAAATGTATGCACATATCTGCATCACGAACCGGTCGTCTGTTTCGTCACATGGTGAGGCAGAGCTTCATCCTTACATTTACTGATGACAAGTAGTAATAAACTAACGCTGATCTCCAGCAAATCGGCGTGGCAGCTTCGCTTCCGTTGCTCACATATACTATACATTTTTGACCGTGTAAACCAGGCATGCGTTGCTCGTCGCAAGTAAACCACGGCCGTTTCAAGCAAGAAACAACAGCTGGCTGGTTGGTCGCGACGAGTCGTTCTTCATTTTTTTCCCTCCCAAGTTAAAACTGAAGCGTACGTACTCACGGTCCCTGTGAGAAGTCATGAGATTGAGATGATTTTGTTTGACGCAGCATTACTTGTCCGTGATTTAAGCAACAACCGCGTGGAGCGTGACACGCCAGCACCGATCTTCGCACCGTGAAAATGAAATCACTACTAGTATACCCATTTGGACATTTTCGATATAGATTACGTTCTTTTTTACTGTGGCTGATAGCTTTTGATCATAACATAAGTACTCGTGAAAATGAAGCGAATATTGATAAGTCGATAAACTGCTTTAAAAAATTATCTGATAAACTATATTAAAATAGCAGCAAGAAACTAAGGTATTTATTTATTCGAATGAAGGCATAAGCTACTACCGCGGATCTTAAATCTGCCTTGCGTTCTGTGAAATTTTTGCAAAATAAATGCAAACTCTTGCAATGGGCCGAAAAGTAGTTCAGTGCAGTGCGTTCTGGCTGGTCAAATGCCTACACCATCCGCAGCGTGCTGCTAGCCGCAACGACCCAACAACGCGGCCTCCTTCCTTGTGGCCGAAACGATTGGGTCGGCCACGAGCCAAGACTTGGGGAAACGGGCCTTTTGGGCCTGATTTGCTCCCGGGCAACCCGATCTTACGCAGATGCTCATACATTTTACAGTCCACAGACCACAATGAAGCATAGTCACATTTTTCGCGGTACTTTGCTTAACAACCTGCGCTGTAATAAACGACGATCTGCTTAATTTTTTCAACGGGCCTGCAGAAATAGCTGCAGGCCCCGTGTCTGAAGGATGGAAGGAACAAAATACAGGGTCACCAATCTATATACAGGGCACCAGCACAAACGAATGTCTACTTATGTGCAGCAAGGATGAGAACCTTATTAACTCAAGACATCAAAACTACAGTTACTACTCTCGGCAAAATTGAGGTAAACTGGAAGGCTGGCACCACGTACCAGTACCACCACATGATGCTGTCAGTGTCACCGGAACCACATTAAGGCCGTCATTCATTAACCGGCAAAGTCAAAATAACAATCTATATAGTAGTGAAAATCTTCGACAAGCCCAGGCACAATGGAGTACATGGACTAAATGATTATTCAATCGAACAGCAAGACAATCGCTTATTATCCATAGAGCACAAAGATAGTACGAGAGATAACCTCACCCCAGTACCCACTCCCCACTGAAGCCTACAAGAGCCTCACCTAAAAGATTTCAAATCTTTGGTTCATTGCTCCACAGCCACCCAGAATCAGACGCAGAAGACAACTGACATACAGTAACCAATTGGAGGGGTTAGCTAAACACAGGCTCAGAGCTTACCCTTGAGCCTCTTCTTCAGGACGTCCATGACGGCACCAAAGTCGGCCTTCACACTGACCGGCGGATTAGAATACTTGCAGGCCATGTCCTCAATCTTGCTATCATGGTAGTTGATCTTGGACTGAGAGAACTTCAGACCGTGCGCAGTGCTGATGACCACCGTGCGGTCATTCGCACCAATGATGCGCTGGTCTCGGAGCTTGAACAGAGCTGCGAGCGCGACCCCAGTATGTGGGCAAGCAAACATCCCAGTGCGGTCAGCGAGTGACATTGCATTCATGAGCTCCTCCTCTGTTGCCTCCTCGACAATGCCATTTGTTGCCTTGAGTGCAACCACCGCACGGTCGACAGACACTGGGTCACCAATCTGAATCGCCGATGCAAATGTCGGCTCAGCCACTTGCGGCTGGAACTCAGTCCACCCTGACTTGTAGTACCGGTACAGCGGGTTAGCGTTGGCAGCCTGCGCACAGACAAGCCGTGGCACACGATCAACAAGCCCAAGAACACGGCACATCTCAAATCCCTTGTAGAATGCATATATGTTCCCGAGATTGCCTCCAGGAACAATGACCCAATCTGGCACCTCCCAATCGAACTGCTGCAGTATCTCAATGGCCGCCGTCTTCTGTCCCTCAAGCCGAAGGGAATTGAGCGAATTGGCGAGGTAAATCGGCAGCTCCGCAGTCACCTCCCTGATGAGCCGCATGCAGCCGTCAAAGTCCGTGTCCAGAGAGAGTACGGTGGCGCCGTTGGCGATCGGCTGGATGAGCTGCTCGAGTGAGATGCGGTTGGCCGGAAGGAACACAATGGCTGGGATCCCCGCGGCGGCGCAGTAGGCGGAGAGCGCGGCGGAGGTATCCCCCGTGGACGCGCACCCAACACCGGCGATGGGGCGCGAGAGCGGAGCGCGGCGGAGGCGGTTGACCTGGCTGACGAGCACGGTCATGCCGAGGTCCTTGAAGGATCCGGTGTGGGAGATGCCGCAGTGCTTGACCCAGAGGTCGTTCATCCCGCCGAGGTGGTCGCGGCCGAGGCGCTCGGCCCAGAAGAGGTTGGAGTTGCCCTCGAAGAGGGAGACGATGTGGTCGGAGTCGATCTCGGGGAGGACGAACTCCTTCTTGGACCAGACGCCGGAGCCGTAGGGCCAGGTGGTGTGGCCGACGCGGGAGTCGAAGAGGTCGCGCCAGTAGGATCCCGGGAAGCGCGCGAGCGCGTCCATGTCGTGGCGCACGTCGAGGAGGCCACCCGAGCTGGAGCGGTAGACGATCTCGTCCAGGGAGTAGCGCTCGTCGGGGTCGCCGTTGGGGTGGGCGGGAACGGCTCGTACCACGCGAAGAAGTTGTGGTTCGGGGCGCGGTGCCGCGCGGCCTCCTCGCGGATGTTCTCATCCGCCGCGCGCCGGTGCTTGGTGTCGGCGGGCTGGGGCGCGGCAGCGGAGGCGTCGGTGGCGCAGCGCACACCGTGGGCGGCGTGGCGGGGCGGGGCGGGAGGTGGCGGTTGGTGGTGGCGGAGTGGGGTGGGAGAGGAGGAAGGAGAGAGAGGAGGCGTGGGTGGTGACCGCCATGGTGAGCGAAGTTGGCGGCGGCGGCGGGATTGGGAGGAGTGAAATGCGGACTATGGAGAAGGGGTTTTTTTAGGGAGAGGACGAGAGGTGGATATCGACGGGGTTTGTGGAAACAGCACGGACGGTCTGGTATCTGACGGCTGTTTCAGCTCCATCCAACATCTTGGAGAATTAGGGTATGTTCTTTTTTACTGCGATTTTTGATTATGATTTGTAGTTTTTTAGACTGTTTGTATGAGAGATTACAGAGTAACAGTGTTTCAGTGTATTGCATGTTGTCAATTTAAAATGTTACAGCAAGAATCTTTTGTTGCACTAAGTTACTGGATTGTTGTATCATAGTACATTTTTTGTTGCAATCGATTGTAAGGTTTATTGCACTATTTGTTAAGATGAGTTTAATACAATGAAATAAAGGTTTTTGCTTCACACACAATGATTTATTATTGTGCTACTACAAATTTATTGTATACATACCAATTTGTTGTTACATGGCTGCAAATTTGCAATTTCCTTGTAGTTAGGGTGATTTGTTGCACAAACAGTTTTTTTGTTACAATAGGGTAATTATTTTGTTGAATATTTTTTGTTGCAATGGGTTCTAGCAACAGATTCCTTGTGATGTTGCAGAAAATATTGTCGATTGTTGCATATGCATATTCTGACTATTGCAGGGATGTGACATCTTTTTAGAAATATTTTTTTGGGATTTTTTTACATATGAAGTAAGCGTGACTTGAGGCCATGACGGCAGCGACCGAGCTCCAAGACCACTATCAACCAGCTGCTCTGTGTTGCTCTATATATTCCTTTCGGTGGCTGGAAGGAGAGGGCATCATAGCAGTAGCGGTTTGAAAGTGCACCGGGCCGACCTCGCCCCGCCAGTTTTGCCTCTCCCACTGATGCCGAGACACCACAACGACGGTAGCTGCCTCCTGCTTCGAGCTTGCGGCGTTGCCATCGCCCATGAGTGAGCGCAAAGAAGAAACAGGTGTGGAATTTGGTGTGTTTTTGTTTGAAAGGAATCAGACGGTGGGAAGTCACTTGACGCCGGATCAAACATCAAAGCACAGCGTACGGATCTAACGCTTGGATCAGACGTCTTAGCACTAGTTTCTCACAAATAATAAACGTTGTGACAAATGCATTTAACGTAGAACATGACTTTTCAGCCCATCCAACTTTAGACTGTTAAATTGTTCATTTTTGGGGCATGAAGCGGATACAAAAGCTATGCGGTAAGATCAAGAGGTTTTGGCGAATCAAGGGAAGATATGACACGAGAAGCCTTGATATGTATATACGGCTTACAAGTTGAGCAATACAAATCACATACTACGTGTCATTTGAGTCAGGATCAGATACCTGCTTGACCTCCTCTCTTCACAATCTCACCCTTGCATTGGGCGGCGCTGCTTCTTGAAGCAATAAGATGGTGCAAAGCTGAGGAATCACAATTCACACTAGTGCATATATATTCAAGAATTCACCAACTTAATCGACCAAATATTCAATATTACTTCCAAGGAAATCCATACTTCTGCTGAGTTCTGATCTTACACACTCCTCCTCCTTTGTGACCGGGGAGAGTAGTTAATTTCAACATACTCGCAAGACAAAAAACAAAAACGCACAACTGTTGTACAACCGGTACCACATCGACTGATAGATTGACATAAACGTAAACTAGTTTCTTCACCGACGCGTATATCAGCGAACACATATTACATCGGCGCATGCTTTACCGCCAAGCAAATCGATCCACACGTACGGAACCTACGCATACCGAAGACTCCTGCTCTGCCTCTCGGATGTCACGTCGAACGGCCCGCTGGGGAACAGCTGATTGCAGAGCTCCATGTACGTGGAGTAGAGCACCCGGTCCTTGGCTCCGGTGCGGTGCTGCTTGGTGTGGGCGCAGAAGTGCTTGAGCTGGTCCAAGGTGCACAGCCCCAGCGTCTGGCCGAGCAGCAAAAAAATCCAGTTGATCTTCTCCTTCTTTGTCGGGATAACGGGTTTCAAGCAGTTCTTCTGACTGCAGTTGTCGCAGTCCGGCAAGATGGGGCTTGTCCACCTTGCCGGCGCCCGGTCATCCATATCGTGGATGCTAGACAGTATGAAGTCCGCCACCTCCTTGAACTTGGCTTCGATGTCGTAGGAGATCGTCTTGTGGGTGTTGCAGCGCCTGCACTCGGCCTCGCCCTGGATGGTAGTGATGCCCCGGTTGCGTAGCTCGGTGAAGGAGTGGTGAACAGCCACACGGTTTGTGGCCCAGGGGAACGGTGGGTTCTCAAGCAGTCCGCAGTTGTTCGGTGCCTCGCCGCCATGGGCGCCGTTGCCGTTACTGGCCGGTGGATCGCCGTTGCTGCTAGCCGCACGCTGTGGTGCGCCGTTTGAAGATCCACCACTGCCGTTACTGGCCGGTGGATCGCCGTTGCTGCTAGCCGCGCGATGTGGTGCACGGTTAGAAGATCCGCCACTGCCACTGGAGCTTGCCGAGGAGCGGTCAGTGCGGCGGCGAGTCGAACGCTGCGGGGGACGTGTCAACGAGGTGTGGTTTCGCTGCAGCTGCGAGCTTAACGGTAAGGACGGAGGTGCCGCGCCCTGTATTGCCGGAAGAGGAGAAGTGGACAGACGGATGCATCGTGAAGGTATAGGGAGGGGACCAGGTTGAGTTGGAGCTGAAATACTGCTGGTGCCAGGAACCGGGACCGGCACCTGGACGGCAGCATTACCATCTCCAGCGATCGGGACGGAGACAGCACCATTACCATCACCGGGAAATAGCGAGGGTAGAGAGGAAGCAAGCTGCGTTGGTGTTAGGACACTAGAGGCGAGGAAAGCATTGCCACTGCCATTAAGCACCGGGGTAGCAAAGCACGGCGCAAAAGCGGAAGCAAAGGGGTTACCGGCAGCTACAGGTGGTTGGTGAGTCGCGGCGGCGGACGGTGTACCCAGCACGTCCATCTGCGGCACCGGCTGCTCCGGCAGCGCCGGCGTCACCGGGGTGCAGCAGTCGCCAGCCAACGTAGGAGACGCGCTCGCCGCGGCCGCGCTGCTGTAGATGGAGCCAAGCGATAGCCAGCGGGGGTCGTCGTCCTCCTCCTCCTCGGTGCCCTTCCGCTTCTGCCCGGAGAAGGACCCGGCTCCGCTGACCACCGGAGCCTGCTTCCCCATGGAGTGTGTGTTCTTTTGGACCTAGGACGACTACTTTGGCAGATGCAATCGCGTCCGCTTGCGCCGTGTAGGAACAGGCGAACGGCCGCCGTGGCGTGGAGGTTTTTATGGAGAGGATAGGATACCTCGGGGAGGCGAAGCCGCCACACGTCGGTTCGTTGAGATTAATGCGGAGGAGGGGGCGCAAAATCTTTTCAAACGGAGGCCGGTTTCGTTTGAACAACCGGGAGAGATATCCTCACGCGACGCGACACTTTGCTCGCGCTTGGGCTTCCCGAGCTAGCAGCGCATGCAGGAGAGAGGTAAACGGCTTCGTGTCAGGGGTTCGAAAAAATCGGATTTGTCTTTTGCCCGGTGCATTCTAAACTACTACAAAAAGAATTATTACAGAATGTTCGAAACTATCATTATAGATACTTTTTTGAACCATCTGAATTTATATGTCAATGATAATCGGAGGTTATCATAAATGGTTTGTGAGCCGTCTGTGATAAATACAACATAGACGGTTTGTAATTAGAATCGTATGTAAAAAACACTATCGGCTCGAACCAAAAATCATCTGTGGTACTCATACATTACAGACGATTTTATCTACCAATCGTCCGTGATGCGAAAGTATCACAGATGGTTCTATCACACATGATTTTTAGTTCGAGCCGTCTATAATAGTCCTTCATAGACAGTTTATACCATAAAATCATACGTGATAGTTCATTCTATACCTAAATTTTTTTTCTGCTTTTTGGCTAGCCTCAAGAAATGTTAGCTATGTCCTTTGAAAACAAGCAAATACAGTAGCAAACACAATAGAACATTCTATTTCCATTAAGATTAGAATCTACTATTGCAACATAACTAGATAACAAGCAGGTTACTCATCTAACACAGAAAGAACATGGTAAGAACACATCTCCTAATTCTACGAATCCAACTCTTAAACATGAAAGAACATAGAAGAAGTAGAGATCCTAACAGACAGTAGAAGCTCAACCGCACCGATGAGGCCACTATGCCTAGGCCCTCTCGCATTTGATGCAGTGCGTGAGTTGAATGTCTTTGACGCCCGCCGTCACCGGCACCGACTGTAGCTAACTGCTTTGGTGGCGCCTTGCTGCCCATAGACATGCGTGTTATCTACTTCATAAGGGCCATTAAGGTCGGGTCGAGGAGGAGGATGTCTACTTCATAAGGGCCATCGTGGGGAAGGGCCCTGGATAAGGGGACGGCAGGTGATTAAGCAGCTGATTAGCCAACTTAATTACCTGTCATAATTTTTTCTTACTCAGTGTTTGTTTGAATTTTTAAATATATCAAATGAGATCTAAAAATTATAAAAAAATTATGTGTAGCCTCCTGACATAGCATGCTTGATAATATAATTTTTGTTATTTTTATCCATTGTTAATGTTGCTAAAAAATTCATACAATTTTGATATTTTTATGATTTTTTACATATAGAAAATAAGCTCTAAAAATTACAAAATTTTATGTGAAGCCTTCTGACATAGTTATTGTTATTGTGTAATGTTTAGGGAATTTTATGTTGTCCGAATTTGCCACGTTTATTCGGGATAATTTACTCGTAAATTCATGATTACATTAACCCGAATAAACATGAAAAATTTTGACCACATAATTTTCAAAAAATTGTACAATAACTATGACTATGTGGGAGGCTTCATGTAAAATTTCATAATTTTGGAGCTCGTTTGCTATATGTAAAACTTATATAAATATCAAAATTGTATGAATTTTTTAGAAACATTCACAATGGATAAATTTTCTTATAAATTACATTGTCAAGTACGCTATGTCGAAAGACTGTACAAAAATTTTCATAGTTTTCAGAGCTTATTTGGTATATTTAAAAATTGAAACAAACACTAAGTAAAAAAATTATGGCAGTTAATTAAGCTAGCTAATTAGCCGACTTAGTCACCTGTCGTCTCCTGAACGGATGGCAGGCAGGCGGGGCAGCCCTCCTACGTGTCGTCTTGCCGGTGCTGTCGCCCACCCACCGATCGGCAAAAGTGACATTTCTATAAATATGATACACATAGTGCTATTTTTTTAAATGCTGTTGCTAGCAGTGTCAAATCCGCTAAAAAATCGTATTGGTTGTGCATGTATCTGATCTAACAACGTATGAAATTGGGTCGCTCTTATGCTAGGTGAAGAGGAGCAGCTAGCGTGCCGATCGGGCACCGAGGACCTCCTCTTTATTACCCAGGCGTTTAACCCGTTGATGATTCACATCTCGTGGTCCGGCCGGGTAAATACGGTCTTCGGCTCAAACAATGAGAATTACTACACCGCACTGATTCCATCGGAGATGGATATGCGTGCACGGTTCCCCATCGGAGAGAAAAAAACAATCCCATTGGAAAACTACCGAATAGATGGGCCGGTTGGAGCCTGAGACGGCGGAACCCGCGTGTTAATGGGCCACGTTTTGCAGATTAACCTGCAGGGTTTTGGTGTTTCGTTCAGTTTTATGGCTAAAACGCGATGGCAGGAGTTCCAAAAAATAGGATTTTTTCTGCTGACCTGTGATCCTATTTGTTAGGATTCGAGCAGTGCTAGTTTATCTCATCGAACAGATTAATCTTGTCCGTAGCTAGCATGCGATCATATAGCTAGACGTGAGGATATACACTAGCCTATTAGGATTCAAATCCGGCCTAGACTTACGCCGTATCCATCAATTTAAGAGTATACATATGTGTACATGTTCAGTGGAACAATATGCACTTGTGCACCGTGAAGACATGAGTGCCTTCGATAAATTTCTAACGTGTGTAGAGCAGAGATGATACCAGTGCGTTGTAAGAGAACAGATTAACCCTGTCTTTGTTTAATTTTATGAAATATCCTCTATATCCAATAGTGGCGATGCAAAGAATATATGACTGATCTTATGTTCAATGATGTGAAATGAGCAGTGGGTCTGGTACCGGGCCCTAGTTTCCTCGTTACCCAGGCGTTCAAACACATCTAGTAGACGTCTTTTGCCAGTCGGCCAATACGGTCCGGCCCAACCAAGGAGAGTTAGTAGTACTCCCCTACTCCACAGCACCGATTTAGGTTTAATTTCGTACTTTTGGTTTTTAGCTAAACGTCACTATAACGACCGTTAGTTTTTTTTCTAAAATATTTAAATAAAAAATTAAAAATACCGTTATACCTCTCTACAGATAATAGAAAAGAAAAAGATGACAGTCAAAGCAAGTCCTAAGAATACTCCAACTGCTTCTTTGCTTTAGATCATGTTCAAAAGTGATGTGGCTTTTAGTTAACAGTGAGAGACCGAGAGTAAGAAACATTTGTGATGAGAAACCATTTCGTTTAAAGTGGTTCCTATAATAACTCTTATAAATCACTTATAGAAACCACTATATTCAAAAGTCAGCTTTAAATCTAAAAGCTAGGAATTGCCGGCCTCTCGACGACTCCGTACGAGCCCGCCGATTGCCCTCGGAACAGCGCCTTGTCTGCTGGGCTTTGCCTCTGCGATCGCGTGCTTGTTCGGCCCATCCGCCCGTGCTCTGCACCACGCCTCAACGATCCGTTCGTGGCCTCCCGGCCTCCCCTGTTCCACCAACTTTGCGTATCCGTCCGCTCCTCGTCGCTGCTGCGTCCAGACGACGGACCTGTCCATGCGGCCCTCGCTTCGGTCAGTCCCTGCGGTGTTCGCCCTCGCCGTTCCCGTTCCTTCTCCGGTTTCGGCCGTGCAGAAATCGCTCGTCGTTGCCTTCCCCGGCCCTGGTTCGAACTTCCCTCTTGTGTTTTCTGTGTGTGCTTTTGAGTTTGCCTTGGTGCGGCGCCGTTGTTCTTCTTTGGTTGGCCTGCTTCCTTTGGGTTTGCCTTGTGGCGGCGCCGATTGGTTCTGGTTCCTCTTCTGCTTCCGGCAAGGCGTGCAGGGGTCGAGCAATGGGGGAGGCGACGGTGAACCTGGCCGAGCACGCAGAGGCGTTCAAGCCGTCGGTGGTGACGCTTCCGCTCAAGGCCAGCCCCGCCCCCGGCGCGCTGCTGCACCTGAGCATCTCGGAGAAATGGTTTGGCTGGCAAAGGTTAGTTGCTATCAGTACAATTGCCAAACTGCAGTCCTTTCTCATCGAGCAAAGCTGCATAATTTTATCTCAAAACTATAATTATTGTATTTCGAGTCCTGCTATCAGCGCCTCACACTCAGCGTCTCAGCCTCATTATTAGTACATGGCTCAGTCAAGGCTACAAAATGATGAAGAATTCCTCCTTCTCTTGGCTTGCTTAATTTTAAATATCTTGTAGGAGTTTGATTCTGAGAGAAAATGGAAGTTGTCCATGGCTAAAAAGATTGCTCAAGGAGCAAACAAGGGTGTAGTTGACCAAGCAACAAAAGACGAGAAAAAACAGAAGGTTTGTATTGTCTATGATATAACTAATTTATATTTTTAAGTATATTTAATTGGTTCCAAAATGCTACTGGATGAACTTATAGTGTCCATTGATTCCTTAATTTGTACTATGCACATAATGTACCAATATTCATGGATTTTTATCTTACTTTGATGATTGTTCTTTTACAGGAGGAATCACATCACCTGAGAAAAGTTGCCCTAAATATTTCTAAGGATGTGAAGAAGCTCTGGACCAAAATAGAGAAGCTGGCAAGCTCATTTTACATATTTAATTTTATGGCTTACTGTACCACTTACTTTAGGATGTCAAGTTTCCCAAGCAAGTGAACTATATTATTTGAATGCCGGGGAGTGTAGGTTATCTATAAAAATCAACTAGAGGTTGAGGAACGGAAGAAAAAGGCCCTCGATAAGCAACTTGATTTCCTTTTAGGCCAAACTGAAAGGTACTGTCATCTATTCTTGGTTGCTTTTGTTATGGCTATTTTGAACTTCAACATTTTTATTTTAGTTCCTCAGCCCTCGCTACATGCTAACCTTTGTTATTCGATGTGAACTTTCCAGATATTCGACAATGTTGGCTGAAAACCTCGTGAATGTGCCCGATATGCAAAAACAAGAAAATGGACCTCTGCAGACAAATCAACCATCCCAAGTGGAAGTAGCAGAAGAGAACATAAATGCGTCAACTCCTGATGAAGTGATGATCTTGGTGTGCAGCTTTATTCTGCATGCCTTACAAGTCTTATTTGCCCTTTTCTTTAGAATTTCACAATTTATAGTTACAGATAATATGGAAACTGATGATGATTACAATAGCTCCTCGGATGAAGAGCCGGTAAGCTATTATTTTAATTTTCCTGATTCATGTTTTTGTTCGTACGAATACAACTGTATGAATCATATGGATCCCAGTAACAATTGTTATTGTTGTGAGTATGAGAAACATAATTTTTTTGTATTGCTAGTTTACCATTTATTTTATTTTCTGTTTTGTGTTACTATATTTTTATACTGCTTTCTGTTGATTAGTTGCTGTTCAAAATAACAGAAGATATAATACAATATGCCATATAGTAAACTCCGCCTATGTAGTTTTCTACATAGTCTATCCCAAACCAGGAAAAAGGAGGAGAGTTGTGTTAAGCTTGGCAAGTCAACGTAAAAATCATGCCATCTTTTTATGGAATGAAACCCAAAAATATGAATCACACTGATATGTGTTGTTGCTGCAGGAAGAAGATGAGCGCGCAATTGATGAAGATGAAGTTCAAATCATAGAAGCTGAGCGCAATGAAGAATTATCTGCTTTGCAGGCAGAAGCTGATCTACCACTGGATGATATCCTCAAGATGTACACAATCCTGTGCTCTACTTTCACATATAGAAAGGGAGACAATCCTGTGCTCTACTTGGCACTCAATTGATAATTTGATCAGTTCAAGCATTCTCAGTTAGGAGGGAAAGCAGTCCAGATAGCAAAGACATCTTTAGTTACTCAGATTCGAAGAAATTGATTAAAGGTGAGATATTCAGATACCTTCATGGCATTAGGATGCTGAAACACTGTAGACTCCTTGATGACCTTTCTTAAGATTGATGCGGATATTTTTTTTTGTGTTTTTTTTTCAGATTCTTCAAACCAGGCTAATGGCTGTAATCATGAATCTGGTCATACTTCAAGTGATGAAGGCAATTCTTCTGAGGAAGTGGATGATAGCCACTCTTACACCGAGTTTTTGATGAAGAATCATGTACAGTTGCTTTCTCTATGTCTTTTGGTGTGCGCGCGTGTGTGAGAGAACGGGGAGTACCAGGCTTTAGAATGTTCTCTAAATGTGCTACCAAAACTTTCTTTTCAGGGGAAAAGCAATGGCAATATCTCCTCTGTTGATGAACAGGTACATTTTGTTAGATATGTCTTACATAACTGTGTATTTACTCTATTATCTTAGAGGTTTTCTGCATATATGCCACACCTGTACATGTATATATATTGGCCTATTGGCCTCATAATGAATACAAGCGTTATCCAACATGGTATCAGAGCAAGGGTTTTGTCATATCTAGGGTTTTTGCCTGGCTTGCCGCTTGCTACCTTTTCACCGCCACTCGTCGTCGCCGGCGCCCACCCGAGCCGCCGCCGCACGGCTGTCGTCGCCCGAGTTACCAGATCCGGGCGACGCCCGAGTTGCCGTGCCGCCTGGGTCATCTCCGCCTCGAGCCGCCGCCGCTATCTCTGCCAGATCCGGCGCCTCCCGGCCCGTGCCGCGCCAGATCCGGCTGCCGATCTTGCCGCCGCCGCACCTGATCCGTCGTATATGGGTAACTATATACAACCAATTTGGGTGCTTTATATGCCCCCTGAAAACTGGGAAGTCACGTATATAATTGCTCAGTGTGACTGCAAATTGGAAAAAGGGTAAGATGAGCCTTGCCATTTCCAAATTCCAACCCATCTGTGCAATACTAAAATACTGAATTAAAAAATGCAAGTAAAAATCTGCACCACAAAACACGTGCAGAAACAGCAAATTCTGCCAGTTTTGAGAGGATAGCACTTGGCATGATGAAAATGTTAATGCTATCTTCAGAAATCAGAGTTAGTATATATTGAATTTTTATTTGGATGTGTGCACAACTATTTGAACAAAGATATAGACTATTCTAGTCAGTTTCATCTGGATTTGAACAAAAATCGCCCAAACTATCGTATCCAATTGAATCAAGAAAGAACACATTTCTCATAGGTTGCATAATTGCATTAACAAATAGGTTGTTAGCCAGAGACTCCCAATCATGCATCATCAGTACAGACAAAAGGAAATACCAAGAGACAACTTTTTTAATCTTGCATTTCTGAAATTTGATAGAGCCAATACACAAGAAAGATGCCAACACCCAACGGATACATGTACATCCTTGCCATTGTAGGACTTAGGAGTACCACAACACAGTGACACACAAAAGTTAAGATATCAAAACCGTCAGTAGATATCTGAACTATCCTATGTACATCAAAGAATTGTTAAGCCTAAATCCTAAAAACGAAAATCAAAGCAAGAACACCTAGAGTCAATGACCAGAAATAATAGCAAAGATGGCAGATCAGTCATGGTAGCAAAGGAGCATGACGACGCATCGCTGGATGATGTAGAACCTGGCCTTCTGCTCCCTCAGCATCCTGCTAAGGCCTCCTCCCCTGTGCTTCCCCTGGCTCCTCAGCTTATTCATCTTCAGTGAATAGAGCGAGGAGGGTGGGAGCTGAGAGAAAAAGGCTCTTTTCCACTACTACTGGATCTACTTCTGCTGTGGTGTTGTCAAGTGTGCAGCAATTGGTATGCTTATATAGGGGGGAAATGCTCTCACATCTTTGCCCTTGCCTCTCCCAAGCATTTGCCTACTTGTGCATATCATAAGCACCATTTCGAAGAGGCATATACCCCTTCTTGGAAGTGTGAAGCTGCCACTCCACAGACACATGCGGCATCCTGTCAAGTTGCACGAATTTTGATGACGCTCCAGGGGACAATGCCTCTGAAGCTTGTAAACCAACGGTCCCTCTTGACATCGAATTGATTCCATGATTAGGATGCCTAATACTAGCTTAGCTTCCTCTGGGATTCATGTCCTGCGAAAAATTCCTACCTGCTACTAGTAGCTATCTTGAGATGAATGAAACTGATTCCATGACGATGCTAGTAGCTAGCTAGGCACCTCTGTTTGCAGTACTGTCGTGGTCGGGTGCACACAATCCTGGTTCAGTCCTCAACTTGGAACATAATATTGATTAATGATATTGTGTATATCAGTATATTGACTTTATTTATATTGGCAAAAATCGCATGTGAGTTTCTGTTATTCTGTAATCTCTCGTATAAACAGCCCAAAAGACATAAGCCGCAGCCAAAAAGAACATGCCCTGTATGAGGTTCAAATATTCCATCAGAAATTCAGGAGTACTTTTCTAATCATGAATGAATGATTTCGTTGAGCTGTTAATAGTACGAAGCCGTACAAATATGCATCTGAAAGGAAAGATTAGATGGCGTGAACTACAATAGTGATCATTTGTGCACTACAGTACTAAAATGCATATGCGTGTGTGAATGACATGTTAATTGCACCGGTAAAACTCAAATAAGAACAACTCGTTTAACTTCCAGCATAGTTGCAATCTTGCATGCAGACGAATGCTTCTATAATCTATATTGCATCGAATGAACATTATTCAGAACTTAAAAATGCAGAGAACAATGCATGCTGAACTGTAGTTGCAAAAAAATCCATTCTAGAAAACTGGTGCGCAACTCATGTATAGCCGGATTAATGGCTCCGTCTGCTCGGGTCATGTGACAATCACATGCGCAGATTCTATGCCTAAGCTGCGTTTTCGTACGACGGAAACGCCGCTAAAAACATATTATTGCCCCTTCTTTTATGGGTGACGGTACGACAATCTTCGAAAATCACAAGTGTCACATGGGAGCCGCGTCTGAAGACAGCTAACCTCCTCGCTACCTCGTGGCTCCTGCTGCTTGGTGCTATGCCTGTTTTTTTGTTGTTGTGATTTATGGTTTTTGGTTGAAATTTTTGAATTTTAGTTGTTTATGGTACAGATTACGGAGAGATCGATACTCACTTGCGATTTTGGCTGATACAGATATTAAGCTTTTAACGTGTACTACGTTTAACTTGTAGGCTTCGTCTTGAGAAAATACTGCTTTAAAAGTTATTATTGCTGCTTGCCCTGCCGACAGCTCCATTTTGTTTCAGAGTTCTGATAAGAGATAAGAGATTCCTATATGGATTATTGCTGTTGCCATGTTTGTTTCATAGAAGGATTAGTCATGCATTGTCAATCAGTTTAAAAAGAAACATCCATTGTCAAGACAAGAAGTTGCATCCATGATTTATTCTGATGATAGCTATAGGTGGATAATATATATAACAGAGAAGTATATGCATATAAGTACATACTGTATTTTCAGGACAAAACTTTTTTTTTTGCTCAATTGAAACTGAAGCATATTTCTGTCATGGGCCACCACAAAGGAACAAAGTTTCAAGTTTAGAGCCAAAACTCAGAAGATATTTTTGTCTAGTATCCTAACAAACTATGATATATCTTTAAATAATTCTAGGATATACATTATTATAGATTCTATCTACAAGCTAGCTTCATTAGAAGGATCCTAGTCATCCCAGGGACAATAAATCATATCCAGGATATCTGCACAACATTTTATTGTGCTATATCCTACAGTTTTTTTTTTGAGAGATCAAGCTATAGCCATTGACAGTTTTATCACCAGGAAGTACTGGTATCTCGCCATCAAACTACATATAAATTATGGTACCTAAGTACCAAGAATTTATATATAATTTAGTGATGAGATACCAAGAGGTATAAAATTTATATGTAATTTGGTAACAAGGTAACAATATCTCCTGGTGCTTGCTAAGAATGGTAAAAACTCTCATAGGCATTATGTAATAACTACGAAATTGTGTGTGTAGTTTATGTTTCATGATATAATTTTCATTTATACTCAAAAGAAATAACATCATAATTCAGTTTTGAGAAAGTATTCAGGTGACCTAGAGCCAAATTAAACGCTAAGTAACAAAAACTACAAGGAAGAAGGAATGTGTTCAACTATATTGCTTCAACGGGAGGAGTGTGTTTAAATATTATTCTATTTTGCACTGCGGACTACGTGACCTTGTGATCTGGCTGATGCACTATACAATGCCGAAATATCTAAACAAGAACAGCATCAATATTTAATTTCACGTATTGCAAACTTTACATAAGCTACTCTCCATTGACTGCAAAAAAAAAAATCATTTTGTATTCGGGAGCACAGCAAGCATGCACCACAATAACCAATAAGTGATAAAGCTTAAACTCATGGACAGAATGCTTGCACGCCAGTTAATGTACAGGAAATTTTGTTTTAGCTCTGCTCCATTGCACGAACAGCTTAGTTACATTTGACCACGATAAACAAGTACTTGCGCATATGTTCTGGCATGCTAGCATTCCATGATCCGATGATCAATGATTTTTTATTTCACCGACCTGCACGCAGGTACGCAAAAACTAGTTTATCACAAGGTAACGGTAGAGGTTGCATTTGCTATTTGATTAGATTGAACATTCCACGCGGATGCACGCTGCTACGGTGAGGAGGGTCGTTTATATTGATTTTTGCTGGTGGTTGAAAGTGGTGATTTTAAGAAAAAAGACGCGGGCGGTGGGGAAGTGAGGAAGAGATAGTGCGTGTGACGAAAATAAGAGGAGTGGAGTGTGTGATGCAACCATGACATCTGTGTTATCTCCAGAGTGAGACGATAACGAGAGAAGTAGAGAACCTGCTTCGAGAATCTATACGTTTGTATTAACTTTTGACAGTCAAGCGAGCAGTCGAGCGGAGCGCCTTGCGGTCGAATTCTACCTTCGTAACTTAATTGTTTTTCTATTAGTTTGAGATTTATTTTTAGATACCAAAAAATAGCGACAATCATTCTAGTTATGGTATATGATTCTACACTTATGATGAAAATATTGTTGTTGATTAACATTATGCATGTGGTTGCAGCACAGTTGTCCTACGAGTAACATTTGATGCAAGCACAGTTGTTGAGTATCTGGGTGGTTGCATCCCAGATATTTTTTTCACTGCGCAAACTCGACCAGTAGTCCTACGAGTCAATCGCACCCAATAATTGACTGGCCTGTCTTGCATCAGCTGCCGAGCGCTAATTGTAGCCACTAGTTCACTGAAGCTGATGCTTCTCTCCTTGTCTATCTTCCCTTAGCCACAAATTATCACCTCTTTTTTGTGTATTTTTTTGCACAAAACTGAAGTTATAGCCAAAAAATCTGAAGAGTCCACACTGCTTCTCCAATGCCTCATAGCAATAGTGAACAAACAATTGATAATTAAGAATGAATTAGAATAAAAACAGCAACATAACCAAGTTATCAGTTCTACTCCTACAGTCACTGACATGTGGGGCAAATGACATGTAGCCCAACGCCCGAGAAATTCAGCTGTCTTTTCTGAATAAAAAAATGACACGCAACCCGTTCAGCCGCAGGCTCGGAGCCCGCGCGCCAGGCCCCTTGCATTTTAGCAACTGACAGGTAGACCCAATGCCACGTGGCAAGCCCTTCTGATCCCACAAGTTTGAATTAGTATCTCGCGAGTCGCGACGACAGTTCGAAAAACAAAACGTACACAAGAATAAATGGTGTAAGGCGTATTTTTAACAAGAAAAAGAAAAGAAAAGAAAAACAGAATGGCCACGAGTAGCCTTAGCCTCTCCACCTCCTTCCTCCCCGGCCACGACACCCTCCTCCGCCGCCGCCGCCGGCTGCCGCGGAGCCCCGCCGCGTCGTTCCGGCCTGTGACGGCGGAGCTTGGCGCGGACCTGGGGCGGCAGCTGGTGGAGGCGGTGGGCGTGGGGCTCCCCTGCACCGTGATGGCCTGCGGAGACGTCATCTACCGCAGCACGCTCCCCCGCAACGACGGCCTCACCATCACCGCTCCCGGCGTCGTGCTCGCCCTCACCGCCGCGTCCTACCTCTGGTCCACCCCCGGCGTCGCCCCGGGCTTCTTCGACATGTTCGTCCTCGCGTTCGCCGAGCGCCTCTTCCTCCCCACATTCCGCAAGGTGCGCACTTCACACTTCCGAGCCCTAAGTCCTTTACGCTTCTTCGATTCGTGCTGATTTGGTTGCTCGGGCAGGACGACTTCGTGCTCGGGAAGAAGCTTGGCGAGGGCGCGTTCGGGGTCGTGTACAAGGCGTCGCTGGCTGACCCCAAAGCGGCGGAGAAGGTAAACACCAATGCGCATCTGCATGTATAAACTTCAATTTTGTACTAGAATTTTGGTTGCTGATGGTACTAGAATTGGAAGTAAATTGAAGTGTTATAGACTTGGACAAACTGAAGTTGCTCACGAAGGAAGTGAGAAATGTGTTTGTGAGTACATGTTGATAGTACCATATAAACAAGGGGGGACTGTGCAATATTATGGTTGTTGTGATCTGTAGATCAGTTGCGTAGTTGGTTGTATCAAAAACCCTATGGAAGTTTTGTGAAACAAGCTTTTGAAGAGCACTAAAAGAGTATAACGTATTCACTTTATTTATGTGTCAGTTAAGTGGATGTGCTATAGGACATGCATACTAATGGCTATGACTTGTTTTGTTCATCTTGAAGCAAGGCGATGTGGTCGTGAAGAAGGCAACGGAGTATGGCGCGGTGGAGATATGGATGAATGAGCGCGTCAGGAGGGCATGCGCTACCAGCTGTGCAGATTTTGTTTATGGCTTCCGTGAGGTATACTATCAGTTGTGTGCTTATGTTACAGGTTGTTTTCCATCCTCTTATAGACTTAGTTTTGTTGACTTAGTTTTGTTTGCTTTAATTTGATCGATTCGTAAAACTCACATTGCATATTGCTTTCTAGAGCAAAGCTAAAGGTAAGGGAGCTGATGAATATTGGCTTATATGGCGTTATGAAGGTGAGGATACGCTTTTTGATCTCATGCAAAGCAAGGAGTTCCCTTACAATGTAAGTGCTACCACCAGACTTGAATGATAATCTTAGGTCGGTCGGGTTGCTTGCTTGCATTGACTTCAGTCAACCAGTTCTTTTTCTTAGGTTTGTTTTGCTATTTGCTTGTCTGCATCAACTGCGGTCAATGAACCGATTCTAGCCACTTGATGATGAGACAATTATATTTGTTTGGAACTGTGTTAACTTACTTAGATGCACTAGAATGACGCAGTTAATTGGCCAATTCTTGTCAACTTACTGACCTAAACTGGAATTTTCGAGCTTATTAGCGGTCATTAGCTCTAGCTTATGATGAAATGCCTTACTAGAGGGCGTGTAGGAACCGACTGCAGTTAGTGAGAACACTCAGATAGGTTTGTTTTATTAATGTCATCATTCTCATCGCATGGCAACCTTTTCTTTCTTCACTCATCTATTTGTAAGGAGGCAGGTTAAGTCCATGTCATTCATTTCAACTCGATAGAAGTCATAACAAAATTACATTGAGTCACGCTAGCACACGCCCACGGTATACCATTAGAAAGGATTCTAACGGTATAGACAATTTTCATTGAATTTCATCTAAATTTTATGAGTTTCACAATATTTCAAAGAGTTTCGAACATGCTTCATAAAACTTAGTCAACTTAGGTATGGAACCTCATGAAACTTTATGAAACCCTACGAAATACTATGAAATTTAGACATAAAACCTCATAAAAATTAATCAACTTAGACAAGAAACCTTTTAAAATTTTATGAAATACCATGAAACTTAAATATAAAACCTCATAAAACTTAGTCATGAAATCTCATGAAACTTAGAGTTCAACTTCATGAACCCACTACAAAAAAAACCTCCAATTTTATGAATCCGCTTCAAAAAACTTTACGAAACCTCATGAAATAGAAGTAGTCGTACGCGCAGAGCGTACGCACAGAGCACCGAGGCGAGCAAATCAATAGCTCTGACCGTCTCCTCTATTCCAATTCCAACGCTCCTATGAATCAAGAACAAAATCGCAGCAACAAATGTCAAGATAACTAACTAACTAGTAGAAAGACAAAGCACACACCATCTGCAGCAGCGGTGGTGCTTGTGGCGATGTGTAGCGTGGCGACGCGATCGCCGGCGATAGCGACCTTGGCAAGCGCCCAAGTGAGTAGCTCCCTGCCGACGACGTCCCTTCGAACCCCACTACCACCATCCTCTCGCCCCAGACCCACGCTGACCCTTCCACAGCGACTGTAGGGACATGGGCGGCCCGCGCCACGATGTCGATGACCTGAGCTTCATACTGCCGGTGCTTCTTGAGGCGCTACTCTGTTCTGCTCGGTTTCTTGGATCAGAGATAGGGAGAAGAAGAGCAATTGGTGGTTGCGTTATATGCGCATGTTCTCGTTGCCGTTGACGCAGAGAGAGGAGTGTAAGAACAACGCTAAAGCGAATAGATAAGGAGCGGATGGATGAGGAGCGCATCGAACGGTTTGAACATGTCGTATAGCTTTTAAGTAATGGTTAGATGGTATGCCGTCAGGATGGACTCATACGGTATGACGTCCATTAGATTTTCTCAATTACATTACCATGGAGTACTTCTTCTTTAGTTAACACTTGACTGTTCAAATCTGTTTGCGGTTATTCAGGCTGAGACAAAGATTCTTGGAGATGTTCAAGATTTGCCAAAGGGAATAGCGAGAGAGAATAAGATTATTCAAACAGTGATGAGACAACTCTTATTTGCTCTTGATGGACTTCATTCGACGGGGATTGTCCACAGGGACATAAAACCCCAAAATGTGATATTTTCAGAAGGTAATAACCA
Organism: Bonia amplexicaulis; assembly: GCA_036346245.1. Classification (NCBI taxonomy): domain Eukaryota; kingdom Viridiplantae; phylum Streptophyta; class Magnoliopsida; order Poales; family Poaceae; genus Bonia; species Bonia amplexicaulis. Next base: position 13,747,004 of record CM070749.1, on the reverse strand, counting down.
ACATATATATTGTTTGCAATCTCTTGCTAAAACATTTTGTACTAATCTTTTCAATTTTTGTCTACTGATAGGATCTCGTACCTTCAAAATTATCGATCTTGGAGCAGCAGCTGACTTACGAGTGGGCATCAACTATATTCCTAAGGAGTTCCTTCTGGATCCAAGGTACTCACAGCTACCTTCATGATCAGGAACTGAACTGCTGGCAGAAAAATTCAAAGATAACTGTTACCTTTTGAAGTTTAGGGTATAGTGTGCTAAAACATAGTTTGACTAGGGATTTGGTTGAAGTTTTATCAATGCTTCGCAGGTATACAGCTCCAGAGCAATATATCATGAGCACACAAACTCCCTCTGCTCCTTCTGCTCCAGTTGCAGCTGCTTTATCTCCAGTCCTGTGGCAGGTACTCTTTAAATCCTTGACTAAACTGTTTTATTTTCTGTCAGTTCTCTAAGATAATTGTTCCAATCAAGATAGTTGTTTGAGCTAATGAAGCAATTTTTTCATTGACAGCTGAACCTTCCTGACAGATTTGACATATATAGCTTGGGCCTCATATTCTTACAGATGGTATGTGATTACAGGAAATTGTGTTTATGTGTTTGCTACGTTTGTGTCCTTTTGTTTTAGTAAACCCAGGGCCAGGGTACTCTTATGCATCAAAAAGTAACATACCAAGCTATTACAGTATAGGTGAAGAGCATGTAAATGTCTAGCACACAACTATGGAGCCGCAAATTTTTAGTTGCACTACAAGTTCTTCAAATATCCTCCATTCTCCAAACTAGCAGTGAAGCTTGTTATCTCTTGATTTGAATATCATAATACTTCTCCCCTCTATACTGCATTGTTATTTGGACAGGCTCTTCTACTCTGTTCATCTCTTGTTGAAATTTCTAGCTATAAGCTTCCAGTGGTGGTTGTGTTACTGACTTGGAAAATGAGTCAATATTTGCTCATCTGGTCATTAGGACCGGTATATTACTACAGTCATAGTTATCAACATTGGAGAACATAGTTGAGTATTGAGTTTGTGTTGATCTCTATGCCACATAACTTGAGATAACAATACCGTGCTATATTACTTGCAACTTGCAAGTGTATATTTTCCCTTTCTTCCTTTGACCTCCATTTCTACCTCTGCTAGCCCAGCTAGCACATTCTGCACGTGTCGTGTTAGTATTTGTGAAACATGTTCTAGTGTTAGCTGCATCTCCACACTTCGCTTCAGCTAACACCATCCATACATGTCAAGGACACCAAATGTAACATGTGTGAGCTGTAAGGAATGTTCTGTGGTGGTGCATGTCGTTACAACGCAGCTATTCCTTGGGAAAATAGGAACATTACAGTAACTATTGTTTTATATTTTTTTTCAAAGCGCTGCATGACTGCATCTTGATCTTGATTTTTATAGAGTTCCATAAAAACCATTGTAGTTGTTGATGCTATTTAACACATCATTCTTTTGTAGGCATTTCCAGCATTGAGAACTGACAGTAGCCTCATACAATTTAACCGCCAACTGAAGAGATGCAACTACGACCTAGAAGCTTGGAGGAATTTGGTGGAACCACGAGCTACCCCAGAGCTTCGGAGGGGCCTTGACATCTTGGATTTAGATGGTGGTATTGGATGGGAACTTCTCACGTCGATGGTCCGGTACAAAGCGCGGCAAAGGACCAGTGCTAAGGCTGCGTTGGCTCATCCGTATTTCAACCGTGAAGGGCTCCTTGGTCTCTCTGTCATGCAGAACTTGAGGCTGCAACTGTTTCGTGCAACCCAAAAGGACTACAGCGAAGCAGCTCGGTGGGTCGTCGGCCTCATGGCAAGATCAGGAACGGAGACAGAAGGGGGCTTCACAGAAGCACAACTTCAAGAGCTTAGGGTACGTATTTGTTTGACATCATGACAAGAACATACTGGTTATTAAAGATAGGAGTTGTTGAAGCAGTTTGCCGTCAAACATTTCATTGCGTTTTCAGAATTCTGACCTGAGGGATAGTGGGATAAACATATGGTTTGGTTAGGAGAACACTGACCACCTGTGTGTTTTTCTGTACAGGAAATCAAACCGAAGAAAGGCAGCGCTCAGCGCAACGTGCTTGCGTCCTTGCTGCGTGTGCAGCGAAAGATCGCGAGAACAATCAACGAGAGCATGGATGAGCTTAACAGCCAGCGGAAAAGCATCTGGTGGAGCCGGTGGATACCGAGGGAGGAGTAGGCAGGCCCAGCTCTGTACGTTGCCCATTTCTTCTGTAAAAACGTCGGAGATGGATTCTGTCCTCCCGACTGTACCGTCCATGTTGTTCTCGATATTTGTGCTCGTATTTTAGCCTATCTTGCAAGTTGCAATACCGTCTGCGTATTGCTGCCGTTTTGTATATACGGAACACTTTATACTGCTCTCTCATGTGGAGTTTTTGGCACATATAGCATATTTTAAATCTGTATTTACAAAAATAGCTATATACACGTGAGAATAACAAAAATAACATTGTTGTTGTTCGGTCATCAGGTGCTTAAAACGCTTAGAGAGATACTTAAATAAGTTGGGTTAAAAAATAGTGGCTTATGATTGAAATTATATTGTAGCTGGTTGAAATTATACTGTAGCTGAAGGTGATTTATTTAGTGTAATTAAATTTAAAAAAATTAAAAATAAAAAAATATTAGCTCATCACGGACAACGCAAATGAATACGAGAAAAAGAATCAGCAAAAAAGCTCAAAAAAACCAAAAGTTCACAAAAAAGACGAAATTTAAGAATAGTAAAAAATAAGCTAAAAACCAGAAATTCATATCTCTGGTTTCTTGTATATAGATTTATTTATTTATAGTTAAAATCTCTCAAAACTAATTTCGATATTTAGCCATAATGCAATCTACTTGTAACATATATAACGCATGTTCCGACCTTGTGAACAAATGAGTCATCTCTATCCTCTGGCGAATCCTTTTCGTCCATGTGCGACGTCACCGGCGCAAGCGGTGACGCGTGGCCTGGATCGGAGTGAGACGGTGAACCACACGGTAGTTTCTCCCTCCTCATCCTTGCCGACCACGTGTCCTGCGGCATCTCCCTTGGATGCGATCTTATTAGCAAGTCGTGTGAGAGCCGGGTGATCTGGAGCAGATGGCAGGTCGGTTTGATCCACGCGGCGGCCGTCAAAGTGGATGACGTGACGGTAGGGGAGGGTTTGGCACTGCCGCTGGTGGTGATCGCCGGGGAGGGTCGAGAGGGCGAGATGGGCAGTGGAATGGTGGTGGGCCACGGCGGCACAACACGTATTCTGCCCCAAATCCCAATCCGCATCACCGGGTTCCCCCAACGCGGCTGACCCTCTCGGCGGAAGCATCATCACCGGGAGGGTCGAGAGGGCGAGATGGGCAGTGGAATGGTGGTGGGCCACGGCGGCACAACACATATTCTGCCCCAAATCCCAATCTGCATCACCGGGTTCCCCCAACGCGGCTGACCCTCTCGGCGGAAGCATCATCACCGGGAGGACAGCCCCCGCGGTAGCGGTATCTACCCAGAGGAAATCAACAAGAAAATCGACCTCCGCAGACAGTTCCACAGAGATTTGCTGGTCAGAAGACTGGGATTGGAGCAGGCGTGGCCACTGGAGGTACACATGGTCAAGCTGCAGTAGCAAATTAAGTTGCGCCTCCCCACTTTTGCCAAGCCAACCCTCTTAGTGCAATCAAACAATAGAAATAACAACAGTGGAGTTGAAGTTTACATAGGGACGAGAAGACGCACCTCGGAGACGGAGCCGAGCGCCGCGACGACCTCGCCGAAGACGAGCGTCATGAGCGGCTGCGCCACGCCGTTGGCGACGGCCCCGGCCACCATGAGCAGCGCGTCCGCCCCGTCCGCGAACCGGAACAGCCTGTGCAGCCCCACCTTACCCTCCGCCTCCGCTGCCTGAAGCGGCCATTCCTCTCCTCCGCTTCCCCAGTGGGTTCGTCGTATTGCGGGGCGCAGCAGCTCGCGTTTTATAGGGGAGGAAACGAGGAATCTGCCATGGGAGAGCTGATTCCGGCGGCACAAGGGAGGAGTGAGAATCGGCCGCCGGGTTGGGGCGTTTTTTAGTTCGCACCGCGATGCATTTGTGTTGTTAATGGCAAATCAGCCACTCCAAAGCACAAGGTTAAGCCCAACTTGGCATCAAAATTCCAATTCTAAAAAAAAAGAAATTGGATGACTGTACTTCATCAGTTCATCCATGATATCACCTAATTGAAGCAGGGCATGACCGATCTTTTTTTTACGCATTGGTGGAGCTAGGATTCAAGCTTGGCAATGTTAACTTACATTTATCAAAGACTTCAAAGTTTTTTCTACGCATATTTCTAAATATTCCCTCTAGTGCGTATTGTGATCGGAAGTTGGACGTAGCCGAGTGCAGTCGGAGCATTCGAGTACCAAGGGGAAGTTGAAGCGCCGTGAGAAACGGTCTCGTTCGATCATGGAGAGATTCCAATAGACATCTGAATAGGCCAAGTTAGTAGGTGCGTGGAGGTTGTGTGTGTCTATGAGGATTATTTAAGGCGAGTAATTCATGTTATATAGGTGTTGAGCTGTTAAGTCGCAGCAAGAGAAAAAGATTGAGTGATTTGATTCCATTGTATTAGTCTTCCTCTGTGTGTTTATCTTAGAGTGATAAGTGAGAAGATTGAGCGATTCAGTCTCAATAATTGGTATCAGAGCCTAAAGATCTCGAGCAAGGTGCGAGAAGAAGCTGCCTGGCGATGACTCGCTGGTCGGTGTGATGGCGTGCGCAGAGGCGCGCGTAAAGCGGAGGTGCGCAGGTGCTGCCCACGAGTCGGCTGCAGCACCATGCGCTCAGGAGCACGGCGGCGAAGGTCCGCGCAGTCATGGCGAGGCTAGCGCAGTGTGCCAGAATCGCATGTGACGTGCACACCGATGACGGCGACGTGATGTCGTATAGTGGTGGGTCGTCAAGTGGTGCTGCTGCGAGCGGTGACTTCGACGACGGGCACACCAATGGCAGACTCCATGACTGGAGGCTAAGGGTGATGTAGTAGCAGGCTCCATGCAAGGTGGAGGCCAGCCGCGGGTGGCGGCAGGCTCCATGTGTGGTGGAGGCCAGCCGCGGGTGGCGGCAGACTCCATGCGAGATGAAGGCTGCCGTCGGTGGCGAATGCCATCGTAACGAGAAAGACAGCATGAAGCTGATGGTGATTGTCGATGACGTCTTGGTGTGAAGCCTACAACGATCATCGCAAGAAGATATCGGTGTGAGACCGACAATGATGACGGTGTGATACCGCTATGATGAGAAGACGGTAGTGTGAAGTCATCGCCGCTAGAGAAGTCGGTGGGAAGCCGATAAGCACACCTCGGTGTGAAACCAAGTAGTAGCGGTGTGGTGCCACTGGAAGAAGAATCATGGAGGTGGCGGTGTGAGACCGCTGCGAGGAAGAGTTGGTGTGATGCCGACGCTAACGACAGTGCGATACTGCTGCGAGGGGAAGTTAGTGTGAGACCGACAACGACAGTGATACGAAGCCGCTGTGTGAAGTTTCGACATGAAGTCGAAGGTGGTGGTGTGAAGCCATCCCTGCTACAAGATGAAAACATGATTCAACAATGGTGTGAGATCGTTGTAATTCGTGCAAAGAGAACGCCGCTGCGTGAAGCTAGAAGTCGAGGCCACTACGTGTGGCAAGAAGATGCAGGTGATCCATATCGGTGAGTCAAAACATCAAAATTAAGGGGGGAATATTAGAATTAATCTTGATGAGTTGTAAGTGGTCGAAGCCAATAGTCGGAGCAGTGGTCGAAGCCGCATCCGAAGCCACAGTCGAAGACTACGAGTACAAAGGCAGTCGAAGACTCCGAGTACGCGAGAAGCCGTGGTCGTTGCATCGAGATGATGCGCTATGGTCGAAGCAGCAATTGGAAGTTTGAGAATCCGGTCGGTGCTCGGGTATGGTCATGGCAACGTGGTCGAAGGCACCATGGTCGTAAGGCAGCTGTAGTCGTAAGGCACCATAGTCGTAAGTCGTAGTCGGAAGAACATTGTAGTAGTCGGAAGAACACTGTAGCAGTCGGAAGAACATTGTAGTAGTCGGAAGAACACTGTAGCAGTCGGAAGCGTCCTAGTGCATATTGTAGTCGGAAGTTGGATATAGCCGAATGCAGTCGGAGCGTTTGAGTACCGAGGGGATGTTGAAGCGCCATGAGAAGCGGTCTCGTGTGATCACAGAGAGATTCCAAGAGGTATGGCCAAGTTAGTGGGTGTGTAGAGGTCGTGTGTGTGCATGTATAAGGCTTATTTAAGCCGAGTAATTTCTGTTATATAGGTGTTAAACTGTTAAGTCGTATAGGAAGAGAAAAAAATTAAGTGATTCGATCCTGCTTTACTAGTATTTCTCTATGTATATTTATCTAAGAGTGATAAGAGAGGGGGAGGAACAATTCAGTCCCCACACAAGTTGCCGCGTCGCTAGGCCGAGTCCGAACACGAACCCAAAGTCAAGCGGCCGAGTCCGACTCGTGTCCCTGTCCGCTCTCACGTCACGCGTACCCCCACCGACCTAATCCCTCCATAAATTGCAGCCCATCCCCTCCCATCGGCCTCTCTTTCACAGCTCGCATCTGTCGCGCCGCTGCAATCCTCTCGCGCGCCACCCTCCCCACCCCCAAAGCGCAAGAGACAGAGACAAGCTAAAACCCTCGCGGCGGCAATGTACCACGCCGCGGACGAGCTGCTCTACTGCCCGGACTGCCACCGCGCGACGGCGGTGGTGCTCGACCACGCCACCGGCGACACCATCTGCACAGAGTGCGCGCTCGTCCTGGAGGCGCGCTACATCGACGAGGGCTCCGAGTGGCGCACCTTCGCCGACGACGACGGCGGCGAGGACCGCTGCCGCGTCGGCGGCACCAACGACCCTTCCTCAACGCCCAGCTCTCCACCGTCGTCGCGTACTCGGCCCCCCTCAAGATGCAGGCCAAGGCCGGCGAGATCGCTGCCCTGCCTAGGATGCGCGACGCCGGGCCGGCCCCAGAGAAGACGCTGGTCGACGCGTTCAACGCCATCGCGGACATGGCGGAGCGGCTCGGCCTCGTCACCACCATCAGGGACCGGGCCAAGGAGGTGTTCAAGAAGCTGGACGAGGCCAAGGCGTGCCCGAGGGGCCGGAACCGCGATGCGGTCTACGCCGCCTGCCTCTACATCGCGTGCCGCAACGAGGGCATGCCGCGGACGTACAAGGAGCTGGCCTCGGTAACGGCCGAGGGCCCGGCGGCGAGGAAGGACATAGGCAAGCTGACCACGGTCATCAAGAAGCACCTCGGGAGGAGGCCGGGCAGATGATGGACATCGGCGTCGTGCGCGCCACCGACTACCTGCGCCGCTTCTGCTCGCTGCTCGGGCTGGGCAACCAGGAGGTGCTCACCGCGCAGGAGGCGGTGCGGAGGCTGGAGGACGGCCTCGACGTGCGCCGCAACCCCGAGTCCATCGCGGCCGCCATCATCTACATGGTCGTGCAGCGCGCCGGCGCCAAGAAGTCCGTCCGGGACGTGTCCATGGCCACCGGCGTCGCCGAGGGCACCATCAAGGAGGCGCACAAGGACCTGACCCCGCACGCCGTGCTGCTCTTCGGCTAAGGGGCGACGCGGCGCGCCCATGATGCGTTTCTTGATTCTTGGCGTGTTGTCCGGTGCTCCTCCTGGTTCTTGGCATGCGTTTGACATGCCCGTGTTCTTAGCAACTATCTTAGCTTGGACATACATCTGAAGTTCGTGTTGGACTTCGTTTCTAAGTGCTGATCATTCGTGAATTCGTGCTTGGTTCGTTGGTTCCAAAACTCATGAACAACGCAAGATGGTTGCCAAGTACTACTCGTGAGTTAGCTCATGAACGTCAGAAGTATATGTTACATGACCTTGATCGAACAGGTCCATGAAACGCGAAACCTGTTCTTTTGAGACAATCTGACGAATGTTCAGAGATATGTATCAAGGAAATTAGTACAGAAGCGTACAGCCAATCTCGAATCCAATCAATTCGAGATATATACCAATTGAAAGAATCTGACATGGGTTGCTGAGTTGATGTTAGGGTATTTTTAATAGTGTTATTTTAGGCTCTTTTTGATGTGGCTGCGATTTATGGCTTTTGACTGAAATTTTTTTAATTTTAGCTGTTTGCGATAGAGATTTGAGATAGAGATACTTGCTTATAATTTTAGTTAGATGTTGGGCATTTAATGTGTACTACAATTAACTTGTAAATCCCGTCTTGAGAAAATATTTCATTTGAAAGTTAGGTACTGTAGCAAAAGTCAAAAACCGTTTTTAAAAATATTAAAGAACTTATCCTTAGCCGTCTCTTAGTTATATTAAATAAGTAAAATCATATGTAAAAGAAAGAAGAGCTAATAAGAGATAATATATTGTCTCTTATACAAGAGATAATTTGAGCCCGTAAACCAATTTAAATAGTGAAAGTGTGGAAAAGAAATTATGATAAAAATAGTATAAAATAGTTAGAAGAATAATTTATTATTAAAGAGATTATCTCTAATGCTATCTTTAGTTAAATTAAAAACGAGATAAACTATGTTGCACGTCCTAACTGAGCCATGTCATTTTTACCAGCCTTTTGGGTACTTTATGCACTGTTGGCCAGGCTGTTTTCAATTCTCATTCAACTATCTTTTTTATATGAACTAGTACATGTCTAATTACTTCCCAAAATACACCATGTAACACATCTGAACGCAACACCAACGGCACAGATTTCGGCAGCAGATGCAATCGGATGCACATTTGATTTTGGGTAGTGATAAACATCATCCGGATACGGTGTGTGTGAAGTTTCGACATGAAGTCGAAGGTGGTGGTGTGAAGCCATCCACCTACAAGATGAAAACATGATTCAACAATGGTGTGAGATCGTTGTAATTCAGTGCAAAGAAGGCGCTTGCGTGAAGCTAGAAGTCGAGGCCACTACGTGTGGCAAGAAGATGCAGGTGATCCATATCGGTGAGTCAAAACATCAAAATTAAGGGGAATATTAGAATTAATCTTGATGAGTTGTAAGTGGTGAAGCCAATAGTCGGAGCGTTGGTCGATCCGCGTCAAAGCCACGTCGAAGACTACGAGTACAAAAGCGGTCGAGAGACTCAAGAGTCTGAGCCGTGGTCGTTGCATCGAGATGATGCGCTATGGTCGAGGCGACAATTGGAAGTTTGAGAATCCGGTCGATTGCTCGGGTATGGTCATGGCACGCGTGGTGAAGGCACCATGGTCGTAAAGCGTATTTGTGAGTCGTAAGGCACCATAGTCGTAAGTCGTATCGGAAGAACATTGTAGTAGTCGGAAGAACACTTTATGCGATCGGAAGAACATTGTAGGTCGGAAGAACAACGTGGCGATCGGGCGTCCTAGTGCATATTGTAGTCGGAAGTTGGATATAGCGAATGCGATCGGAGCGTTTGAGTCTGAGGGATGTTGAGCGCCATGAGAAGCGGTCTCGTGTGATCACGGAGAGATTCCAAGAGGTATGGCCAAGTTAGTGGGTGTGTAGAGGTCGTGTGTGCATGTATAAAGGCTTATTTAAAGGGTAATTTCTATATATAGGTGTTAAAGCTGTTAAGTCGTATAGGAAGAGAAAAAATTAAGTGATTCGATCCGCTTTACTAGTATTTCTCTATGTATATTTATCTAAGAGTGATAAGAGGGAGGAACAATTCAGTCCCCACACAAGTTGCCGCGTCGCTAGGCCGAGTCCGAACACGAACCCAAAGTCAAGCGGCCGAGTCCGACTCGTGTCCCTGTCCGCTCTCACGTCACGCGTACCCCCACCGACCTAATCCCTCCATAAATTGCAGCCCATCCCCTCCCATCGGCCTCTCTTTCACAGCTCGCATCTGTCGCGCCGCTGCAATCCTCTCGCGCGCCACCCTCCCCACCCCCAAAGCGCAAGAGACAGAGACAAGCTAAAACCCTCGCGGCGGCAATGTACCACGCCGCGGACGAGCTGCTCTACTGCCCGGACTGCCACCGCGCGACGGCGGTGGTGCTCGACCACGCCACCGGCGACACCATCTGCACAGAGTGCGCGCTCGTCCTGGAGGCGCGCTACATCGACGAGGGCTCCGAGTGGCGCACCTTCGCCGACGACGACGGCGGCGAGGACCGCTGCCGCGTCGGCGGCACCAACGACCCCTTCCTCAACGCCCAGCTCTCCACCGTCGTCGCGTACTCGGCCCCCCTCAAGATGCAGGCCAAGGCCGGCGAGATCGCTGCCCTGCCTAGGATGCGCGACGCCGGGCCGGCCCCAGAGAGACGCTGGTCGACGCGTTCAACGCCATCGCGGACATGGCGGGCAGCTCGGCCTCGTCACCACCATCAGGGACCGGGCCAAGGAGGTGTTCAAGAAGCTGGACGAGGCCAAGGCGTGCCCGAGGGGCCGGAACCGCGATGCGGTCTACGCCGCCTGCCTCTACATCGCGTGCCGCAACGAGGGCATGCCGCGGACGTACAAGGAGCTGGCCTCGGTAACGGCCGAGGGCCCGGCGGCGAGGAAGGACATAGGCAAGCTGACCACGGTCATCAAGAAGCACCTCGGGGAGGAGGCCGGGCAGATGATGGACATCGGCGTCGTGCGCGCCACCGACTACCTGCGCCGCTTCTGCTCGCTGCTCGGGCTGGGCAACCAGGAGGTGCTCACCGCGCAGGAGGCGGTGCGGAGGCTGGAGGACGGCCTCGACGTGCGCCGCAACCCCGAGTCCATCGCGGCCGCCATCATCTACATGGTCGTGCAGCGCGCCGGCGCCAAGAAGTCCGTCCGGGACGTGTCCATGGCCACCGGCGTCGCCGAGGCACCATCAAGGAGGCGCACAAGGACCTGACCCGCACGCCGTGCTGCTCTTCGGCTAGGGGCGACGCGGCGCGCCCATGATGCGTTTCTTGATTCTTGGCGTGTTGTCCGGTGCTCCTCCTGGTTCTTGGCATGCGTTTGACATGCCCGTGTTCTTAGCAACTATCTTAGCTTGGACATACATCTGAAGTTCGTGTTGGACTTCGTTTCTAAGTGCTGATCATTCGTGAATTCGTGCTTGGTTCGTTGGTTCCAAAACTCATGAACAACGCAAGATGGTTGCCAACTACTACTCGTGAGTTAGCTCATGAACGTCAGAAGTATATGTTACATGACCTTGATCGAACAGGTCCATGAAACGCGAAACCTGTTCTTTTGAGACAATCTGACGAATGTTCAGAGATATGTATCAAGGAAATTAGTACAGAAGCGTACAGCCAATCTCGAATCAATCAATTCGAGATATATACCAATTGAAAGAATCTGACATGGGTTGCTGAGTTGATGTTAGGGTATTTTAATAGTGTTATTTTAGGCTCTTTTGATGTGCTGCGATTTATGGTTTTGATGAAATTTTTTAATTTTAGCTGTTTGCGATAAGATTTGAGATAGAGATACTTGCTTATAATTTTAGTTAGATGTTGGGCATTTAATGTGTACTACAATTAACTTGTAAATCCGTCTTGAGAAAATATTTCATTTGAAAGTTAGATCTGTGAAAAGTCAAAACCGCTTTTTAAAATATTAAAGAACTTATCCTTAGCCGTCTCTTAGTTATATTAAATAAGTAAAATCATATGTAAAAGAAAGAAGAGCTAATAAGAGATAATATATTGTCTCTTATACAAGAGATAATTTGAGCCCGTAAACCAATTTAAATAGTGAAAGTGTGGAAAAGAAATTATGATAAAATAGTATAAAATAGTTAGAAGAATAATTTATTATTAAAGAGATTATCTCTAATGCTATCTTTAGTTAAATTAAAAACGAGATAAACTATGTTGCACGTCCTAACTGAGCCATGTCATTTTTACCAGCCTTTTGGGTACTTTATGCACTGTTGGCCAGGCTGTTTTCAATTCTCATTCAACTATCTTTTTTATATGAACTAGTACATGTCTAATTACTTCCCAAAATACACCATGTAACACACATCTGAACGCAACACCAACGGCACAGATTTCGGCAGCAGATGCAATCGGATGCACATTTGATTTTGGGTAGTGATAAACATCATCCGGATATTTTCTTTCTAACTATTATATAAATTTGTGACTATTAGATTAAAGATCCAATGGTCATGAATTCTCCTCCACCCCCTCCAAAAAATCTCCTCCCTCTAAAAAAAAGAGGGATTGTTAGCAATGGTCTTATATTTGGATGATTGTTAGCAATGATCCTCTCTAATGGTCTTAGATTTAAATAATTATTAGTAAGAAAATATCCGGATAATACTTAGACACACCCTTCCATTTTTCCGGGCATCTCTAGGCTAAATGCAGGCATACCGTGGATCGTATGGGCAGCCTGACTGTAAAGCAGAGACAAAAGAAAGAACTGTTCGGGATCCGAACCGTACGATCTGGATCAGACGAACCGCGACGCGACGCGGCGGCACCGACATCCACAAACGCCAAGTCGCCGCTCCGCCGTTCCATCCATCACAAGCTCTCGCCAAGAAGCAAACACGAGAAAGCCAAGATGCTAGCCGCTGGCAGCGCGTCCGCCGCGACATGCGCTCGCTTTCGGGACCGCCGCCGCGGCGGCGGCAGTGGTGCTCGACTACAACTCCGGCGACGTCATGTGCACCGAGTGCAAGCGCCTCCTGGCCGACCCCTTCCTCGCAATCGAGCTCGCCACCCGCGTCGCCTACTCGGCCCCGCGCAAGAAGCGGGGCAGGCCGTGACAGCGCCTCCGGTGAGGTGCGGCGTCGGCGGCCGGCCAACGTCCACCGCGATCGGCGGTACTGCTCGGACTGCCGCCACATCGGAGGCGAAGGTGGTTGGCTACTGTTGAAGTATAAGTGAATTGCCCACCTTTCCTCATCAGCTTAAGCTTTTGGGTGAACTGGTTGGTGCATGCAAAGCGTATAGAGTTTTAGGTAATGACGCAATTGATTGATCTTAAGTTTAAGGTACATGGGTTACATATATATAGCCGGTCGAGGTTGGTGTGAACACAAGGCGAACCGAGCGTCGGTGTGAACACGAGACCGAACCGTTGGTGTGAATACGAGACCGAACCGAACGATCGGTGTGAACACAAGGCCGAACGAGCGATCGGTGTGAACACGACCAAATATATTATACTCTAACATCCCGCGGTCCTAGCGGGGCGTTGCGACGGTGAGGCGGAGAAGAAGCCGATGTCGAGGTAGCGGCGCTAGGGTAAAGTAGGCGTGGTCGAGGATGCCGTCTTGGAGATGGCCGTGGTCGGCGTGGCCGTGGTCGAGTTCCGATGTCGGCGGTCGCTCGTGAAGCGCGGGCGCAAAAGAGGCGCCATGGTGATGGCGAGGAGCGTCGGGCGGTCATCGTGGAAGGCGTGCGAGGTCGGCGTGGTCGGGCCGTTGAGGATGTAGACTAGAGCAGCGCGATGCAATCGGCGAGGCAGGGGCGGAGCGGAGGGTCGATCGCGAAATCGATGCGATTAAGCCGCCGAGGAGAGGCATATGCTAGGTTTGCGGACCCGCAACGCGTCGGGGGCAAGCACGCCACCCGGTGTTGCCGTCACGGGACGTACAAGGAAGGCCCCAACCAGCGTGGTTGTCTTTGGGCGAAGAAAGAGCGGTCGCGGGCGGGCGCTCAACCCGGCGGCGATCCGGGCGGGCTGCCGCGGCGAGTCACGACACAAAATGCAGCGCGGCGGTAGCGCTTCGATGGCGATGAGGTCCCAATCGCATAGCGAAGACCAGTGCGAGACACATGGCGCACAAGAGGTTGCGGCACGATCGTCGATGCGGCGGTGGCGATGTAGATGCAGCGGCAGGGGACACCGCGTGCGGTCTTTGTGGCGAGGAGGCGACACAACAACGGCCTTGTTGGTGAAGAAGATGCGCGTGGTACTTTCGGCGATGGGCGTCACGGGGCCGGGTGGATCGCGCTGTCGGTGATCGAGGGCCGAAGTACAGCGGAGGCGGGCGACGATGGAAGAAGTCGGTGGGCGTCCCGATCCGTGGTGGCGATGGCGATAATGGCTGCTGGATCAATAGGATCTGCCGCCTAAGCGGTGTGTGCCCGTGAGAGATAGATCTCCCGGGGTAGCGGTCTGAAGCAAAGGCGGCTAGGGTTAGGATCTAAACCTAGAGGCGATGAGAAAAGGTGGGCAATTCATATACTTCAACACTCCCTCACGTGTAGCTCCCATGGGCCTAATACATGGAATAGAAGTGGACTGCAATTAATTTTTTTTAATTGCGTCAGCCAGGTCTTGAACTTGAGATCTCTTGGCTCTGATACCATATTGAGTTGCACGCACCAACCAATTCACCCAAAAGCTTAAGCTGATGAGAAAAAGTGGGCAATTCACTTATACTTCAACAGCTACGACTCCGGCGACGTCATGTGCACCGAGTGCAAGCGCCTTCTGGCTCCTGGACGACCCCTTCCTCGCGATCGAGCTCGCCACCACCTACTCGGCACCGCGCGATAAGCAGAGCAAGGCCAGCAGCAACGCTGCCGAGGGCGCCGCCTCCGTGCGGAAGGTGCGCGTCGACGTCAGGGTCTGGACGGACACCGACAGGGCGCTGGTAGAGGGATTCCACGCCATCGCCGACAGCAGGCTGGTCGAGGGGTTCCACGCCGTCGCCGACATGGCGGACCGGCTCGGGCTCGCGGCCACCATCAGGGACCGGGCCAAGGAGCTGTTCAAGAAGATGGAGGAGGCCAAGGCGTGGCGGAGAGGTTGGAGCAGGGACCGGCTTAGAGACGTGATCTACGCGGCCTGCCTCTTCATCGCGTGCCGCAACGAGGGCACGCCGCGGACGTTCAAGGAGCTGGCGTCGGTGACGAGCGACGGCGCGGCCGCGAGGAAGGACATTGGCAGGCTGGCCACGCTCATCAAGAAGCACCTCGGGGAGGAGGCCGGGCAGGCGATGGGCACCGGCGTGGTGAGCGCGGCTGACTACCTGCGCCGCTTCGGCCCGGTGCTCGGGATGGGGAACCAGGAGGTGACCGCGGCGCAGGAGGCGGCCCGACGGCTGGAGGAGGGCCTCGACGTGCGGCGCAACCCGGAGTCCATTGCAGCCGCCATCGTCTACATGGCCACGGCGCGCTTCGGCGCCAAGAAGTCCGTCCGCGATGTGTCGATGGCCACCGGCGTCGCCGAGGGCACCATCAATGCGGTGTGCAGAGACCTGTGCCCGCACGCCAAGCTGCTCTTCTGCTGAAGGGCGTCTTGCGTCATGGTTGTGTTCTTGGTTTCTTGGCATGTGCCCGGCGTGTACGCCATATCCCGAATCTTGATTATTACGGTTTCTGTTTGACTTATTATTTCTACTTACTGATCATTCATGAACGTATACTTGTTTGATTCGTTGGTTTGGAACTCATGAACAGAGATGGTTTCTGAATTCTGAGTACAATCGATCAACATAATCGTTTGATTTGTTGGTTTTTGATCTCATGAACAGAGAATGGAGATGGTTTCTGAATTCCGAGTACAAGTGATCAACATGCTCGTTTGATTTGTTGGTTTGGATCCCATGAACAGAGATGGTTTCTGAACTCTGAGCACAAGTGAACTCATTAACGTGAGGGAGTCTGACGAATGTTCAGTGATAGAACAACTGAAGGAAAGTGGTGTGAGATAGGGAAGCATCGAAAGAACTAGCTAGCCCAATTGGTTCACCGATACAGGAAATTTCACCAGCTTTCGTTCCTAAATTAATTTTGGTTCAGAAGCAAGAAAAACCGAGAACTCGCAAAAAAAAATCCTGAAATCACCTTGGACAATACTGGGAACCCGAAATCACTGTACAATCTGCGAGACTCCCAACTGGTATCATGTGCTAGACCCGTTTGGAACGCACGATTCTCACAAGAATTTCGTAGAAAATCCACGTAATTTCAGCGTTGCAAAGGATCTGACAGACGGAAGATCACTAGGCCGCAGAAGCGGAATGCCCCTCGTGTACCTTTCAATGTCGCAATTGAAATAATCTGACAAGGGTTGCTCAGATGGTGTTACTTAGCCATGTTATTTTTTCACCAGCCTTTGGGGCACCTGCTCTCATTCAAGATCTGTACTGAATTTTCTGCTTAGTATCAAACTCAGTTGCAGTGGTATCAATCAAGCTTCTCTAAAAAATTGAATGCGATACTGTGATTAAATGGTAGAAGATGCGAAGATAATCGTCAATGAAGAAGCTACACAACAGCACTGTGGTCTTTCTAGAAGACATGCACAGAACGTTACTTCCAACAAAGAAGAGGTGGAGCATCTGTCACCTCCCAGTCGCTAGTGTATGAACTGAATCGCATCGATCGTCACAACTGATCTGGCCAATGAGACAATTAATCTTAATATCTTATTATATTGTTCGAGCAATCAAAAGTGTTTCTGATTTTCATGGAGTACACAAAATCTGTAGACATTGAAGCCCATTATCCTGCTCCAGACCACAAAGATCGATCCCCAAAGAACAATGCATTACACACGTAAAAGAACACATGACAGACTACCATATTCAGGCCATTGCTCGCTACAGCCCTAACATAGTTCACATACGAGCTGCAGAAGTATTCCAGTTTTCGCTACAGCCCTTAAGAACTCGGCCCATATGCCGCCTGGCTACAGCTTCCGCCGCTAATAAGCGGGCCGGTCCAAAGCGGGCGCCACGCCAAGTTGGGCCGCGCAGGAGCAGCGCGGGCCAACCCAACCCACCGGCAAGCCGCCTCCGTCCTGGCTCTGCCAATGCACACGCCGCGCGCCTCCGTCCTGAAGCGCGGCTCGATCCGATCGTACGTACTCCGTGGCCAAGGGAACCGGACACGGACGAGGCGTACCAGCGGCACGACCACGACGCGCGCCGCCGAGGAGAGCACGAGCACTGTCACGTACGCACGCTTCGTCCATCCCAGGCTGGCTGCCGTGACGACCGCGCCATCATGCCGGCACATGCGGCGTCCGGTCCGGGCCGTCCGCCCACGGCTCCTGAACTGCACGAAGCGCACGCCGCATGCGTCCAGCTCGCCATACGGCGGGCGGGCGCCACCACGCCGTGGCCCACCCACGGAAACGGCAGCCGTGCGCGCGCGTGCCGGCTCGCAGCTCACCTGCCTCCGTGGGTGACCAAACACGCCGGGCCTACGCGGCCAGGAACGGAGGCGTAACAGCTGAAGAACATGACATCCAATTATCCATTCGTGAGGCTGCAGGACAGTTGCTAGCGAAAGAATCACCCAGGTACTTACAAATCTTAACCTCAGAAGCTTGGGTTTATACCAGCTGTTAACTTATCAAATGTTACACAAAAAAATATTACTATGTAAACTACGTGCTCCCGGACCGGTACGGCTTCATTCCCTACTTGCTCTACTCATGCCATCCTCATCCTTCACCTCCTCTCCGTGCAAGTAGATTGAGAGGTGCCGGAGACTTGCAACGCTACTAGTGATCACCATGGATTTGTCACCTGCAAACGCAAAGCAGGTTTTGAAAAGATGGTCAGCGTTACTTCTCTCTGCAATGATATGATTGCGCAGCATTAGGACCCAACATGCAAATCATGTACAGGCAAACGGCTACGACAGTTGGAAGACATGAAAACCAAAATGGCCCACATAAATCTAGGGGGGTCGTACATACAGTTAATTCTGGAGACAATCCAGAAAAAAAAATCAGTGCATTGATAGCACAGCACTACAGCAGTGCCAACGAACACCTGTGCATTGTGGTATTTAGCTCTGTCAGGACAAATATCTTAACCCGCTCAGTTGGGCTAAAAAGTTATGACTTATGATTAAAGTTGCACTGTAGCGGTTGAAATTTAAATGTAACTGAAGGTGTCTTATTTAGCGTAATTAAATGTAAAAAAATTAAAAATAGAAAAAATATGCTAGCTCATCACGGACTAACGCAAATAAATACGGAAAAAAAAGCAAAAAAGCTTAAAAAAAGTCAAAAATTCATAAAAAGATTAAAATTTTTTAATAGTAAAAAATAAACCAGAAACTAGAAACTGAAGCACATATCTATGGGCTGTAGATGAAGGGCAAACTAGAAGTCTAGAAGAGAACTTTTCGTGGCTATCACATCTAATGAAACTAGGAAAAGTCGTTTGCAACTTCATCTCACAAGCAGCTGGCAAATTCTAGTGTAACTTCCCGTCTCATGATCTACTATCATAACCCTTCCATACATCAAAAGATTAACACAGACAAACACAAAAACTCAATGATGGGAAAGATTTATGATTCGATAACCTTCCTGTAATCGACTACAGTCTACAACAACCTCAAGGCACGCAGATGAAATTAAGCAGTAAAAATCACAAGTCGCATCTCTTTGCAGCTTCGTCTTTACCATTCTAAAGCACTAATTCACCCAACTATTTCCTTCGCAGATCGATTAGCTCAATTGGATGCATCATCCCAAACCAAACAGACGCTTTAAAACCAAAAATACCAATCAAGAATCATGGAAAATTTGCTGCTATTGAACCTTAGCCTTTGTTCTAAAGAGCACACAGACAAATATCTTCCGAGAAATCCATGGCATTTTCTGCGCCTCTTCGGTTCCTCCTTCACTACGACAGGTAACCAAACAGCATAACAGAAGCAGGAAAAGCAAAAGACGCGCAAGGATATGAGATGTGAATTGGACTAGTAATGTCTGCACGCTGACCTGCTCATCCTCTTGCTCTTGCTGAGGCCATGGAGGCCCGGGTGCAGTTTGGCAGGCACCACCTCCTGCGACGAGCTGCGGCATCGCCATTGCCGTTCCTTGCCCTTGCGCCACTGGGCTAATGAATGACGAGAAACGAAGGAGCAACCAAGCAAGCAGCGAGCAGCTGGGCGCAGAACAAAGTGTGTGCGTCTTCCAACGAAAGCGAGCAGTGGTGGTACTTTGTAGAGAGGCAAGGTGCAAAAGGAAAGGATGGGGCAATGGCTGTCAGCTATTTTTCCTGCTTTTTTCTTGGGTCTGCAGTGTTTCACTGCTCACTGCGTTTACCTGTCTGTCTGCAAGCCTACCAAGGATGCGTGGTGTCCAGCCCGCTCGCCATGCCATGGTGATTAATCACTGAAAGTGGGCTATCTATCTGGACCAGCTGTCAGTGACTGTGTTGCATCGCCACTCAACATCAGAACCACATGCTTGCCAGAGAGGAAAATTATCGCTGTCCTGAAATTTCTCAAGCTGCAGTTCAGCTGTTGCTTGCTTCGCTGCTCCACTCTGTTAGAGCATTTCGTTAGTAGGGAAATCTATCCGTTCTTTTGGAGTTTTTTGTTTTTTTTTTCAAAAGTTAAAATAAACAGCACGGTTTTTTGAAACAGATTTTACAAGTGGTCCGTGTCCATGTTTTTGTCATCCACTGTCATCTCGTAAAGTGCAACCAAAAGCCATCACCTGTAGCCCCAAAAGAACAGGTTAAGTTCTTTTCTGCTGCGATTTATAATTTTTAACTTTAGAATGAACGTTTGTACGAATGAACTAAATACCGATAA
Organism: Bonia amplexicaulis; assembly: GCA_036346245.1. NCBI lineage: Eukaryota > Viridiplantae > Streptophyta > Magnoliopsida > Poales > Poaceae > Bonia > Bonia amplexicaulis. The sequence continues at coordinate 13,727,475 of CM070749.1, read as the reverse complement.
GTTATTTTGAAAGAATTATTTCGATAAGATATTTCGAAACATTGCCTTTGAAACTGTGATGTTTATTTATTCAAGCGACCTATACACTGTAAACTCAGGACTTCGTGTCAGGACAGCATGTAAGTCAAAGAAGCTCTTCTTTTCGGTTTGCCCCTCTGAACCGTGGCTGGCATGCATGGATGTAGCACACAAACCACTTTGGTCTCTCTCTCTTCTGTCTGCCTGCCGGCTGCCGCTTTTATCCTGAGAGATAGGGAAAGATTTGTCCCTGGTTTTCTTTGGATTTTGCTTAGGCGGTTAGGCCCCGGTGGGGGCAACATTTTAGCTGCGCTTGGGGCTCCGGTGTAGGCCGTGTAGGTGACATTAGGGAGAACAGGTTTCGGATTCACTTTGTCCTGCTCCCGTTCGTTTTTTGTCGGCCGAATGGCGGCACGGCACGGCCCATCCGGGCGCATCCTATTTAGACACGGGCCATTTGGCCCATTACTTAAATGGACCGTGTTATACTGGTTTGTAGGCTCAGGCACCGACTCAAATACAACCTGATAGCTTCACAGGCTGTGCTGATCTGGTCTAGCACGATTAGCCTATCAGACTGGCTCAGATACAGTTAGCCATTTGACATAAACTTTTTAAATATGTAAAATTTTAAAAATATAAAATAAAGTTATTTATACTTACAAAATTAACCATATAAAATTTTAAAATATAATAAAAGAATTATATAAATATTTAAAAAAACAAACGGACCTAACGAGCTGTACTGAGCTGGATCGTGCCTAGACTATGTCATGCTAGGCCTGATACTATTTGTGCCATGGCGGGTCGGTCTGACAGACAAAGTCCATTTGATCGCCTCTATATGTGGGTTCTTGTAACTGTGATGAGGATTCCTTGAGAGGATTTCTAGTTTTCTACGGATGATGTTCCTACCCTACGTGCAGCTAGATGAAGAAGGATTGGACGATCCTGCAAGGGAACGAATAATTTCTATGTGAAGTTTTTTTATATTATTTACGATATCTGCAATTGTAGGCTTTGTTTGGAACACGACAATTGAACGATTTCCATTGAAATTTCGGTGTTCCAGACATGCCCGTATTGTTTGGACGTATGACTGAACTTTCTAGCTATCGTAAAACGGTAGTGATTATGTTATAATGTAACTGAGCATGTATGTGCTAATATCTGCAATAATTATTGACGAGAGAGTTGCATGCAGCGAGGTTAACTACCGCATGGTAAATGCGAATGCTCCTGCACCTCTCGAATTATTTTTGCATTTCATACTGAACAATAGACATCTGCTTAACCGCCGGATCAATTGAGACTTGCGATATGATTATTCTCACAACATGAGATCGAGCAATGGATTACTATTCTCTAACCCCAACCAATTAGAGAATAATAAGTTTTATCAAAGTTGCGTGCAAGTAGATTGAGAGGTGCCGGAGACTTGCAACGCTACTAGTGATCACCATGGATTTGTCACCTGCAAACGCAAAGCAGGTTTTGAAAAGATGGTCAGCGTTACTTCTCTCTGCAATGATATGATTGCGCAGCATTAGGACCCAACATGCAAATCATGTACAGGCAAACGGCTACGACAGTTGGAAGACATGAAAACCAAAATGGCCCACATAAATCTAGGGGGGTCGTACATACAGTTAATTCTGGAGCAATCCAGAAAAAAAAAATCAGTGCATTGATAGCACAGCACTACAGCAGTGCCAACTAACACCTGTGCATTGTGGTTTTAGCTCTGTCAGGACAAACATCTTAACCCGCTTGGTTGGCCTAAAAAATTATGATTTATGGTTAAAATTGTACTATAACGGTTGAAATTTTACTGTAGCTGAAGGTTGCTTATTTAATATGATTAAATTAAAAAAATTAAAAATAGAAAAAATTATACTAGCTCATCACGGACTAACGCAAATGAATACGGGAAATAAAGAACCGGCAAAAAAGCTTAAAAATTCAGAAAAAGATGAAATTTATAAATAGTGAAAAATAAATCAGAAGTCAGAAGCTGAAGCACAAATCTATGGGCTGTAGATGAAGGGCAAACTAGAAGTCTAGAAGAGAACTTTTCGTGGCTATCACATCTAATGAAACTAGGAAAAGTCGTTTGCAACTTCATCTCACAAGCAGCTGGCAAATTCTAGTGTAACTTCCCGTCTCATGATCTACTATCATAACCCTTCCATACATCAAAAGATTAACACAGACAAACACAAAAACTCAATGATGGGAAAGATTTATGATTCGATAACCTTCCTGTAATCGACTACAACAACCTCAAGGCACGCAGATGAAATTAAGCAGTAAAAATCACAAGTCGCATCTCTTTGCAGCTTCGTCTTTACCATTCTAAAGCACTAATGCACCCAACTATTTCCTTCGCAGATCGATTAGCTCAATTGGATGCATCATCCCAAACCAAACAGACGCTTTAAAACCAAAAAATACCAATCAAGAATCATGGAAAATTTGCTGCTATTGAACCTTAGCCTTTGTTCTAAAGAGCACACAGACAAATATCTTCCGAGAAATCCATGGCATTTTCTGCGCCTCTTCGGTTCCTCCTTCACTACGACAGGTAACCAAACAGCATAACAGAAGCAGGAAAAGCAAAAGACGCGCAAGGATATGAGATGTGACTTGGACTAGTAATGTCTGCACGCTGACCTGCTCATCCTCTTGCTCTTGCTGAGGCCATGGAGGCCCGGGTGCAGTTTCGCAGGCACCACCTCCTGCGACGAGCTGCGGCATCGCCATTGCCGTTCCTTCCCCTTGCGCCACTGGGCTAATGAATGACGAGAAACGAAGGAGCAACCAAGCAAGCAGCGAGCAGCTGGGCGCAGAACAAAGTGTGTGCGTCTTCCAACGAAAGCGAGCAGTGGTAGTACTTTGTAGAGAGGCAAGGTGCAAAAGGAAAGGATGGGGCAATGGCTGTCAGCTATTTTTCCTGCTTTTTCTTGGGTCTGCAGTTTTTCACTGCTCACTGCGTTTACCTGTCTGTCTGCGAGCCTACGAAGGATGCATGGTCTCCAGCCCACTCGCCATGCCATGGTGATTAATCACTGAAAGTGGGCTATCTATCTGGACCAGCTGTCAGTGACTGTGTTGCATCGCCACTCAACATCAGAACCACATGCTTGCCAGAGAGGAAAATTATCGCTGTCCTGAAATTTCTCAAGCTGCAGTTCAGCTGTTGCTTGCTTTGCTTCTCCACTCTGTTAGAGCATTTCGTTAGTAGGGAAATCTATCCGTTCTTTTGGAGTTTTTTGTTTTTTTTTTCAAAAGTTAAAATAAACAGCACGGTTTTTTCAAACAGATTTTACAAACGATTTTTAAACTTAAAATCGTATACGTCGGCCGTGTCCATGTTTTTGTCATCCACTGTCATCTCGTAAAGTGCAACCAAAAGCCATCACCTGTAGCCCCAAAAGAACAGGTTAAGTTCTTTTCTGCTGCGATTTATAATTTTTAACTTTAGAACGAACGTTTGTACGAATGAAGTAAATACCGATAAGTTATTTTGAAAGAATTATTTCGATAAGATATTTCGAAACATTGCCTTTGAAACTGTGATGTTTATTTATTCAAGCGACCTATACACTGTAAACTCAGGACTTCGTGTCAGGACAACATGTAAGTCAAAGAAGCTCTTCTTTTCGGTTTGCCCCTCTGAACCGTGGCTGGCATGCATGGATGTAGCACACAAACCACTTTGGTTTCTCTCTCTCTCTCTTCTGTCTGCCTGCCGGCTGCCGCTTTTATCGTGACTCAGGAAACGGGAAATGGAGGGAGATAGGCACGGATCCTGAGAGGTAGGGAAAGATTTGTCCCTGGTTTTCTTTTAATTTTCCTTAGGCGGTTAGGCCCCGGTGTAGGCAACATTTCAGCTGTGCTTGGGGCTCCGGTGTAGGCCGTGTAGGTGACATTAGGAAGAGGGGAGAACAGGTTTTGGTTTCACTTTGCCCTGCTCCCTGTTGGAGGGCTTCCGGCGGTCAGCCTCATTCACTTCTGCTGCTTTCCCGCTCAGCCTGAGCTCTCCTTAGTCGTTTGGTACGAGGCGAGGGCGACCGAAACTCCCGTTTCCTGGCAGGCGATGGCGACCGCGACCGTGCCCGTGCCCGTGCGTGTTTCGGTGACCTGACCCGCTCCTTCATCTTCTCTCTCTGCGGCGACCTCTCCCTGTGCGAGACGCTAGCCTTAACAGGAGACCGCCTCCTAGGCGAGCCGCTCCTCTCAGCCGGTGGCCTCTCCCTCCGCGAGCCCCGCTCCCAGGCCGGAGAGCGGGACCTCGTGTGCCAGCACCGGCCTCCTGGACGAGAGCTCCCTCCGCTCCACCGCCGAAGCCATTCCTCACCTGAAGCATCACACCATCGATTCAGAACAGCGATAATGGAGAAATCGCGAGGGTTTGGCGCAGCCTCCATCTGAGGAGCCGCCGGTACGAGGGAGGGAGGAAGGGGAGCTTACAGGAGACGGAGGAGCCCTTGCACCGGCGGATTCGCTCGCGTCGGACTTAGCTCCGGTGACGGCGAGTCACAAGTGGCGCGGCGGTATCAAGGGTTTCTCCACCCTCGGCTTTGTGGAGAGCAACGCCCAATAGACAGCCCACTTATTAACGGTACATTGTAAAGCCCAATTACTAGGAGCTCGGTGTTGGGCTTGGGTTGGGCCCATCTCACCCGACCACGACTCAATTCTGGGTAAGGCCAACGTGCAGACGTGAGTGGAGGCCCATGTGGCTGTTCCACCATGTAGAATGTCATCATATTGTTCGGCTAAATTGAAATTTCAGGTGGTAACTATTTAGTCTGAAAGCATCTCTAATATAGATTTCTTTTGCAATTTCCTCCCCAAAAAATCTGCTAGATGTAAGAGACAGAATGATAAGCCCGTCCTGTGCCGATGTGGCTTCCAACTATGACCATGACTTCACTGTGCAGTGCAGTCAATGACTGCTTCCATCAAGCGCTACAGTACTACGTAGTACTAATCTGACAGGTCAGTTGGTTACATGAGGTTGAGACGCTGAGCGGTTAGCTAACTACCTTATCCAACATTTCAGTTTGCCAACGGCTAATGTCAGTGGCTCTGGCGGGAATTAGTTCAGAATTCAGATTGGATGCAACTTGCTGGAGTTGGCCAAAAGGCCACAGTAGTTTCTATTGCATTTCCATTCCATCAAATGATCTTCCCAGTCACATTGATGCTAAAAGACCAAAGATAGCAACAGAGGAAGGTGAATAGTGCCTCAAAATTTTTCTCTCAAATATTCACCAATCCTTCACTTCAAGAGCTACAGAATTATGAAGATTAGGATGAAAATCTATTACAAAACTAGCAATTTCAGACGCGGAAAATTCACGAAAAATCAGTAAAAATAGAACTATCGTCGTTGAAATTGTGGTACTTGCTACAGTAATCACGGTACTATCGCTACAGTAATCACGGTATTAACGCCACTACAGTAAATAAGGACGAATAGTGTTTTCAGCACGATTTCAAAAACCAAAATTAATAAAACTTTTGATCTATAGATTCAAATGATATGAAAATTTACAGAGATCTACTCTAGGATATTATGAATCTATTCCAATAAATGATCATAAAAATCATGGCCAAAAGTTTAGATCTTTTCCACTTTGTTGGGAAGGTGCACCAAAACCAAACCAAAATCTCAAACGATGAATACAACTTGCTCGTGAATAGATGATGGCTAGCATGGCTTTACATATGTTCTCGCATGTCCCAGCAAGCAAGAACACGAAAGAAATCACGTCAAAAATCATCGAATCAATAAATCACACCTTAAGCCAAATCAAGTAAAACCGGATTTTCTTATGAATCTAGCTATCAAAGTGCCTAGATAGGTAGAGATGTATCCCCAAGAGTTATCTCTATCTCTTATACATCCTTGGCACAACAAGATCACAAGAAGGAAAGAAGAGAGATCAAAACTAACCAAAAGTCAAACATATTAATAAAAAACAAGAGGGATTCAAGATTTGCACAAAATTGATATACTGTTTACTTGAGAAGGTAGTTTTTATAGCTACTCCACCTTAGAAGCTTATATGTCAAAGAGCAACCAAGGTGCTCACACTTAAACCCTAACCCTAAGCCTAGATAAGAGAGCAGAAGAGATGGGTTAAATGATTAACCTTATATGTCTCCATCCTAATTCTCTTTTATAGGTGGACAACCAGCCACCTATTCACCTTAGTGAATACTATCTACTATTACAATAGGGAAACACATTAACCTCACACACACGTGTTTTACTCATATAAGTTCACTTATGCACACTTTTCAAATTGCATAAGTGCGTGTTTGATGAGTTTTTGTGCAAAACGTCTGTGCTGAAATTGCATTGTAACTAGCTAAAATTACACTGAATGAAGGTAGCTTATTTGGCGTAATTAAAATTTTAAAATTTTAAAATAGAAAAATATATTATATCATTATGGACAATGTAAACGAATACCGGAAAAAAGAACCGGCAAAAAAGTTCAAAAATGCTAAACTTTAAAAAAGATAAAACTTATAAATAGTAAAAATAAATTAGAAGTCGTAAGCTCACGCTGAGATCAGCGCGACTTGTCAAAATGGTTTCTAGATGTTGGAGGAGGCGCAGAAGAAACTGCTGTACGGAGGACCCCGTGGCGCTACACTATAACTTTGCGGTGGACTTGCAGGCCACACGGTGTCTAACCACCACCCGTGGCCCCCAAAGCGCCCAGCACCTTTCAGGTTGGTGCGCGCGCTGACTTCGACCATTGATTCGTTTACACACGAAGGTCTTCGCTTGCCATCCAAATCACCAACGCCAGTACTCGACTCCGTTTCACACAACTTGCTTCGCTGCTAGTGTGTCATCCACGACCAAGTACGAACGACCAAGACCTTGACAAGTAAATTGTTCCCTGACCCGTCAAATTGACGCGGGCGTACCAGGAGTTTGTGGCGGCGGCGACAGCCGTGTTAGAGGCACACGGGCGGTCTTCCGCGCCTGAATCGAGCTCCTCTGAGTCGTCTCCGTGCCGGAGCGAGCTCCTCTGTATCGTCCTCCACGCCAGATGGAGCTCCTCCGCGGCGGATCTCGAGCTTGCTGCCGCCGAACCGAGCCCATGCGCCACCGAGCTCCGCATCCCATCATCATCCCGGCGAGATTGACGAGCAAAGAATCCAGACGCACCAAATAGCTTGCCTTACTTTGTCGAACTAGAATAGCCTCTCCTTGCCGGACGAGGCGAGGTCGGCAAAGGGTCCTAAGTAACTAAGTTCATCCATCCACGCCACATTACCACAGGCGAGCTAGCGCGTGCCAAAAAAAAAAAAAAACAAGAGAGCTTGCTTCTCTGCGGCTTATTGATTTTGGTTGAAATTTTTAAATTTTAGCTGATTGCGATAGAGATTGCGGAAAGAGAGATACTGGCTTACAATTTTGGTTGATACAGATGTTAGACTTTTAACGTGTATTACAATTAACTTATATATCCCGTCTTAAGAAAATACCACATTTAAAAATTAGGTACTGTAGTAAAACCAAAAGTTGTTTTTAGAAGCCGTAAAGAATATACCCTATAAGTGGTTTTGGCTTCTAGCTTCTTCAGCCATTTTGAACATATCAATTTCTTAATTTTAGTTTTTTATTTTTATTTTTGCTATTTTACTTTTGCTATTTTTCTTTACATAATCAGTGAAATATAACGGTATTTTATTTTTTTAATTTTCATTTGTAATTAAATTATTAAAAACTAACAGTACAGACCGCGCTTGACCATATAAGGCAGATGGAGGCCATGTTCTTTTCAGCTTCTAAAAGTTGTTTTTCGGCTTTTCTATAGTAACTAGCTTTTAAACGAAGTATTTTTTTAAGATAGGGTCTACTAGTTAATTGTAGTACATATTTTACTGACTTTATTTATATTGGCGAAAACTGTACGTAAATTTCTGTTACTCTGTAATCTTTCGTACAAATAACCTAAAAGATATAAATCACAGCTAAAAACCACAAACCGCAGAAAAAAAAAAGAACAGATCCGGATCTGCCCCGCGCCAAACGCTTTCCGCGTTCTAAACTTGCAATCCTTCCTAATCCCCAAGTACAAGTCTACCTCCTCTCCCCTCTATATAAACGCACCCGCCACGGAAAAGCCCACAGCACAAGTAAGCTCAAGACGAGCACCAGCAGAAAACCACCACACCACCACCACCGCATCGCGAGGCAGAGGAGAAGCAGGAATAAGGGGAGCAGAGATGGCGATGGCCGCGAGCGGGCAATGGACGCGGGTGCGGACGCTCGGCCGCGGCGCGTCCGGGGCGGAGGTCTTCCTCGCCGCCGAAGACGCGTCGGGGGAGCTGTTCGCGGTCAAGGCCGTAGGGGCGGCGGACGCGGCGGGGCTGAGGCGGGAGCAGGGGATGATGGCCTCCCTGCGCTCGCCGCATGTCGTCCCCTGCATCGGCGGCCGCGGCGGCCGTGACGGGTCGTACCAGCTCTTCCTCGAGTTCGCCCCCGGCGGGTCGCTCGCCGACGAGTCCGCGAGGAACGGGGGGCGGATTGACGAGCGCGCCGTCCGGGGATACGCAGCGGACGTGGCCAGGGGGCTCGCGTACCTCCACGGGATAGGGCTGGTCCACGGGGACGTCAAGGCGAGGAATATTGTGATCGGCGCCGATGGCCGGGCCAAGCTTGCGGACTTCGGGTGCGCAAGGTGGGCAGGTTCTGCCCGTCCTATCGGCGGCACGCCAGCGTTCATGGCGCCGGAAATGGCGCGCGGGGAGGAACAGGGACCGGCGGCCGACGTCTGGGCTCTGGGCTGCACAATCATCGAGATGGCCACTGGCCGCGCCCCGTGGAGCGACATGGACGACATGCTCGCGGCGGTGCACCGGATTGGCTACACGGAGGCCGTGCCTGAGGTCCCCATGGCTGTCGGCGGAGGCGAAGGACTTCTTGGGCAGGTGCTTGAAAAGACGCCCCAGCGACCGGTGCACGGCCGCGCAGCTGCTGGAGCACCCGTTCTTGGCTTTCGCCGGCTGCGACATGAAGTTGGAAGCCGTGAAGACCAAATGGGTGTCTCCCAAGAGCACGCTGGACGTGGCATTCTGGGAGTCGAACACCGACGAGGAGGGCGAGCTGTCACAGAGCACGGCCGAGAGGATCAGGGCGTTGGCCTGCCCTGCCTCAGCGCTGCCGGATTGGAACTCCGACGAGGGCTGGATCGATGTGATTTCCACGCCAAGCGAAGCATCCGACGCAATGGCCGCGCCGGCCGAGGAGATGACTGACCCCGACGGTGGTGTCCGGATCGAAGAATTGAGCGCAGAGGCCGACCTCCTCGACATTGATGTGGACAGTGGCGATAGTGCCCACAATGTAGGAGAAGCCGATGCTTCACTTGAGCACGAGAGGCATTTGTCTTTGAATTTAGTTTGCCATGAAGTTTCATGTAAATTATTCTGCAGCACAGACAATGCAATGGATTTTGGTTTTGCACAAATATTGCTCTGCTTCTCTGTTCGCCTGTTCCTTTCTCTCTCTCCCCCCATTCTCGAGCTTCGAAATTCCTGTTCGTTTGCAGCCCGTCCGTTTCTTGCGCAAAAGCAGCCCTGAGCACTAGCGTTACGTTTTCGCTCGTAAACTACAGAGTTAAAATAAATAAAAAAATTCACCGCAGTGACCAGGATGTAACAGTGAAAGAATGTCTGCTTGCCTGTAACACCACGCAGCGCGCCCGCGTAGACGACGTGACTCCGATGGAGGGGAAAAGAAGGCGTCCCAGAAATCCAGCGTTAATCCCCTGCTTCCCCGTCACGCGGGGGCGGAGGGGGAGGGAGCTGTCAGGGCCTGGTCCTCTATCTTAACATTTCTTTTTTTTTCCGATTTTCAGCTAGTTTTAACTTTAATTATATTACTATTATTTTGTCTTCTTTATCATCAAACTAGTTATGTCTGTGCGTTAACGAAAAACAAATACAATGCAAATAACACATCTCTAATGACCATAGCCTATGAAAAGTAGATAAAATTAGCTCGCATAAACAGTAGCATTAAAAGAATACTTCGGTTCACATGTGCAACAAGAAACAAAGGATTGTGCCATACTTTCTTAATAATAACAAAAATCCTATAATTAAATAATAGCATATTATGAGGAAGCTTAACCATAAATGTACAGAACTAACTACAACCATCCTAATCATCTGTGAGCGGCCTTTATTCTCCACTGTGGCAAAATAATTAAAAGAAGATAAAGCAATATTGTTCAAGAGATGTTACCAAAACATTAAGTTAATCTTTCGAAAAGGATAAAAATTACAAGCTGTGCCTATTGTATCTGAGCTATCCGTAGCAATGCACAGGCATTCACTATAGTGAGATAAACTCAACCACGAAGACCAAATTCAGGTTTTTTGTTTTGCTATACACTAAATGAACATGTTTCAAACTATAAATCTAACATAAGAAAGTTCCAGATCATATGGCTATTTAAAAAATTAGGTCAGATTCCATGACAGAAAATTTTAAAAAACCAACGTGGGCAAACAAGTACCCAGAATTTAGCACGGGAAAATGCCCAGAATTTTAAAATATTCACACTCATCCAGAGAAAATGGTTTGCTCTTGTACAAGAACCTGGCCAGAGTTTTGATAGATTCAAGATCAATTGCTACATCAATATTCCAATGCGAACAATGGTAATTAGATGGTGATCTTAATGCAGCTGATCAATGTATCTATTCATGCACATCAGTATAATATTGTCAGTAAAAGTGTGTACCTGCTTGAGAATGGTGCTTGTCCCTGACCCAACCAATAAAGCTTTTGAATTCGATTTAACACGTGAATAGATTCTTCACCACATTGATTCATTGCTTTATTAGGTGTTAGTAATGAAAAAATTAAGATCAATGGTCTGACCGTCTGAGCCTGATAACAAAGACGCACCAAATATGAAAATAAAACGATGAATAAAATCAGATGAACGAAGCTGCATACCGAAGCACTGTGATACTTTGACACTGCTAAAGCATTTCCTTTATTGTAGTTATACACTGAATCCTGCAATTATGTATAACACATGAAGTATTACACAAAGGCAACAATTGCAAACTTAAAATCAACAGCTAGAAGGATGTAGAAAGCCGTCCACATCCTTTTAGTAGCACTCAAAATAACAAGGATCCATCGTTTAGATTAGTTTACTTTCCATTCAGGTATATTTTGCCAAACACTACATAGCAAGTTGATTTAGGAAGCCACTTAAAAATATGATAGATTGGCAACCCTGGTCAAGAAGAAAAGCCCAGAATGGGAAAACAAACCTGTGATCCCAACCAGCGGTTGCTGTAATCTTGTTGTCTGGCCGAATCGCTGTACCCGCTATACCCGGTCGCTCAAGTTCTACTTCTTTCCTAAGAGTAAACGTACCCTGTAATCATAAGAAAAATGCATGCCTGTACGTCAAGGCAACAAGATTTAGTAAGAAATTCAAAAGTCAGTACATGTATCAGTCATCACACATATATAATGCTCCAAATCTCGGCCTACATCCGAGTATGAATCACCGATAAACAGGGCTTTCAAAGCTGCTATCATCACCATCATTTAATATCGTGAAGCGCTCATGAACCTTGCACAAAAGACAACAAGATATTGCATTGTCATTTGTTACAGGAAACAATATTAACATCAATGACTTGAAATTAACATATTATATGGCACAGTTTTTAGTAAGTTATCATTTATCAACTAACTTGAAACGTATGTAACACATCAATGCTCACCACTTAAGAAGGCCATACAATTAACTACACTAAAAATCACCACCAAAGTCCAGTTCCTAAGGTCCACAAGTCAACATTTTAAAGATAATTATACAATCTCACCTCGCCGATTATGGTCATGAACTGCTGCGCTTCTGTGCGACTTCCTCTCCCGGCTTATCTTTTGTGATCGGCAAAAATTGAAAGGAATCAAACAAAATCTCACACTCACATGCAAGATTAGATAACTAAACCCACTAAACGAACACCGGAAATACGAAGCAGGACTAATGCTCGCACAAATCGATTCAAGAAAGCGAAAATATTACAAAAGATGGAAATTTAGAAGGAAAGACGCAACCAAAGCGGGGCGGATGAAGTCGACCATCTTGGATCGAGATCAAGATACTCTACCACGATGCGCACGGACCGCGAAATGTTCAGCCAAATCACTGCTGTAAGGAAGCTCGAGAACGGCGGCCGTGGGTGGGAGGGAGGGAGGAGGCGGCGCGGGGTGGGCGGGAGGAGGCGGCGGAGTGGAGGGGTGGGGGAGGAGGAGGAAGCGGTGGAGGCGGAGGGGTGGGGAGGAGGCGGCGGAGGAGGCGGGGAGGAGGCGGAGAAGGAGGAGGAGGCGGTCGAGAAATCGGAGGAGGAGGCGCACGGTTGGTGGGAGGAGGCGGCGGCGGTGTGGGGAGGAGGCGGCGGAGTGGAGGGGTGGGGAGGAGGCGGAAGCGGTGGAGGCGGAGGGGTGGGGAGGAGGAGGCGGAGGGCGGGGGAGGCGGCGGAGGAGGCGGGAGGAGGCAAAGGCGGAGAAATGAGAGGAGGAGCGCACGGTTCGATGGGAGGAGGAGGCGTTCCCGCGGAGAAATGAGGGAGGCGGCGCGTTTTTTTGTCGAGAAGGGTGGGAGGAGTGGGAAGGACGGACGGACTGCCACCAACTCTAATTTTTAAGTAGTAAAGATATAATTACGTTGCGTAGTTTATTTGATCCAATTGCAATCTAAATTCTTGGCTGCGCCCTATGGCCACGCCACGCACACCGAAGCTTCCAACGCAGAAGGGCCGAATCGACACGGAAAGCGCAGCGTCAGAGCGGACGTAGAAAGGATCCTCCCGGGAGCAGCAACTTCGACCGCGCGGTCAAAAACCTTGGCGCTTGGAATCCTCTGGGTCCAGGAAGGCAACGAGCCGGCGATACAAAGAGAGAAGAAACAAGTGTCCCTTTTACAAGTAAGCGTCGCGTCCTGCTGCGGTTGCTTCTTCCGGTGGGGATCCGGCAAGGGATATGCCTCCTTCGGTGTCCGGCTCCAACTCCGCCCCTTTGTCAGGTAACGCGCTCTGCAGTATAAGAGCAGTGCGTCCGTGGGTTCAACACCATGCTTTCCAATGTTTCTAGACTGCGAAAAGGCTCCGGAGATTATACACGTGGCTCTGTTCATATTAACTACTAAAAACTATTTTTTATAATATCTAGCTTGTATTGACTTCTAAAAATTATTTTTTATATGGTAACTAATTTTTAAATAGAGTGTCTTTTAAGATCAGATTTACTAGTCGATTGTAGTATACACTGCAGCGACCTCATTTATATCGATTAAACTCGTACGTGAGTGTCTCTCTCTACAAACTTATCTACAAGCTATTATTATTCATAAAGTGAATGATCATATGAGAAAATCCATGATACTGTTGTGATAAACCATTGCAAGTTTTATGGAGTGGTTAAATGGTCTTGCAAAGAGTGCATTTAATTTGGACTGCTTTCTAGAAGTTCTATAAAGCGGTAGTACCAAGTAGTCTTGAGTGTCTTAGGTATTGTGAGTGCGATACTATGGATCTTCCCAGAAAAATAGTATTTTGAGTTTTGAATCATGGATTGAGTTGGGATAACCTGGGTCATCGGATTAAGGTTGCATGATACGTGTCGTAGCTAATGTAGGTCAAATTGTGAAAAATTTGTGCCTGAAAACGATTTCTTTGTCTTTAGATATGCAGAGTTGTTTGGAGTTAACTGTGGTCAATGGCGATGATCGGAGTTAAGCTCAAGGAGGAGATAAGGCCCAGAACGATCGAGGATGCCGCGTGAGACGATGAGCTCAAGCATGGTACGAGAAATACGGAAAATATTGAAGGCGAGCTTGAACGGCGGGGTGGCGCCATGTAGCTTGCACGGGCCAAATGAGCTATTTGTAGATCTAGTTTTTGTCATTACCTGTTTTCGTCTTTTTTGATATAGACTAATTACTAGCGAAATAATGAAAATGATTAGCTATGTAATCATATGATGTGATGGTTATTGTTAAAATCTACTATTGTAATCATCGGCATCAAATAAATCATCATTTGCCCGACAGTTATGTAATCAGCCAGGCACGCTGCTCGTTCAGCCGGTGGAGTCGCGTAGCGGCCACCACCCATCGGCCGTACACAATCGCACGCGTGCCCAACAGTACGTGCCACGAGATGGCCATCACGAAAATCCGGGTACCGGTGAGCGGCCAAGACCGGTGGTCCGGTGCCCAAGCCGCCGAATTAAGCGTACGAAAGCGTTGGATCTGGACACGGTATCTTTCCAAGCGCGTCAACCCGTGGCATGGCCGCGCCGCGCGAGTACAGGTGGACGGCATCGAGCTGGGCCACACCCACACCACGGCACGTCTGCAGGGTGAGCGGCCGGCCGAGTGGTAAGGCATCTTGCTACTACACTGCCTCCTCGTGCTCATCCGGTTGCCTAGCCCGAGCAGTGCAAGGCAGTAGTAGATCGGCTCTGTTATTCCGTGCTGCTGGATAATTTTTATACATATTTTTTAAAATAATAGTATGTCAATTCACGTCAGCGTCTCCGTCATCCATCGTCGTATCAGAAAATACAGTTAAAAATCATTAATCATAGCAAAAAAAACCATCCCAGATGCGGAGCTTTGTTTTTAAAATATGTTTTGAGTGTGCTGCGTCGCTGCCCTTCGTGGAAGCTTTGTGCCTTGTGCTGCCTTCACCGTCTTTCTCCTCCCTTTTAAGCGAAGGACCGAATGAAGGAATCTTAAGGCCCGGAGAGATCCGGACCTTTGGATTGATCGCTGTCACGCCGTCCTGATGGGGAATTAAATCATCAGCGTATCGGTGATCATAGTGAAGGCTCTGTTACGCGGAGTTGTCTTAGATGCCATGGCAGCATTAGTCCAGATATTTTTGTTCTTGTTTTGTGGCTAAATGCTTCTTGCGAGCCAAGCGAAACCAAATACTACTACTGTACTTGTACTAGTACCCGATGGGCTAGCTAAAACAGTAGCTTAAATATGTTTGGTTTGGCAGTAAACAACTAATGTCAACTTAATTAACAGGCACTTGTAATTTTGTTTGTGCAAGAGTCGCAGAAACTACAATGGTATGAGATGGACTGTTCAGACAAAATAGCAGCGTAGCTATTTTTTTTCCTTCCAACTTAGTCCTCGAAGTTTGTTTTTTTAAATCTAACTTCTTTTTTAAGCTCATCAGATACCTATCGAGCTAAAAGAGCTCGACGCAGCAGAACATTAGCAGCCACATAGTAATTACTTAGTGCTAATCAGATTAAGCTGGCCAGTGCCGATTTGTGGGGGCTCGGTAGGATATTGTCGAGCCACATTTGCTCGGTACCGAGGTGTTGTAGTGTGACAATTAACACGTGTTGTCTATAGTAGTTATCAACTTCAAAGAGAGAGCTAGGTTTACAAAAAAAACATCTAAAGACTAAATTTTAAGAAAATAACTGTAATGTTATTTATGGAACCGCACAGTAAGATAAGTTAGGTTGGCAAAGCAGCGACAGCTGTTGGCCTAGTCCAACTGAATAGGCTGGCGGTCAGTTGGCACTAAGCTTGCTTGCTGGTTCACAACGAAGTTATCTGTACCAACCTCGTCACAGAGAGAGAGAGAGAGAGACAGAGAGAGGAAGATTCTAGTTGTAACAAGAATTTACCCTGATATTCCGATTAAAATATCCAAGTCCATATAAAATATCCCATGATTAGAGTGGGCATCGGGCCGGGCTTTTTGGCCCCTCAAGCATGACCGACGACGACGCCCAAGACCAAGCGACGAGCAATGGGCGGGCCGGGCCGATAGCCGACACGGTGGGCGACTGACGCAAGACGGCGAATCGTCTGGTGCGGACGCGCCCGGCCAAGAGACGGCGAGCACGCAAAACACGGTGGCACGGCCAAGCCGCAGCCGGCAGGCAGCCCTGGCCCACCTCGCGCGGCGAAAGACCTGAGGGAGGAGGCCGGGAGGTCACGGAGGAGGCGGGGCGGGAGGCGGGGAGGAGGCGGCGGCGGTGGGGAGGAGGGGCGGGGTGAGGTGGGAGGCGGGGCGGGAGGTGGGGGAGGCGGCGGTGGGGAGGTGGAGGAGGAGGCGGCACGGCGTGGTGGGAGGAGGAGGGAGGAGGCGATGTCGAGGAGGAGGGAGGAGGCGGGAGGGAGGAGGAGAGGCGGCGCGAGGAGGAGGGTGGAGGAGGCGGCGCGAGAGGAGGAGGGGGGTAGGAGGCGGCGAGGAGGGAGGCGGCGGTCGAGGGAGGAGGCAGGCGGGAGGGAGAGGAGGCGGCGTGAATGATTTGGGGAGGAGGGATCGAGGAGGAAGGATCCTATACATCTGCTTTTGATATTTTTAATTTAGTCCTTCATATTTTCGAAATTATAAATAGGTTTTTATCTGTTTTGATTTATTCTGTTCTAGCCCTCATAAATTCTGATTTCATCGCGGAAAGATCCTATACATCTGTTGTGACATATACATCTGTACGTGTGAATGTGTGATGTGTGTATGTATGAGATGTATGTATGAGATGTATGAGATGTATGTATGAGATGTATGTATGTATGTATGTATGTATGTATGTATGTATGTATGTATGTATGTATGTATGTATGTATGTATGTATGCATGTATGAGATGTATGTGGGCACGTTCTTTTTGGTCATGGCTTATGGCTTTTGGTGAAATTTTGAATTTTGGTTTTTACAGAGATTAGAGAGAGAGATACTCGCTTGCAATTTTAGTTGATCTGATGTTAGGCTTTTAACGTGTACTACAATTAACTTGTAGATCCCATCTTAAGAAAATACTCGATTTAAAAGTTAGATCTATGTAAAAGCCAAAAGCCGCTTTTAGAAGCCAAAAAGAACACCCCCTGTATGTATGTATGAGATGTATGTATGAGATGTATGTATGAGATGTATGTATGTATGTATGAGATGTATGTATGAGATGTATGTATGTATGAGATGTATGTATGTATGTATGTATGTATGTATGTATGTATGTATGCATGCATGTATGAGATGTATGTATGTATGAGATGTATGTATGAGATGTATGTATGTATGTATGTATGAGATGTATGTATGAGATGTATGTATGTATGTATGAGATGTATGTATGAGATGTATGTATGTATGTATGTATGTATGTATGTATGTATGTATGTATGTATGTATGAGATGTATGTATGTATGTATGAGATGTATGTATGAGATGTATGTATGTATGAGATGTATGTATGAGATGTATGTATATATATTTGAGGAGTAACAAGGATGTTCTGTAAGGAAAAGGGACCGTGAAGAGCAAGAAGGGTGGTGCTACCGACGGAGGTGACAGGTGCTACCTCGCGCGTTCACCTTCGAGGCAACTAACTATTCGTAAAGAAAGGAGCTAATCCCGAGAATACATGCATGACATCTTGTAGACAAAAGGTGCGGATGGTCACCAAGCCGTTCTAACACCGCCTTCTTTTCCTTACGACAGATCTAGAAAGATGACGACCATCGCCGTCGCCTTCGCGTATAGTTACTTCGGGCCGAGCTTGGGGCGGCACGGTGGGCTGGGCCGTGCTTGGGCTGCTGCCGCAGCGCGGCGGCCGCACACGGCACGCACGGCAAGATGATCGGGCCGAGCCGGCGGCGGCACAAAACGGCACGAAACACGATAAACTTGAACCGTACCGGCACAGCACGGTCTAACTCCCAGCTCTACCCACGATACCATGCTAACAGCCAGTAATCACCATTGGCAGCGCGCTCATATCTAGACCAGCTCAGCCTGATGAGTTCGGTGGCGTCAAAATAATATGCAACGAGGCAACGAGCGGTCAATCATGAGGCGGCGAATTGGGTCGCAGCGTGTGTGCGAGCAAAACCAACCAAACAGCGTTAGCTTTGCCGCGTCTCCTCCCCGCCTCGCACGATCGTTAGGCCAGCGGCGCAGTGCCAACCGGATGAAACGCTGCGTTGCTTTGCGTGTATCTTCTCCTCTCTTCTTCGTAGGCCACATGGCTGCGCGCTGCGCTGCCCACATGGCTCGTTTTGTTTTTAGATCGACGCAGCTAAGCTGACTTCGCACCTGCGATCCAACTCCCGTTGTTCGCCGTGCCATTAATTGGCACACAAAGCTCACGGTCAATCCGTTCTTTAAAGGAAAAAAGATCGTCAGAGGTCAGAGGAAGGTAAAGGAGACACCGACAAATATTTAATACTACCACTAATGATAATGTTTAGAAATATGCCAGTACTCCATGGAACACGACTATTGTACTGTGTTCTTATGCATTTTGTTTGAAGCCAATAAAAGAGTTATTTTGATTTATAACTTATAATTTTTAAAATAAATAAATAGGATAGCTTTTTATAACTATTTTAAAATGGTTTAAGAAGGTACCTGTTTTCCTAGTTTTCCTTTTTTTGGTGCTTTTACTACGCTTTCACATCCACAGGAGAGCCCATGGAGCCTCCTTCCCAAGCCGACACTCCTCTTGCCCCGATTAGCCCTCGTTTTCCACCTGCCGTTGCGCGCAAAACCCACGTCCACGTGGCCTGTTCCTGTTCCACACGCGGGGCCCATTTGAGAGGCCCACGAGTCAGTCTCCGCACGAGGAAAACGCGAGCCCCGACGCCGCGTCATCGAAACCTGAGGCCGCCAATGCGGTGGGCACGCCAGATCTCGCGCCGAACTTGGCACTCCCCCGCCCGCGTATAAATACTCGCTGGACGCGGGGAGAGGCACAGCCGGATCAGCGGCATCGCACCACGCAGACCAGAACTTCCGAGACCTAGCCAAAGAAACCGCAAGCGCAAGAAACCTAGGGATTAGGATGGAGGACGCGGGGATCCGCGGCCGCCACCTGACGCGCCTCCGCACGCTCGGCCGTGGCTCGTCGGGCGCCGTCGTGTCGCTCTTCGAGGCCGGCGACGAGCTCCTCGCGGTGAAGTCGGCGGGGGGTGCCGCCGGGGCCGCGCAGCTGCGGCGCGAGGGGGGCATCCTGGCCTCGCTCTGCTCGCCGCACGTGCTCCCCTGCCTCGGCTTCCGCGCCGCCGCGGGCGGGGAGTACCAGTTGTTCCTCGAGTTCGCCCCAGGCGGCTCGCTCGCCGACGAGGTTGAAAGGAATGGGGGCCGCCTCGAGGAAGGCACCGTCCGGGCGTACGCCGCGGATGTGGCCAGGGGGCTCGCGTACCTCCACGGGGAGTCCTTGGTGCACGGGGACGTCAAGGGGAGGAACGTGGTGATCGGCGCCAACGGGCGGGCCAAGCTCGCGGACTTTGGGTGCGCGCGGAGCGTGGATTCGGTGGGGCCGATCGGAGGCACGCCGGCTTTCATGGCGCCGGAGGTGGCGCGCGGGGAGGAGCAGGGGCCGGCGGCCGACGTGTGGGCGCTGGGGTGCACCGTCATCGAGATGGCCACCGGTCGCGCCCCGTGGAGCGACATGTACGACGTGGTCGCGGCGGTGCGCCTGATCGGGTACACCGTCGCCGTGCCGGAGGCGCCAGAGTGGCTGTCACGGGAGGCGAAGGACTTTTGAAAAGTGCTTCAGACGGCGCGCCTGCGAGCGGTGGACGGCGGCGCAGCTGCTGGAGCATCCGTTCTTGTCATTCGCGGGCTGCGGCATCAAGGCAGAGGAGACGAAGTCCAAGTGGGTATCTCCCAAGAGCACGCTGGACGCCGCATTGTGGGAGTCGGACACCGATGACGAGGACGTGGAGACGGCAGAGAGCACGGCCGAGAGGATCAGGGCACTGGCGGGCCCCTGCTCGGCCTTGCCGGACTGGGAGTCGGACGATGGTTGGATCGAAGTGTGGAGCAATCAGTCTGGCGCGGCGGCGGTTACACAGGCCGAGCAGACTCACTGTGAAGTTCCCGATTCGCCGGCGGCTGCGCCGGCTTGGGAGACGACGTATGACGGAGGTTTTTGGGATGAAGAATTGCAAGCAGAGATGGATGCTGGGCCATTTGGTGCCGACGTGGATGGTTGTGATGAGCTCGCGCACAATGTAGGGGTTGCTGATGCTTTTATGGATCAGCACCAGGAAGATATTTATTCGAATTTCACCAGTGATCCAATTGTACTTCGTGTTGATATTTCTTATGAAGAAATAGTAAACTCTTTGTCATGGTCAAATTGCTTCTGTTCCTCCTCTTCCTCTGTTCGATCGTCCTTTCATTTGCTCTTTCATGAACTCCGAACTGACAAACTTAGAAGATGAGAAATCTCAAACCTCGTTCTCAAAACATGTGAACTTGATGCGGCATCAGCATTCAGCGGAACGGTAGGCTCGGTTTCAGTAACTGTTTTGAGTGAAATGCGTTGGTTGGAGCATATGAAAGTGACAGTAATCTGTGATCGCGATACCTTTTCCACAACTCACAAATCCAATTCAACCATATCTCATCTACCCGTATCCCAAACTCAAAGCAACACTGTTAGAGTTGTAATCTTGTTTTTCCAGTCGTAGACCTAATTCTGTACGAGTGACCATAGTCGTGTACGAGTCTAGGTTGTTGTCGTACACGAGTCTATATCGTAGTTGAAGTTGTAGCTGAGTTTGAGTAGTAGTCGTGGTTATAACCGAGTCGGAGTCTTAGAGCAGGGTATAAAAGGTAGAGCCATTTAACGGAGAGAGTACGGCGAAAAAGAAAGGCGAGAGAGGCCAAGAGCGTTCGATATGATCGAGAGAAAGAAATAAAAATAAGAGAAGAGCGGTTTTGGCTCTGAAAATCTATCGAATTCATTGTGTTCATAAACATGGTGTAAACAGAGTTATGACCACGACAACGAGTGAAAGTGTTCGCAGTGCTGAAGACGTGGTCGTAAAGGAGTTACGACCATGTTCACAGAATTGAAGATGTGGTCGTAATTCGATACGACCACAGCGAGAAGACGTGGTTGTAAGTCGTTACAACCATAACGGGGAGACGGGGTTGTAAGTCGTTACGACCATAGCGGTCGACAAATCAATGCGTGGTCGTAAGGAGCTACGACTACAGTGATCGACCGTGGTCGAAGAAAGTGCAGCGCGAGGCGGTGAACGTGGTCGGAGAGATTACAGTGTGGTCGTAACGACTGTCTGTGTGGTCGGAGAACCAATAGGGCGGTCGTAGCCTTGTGGTTGTATGGATGCAGGAGATGGTCATAGCGATTTGAACATGATCGTAAAGATCCTAAAGTAGTTGTAAATACTGTAACTAACACCAAAAAGGTTGAATAATTTCCTGGCATCCTTTTTGGAATTGTTGACAATGTGGCAAGCAACTAGCTAGGGGCCTTCATCATCTCATCACAGGTGTACCCCTACAACTACAACATCACAAAAACAACTTTGTTCTTCCTTCTGTCGCTCAAGACCTGATCGAACTCGTGCGATCGTGTCATATGGCGTCGCTGCTCGGCTTTCAGAAAATTTCCTCCCGGAAAGGGAAGTCTGGAAACGTGGACACGGGAACAAGACCTGTCTGCACGCGACGTCGTCCAAGTGGCAGCGTTTATACGATTCCAGTAACACGGTAGTCGTACACGTTTGCTAGGTTGCAGAGCTGCGTGACACTTGTCCAAATCCTCTACATTACAATCTTGGAGTTCTTGCTCTTGTTTCTAGACCTCTGCTGACCAGCTATTGTCTTTTTGGCACAATTAACCCTTTCTATTCCAAGTCTGACCATTTACTGATGATAATGCGTTTAGAGAGGTTAATTTTCAGAAAGACTGGCATTGACTACATGCAGTTATTCTAGCTGATATTTACTACCTTAATTTTTTGGAGACCAGTTGACTATACTACTTACTACGAGTATATCGCACTGCGAACAGTTGAAGCCTTGATTTATACACACACTAATCGCACTTTTTTTATGTGCCACTACCTTAGCTTTTGAACTAACTTAAAAAGAACTTTCTCCCTGTTTCTTGAGGAGCAAGGGGGATGCAAGTTTTAGCAGTGGCCCGGCTGCATCTGGAGGCATATCCAGGTGTACAGCATCTCACAAAACACAAAAAAGGCAGATGCACCTACCTAACTGTATGCGTAGCATCCAGCATCCAAGTCAGCATCCCACTGCACGAAAGTACTCCCGTTTGACGAAAATTAACACCTTAATTTGACTTTTAGAAGTTGGTTGACTAACCAGAACCTGAAGCGTAAACTAATGAAAACAAAATACTCAATCACGTGCATGCGTCATGCATAGCATCTGCCGTTGCGCCCTTCTGAAGTTCAGGTCAGCTCCGAAAGTCATACGAGAGCTCTTCAGAGTTCAGACCACAGTACCAATTTCTGTCTTTTTTTAAAAAAGAAACAAAAAGATGGCGCAATTTGGTCGTAGGGCATGAAGCTGCGTGGTGCGTCAGCGCTTAACTAGCATGCTCGGTGTTGACGACGCACAAAGCCGCGTGTGCCTGCAGCTGCCGGTCTTTCTCCTCCTTTAGGAGCTTTCCAAGTCTCCCCATTTTGTTTCAGAACTTTCCAAGTCATTCTTGGCTGGTAGTCCGGTACAGTTCAGATGACCAGATGAGCCTCCACGCAGTGGTAACAGGATGAACCAACTCGACTCTTCTTCACGAGTGGATAAAACAACAAATGAGTAGAATGCAGTTCCGAGTCAGCACGGAAAGATGCCAATTTTGCAATTTCATCGGTCTGGACTGGCAACTGTTTTAGACTGACTGTTCAACAAGATACTGAGATTAGCAGTATTATAGTAAGCTTGTGCTTTGTGGACTATGGAAATGGATGGATTAGTAGTGCTGGTCTACGAGTCTTTTAGTGATGATACTATTCTTGTGTTTTTTAAAGCGGAAGCTGCAGGCAAGCATAGGGTTTGTTCTTTTTTGCTACAATTTGTGGCTTTTGGCTGCGGCTTGTGATTTTTAGGCTGTTTGTACAAGAGATTATAGATTAACAGAAATTTACGTGTGGTTTTTGCCAATATAAATGAAGTCAGTAAAGTATGTACTACAATTAACTAGTAGACCCTATCTTAAAAAAATACTCTATTTAAAAGCTAGTTACTGTAGAAAAGTCGAAAAACAGCTTTTAGAAGCAGTAGGTGCTACTCAACACGGCGAGCCAATTTAAATGTAAGTGTTCGAACGCTTTGGAGCTTCTTTTTTTTGGCTGACCAGGTTCCAAGGTATGATTTTGCAGAACACGTTTTATTCAAACCTGTCTTATGAAACGCTGATACATTTTTCAATCGTGGAGTCAGCACATGCGTTGGAGACTGCTACAGGATCGGTGATTTTGTGCCCTACAGAATTGTACTTCCTCCGCTCCATTTTGTAGGCATATTTTGACTGAGTGTAGGTTAAAAGGTTCTAAATTTGATGAATCCATAAAAGGAAATAACCTTAGTGACCTTCCATAGTTCCATAAAGTGCTTTTCGAAAGATAAGTGTTTGTTTGGAAGTCAGTAATTTCACAGTAACTTTACAAGAAATAGTTCAGTCCTCACAAAACCGAGAAAAATTTTCGTATTCCAAACTATTGAGTTGCATGTACCAACTAATTCATCTAAAAACTTAAACTAATGAGAAAAAACGAGTAATTCACTTATACTTCAACACTCTCACTCAGTGTAGACTCTCTTAAGGCTAAGATATAAAATAGAAGTGGACTGCAATTATTTTTTTATTGCACCAATCGAGTCTTGAACTTAAGATCTCTTAGTTCTGATATTATATTGAGTGCATGTATCAATCAATTCATTCAAAATATTAAGTTGATAAGAGAAGACGGATAATTTACTTATACTTCAACATAAACTAAGGGTAAGGTAAAGCACAAATGCTTAGAAGAGATATGGAAATAAGATCCTTTTTCCTCGTTATTTAGCCTTTTGATTAAAAGAAATCAAAGGGAAAATTTTAATTCCTGCAGTGATTCACTGTAGTGTAGTGATCGTGTTACAATGGGTGTTTTTAAGGTTACGACCGATGATTTTTGGATACGACTGATAGTTTTTGCTACGCTTTTTGACACGATAGTGGATGACGGAAACGTTGACGTGAATGACACATATAGTTTTAGGTTCGGAAAACCGTTTAAAATTTTTGCTTTAAGTATTTATCCCATTTCAATGTTTAATTTTTTGATTTCCGAAGAAAATAAAAGACAAAAAGAACAACCCAATATCAATTGAACGGTAACATTACCGGGTAATGATGGTCGACACGTGGACCTGCAACGCCGAACCTCAACGCAGAAAAAACTGGGAAATGTGACTTGTAAATTCCGAGAGAAAGGCGCTTCTCTTCCGTACCAGTAATCCAGTCTCGTCCCTTCGAAAAGAGCAATTTTTCCTCTCGAAAAAAAAAGGAGAGAAAAAAACAGTTTTTCCCTTTCCATTTCGTTCCTACTTCGGGGAAGGAGGACATGCGTCGATGTCGCCGGAGGAGGAGAAGGGTTGACGACGGTCTGACTGGGGAACGCGGGCGACGAGCAAGGTTGCTCCTTTTTCCCATTCTCCGCCAAGATCGTGTAAATTTGCCTCACATTTCGCACCTTCAGGCTCGATTCCGTCTTATTTGTGCCCGCGATCTTGATTTATTGGTTTCATTTTGTTCCGTTCACTCCCGCCTCCTCAATACAAACCAGAAGCATCCCTTATGTTCATCTCGTGTTCAGCATTTTGTAAATCTGTTATGCATGTGTATAGTTTTAGATTATCCCTTCTGAATGTCAAAACATTTGTATATGCAAAACTGTAAAATTTGGAGGATTTGTGAGGATAGGAAGGAGCAATAACAATCTAGATGCGCATTGGGGGTAATCAGATAAGAATATGAACGATTAGGAATCAAACTGGATACTCTTAACAGATCATATCCCGTTGCACAGCATCTGCAAATGCACAAAGAAACCATACAGATATTGACACCATAGCAATTGCAATGGATTCAGTAAACCATTTTGGTATTACCATTGTATATTTCTCTCATATGTTGTTAAAAAAGACATTTGATATTGGCTTGTTGTTTTTGTTCTAAAACCAATTCTTCTGATGCTGATTTGTTTCAAAAAGAAGAAGATATTCTGCTGCCAATGCCCCAATATAAATTTGTCTGTGCAGTTGCAGGTGATCAAGAGTTGAAAATAGAATGTTGACCTGTTGCTGTTTAGATGACTCCAGATGATAATGTGAGGTTCCAGATACTGGCATTGTGTCTTGTTTCCCTGTACTTTGCTTGAACAAACATTTATCTGCTAAAAAATTGGCAGTACTAATCCTGGCCTTCTTTTATGTCCTAAAGGCCCTTATTACTTTAAAGAAAGGCAGCAACCTTATCAAGTATAGCCGGAAGGGAAGAAAACCAAAGATTCGTGAGTTCAGACTTTCTACTGTAAGTTCATATGTGCATTCAAATGATATCAATGTTAAGTGCTTCATTACAAGATAAAAATAACAGGCCCATGATGTTCCCATTGCAGGACGAGACAACATTAGTTTGGTATTCCCACAACAAGGAAAAGTGCCTCAGACTGTCTTCTGTCTCTAAAATCATTCCTGGACAGAGAACTGTAAGTTGAACTACCACTGATAACTGTTGGTGGTTGCTTTGCTGGTGTACATTCACAGGAAAAGGTTTTAATATCCAAGAGTTTATTGAGGCTTTCAGAGTTTGGAGTGTTTTAATTTTATCTGACATTTGAAAATTGGGATATTGTTTTTTATCAGGCTGTTTTTAGGAGGTTTTTACGCCCTGAGAAGGATTACCTATCATTTTCCCTGATATACAAGAACGGCCAACGTTCCCTTGATCTGGTAAAAGATAAATTCTTTACTCTTTTTTATTAACTGACGCTACAAACTTTACCTCTACAACTGCTTTGTAATATGATCTATGGAAGACGATAATTACACAGAATTCTAGCTGATCTACAGGTTTGCAAGGATCAAGCTGAAGTTGAAGTGTGGTTTTCAACACTTGAGACACTAATTACTTCATGCCGTATAAATTCTTGGACTGACGGTCAAAGCGATAGAATATCATTTTCAGATGTGAGTTGATTTTCCTAAATAATTTGCTACATTACTTACAATTAATTCAAATATTATAGAATTTCGCTGTGATATTTGGTTAAAGTAATTGAGATATCATTAGTGCATAAATTAGGCCTTGTTTGGGAAAGCTTAGCTTCTTTTCAAAGCGATCTTTTTTGAGGTACCTTTAGTTCTGATCCACTACTAACTTATCCACCTTACCCCTCCTTGTAGTCTGAGATTGAAGCGCGCCTTACAGTTGATCATAAGTTGCAGGATATTCTTATTTAACACATCTTTCTTTTTTCAGGAAGTCTCACAGTATCAAGATAGCAATTTGTATGATACAACGCTAGATATTGCCTCAAGTATTACACGTGGTTTTAACTCAGCTGGTTTTAGCACAGTCAATTCTTTCAATTCTGCAAGAGCAGATGTTGGATCAGATTGTGCAAATATGCTAAGAGCAAGTACAGGAGACAGTAGCCGGCTTAGTATTTCCAGTGCCCCTAGTTCATCCAGTCAAGGTTCTGGACCAGATGACATAGAATCCCTTGGTGATGTTTATGTATGGGGTGAGGTGTGGACTGATGTGATCCCCTCAGAAGGATCCTCAAACTATTTGTGCTCCAAAGCAGACTTTTTAATTCCTAAACCTCTGGAATCAGATGTTGTTTTGGATGTACAGCAGATAGCATGTGGTTCGAGGCACATTGCTCTTAGTACCAGGCAAGGGGAAGTATTCACATGGGGTGAAGAACTTGGTGGGCGGCTAGGTCATGGAACTGATGCAGATATTAGTCGTCCCAAACTTGTTGAATCCTTAGCAGTGTCTAATGTGGAACATATTGCATGTGGGGAGTTTCATACTTGTGCTGTAACTGCCTCTGGTGATTTGTACAGTTGGGGTGATGGATCTTACAATGCTGGATTGCTTGGACATGGCATTGGAGCTAGCCACTGGCTTCCAAAACGAGTCTCTGGACCTTTAGAAGGGCTTCAAGTATTGTCTGTTGCATGTGGCTCATGGCATTCAGCATTGGCGATGTCAAGTGGAAAAGTATTTACTTTTGGTGATGGCACATTTGGCGCTCTTGGACATGGAAATCATGAAAACATTGCATATCCAAAGGAAGTAGAAACTTTGAGTGGATTTAGAACGATGAAAGTTGCCTGTGGAGTTTGGCATTCCGTGGCAATTGTGGAGACCAGTAGTCAGGCAGGTGTGAATGTGGTGTCCAGGAAGCTATTTACCTGGGGCGATGGAGATAAGAATCGCCTAGGTCATGGGGATAAAGAGGCTAGGCTAGTTCCTACCTGTGTTCAGGCACTCGTTGACCATAATTTCCATCAGGTAACTTGTGGACATAGTATGACTATTGCCCTCGCTACATCCGGTCATGTTTTCACAATGGGCAGCTCTAGCTATGGCCAGCTTGGGAACCCAAAATCTGACGGTAAACAACCCTGCCTAGTACAAGATAGGTTGACTGGTGAGTTGGTTGAAGAGATCTCATGTGGCTCTTACCATGTTGCAGTCTTGACTTCACGAAGTGAAGTATATACATGGGGTATGGGGGCCAATGGAAGGCTGGGACACGGTGACATTGAAGATAAAAAAACACCAACTCTTGTCGAAGCATTAAAAGATCGTCATGTTAAAAGTATATCATGTGGTTCAAATTTCACAACATGCATTTGCATACATAAGTGGGTTTCAGGTGCAGATCAGTCCGCCTGCTCGGGCTGTAGGCAACCATTTGGTTTCACAAGAAAGAGACACAATTGCTACAATTGTGGGCTTGTTCATTGCCATGCATGTAGTTCAAGAAAAGTGCTGAAGGCTGCTTTGGCACCAACCCCTGGCAAACCACATCGTGTATGCGATTCATGTTTTGTGAAACTGAAAGCTGCAGATACTAGCAGCAACAGTTCATATAACAAAAGGAATGTCATCACTCGTCGCTCCATTGATATCAAAGACAAGTCAGAGAGGCCAGAAATAAGGCCTTCCAGGCTTGCAATGACAGCACCAGCAGAGCCAGTGAAGCATGCAGAGACAAAACCATTTAGAAACGAGATAAAACCAGATCCTATGTCCATGATGAGGGCATCCCAAGTCCCTTCAATGTTACAGTTCAAAGATCTCACTTTTACAGGAACATTTGGTTCAATTCCAACCAATTTGAAGCCTATGACAATGCCAGCTCCAATGGCAATGGGCGTGCCTTCGATGTCACCATCTCTACACACATGGAAGTCAAGTGCACCTCCCGCAATCGCAAGTCCTCTCTGCTCTACTGATAACTTGAAGAAGACTAACGACATGCTGAATCAAGATATCTTGAAGTTGCAATCTCAGGTATGATTTATAATACTGTAGATTTTTCTACTTCACTGTGGTTAGCTTATTTTGATAAAACCATTGTATTTTTACAGGTTATTAAGTTAAAACAAAATGCGAAGCCCAAGATGAGCAACTGCAGAAATCAGAAAGAAGAGCTAAAAATGCTGGCTCTATAGCTGCAGAAGAATCTGCCAGGCGCAGTGCTGTGTTGGAGTTTATTAGGTTTCTTGACAGTGAGGTACAGTAAACTACTGCTGCCGAAACTACATAAGCAACTCTTGAGCTAGTTATTAGAGCTCGCATGATATATTTTTTAATTGCCTACTGTGCTGCAGTACTTATACTTTCCTCTATTGTATTCCATTTACAGTATTGAAACTTCTCTATAATTCAATTCAAATACAATTAGGGGTGTACTTCAGTGATATTTCAAATTAAACAAGCAAAATATAAAAGCATTTATTGTTGGATTAATAGAAATATTAACCGGAGTTGGTGAAATCTTAAGTGGCTCATATAGTAAGAGTTGCTTTAAAGTTTGTGTTTATTTGATATGTATTAGAGGACACTCATAATATCACATCCCTTCATTCTTCAGCTCAAGGGTATTGCAGATAGAGTGCCCAGCGATATTGCTGACAGCTTAAAAACCTTGCAAAGTCATTCAGAGAGATTTCTTACAGGACAAAGTAGTCATCCACCAGAGGTCACAGGACCTACTGTACATGAACAGCCTCGCCTCTCAAGTGGTGGACTACATGGTATTGCACACAATAGGTCAACTAGCATAGGTGACTTGGCAATGTCTCAAGATGGCAATTCTGGAAATGCTAGCAGCTCTGGCATTTCCATAGCAAGCGAATCACCATGCCATCGTATCATGGAAAACAACGCGAGGGCTCAGGGCGACTTTGCACCAAGGTATGGTACTCATGGAGAAGTGCAGTTAATTGAGCAGTTTGAACCAGGAGTGTATGTGACACTTATGCAGCTGAGAGATGGTACCAAGGTGTTCAAACGTGTCCGATTCAGGTATTCCATGCCCAACCATATTCCTGCATGCAGCATATATCTGAACCCGATTAGTCCATCAACTATCTTTTTACCACATAACACTCAACTCCGTAACACTTGTTCATATTCATCATTAATGTAAGACAAAATTCCGAAGCTGAGCATTTGCTATGAGTTGTTTTATTTTTGGTCAGCAAGAGGAGATTTGCCGAGCAGCAGGCCGAGGAATGGTGGAGGGAGAACCAAGATAGGTTGTTCAGGAAATACAACCATCCAATTAACTAGGTTCCTCATGAGAAATAGCATCCTCCACCCTTCTGAGCTTTGTTTTGAATGAGCTGTCGGGAGATGTATTGCATAACGAGGCGCTGATATGCACTTCAACGATCAACGAGCAAAATTATGCATTTTACTTGGAGGGTTGCTCCTGCCTGCTGATGCCAGTGCTGTGGTGAAATAGATCCTGAAGATACTGAATAGATCCTGAAGATACTGGCGATTGTTTATTATTTTGATGTTAACCTTCTTTCTCACTTGGGCCTATCTGTTGGAAACTTAGATTGTAACGAACAATATAATTATGTAACAAACATGCTTCAAACAAGCATATATAAAGGAATTCTTTTTCTGGATATGAATGTAAGGTAAGAACTAAGAAGTGTGCCATTACGCACATCTAATTTTCGAGTTGTGACCCTAGCATCTTCATGCACTGATGCACATGGGGCGCGCTGCACTTTGCCACTTTGTATGCCGAGCGCCTCGGGTGAAAGACTGCAAGCCCGTACGCCGAGCGCTTCGTCCGCAAAACCGGCCAGCTCCACTCGAGCCGAGCCTGCCATGCAGGCCGCGCGGCGCCCGCGGCTCGTGCGCGTTGCCCGCCGTGCACCGCGTGGGCTGCCGGTCGCGGGCAAGCCTCGCCGTCAGTGGATAGATAAGGAGGGTTGTTTGGTGCAACTGTAATAATGAATCACTCTAGTTTGTGTCGATTCAGATTGAAGCTGTAAAACTACTATACTTCGAACAAAACAAGCCTACCTTCTTTGTAGAAATTAACTCAGCTTCCAATGCATCCACGCGGCGGACGGCTGCATTGAGCAATTCCTCCTTTTCAAACGGCATCTCAGATGGCTTTGTTTCGAGCACCTGCACCTTCTCCTCCAACTCACCTAGCCGTTTTAGCATAGATGAAAGTACGTCCTTTTCCGTACAAGAAGATGGAGCAGGAGATGGAGGCCGGAATTCCTCCTTGTACTCTTGCTCTTGAGGATAGTCCACATAATACTGATCATGATTAATGGATTGGTTTGAGAGCCTTTTAGCCGTTCTGCTTGGGACAGAACAAAGCATGGCAAAAAAGACTCATGATCAAGACTGTCAGCCATGTGATAATCAGAGCCCAAAGTCCGTCAAACGTGATTGGTAAATTACTCAAGGATAATGAACCTGGTGTTCATGTAAAAAAATTCAGGTTCAGCCAACAAAAACCCAAGCCAATACACTTGCCCACAAGTCATGTATTGGGGGTAATTTTGATAATTACATTCTAATAACAGCAATAACTAGAGCAAACTGGTTAATCAGTGAATATTTCTCCGATTAGCTCACTGGGTACAACTGTAGCTACTTTTGGCAAATTTGTTAACTATGTGCGAATAAAAAAAAACTTGCTAAATGGGAATACACATGGGACTAACAGGGGCTTCCAAATAGGGAAAAAAAGCATAGCAACAACCTAACAGACCTGAGGACGAATATGTTGGACTAGCTCAGGGGCTGCTCCAGCCATCATCCACAACCATGTCAACAACAGGAATGCTTTCTTCAATAATGGGATGAGCAGCAGACGTGGAGGCATGCGCTGTCAATTTTGACTGGAAATAGCAAAAGAGGTTATCTATTAACAACAGTTATGTAATAAGAAAGGCAGCATTAACATAAGAATCTCACAGTAGCCCTAAGAAAGGCAGCATTAAAGAGGATGTTGATCCTGAATTGAGGTGAGAGC
Organism: Bonia amplexicaulis; assembly: GCA_036346245.1. NCBI lineage: Eukaryota > Viridiplantae > Streptophyta > Magnoliopsida > Poales > Poaceae > Bonia > Bonia amplexicaulis. The sequence goes on along the minus strand of CM070749.1, from coordinate 13,696,036 downwards.
AGTATTGATGCTAAAACTGATGCAAATCTAGATTTAATGTCCACCAAATTTCTGAAATGTAAACATTACTGTGAAATGGTAGATGCAGCTAGAATTAGTTTATCATTACTAGCATTGCATCACCTAGTACTTTCAACAGTTCAATATACTTTACCATTTGCTGCAAACAAGACGAACTGCACTGTGCACTCTGTATCAATATCTTTTGTTTTTGTTGCTGTTTTACATTATCAATAATAAACCACAGCCTTGTTCATGCCCTAAGTTAACATGTTTACTTCATGTTTCTTCATTTATGTTCATCAACTGTTCACTTCTATGGATGTCTTATAGGATAGGTGTGCAGCGTGCTTATATTCTTTCCTTTGTTATGGTATATATATCCTATATTTATCAGCTTAAATCTATCATGGAGGTTATCAGAGTGTCGCACTTGCTCTATAATTATTACAGAAGCATAAAGTTTGAAGAGGATGATGATCCTGAATTGTTTTGTCAGGTGAGCTTCCTACTGATCTCTGGAACTGATGGCCCCGTTTCCTTTGGTTATCCCAGCACGTATTCATTTCGCACTTACCTTTTTTTATTGATTTCTTGTCACTACACGCAGAGGTCATAGGCAAATCCAAGGTGCATGGCTAGGTTGCAAGAAGAGAACTTGGCCACAGCTTCTGCTCAAACTGCAGATTCTGCTTTGAGACCGACCATCACAACTCCTTGAGAGACAAGATCAGAAGACCATTCACAAGCTCACAACTCTGGGAAAAAAACTGCAATTAATGTGCAAGAACACCGCCGAGTTGCAAGAATAGAAAGAGCTTTGCCTGCTTGCCATGACCGCCGTTACTGTCCACTGTCCAAGCAGAGGGCAGTGCGACGAGCGTGCCAGCGCATCACCAGGGTGCTTTGCCTCCGCGACGGGGCGACACTGACGGGTGGGCCCAGCCCTCGAACCATCCACGACTCCCTGGTCTACCTGCGTGCGTCCTCCTCCCCAGCCCCAGGTGAGAGGATCGGCCGTCTTCTCTCGGCTAGAAATTTTCCCAAATCTTTTGGTTTCTTCTTGTCCTCCCCGGGAAGCTTCCAGAAGCTTCTGGAACCGACCTTGGTATCAATCTTACGACTCCCTTGTCTACCTGCGTGCGTCGTCCTACCCCAGGTGAGAGGATCGGTCGTCTTCTCTCGGCTAGAAAATTTCCCCCAAATCTTTTGGTTTTCTTCTTGCCCTCCCCGGGAACCTTCCAGAAGCTTCTGGAACCGGCCTTGGTATCAATCTTTCTCGCGTTTCTTTTGTGTTTAATCTATGCCGATTCCTCCGGTTGTGAAGCATTCGCTGTTGTTTTACAGTTGCGGGCTTGTAGACGAGATCCAGGAGCTGCCTGCCATGGTGAAGGACCGCGCCTACTATGACGTCTTGGGGGTCAGCGTGGACGCCTCCCCCGCCGAGATCAAGAAGGCCTATTACCTCAAGGTGATCCCTTTGCGCTCTTGAATTCTTTGGTTTTTGCCTTCAGTGTCATGTAGATAGCTGTTGAGCTCATCTCCATGTGCCAAATTGCTGGGTTTCTCTTCCTTTCAGGCGAAGCTGGTGCATCCGGACAAGAATCCCGGGAACCCCGACGCGGCACTGAAATTTCAGGTAGATTTTCCGGGTCTTCTTTGCCGCTTGTTCTATTCAATCTGTTGTATTTGACAGCGGACAAATAAAATGGCGTGTCCATAGGCTAGAGGTAAAATATTAGTTTTCTGAAGTTTGTTTGAATTTTCAGTGTAGCATCTATTGATAATCATTGTGAGGCATAGTTCCATCGGTAGCATCTAACGAGGTATTTGGTGCGAGCATCTTATGGATATTCGTTTCACTCTGATGACGCTTCATTTTGTGGATGGAGTGTTGCTTGTTTGGTAGATCTCCAATGTAAATACCGAAACTAATGTGTGTAAATTATTTCTGAGTAAATGTGTCTTTGGCATCAAATGCCTTATGCCTCTTTATGTGATTTACCGCTGCAAATTATTGAACTAAATAGCTTGCTCTTGACAGGAACTCGGGGAGGCATACCAAGTCCTAAGCGATCCTGCGAAAAAGGAGGCTTATGATAAGCATGGAAAGGAGGGTCTTCCCCAGTAAGTCGTGAATTTGAGTTTTGGTAAACAATGTATATTCTTTTGAAAAAGGAAAAGGATAGCAGCTCCTTCAAGGAATATTCTGGTTGAACTAGCTGGTGGAGCATAGAGCAGGGTAATTTGGTGGATTGTTTGGTGGTGAGATAAGAAGAGGGTGCAGCAAGAAAAAGGCTTGAGGGAACTGGGGAATGGGAAAATGGGAATGGAGTTAAGATGACTGCTCGGATTTATGGGTAGATAGATGAAAATTTCCTAGCTATAAAAGAACATCTTTTTTTAGGGAAGAGAGACAAGTATTTATTGACATCTGATTGAAATTAGCCAGTAATTTTTGGATATGATATTTTCATCTAAGAAGCTACTTATAGTTTTATGCAGCGATAAAATGTAAATCAGCTATGTGTTGTGCTGTAAGTTGTCTTCTTACTCAATTACTTAACATGGCATTTCAGGGATAGCATGGTAGATCCTGCTGCTGTCTTCGGAATGATTTTTGGAAGTGACTATTTTGAAGATTATGTTGGCCAGCTTGCGCTGGCATCCATAGCTTCGGTGGAGATTGAAGAAGGCTCAAACAGTCAAGAGGCAAGAGCAAAAGTTCAAGAGAAGATAAAAGTATGTTACTCCCAAGGTTACCCACTGTTTTGCTTAATCAACTGCATTGAAATTACTGTTCAATTTAGGCTCTAGCACTGATACATCAATCAAAACTAAAATAACTTACCTGTGGCACAGGAGTTGCAAAAAGAAAGAGAGCAAAAGCTTATTCAGAGCCTAAAGGATCGGCTTCAACCATATGTGGATGGGAGAAAGGATGAATTTGTAGGCTGGGCAAATGGGGAAGCTCGGCGTTTGTCCCAAGCAGGTATACCATGTGATGACTTTTCAAGTAGTGCCACTTTCATCATCATAAAAAACTAGATTTTGTTTCATTCACATAGATGAAGACATTTGTGGGTCTCAAAAACCTATATAGAACTCCTTGTTGCACCAGAGTTATAATGGTTTTCTCCCGATAATTTTATTTTTATTCCTTAACTTTTAGTATTTTACTATTGGCCTTTTCAAGTTATTGAATTGCTTCAAACAAAATTTTCAGCTTTTGGCGAGGCTATGCTTCACACTATAGGATATATTTATGTACGACAAGCAGCAAGAGAACTTGGAAAAAGTAAATTGTATATGGGTGTTCCGTTCATAGCTGAGTGGGTAAGAGACAAGGGTCACCATATTAAATCGCAGGTTAATGCTGCTTCAGGTAATTTCTAAGACATTGTTTAGTTCTTTGTTTAATGTACGAGTGAAGTCCTCCTTGATAATGAGTTCCTGCTATAGGTGCTATCTCTCTGATACAGCTACAAGAAGGAATGAAAAAGATGGTGGAGAGTGACAATAAGGAAGAGCAGCTTATGAAGAGTTTCGAGGAGAAAAAAGATGTCATGCTTAATTCTCTATGGAAAATTAATGTGGTTGATATTGAGTCAACACTTACCCATGTCTGCCAAGCAGTAAGTCTTTTTTTCTCTGCCAATTCTTGGCTCAAAGCTTGCATGTTATCATGCAGTTATGCTGGTTTTTCATTTTATGCATATCCAAGTAGAAAGAAATATGCCTTAAAAAAGTAGATAGGAATATATATGTATTATTTTAGTGCAAACATCATGCTTTCTTGATCTCTTTGGTTCTTCAGGTCCTGAAAGATAACACAGTCTCAAAAGATATTCTGAAGTTGCAAGCAAAAGCATTGAAAAAGCTTGGGACGATATTCCAAGTAAGTTTCATTTTAGCCTTCTGCTTGCTTCATCTAGCATGTTGAAGAGAGAACAGAATGCTCATGGAAAGCCACAAGAATTACAAACTTTCAATTGCTCGTATTTCACCCCTGGCCTGCAGACGTTAGTCTTATTATACATAGTCATCAGTAGTGAATTACACCAATATGCCTACTCTTTGTGCAACAGTGCATCATTGCAATCAAACCATGTGAAGGTGTTCGGTTTTTTTTTTTACCCTTGGTTATTTTTTTTGCATGCACTATAGTTATGCATAGAAGACTTCTTACTAGTAATCAGTTTCCAGTGTTTCTCGGAATTTGATACATGAGACAGTTGATTTTTATAAATGGAAATGGAAACAGAACATAGTTCAGTATAGAAATCTTATGGACTGCTTTTCATGGCTGTTTCTTGTAATAACTACCTCAAATCTCAAGCAATTCTTGGAAATCTGTTTTATGGGATATAGACGATTTGCTTTACTTTGTATTGAAGTGCTATTTTGTTGGGGTACTGAAGTGAGACACTAAAAGAAACTACTAGGTTAGTACCAAACTTCGAACTTGTAGCTTTTCGCTTTCAGTGTCTTCTGTGCACTTCACGTATTCTTCTTTTATGGCGGCTTGTTGCCAGTGAGTTTGGTACTTAATCAGCAGATAACATGATGAGTAACTTCGTATTTATTATTCCTCGTTGTAAAATCAGGGTGCAAAATCTCTCTACCGACGTGAGAACAGCCTACGCGTTGAAACAAACACGCAGCAGGAGGCAACGGCGTCGCACTGAAGGCTGAAAACACTCACGATTTGGGATTTATATATTCGGATGTTTTGAATTCCCTGTTTGTAAGATTTAGGTCTCACTCATTTCGGCTTATAGCTTCTGGCTTATTTTTCACTATTCCTAATTTTTGTCTTTTTCTAACTTTTTGGTTTTTTTAGCTTTTTTGACGGTTCTTTTTTCCGTATACGTTTGTATTATCCGTGATTGGCTATCCTGTTTTATCTATTTTAAAATTTAATTACGTCAAATAAGACACTATCAGTTATAGTATAATTTCAGTCATCTATAGTATAATTTTAGTCATAGACCACTTTTTTCAGTCAAAATGAGTGGGCTGTTAGATAACACAGGTTGCTCGTCTGGATACACTGCCGTGGTCTTCCTTAATTTTTTCCTGTAAAAATGCGAATGCTGAACAGGAAGCATTGTATTGATCTTAGCGTTCTTGGTGCTTAGCTAGTGTACCCCGGCTCTAACCTCAACGAGACTTTTGCCCTTTTGGTCTTTTAAGTTTGGTTGCTAAGTACAGAACGGTGATGACGCCATGAGCAGCGCTGCACTTCGCTATGTTGGCAAGAGAATGAAGGATCAAATTGCTGGGTATAGACCACGACTGGGCTAGATGGTTAATGCATGGCCTATTACTGAAACCTGTGCCCGCCATGTTAGTTTGCCATCGCATTTCTTCCGTTCTTTTTTACCTAACATTCATATCGTCATTTTTGTAAGTTTTAACTATCAATAGATTTAAAACTATTTAGATTAGCTATATAAGAATTATATAATTAGTTTTGTTATTAAAAATATTTCTTATAATATTATAGTTTTATTAATATATTGTAAAGTTATAAAAGTTACGATTAAGATCCTATCTTGAAAATTGTAAAAATAGAAAACATCAAGTAAAATAGAACGAAGGAAGTATGTGGTGTGGACTATGAGGCACCAGTTTTGGTCTATGGGCCAAGTGGCTAACCCGAAACGCGACGCGCAGCACGCCGAACCACCGTGCATGCACGGACGCGCACACAAACGCTCGCGTACGCTACACCACGACGCCACAGCCACCTATCGCGATTCACAGAACAACGGCCCTGTTCTTTCGGTCATTTTAGCTTTTGGTTTCTCTAAAACTCGAAATAAGTAGAGTAGTATTTTAAAGTATATTCTTTAAACGATTTTTCAAATTTAAAATCGTGTGCATTGTTCGTGTCAACGTTTTTATCGTTCACCACCGTTTTAAAAAATACAGATAAAAATTATCAACCGTAGCATCGGTCTCTCTCCGCTGTGGGCACACACGCCTGTCTAGTGCCAATCCTCTCCCGCCTCTACATACCTTTGTTCTAGGGTGGCAAACGGGGCCACAGGTCCCGAAGGCGCCCCCACCCAAATCACGTTGGGCTAAATAGGTTAGATTCCTTGGTCCATGTAGAGATTAAAAAAACTAAACTAAATTTAAAAAAAACATATTACTTTATAATTATTTAGCTATATTTTTAAAATATATATTATAATACATAGATTCAAGTTTTGGTTCAAATATAAAAAAATAATATATTCTTCTATATTAAAAATATTTGAACCAAATATTGTTTATTATAAAAATTATTTTTATCGTATCTCTGCAAAAGAGGATGATCCAGCCTAGCAGCTCCGTCCTCCGGCGGGGAAATTCCCACCCTGCTCCGTTCCGGAAAACGCAAGCGCCCAAAAGCTTCTTTCCGGAGCTTTATGGGTAGGAGGAAAAAGAGCCCTCCTCTTATTGTAAGACTGAAGAAAAGGTGCGAATCTTTTGCCCATAGGTACGTCTCAGACGTGGCACACGCCTTTAATTCCCCTGACTAAAACCTCACGCTAGCGAGGCGGCGGCAGCCAGCAGGGCGATTTGGCGTGCAGGTTGCGAGGTAGATGCCGTAAAGCGGCGGGTGCGGTGCCCCTCGCCGTTTTAATTCGATCCCCGCGTCGCCGTGTGCAGTGCTGTCGCAGGCGTGCGCCCGTAGAAAACCTGAAAGGGAGGTGACATGGCCGGCCCTTTTCTTGAAATGCCAAGCTAAAATGATGTCATTGACGTCGAGGGGGAGAAGAGACTGGGGAAAAGGAGGGAGGAAGGCGGCATCTTTTTCTCACAGGGACATCGGGACGAGTACGACATCCCCTGCCACAGCCACAGGGGCGGATTTGAGGGTGTATGGGGTTTTTTTGAAAGATAATTAAATATATATATATATATATATATATATATATATATATATATATATAATAAGAGTATCATGGTGTTTAGGCTCTATGATTGATAAATAACAAGAGTATCACGGTGATTAGGCTCTATGATTGAGATTTTTTCATCTATGATTGATTCCACACACTAAAACAATGATTTCCTTTTCAAATCGATGTCTTTTTAAATTAATGGATGTTAACGGGTTTGACTGATATATTATATATCATTGCATTTGCACGCATCTAAAAGTAATCCAAAGGTATGGAGACTTGGTGCCCAGACACAATGGTGTTCCATTTCAGCGTTATATAATATGAGGTTCTATTTGCACTTTTTCTTTGATTTCAGTCCAAAAACATTTTTCTCGTGGATTTTGTATTATATATTTTGATTGTACTTCACAAAGTTGTAATGTGTTATATTTGAACTCTTGTATTATGCACTTTGAATTTTTGAATTTGCAGTTTTGCACTTCCATTATTCAAATCCTACGTTCGCCACTGCCCTAACACCCCTAAGCCTACATAGGTAGAGCTAGTGAACAGGAAAAACAAACAATGACGAAACATACAGTAACATCTTGATGGAAAATGTGAATTCTCTGAACGTCTCAGAGTGCAGGAGTTTCCCCTAACTGCGTGTTCGTTTTCGTAGCTGAGATGTGAACGCGATGATTCTGTTCTTTTGCTGATTTCTAAATCTTGCCCAAGATCGATGATACACTTGGCAGTACTGTCGGTATTTTCTCACTGATTACCAGACTGAGAGGCATCGACGCTTGAGTTGGATTCTTGAACGTCCATTTCCTGACTGGTTGATGAAGACTACGACGAGATGCAGCGCTAACAAACAGGCACCCAAGAAAAATCATTCAGTCAGTTGCCTTCGTGATCACGTTGATCTCCCAGGCGTCGAATTACCTCTCGCAAATCACACTTAACGTGCCACTTAAGTCAACGAGCCGCACGGCCCTGACCACGATTTGCAAACCGATGCAGTGGTATTATCGATCGGGAGTCCATCGATAATTGATTGATTGGAGGGAGCACGCAGCGATGAAGTCGAACTGTTGAAACAAGCGAGCACCGAAGATTTAAGGCGGATAGATACATCGTCATGCACGAGCCGGGGAACGTCCAAACAGATCATTCAGTTTGCTGTTCTCCGATTCTCTCAGGACAGACGGAGACTGGATATATTCCAGCAGAGACAGTCCGATCGATCGGGCCGTTTTTTCGCGACGTGCGATGAACCTTGTCCCTTGTGATCGATGTTATCTGCTAGTTTTCTCCATGTTCATCGCATTTTCGCATGCACATACGACGCATCCATGAACAGCTCGTGCTTTTTTGCTAATTATTGATTGATTGATTAATTATCAGCTTAGTTACCGCGACAACCTGGGGACGGCAGCACGATGGCTCGATCGATCGCGAGCGTTACAGCTGACAAGCACAAATTTGCAAAGCAAAGCAGCCCCATTATTTCCATCCAATGTTTCAGCCCTGTCCCATGGGGGACAAGTATATCTTCATCCTCTCAATTCGGTTTGACAAATGCACCCCACCCCCACCGAGTGACGCGCAGGGTCCTCTGCGGCATCGAACACGGCGGCGACTGCTGCGGCGTCGACGCGACCGGTGAATTCGCGCATCGGAAGCACGAGATCAACGCAATCGAGGAGAAGGCGGCGAAGACTAAAGAGCCGCTCACTGCGGCCTACCTAGCTAGCTGCAACGCCTGCCTGCTCGTGCCGACACTTCGCTGGTCAACCTCCCGCCGCTCCACGTCAAAAAGGCGGGGAGAAGCTTCCGGCGTTGACGTCCATGGGAGGCGTACCGATCGATCGTCCCACGTAGGAAAGCAACGCGTGATCATTGTGACCATTTCTCATTCGTGTTCTTGGCTCAGCTCAGAATTTCGTGTGCACGTAAAGAAAGATGAAAGGAGCAGGTTGTCACTGGCTGCTCCAGCCAGTGGCTTGAAGCGTCCTTCAAGTGTGCAACACGACAACGCACATCCTTGTCCATGCACACAGGCACGATATGAGCAAGAGGAAGGACAAAGGCATATATCTGTGTGAAGGTCTTTGCTGCAGGATCTGTCTAATTTGCAGGAACAAGTTATGTGCAGCGTCATGGTGATACTATCCTTTGGCAAGAAGATCAAGGGTACGTTGCGTTGAGTGAATTCCCAACTCCTGTGTGTGTGATGTAATGGACAGCTGCTGCGTACTGATGTTTTGGCACTTGTTTCTGTACCGCTGAGTCATCAACTGACAGCGTTGTTGGCTGTCGGTTGTACTAGTACTAAATAAGGAATAAGGGGATTGAGGGTTCTTTTATATTGATTTTTGGTTTTGGCTTATAAATAGTAATAGTTTATAGAGAAGTTTGTGAAGAGAGATATTCATGTGAGATTTTGACCGATATAAATGAAGTTACTATAGTGTGTACTACAATCGACTAGTATATCTCATCTTAAAAAGATATTTCGTTTAAAAATTAATTACTGTAAAAAATAGGTTTAGGTTTTAGAAGCTAATACAATGTGTCCTTTTCACAGTGGTTCCCACGAGAAATTTTAAGGTCTACGTCAGAGAAGGATTTCATGGGAAGCAACTGGCATGCAAGATTTTCATGCACCTTCCAATGTTAGAATATTGGTTTGTGTGTGGCTGATAGGGTTATTCGATAAGATTATCTAAGGTGGTTACGATGGCTTTGCCTATTGTGCCTTTTCACTGAAGTAATAATGCCTCCGAGTGACAGTGATGGAAACTTGGATTTGAGGTCTCATCTTTTGATCACCGGAAAATATCACTTGAGAAATGAACAATCACCAAAAGGAAAGGGCAACCCACCAGCGATAGGGTTTGAGCTGCAATACAACAAATGGAGAAATGTAACAAGGCTTTATGGAACGCATGACGACGCAGCAGAAACTGCACAAGGTGTATCTTGTAATATCAGAGAGAGAGAGAGAGAGAGAGGAGGAGACTGGGCCGGCTTTGGTCCAGCGCAGCCTATGTCATCCTCTTCCTTTATGTTAGACCATGTGGTTAGGTCTAAAATATTTATAATGATAAATAATTGATAATATTATTTATTGATGTTATTTAAAGCGTGTGAGATGTGTGGGCTCATGTTGGTAAAGTTAGAAAGAATTTGTGCTAAGAAAATATGTTACTTTGGTCTTAGCATGTGCAGGGTGACTCGGATGTGATCGTGGTCTACGACGAGGACTGGAAGATGACTTGGTATATAGTTATGACCGGAGGGTCAGGGATGCTGGAGGAGACAGTCGTGCTTGAGTTAGGTCGTACGGAGATCGAAGATAGATGATGCGTATTGGAGCTACGGAAGTGAGGTCTGGATGCTACGACACGTGATAATTTTGGGGTGTCCAAAATTGAAAAGTGAAAAATTGAAAATTCCATGTTACGTAAGGATTTCGGGTCCCTTATTTGTTGGAATTAAATAAGAACTCGTTTGAACCCTAGATTATAAATAGAGATAGGGTTAGGGGCTAACTCCACGGTTAGTAGATGTAATTTTTGTGCTAGAGTTTGAGAGGTGTCAGGAGGGCACTCGTTTGAACTAAGGCATCTAGTGATTGGTTGATCACTTTTGAGGGTGCCTCAATAGGTACTGTGATGGCTAAAAGTACAATGCGCGTTAATGATAAATTCAATCTTAAGGATGTTACTTTGATTGCTAATATTCTCACTAAACCACTTGATACTTCTCGGTTTATTCGTTTACAGAGTGAGTGGGAGTATGTCATCCAATGGGATTGTTCTTAGGGGAGTTTTTTTGTATATCATTGTAAATACTTATTTTTATTTTTAGTTTTGAGAACTTAAATTATTATTTAAGTCAATAACCACCAAACAAGTCATGATGTGTATTTCAAGCTTTTTGATCATGATTTTACATGTGTAGCTTAGTAAGGCCATAATTAGCTATTTTTAAATTTTGTCAACTTGAACAAACAACATGGCAAGGCTGAATTTTTGGTTAAGTTTTAATTAGAGTTATTACTTCTTGAGATGTGTCATGTTTAAATAACTATTTAAATCCTGATTCTAGATCAAGTCTAAATTTGAGCCTTTTTAGCTCCTTCTTGAATCACTTTTTAGTTTTTCTAGAAATACATGTGGTAAAATTGCTAATTATGTATGCATCTCAATATTTTTTTCCCATGGGACAGCTTACCATTGCACTAGATATGAACTTGAAGAGAGTTTTGTATGACTAAGATCATAAAACCTTAAGTTTTTTGACTTGGTATGATCGAAAAGTAAGACTTGAGATGCTATAATTAATGAAATGTGATTCAAGTTGGCTCAAAAAGGTCATTATAAATGTGTTGAAATTAATTTGGGTTGAAGCTCAGGACACCGTTGTAGATGGCTTCTAATCTCAGACGTGCTTTACTGAGATAAGCCATAATCAAGTGTCAATAATCAAGTGCTACGTGTTGAGTTATGTAAATCTATGTTAAGCTTTGTGCTTTAGTTTGGCACTTGTGACTCATTTAATTCTTGATTCTAGCATTTAGATTTAAATCTGTATTTTTAGATGGCTATTTTCTTTAGTGGGATCTTTAGCTTACCTGGTTAAATACGTAATATTGAACCTTAGAACGTTGTACACTATTTTGGACTTATTACTGTCTAGTTGCGAGCGTTTCTCAGGCACGGTGTCCTAAGCGATCTTGGGCACGTATGTTTATCATCGCTTTGGAATCAATTGTCTTTATTGTAGTTTGATCAATATTTATTGATTGTCCCTATATGTAGTCGTATAAATAGGGAAGGTGCTGCCGAAATTTTTAATAGTAGCGCTAATATGAGATTGTTAATGTTTAATAATAGCATTCTGAGCTCAGAGATTGAGCCGGGGTATTACATATCTCTAGCTGCTTGTCAGAAGCACAATGTGCAGCCATGTTGCTCTTCTTCTTTTTCATCTTCTTATTCTTGAGAAAGTAGGTTCTGCTAATGAATTGTTTGTACTGCTAATGCTGGGCTCCACTAATTATCCAATATGTGTTGCTTGACTAGTAGAGCAAGATATGTAGGGTCCTCCTAGTGATTGCTTGCAATTTACATCATGGTTTAATACTAAGACTATTGGCACAGAATCAAATTTTGTATAGTACTGCGGTGCAATTTTTTTTATATGAAATCAAGACCGGCAAGATTCTGAGAACCGGAACTTCAACCGTTGGGAAATCAATCACTGAATTATTAGTCGGTGAGCGCATCACCCCTAATTAATTCCGTTTCTAGATTGCATGGTTGTTGAATAAAAATATGATCTAGCTTTATGATTAGCACCCCTGCAGTCCTGCTAAAACAGCATTTATATTTCTTTCCATGCCAAACATGTCTAGGGCTAGGCAGAAGAAAACAGACACATCACAGTTTCATAGTGTTCTTCAATTTTTCCCTTTGCAAACTTTCATATGACATCAGATAATTCAATGGAATATCATGATTATCCACCTTAACCTGTCCATTATCTAATCAGTTTGCTGTGACCAAGTTAGAAAAAAAGATGCAGAAACAGTACTAGCCCTACTAGGAAAAGGGCAGCCTAAATTAGGTGAGGGTGCTTGCACAGTTTGGTTTGCATGGCCCGAATAAACGCTGCGGGCTCTCCGGCCATTGCACCGAACAACCTAATCATGCAGGTTACTCATGCAAGGCAAGTGCACATCACGCTATCTGTTGTGATGGTAACGGCCTAGCACTGCACTGCACTGCACACCAACCTCTCCCCCGGCAGCGTCGCGATGAATAAACAACCAACGTGTAGCTAGCTCGAATCTATAGTTTTATATGATTGTGAATTTGATATGTAATGCAAGTGTATTTTGGTACTTATTTTAGCTTTGGATTTGCATAACTTCGAAGAGGAGCCAGCATGATGATGCATGCTTCTTCTTTTTCTGCTTTCCTTTTCGCTTTCCCTTTCCTTTCTGGAGGAGGCAAGTCAAGACAGGCCTCATGTAAAGATTCTGACAGGATCTTTTTGTCCACAATAGGGACATGCACTTGTAGACATTAATCGGTTGGCCACTCTACGTGTTATGGAATCTGTATACGACCTAGTCTAGTAATAATAAGTCTGTGATGAGTGGTGTCCTTTGTCCACTTGTCTGTAAGATTGTCACTAGCTAGAATACTGGCTGTAATATATACACTGCTTAGCCAACAGCAAACTGCAAGGAGTTTTCTTGAAGAAATGAATAGAACAGAAGGCACATACAGGAGTCAACACGTTACAACATGTATGTATGTGTGTATATACGGTTTACGATGAGATATTCTTAACTTTGCATTAAAAGACGCAAATTTATTCGTAATTACGCGTCGATATTATGAAGTTGCTACCGTGCGTGAGTGAAGTTACTGCTAAACACACGTATAGCTACTGCCAATTGTAGCACTGCACAACCGGTGAAAGAACTCGATAGCTACGTAGTGCTTGGCAAGAACTTTCCCGCATGGCACGCATTCTACACGAGTATGTGTGTGTATGTTTAATCTGCACTGTTATAATCTGGTTCTATTAAAGTAAGTGGTTGAGATGTTTCTCTTTTTTCTTGATTAGCATGAGAATATCTAGAATTATTGTGGGATTTTTTTGTCCTCAAATGAAGAAGGTGTCTTAAATCGTACTAGTTGTTTTTATTTATATAGATTTACAGGGAAAGGAGACTAATCAGGTCCTGAAATCTGAATCATGTTCAGTCGACATCGGCAATTAGGTCGAGTACTCTAGATGTGAGGAGCCATTTCTCCATGAGTCGAAGAAGCACTCATCGATCAGTAACCGACAACTTACACATTTGGGCGAGATGATTGCTATACGAAACTTGGCAGAAGTACTATCCCATTCTTCCCCCTACCTTTTTCGTTTGGTTTGAAAAATGGCGCTGTTCTGTAACCGCTCTCGCAACTTGATTGGAAAAGGAAAGTCTGCCTACCTTGGTGAAGTAGCTTTAAACTTTCCCAAAAGAACAGGACAAGCTACAACTCTACGAGCCAACAAGCGTCGTGCCGGCGAAGAGCATGGACGGGTAATGCCTTGCTCCAAACCACCAAAATGCCGAGCGATTCTGCAGCTGCAACTGTGAAAAAACAACCGCTTGAGCTACTTGCGTAGTCAGACAGAGCAATTCTGCAGCTGCAACTGATCGATCCTATCGTCGTTTCTGAATAAACCTCTCCATCTGCAGCATGAGCATCGATCCCCAGAGGATTGAGATCGATCGATCACATGAACGTCGGTTTCGCATGAACATGCAAACGATCTAATGAGTACACGAGAGTGTATACGTGCCGCATACGAATCGACGGTGCGCGTACGGCTACGTAGACGGGCGCCTCACCGGCCACCAGCTGCCATGCAGAGTGCAGCGACAGTTGTCAGCTTATGAATTCGTTGGGAGCCTTGGACCAGGCTCGAAGCGACCGACCGACCGACGGAGCTCCGGCCGGCCGGACGGACGGCCTCCGCACGAGAGATGGACGGAACGAACGGCCGGGCCTGGTCCGCATGCAGCGCGCGCGACCATGACCGGCCACCTAACGCTTTACCACGACCGGCCGTGTGGTCGCCGAGGGAAGGGAAGCGAAGCGTGCGAGCCTGGCTAGCCTAGCTTTCTCCAACTCACGCTTCCTTCCCTTGTGGTTGTAGCATTTGCAAGTCACCTCCATTCGGCCGGCCTCTCGGTGCTAGCGAGTAGACGCTACCGGTCTTTCTTTTTTTTTTTTTGTTTCAATTTATAGCTTTTGATTACGAGTTATGTTTTTTAAGTTATTCGTGAGAGAATATAGAGTAACAGAAATTTTTATGTGTGATTTTGTCTAATATAAATAAAGTACGCTTGAGTTAGTTACCGTAAAAAGTTGTAATTTTATAATTAACTTATAGACCCCATCTTATTTAGCGTAATTAAAATTTAAAATAATAAAAATAGAAAAAATATATTAGCTCATCACGAACAACGCAAACGAATACGGGAAAAAATGAACCGACAAAAAAGCTAAAAAATCCAAAAGTTCAGAAAAAGACGAAATTTATAAATAATGAAAATTAAACCAGAAGCTAAAAGCTGAAACTGAAATGAGCGGGACCTAAACCGATACGGTGCAACATTGCAAGTCAGGCTGCAAGCCGTCCAACTCGCCGTGCGATCAAATTAAGATGCATGCTCCGGGTTGATCGATCAAGGGATGGAATTAATGAAACACCAGTGTGCATGTTCTCTCGTAATTTTGATTGCACCATTGAAAAATGCAAGCCGGCCGGTGTTGCTACGACTACCGAAAAATGCAAAACATGTGCTAAGCTAATGCTACTCGAAGGCTTCAACGCGATGCATGTTTGGTGCGTGGATCGTCGAAAGCTGGATGATCTGAGAATCGATCACATTTGAAGCTACAGCCACATAATGCCGTACAGGCGACTCATGGAACTTTATCTTCACTCTTTTCACTTTCTTTTGCTATTGTGGGCCTGTTCTTTTGTGCTTTTGAAATCAGTTTTTAGCTTCTACTACAGTATCTAACTTTCAAATGGAGTATTTTTTCAAGATAGGGTCTACAAGTTAAACGATCTACACGTTAAAAGTCCAACATATGTACCAACCAAAATCGTAAGTGAGTATCTGTCTCTCCGTAATCTATACCGTAAACAGCCAAAATCCAAAAATTTCAACTAAAAATTATAAGTCACGGCCGAAAAGAACAGGACGTGTATCTACCTATGTTCTATCTACTCCTGCCTATGTAGGGCTCGTGCAACGTCTGTATAAACCTCCTTTTCCCTTCAAGTACAAGGATCAGGCGCTTTTGCTCTTTATTCTGCCCTGGTCTGGGCCCTCTGGCGACCCTGCTGTCCTGTTGTGTGCCCTTTGCTCGAACCAAAGTAACCACCATGTACGCAGCGTTCAATATGGCTTAAATTTATGGTTTAAGTTTATTTTTGCACTATTTATAATTTCATTTTTTTTTGAATTTTTAACTTTTTTTAGCTTTTTTGTCGGTTCTTTTTCTCGATTCGTTATGCGTGTGTCGTGATGGGTTAACATATTTTTATATTTTCAATTTTTAAATTTAATTATGTTAAATAAGCCTCTCTCAACTACAGTGTTTTTTCAGCCAGCTACAGTGTTTTCAGCCATAAGCTTTCAGCTTTCAGCCGAACCGATCACCACCGTAATCTTCACTTTTCACCAGTAACTTTCAGGCTTCAGCTTTTACCTCTGCTGAGTGCTGACTGTTCTTTCTTCCGACAATATCAAATGGTCCTATATTATATATATACTGGCATGATCGACACGATTTATACGGTATTGTTCTCGGTAAGGTCGAAATTGAGCTGGACCCACTAGTTATCGATGAATGACTGGCCGGTAAGGTAAATAATTAAAAAAGAGTTGATGAACAGTATTGTCGACGCTGCTTCTTTTCTCATCCCAAAATGAC
Organism: Bonia amplexicaulis; assembly: GCA_036346245.1. Lineage (NCBI taxonomy): Eukaryota > Viridiplantae > Streptophyta > Magnoliopsida > Poales > Poaceae > Bonia > Bonia amplexicaulis. Next base: position 13,679,622 of record CM070749.1, on the reverse strand, counting down.
TGTGCAATACATCCCTTTCTCATCACTTTTCTTTTGTTTCCCTACAACTGCACGGTTGTAATGAGAAGGCCATGATGCCAACGACGAATTTACAATTGGCCGTTTCATCGACAAAGGGTATTCTCTTGTAAGCTTCTAAAGGCTACTTTTCAGCTTTTTCTACAGTAACTAACTTTTAAGATAGAGTCTACTAGTTAATTATAGTACTTACTATACCGACTTCATTTATATCGGCAAAAATCGCACATGAGTTTCTATTACTCTGTAATCTCTCACACGAATAGACCAAAAGACATAAGTCGCAATTAAAAATCATAAACTTTAGCAAAAAAAGAAAACAGACCCAAAAATATAGGTTGTGTGAGCACGACAGTTAGTCAGGGTTTTTTTTTGTACGGGCGACTAGTCAGTCAGACAGAGCGGTAAGAATTGTCAGAACATAATCCAGTTAGTTTGCTGGTTTGCTTCTCGGTTTCTCCTCTCTCGCGTCGATTCTCGCTGGTCGCGACCGGGAGAAGGCAGGACGTTAAATCCGTCCCCGGGATACCGTTGTCACTGCCTCCACGACGCAAACCGAAAACGATCGATATATAGTCCGCCACTCCAGCAGCTAGCGAAGCGCTAGTGCGGTGAGCGACGCTGGCAGTGGTGAGCGCGCGCGTTAGCTCTTCTCTTCTCGAGCGACAGTGCAGCTCCACCCGTCGGCGGCCGCTATCCACAGAGGGAGACGGGTGACAGCGACCCGATTTTTTTCCACATTTGCGTCGATTAATTAGCGTATCCGGACGAGCAAAATCTCCGTATTTAGACGCGCGGACGAGACCTTTTTTGTTGCCCCCAGATACGAATCCGATGGAACGCAGAGGTCGGCACCGAGGCAGGTTATTTACTCGACGTGATTGGCTTGGCGAGATTGGTGACTTGGTTAGCTGTAGAATGACCGCAATGAGCAGTGATCTCAACTCAAAGCTCACGGCGCGGTGATCAAGTTGCACAAGTAAATTGTATGACGCGATTTTTAATTGCGCCGTGCCACCAGGACTTGCAGGTCCTCGAGCGTATTAATGGGTTGCAGTTGCCATAAGCAGTGTTAAGTCACTCTTGGGTCGTGTTTCAAATAGATTTTGGCTTTTAGAAGTTAGAAGTTGAACTGTAGAAATCGTTTTGAATGGAGTGACTTTTCAAAACGAGTGTCTTTTAGGCCCCGCTCAATGTAGCTGCTACTGCGGGCTTCCGGCTGCTGGCGAAATGGAGCTGCTACAGTACTAGAAGCTAGAGCCGTGTTGTGGAGCCGAAGCCGTCCAGAGCCAGAAGCCTCAATATACTTTGCCCACCCACCGGCACTGCCTCATTTTTCCCCACCCTCGAATGCTCTTGTCTGCAGGCGATCTCATGCAATTACTGCCTCTCCGCCCCCGCCGCTGGTCGTGGGACCACATCTACGGCGGCCAGTTCGGCCACCCCCCAGCCGGCGGAGCTTCCTCCCCGTGCCCATATGCGGCAGCCTCGCCTTGCGTCAGTGGCAGATCTGCGCCAGGCCACTCCCGAGACGGATCCGCATTCTCCAGCTCCTCCGACGACAGGAGCTCTGCCGGTCGCAGGGCCCGTGTCTCCGAGCGCGTACGCGCGGCCCGGCCATCCGTGCTCGTCAAAGGTCCGCCCGAGCTCCCCCTCGGATCCGCCTACCGACCAGCGCCGCCGTCCGCCCGGTGAACGCCGCGCCCACATCTAGGTATGCCCATCTCCCTTACCAACCCTTGCATCTATGTTGTACCATCGATTTGTTTAGGGTTTAGGGTTTGCTTACCTACCGTGCACAACTTCCGGCATGTCACTACTACACTTTGCCGTGATGCCTGCAGATGGCCCCAGCGACCTGGTCCGATGAGAGCACGCATGTCTTCCTGCAAGTATGCGCCGAGGAGGTGGAGGCACACAACCGGCTATACTCAAGGTTGAACATGCATGGCTACACTAGCCAGAATATCCTCGCCATTTGCGACTTCGATTGCCGGTTCACATTTGTGTGTGCCGGGTGGCCGGGCTCGGTGCTTGATGCTCAGATCCTACAACAGACCATGGCGAAGTATGGTGACTGCTTCCCACATCCCCTCGAAGGTAATACGGCTGCTTTAAATTGCATTACGCCATGCATTGCGACTCTTGTCCTAACCGATATTTTTTGTTGTAGGGAAGTTTTACTTTGTCGACATCGGGTATCCCAACCGGTTGGGTTATCTAACTCCATATCGCAACACGCGGTACCATTTGTCCGTGTTCGACAATGAGAGCATGCCGGAGGGAATGCAGGAGATCTTCAACTACCAGCACTCGCAACTGCGCAACGTCGTCAAGCGCATTCTCGTCAAGATTCAGAAGTACAAGGGTCGCAGGCAAAGCGCCATCATTACATCTTGCATGGGTTGCACAACTTTACCATCGAGTGCGAGTTGGCCGCTGTAGAGCCCCGCAACCTGCCAGCCCAGGCCGCAGGACCTTCCACACCGCTTGCATTCCTCCTGCTCGGCCTGTCGCAGGGCACGGACGCAGTATTGATGGACATGACACGTGACTAGATAGCAGCGTCGTTGGTGGCATAGAGCTATATGTGTCACTTATATGTTTCGTGCATATGCAATGACGGTGCACGTGTTGATGTACATGTATAAGAGCCGGTTGTTTGTCACATGTACGATGTTTGCAACAAATTAACGTAGTTGCCGATGGGTGTCGAAGCTTTCGTTTCGAACATTGTTAGTACTTGCGCAATGTTGGTTTCGCTCGTTTCGACCTATTGCAACACTCGTTAGCTCATTTCAGCCGTTACAGTGCTCGCTATAGTGTTTTTTTCAGCCGCTACAGTAAAAAAAAGCCAAAAGCCTTCATCCATAAGCCTAATTGAGCGGGGCTTTATTCTCTTAATTTTTCTTACAATTAGCTAAAAGTTACATCACTTTTAAACAGAATTTTAACAGGGGAGAGAGAAGGAGGAAAGAAGAAAAATCTGAGAAAAGTCATTTCTCCAACTAACACAGTAAGAGAGAGAGAGATAGAGAGCTTTCTCATCCCTTTCCCTCCGATGTCGTTGTGAGCTCTCCTGTTACACTGCTCACCTCTCTCTCTCTCTCTCTCTCTCTCTCGGCGAGGGCGCGCATGGCGCACTATTTTATCCCACCATCTGCCACAAACCGGAGGTATCTTAAGCTCCAATCCATTGCGAGTGCACACACTGCACCTTGCTTAGAACCCACTTGATCGCTGCCTCACCTCACCTCACCACACCTAGCTCCCCTCTCTCTTCACTGAGTGATCAGCTTGCAGTTCTTGGCAAGTACGCTTCCCCATATATACCCGACCATACATATAGCCAGCAGGCAACGATCGGGAGGAAGCAACCATCGATCGATCGCCATTACATCGATCGACGTCGCCCCGTCCGTTGTCGTCGTCGTCGGAGTAGCTAGGAGGCCTCCACCAGCTAGCTCTAGCCGGTCGAGGAATGGGACGGCTCTCGTGCGGCGGCGTGCAGCCCAAGCTCCGCAAGGGGCTGTGGTCTCCCGAGGAAGACGAGAAGCTCTACAGCCACATCATCCGACACGGCGTCGGATGCTGGAGCTCTGTGCCCAAGCTCGCAGGCAAGCAAGCTCTCACACTCCGATCACCCCAGCTCACTGCTCCACTATGCACCACTATTCTACTGCCATTATCGCCTTGGCTAATTTGCCTCACCACGCGTACGTGCAGGACTGCAACGCTGCGGCAAGAGCTGCCGCCTGCGGTGGATCAACTACCTCCGGCCCGACCTGAAGCGCGGCAGCTTCTCGCAGCAAGAGGAGGACCTCATCGTCGCGCTCCACGGGGTCCTAGGAAACAGGTCGGTTATGCAATGCATTCAGAATGTGCAACGCGAAGAGCAGAATGATAGCAGGCGAGTGGGCTAAGAGATTTCAGGGAAATGAAAATGTGTGCAGGTGGTCGCAGATAGCGTCGCACTTGCCGGGGCGGACGGACAACGAGATCAAGAACTTCTGGAACAGCTGCCTCAAGAAGAAGCTCCGGCAGCGCGGCATCGACCCGAGCACGCACAAGCCCATCGCCCCCACAGCGGGGGCGGCAGCGGCATTGCCGGACACTGAAGGTCAAGATAAGAAGCCCCCTGCCGCGGCCTCGGACGGCCTCGCTCCGAAGCAGTCGGTGTTCGACCCGTTCCCGGTGACCGACTTCGGCGGCGGCTTCGACCTCGGCGCGCCGAACATGGCGGCATTGTACAGCCAGTTCGACGGCAAGACCTCGGACGCCGGATTTGTCGCCGACTACAGCAGCGTGCTGGACGTGTCGGAGAACCTGGGCTACGGCGAGAGCTCGAGCAACAGCAGCAACTGGAACTGCGCCGAGGTGAGCAATGTGCTCGACAGCGAGATGCTGCACTGGGCCTCGGGCGGCGCCGCCAAGGCAGAGCCATTCGCGGAGATGGAGCAGCAGCACAGTGGCTATGGAGGAGGGCAGGTGGAAGGCGACGCGTCGTTGGAGCACAAGTTCTCGCTGCTCTGCCAAGAACAGAGCCTGGCACATTTCGACTTCAGCTTGGAATACTTCTAATTTTTTCCTTTTTTTTACCTTCTTGAATTATCCATTCCCATATATTTTACACAAGAGGCAGAACCACTGGAAGATTAGGGATTGTACGTACTATGTTAATTTTCTCTAGTCCTCTCCTCACACTGTTTTACCTTTTTTTTATGTATACTGTTTCTGGTTGGTTAGAATAAGAGACCGTACAGAAAACGAGAAGATTGTGTACTACAAGATTTTTGTAAAAAAAATAAACCTCTTATACTTTGTACTAATATCTGCACATCACTGAAAGCCTGTGTAATTTTCTGATTTTCTCTGGTGACGAAGGAATTATGAGTCTTGCTTGCATTACACAGGTTGCTGTCACGTTTTAGCTTTTTTCTTCTTAATTTGTGTTTCACGAAAGCGGGGAGGGGAGGAAAGCAGTAGTACGGCGATTGAAAATTAGTACCAGCCATGTCATGTTACCTAATCAATTATTTCTTCGGGTACTAATACCAGTAGTAGTAATAGTCCTTGCACAACACTCCCATCCATCCATTCATCCATGGGCTTTTTTTTTGGACTTATAGTTTATAGCTATGGCATATAGTTTTGAGCTATTTGTAAAAAAGAATATAGAGTGATAAAAACTCGTGTGTGATTTTAGCCGATATAAATAAAGTTGTTACAGTGTGTACTATAATTAACTTGTAGAGTCCGTCTTAAAAAAATATTTTATTTAAAAACTAGTTATTGTAAAAAAGTTAAAATACAGTTTTTAAAAACTAGAGAGAAGAGGCACATGCATAAGCCTTACCGCCGTTAGCTTCTGGTGGAATTCTCCCGGCAAGGTCTTTGTCGATGAGGCCACCACGGACTACGGTACTAGGGTGGTGATCGGTTCGGCTGAAAGCTGAAAGCTTATGGCTGAAAACACTGTGGTGGTGAAAAACACCAGAATGAGAGAGGCTTATTTGACATAATTAAATTTAAAAAAATTAAAAAATATAAAATATATGTTAGCCCATCACAGACAACGCAAACGAATACGAGAAAAAAAGAACCGACAAAAAACTCAAAAAAAGTCAAAATTCGAAAAAGACGAAATTATGAATAGTGCGAAAAATAAGCCAAGCCTAAATGTTTTGTTTATATTGAGCAGGGCCTAGGACGCTGTCAACGATCAGCTCCATGGGTGCTCCGACAGGGACAAAAGACTCCACTGTTCTTGACCAGTTCCGCTTCCATTTTCGTCAGGCTAGCACACTAGTAGCTTAGGAAAGAAAAGATTAGCAGCAAGAAATCAAGTAACATACAGTACTCCCTCCCTCCGTTCTTTTTTAATTCTATCTTAGAATATGTACAGTCAACAATTTAAAATTTTGACTGTTAATCTGTATAAAAAGTATTTGAATCTATCATATAGAAATACTATAACCAGTTTCTTTAATTATTTTTACTAACATGTAATTAAAAAGTAACCGGTAGAGATGTGTGTATCCAAAACAAAAGAGCCAGTAGAGTGGCTAGCAGTAAGGTGATAGGATTCAGGCACGTCAGTTTTGTCGGGACCGAGGCATGGTGCGGCGAGCAGAGGTCGAATAAACGGAGCAACAAGACACGCGCTGGCCCCGCATGCACGACGGCGGATCCACGTCACCCCGTCTCGCCGCGCGGACGAACGGCGTCGGCCGCGCGCGGCCCGATCGATCGACAGCCGGTCGAGCTAGCCCCATGGGCGCGCGGCGATCGGTGATGATTAAAAGCGGTCAAATTAGCTAATTAAGCCGAGGGGCCGGCGAAAGGAGCCGCGCGCTCGCTCGGCGAGGCACTGGCCGGCCGGTGGCGAGCTGGCAACCGTCATCGCTGCCCCGGCACCGTGGATGGAGTGTCCGGGCGCGGGAATTAAAGGCTGGAGCGCTCCGGCGACGTAGCGGACGCCGAGACCAACCAAACGTTCTGGGGTTTTAGATTGAAGGCGGAATTCAGACCGCGGGAGCGTACTTTTGCGGGCATCGTTTTTGGACCAGCTCACGGCGAGAGGGCGCCTCATGTGCGCAATTAATTAGCAGCGGATAAGCACCCCAGCTGCTCCTTCATGTGCTGGCTAACTCATAATTATGCACAAGGATGAGCAGCCAAGCCACACGGATCAATCGATAGGTGGAGCTGGCCATTCGGTTTATTTGGTTTATGCGATTAAGTTTATTTGGTAAAAAATATTTCGGTTTTTAAAAGTTGACAACCAAATTAACTAAATTAAAATAGGAAATCGAACCTAATTAATCGAATTAACAAAATAGCATAAAAATATAAACCATATCAATACCATACACCGAATAAAACGTAATTTTTGATTTTTTTCGATTCGATATTTTAGTGTCGGTATAGAAATACCCATCCCTATCCACGGGACCAGCAGCCAGTGGTGCACGATGAAAGAAGCGCTGGGGCTTCCACGGCCCACGGTGGAATGTTTTCCCAGACGAGGTTTCTCACACTAGTGTGGCAGCCCAAAATATCTCGGTCGGGGTTTACCAGCTGGCAACTACATGCCGTATGCTTATTCGCAGATTTAGTCGGAGCTGATTATGCAACCAACATTAATCATGTTTTTAGTATCGCTCACATATGGGCCTTCTAACAGAAAGGGCAATAAAATGGGGCTTAAGTATAGCAACGCTACAGTACATTGGCCCATAGGCCATAACCGACGAGTCCATATATACCGTACATTGTAGGCCTGGATGTGGACCCGTCCAGTCTTTTGGATCAGACTGATCCAAAACTTTAATTAGACTAGATTTGGGGGTGGACTTGGACCAGTCCATGGGCCTCAAATTTTGTAATAGGACGTAGTCTTGCATCGCATTTCCTATTTAGAGATAGACATCAATCTTTGAAAGACAAGAAGGTTTGCCTCCCTCCATGTCTTGCGATGTGCTAACACCATTGCCCCCTGCGGCCTGTCTATTCCTCTGTGCGTCCAGCGGCGCCCCGCAGACCTATGCTACTACTCGGCGACGATGATGCATACCGACGTACGCATACTCGTTAACAGTTATATATATATATATATATATATATATATATATATATATATATATATATATATATATATATATATATATATATATATATATATATATATATATATATATATGTATATATATGTGTGTATATGTGTGTGTATATATATAGCACCAAATCTTTCTACCTTTGAATTACTTTTAGATACGTGCAAGTGTAATATATCCAGGCAAACCCATTAACATTTATTAATTCAAAAAGACATCAATTTGGAAAGTAAGTTCTTGGTTTAGCATGCTGAATCAATCATAGATGAAAAATTTTAATCATGAATGTGAAGTCTCGTTAGAGCCTGTGCAACATGGTGGCTCTGTTATTTATACTATATATATATCACTGTTTGTAACCGTAATTACAAAAATAACTGTATACGTGTTGTATTAGCAAAAATAGTATTTTTTTCGTCCGGTGTTCGGATGGCAACGTCGTAGTGCTGATGCATGTCACATGCCGCCCCACCATCGGGCACCAGATAATTAAGCAGGTTAATTAGCCAACTTAATTACATGTCTTAATTGTTTATATACTATTTATTTGAATTTTAAATATAGCAAATGAGCTCAAAAAATTATAAAATTTTATGTACGACCTCCCGACACAACGTACTTGATTGTGTAATTTTGTTTGATAATTTTATCCATTGTGAATATTGCTCAAAAATTCGTATGATTATGAAATTGTGGAGTTGTTATATATAGCAAACGAGCTCTAAAATTACGAAATTTTACGTACAACCTCCTGATATAGTCTTAGTAATTTTCTATTTTTAAGAATTTTATGCATTAAGAATATTTATTAGAGTACATATAATAGTACAAGAAACGCATCGCACGAGATGCGACATGGCTCACTCATCTGAGCCATTGCTATGTCCTTGTCGTGTCTGTCTCCATGTGTATGGTCTTGTCTTGCGCTGACTATGTCTCGTGGGGTACGTCAGCCGGTCCGGAGCTCGTATGTCGATTCGGAGGAGGTATGGTGACCGTTCTATTTGTTGAGCGACGGGCGGTGGTCTAGTAGGCTGAGGTATAGCAGGATGGGTCCGATAAGCGTCGATGTCCTCATCGAGACATGTCGAACTACGGCCGCCAAAGAATCATGTCCCGAACGAAGTACTCTAGAAATCCCATAAACTATCCTATTTTCATTAGCCTTTAAGTGACCCACAATCTCAAAATATGATGCACAATTAAAGAAGATGTTGGATAATATACTCCGAATAAAGTAATAGTAGAATCATAAAGAGTTCCAAAATGGTAATAACTTTTCAAAGGACATACCAATGATGCTCAGTCAATAGTGTGCTACCGTTATGGCTATGATAGTGCATGTAAATAAAAATAGAAAATATGCTCTTGTAGGGTAAAAGGCTCTTTAGCATCATATAAATAGAGCTCCACCCTACCGGCATGTCCAAACCAAACTTTATTGGACATACATTCATTGCAATGTAAAAGTTCTTATATACTGCTATTTGTCGATTAGAATGATGCATGAAAGATATTGCATCGTGAAAACCTTTAATGTACGGATCCAATCTCTTTAAACCACATTTAACTATAAGATTAATAATATGACAGTATAGTCATTGTAGCAAGAAGGATTCAACGTATGTACTAAATAATAGAATGATAATATCTATTGCTCTAGAGTTTGTTGCAACATTGTCCAAAATAATTGCATAAATTTTATTTGTAAGACCAAATCTTCCACAACTTCGATAATATATTCTGCAATATTCTCACCCATATATGTTGCATCAATTAGTTTTAAAGCCTATAATTCTTTTTTTATTACCCAGTTATCGTTAACATAATGAGCAACTACACTAGGATAATTCTCCCTACCCCCGACTACTCCATATGTCCAAGGTCAAGGCCATAAAAAATATACAAGTCTCGAAGAGTTTTTTTAGTTTAGCATGACCATTATATAGTATTTAAATAAATCTCGAGTTGTTGTCTGTCTAGAAACTACAGAAAATGTTGGATTATGTGCAGTCCTAATGTAGTTTTCAAACGCTTTAGACTCACCAAAATTTAAATATAGATCTTGTGAGGTAATTAAATGACAAAGAGATTCTCAAGCTACCTCTGGACTATAATTCCAGCTACGTACCGTACCATCGGAGTTGTACTGTAGCTGCACCTATCTGTTGGCTATCCTTTGTTTTTCTTTACATCTTTGGGTGTGTTTGATCAAGTGCCCCGTTTCACCTGTAGACTTTGTAAATAATTTATGGTGACAAATTTTACAAAAGACATATCTTACCCGAGCTCTTTTCATCTCGCTTCTTTATCAAATCGAAATATACCCACACCTCCGATGTATCTGGTGCGGATCTCTTTGCTCCAATGCTTGCGCACAATGCTTGCGACATAGAGACACATGTAGAGCTCGACGATGGTATTGCGTGCTCTCCCGCTTAAGGTGGAGACGATCATTCTCAAGTATACAAGACCCTCCCATGGAATTTTGAATCACTCATAAAAATTATCAAGTATCCATGAAGAAAACTGCAAAATGCGAATAGAAAATAACACTACTATCTATTTTACATCATAACAAAGAAATATAAAACAATAAAATCTATAAAAAATTAGTATTGTTACCTCTTTCTTGACTATAGCCGGATTTCAAAATTTTGGTTTTTTAGCAAAAATATTTTGAATTTTGCCAAATTATCACAAAATTAGATCAAAATTTTCACCAGAGAATTCAAAGAAGAGAGTGGAGATTGAATGATGAGTTGATAACTGAATGAGAGGGGTTTATTGCCTATTTATAGAGAAATTTTGAGATTTTTTGGTTTTTAAGCTCCCCAATGGCTATGACTAGAATATTCAAAATTACAACCGTTATCGTACCTAACGGGTGAACAAAGCTAAACAATCCATACCTACTATGCCAAACATGCTTAATGGCCCGAGCCTAACGAACTAAACGTGCCTATTCGTGTCATGCCTAATGAATCGTGTTCGTGTCGGATCGCGCTAACAAAGTTAAATAGACTGCTATTGTGCCTGTTTGTGCCATGCCTAATCGGCCATACTTAGCTCGGCACTATTTATATCATGTCGAGGTGGCACGCAGGGCTAGGGTGCGCGACCCAAATATAATCCGGTGCATTGTGCCATACCGACTCATTCATGTTGTGGGTCATGCTATATCTAGCCCATACAAACAGATCATGCTTCAGCCGGCTATGCTGGCACAACCTATTTGGCCATCTTTAATAAAAAAAATAACTGAGTTACCGGACTAAATTACGATAAATTTACTTGTTGGCATGGTGACCATGCATGAAGCCATAAGCCCATAACCGGACACTACAAGAACCAGCCAGCCACCCAGCAACGTGCTGGAAACTATAAATAAGTAGGGTTTTGAGCTGGAATACAACACCTGCAGATCTGGATCCACATGAATAGTTGTAGTTTGTTTTGTTTCCCCCTGTCGCTTGTCTCCTCTCTCTGAACTCTGAAGAGATCCCTTTTCTGTTCTGAAAAGAACTCTAGTATATAAAAAAGATTACCAGTGCTCCACCTTAAAATACCGCGTCCCACGTAGCGCTACTGCCAAATTCGCGCAGTGCAGTACGGGGGGGCTCCACTCGAGAGGTCGCTCTCAATTCTTGTTCTTGCATACCCTGTCTCGCTGCGTGTGAGGAGGAGGTGTGAGGCAATGGCGGCCGTCGGGAATGGCGCGGGCGGCGACACCAGGGCGGCGTTCGCGCAGATCTACAAGACGCTCAAGGATGAGCTGCTCAAGGACCCCGCCTTCGAGTTCACCGACGAGTCGCACCAGTGGATCGACCGCGTAATGCTCCCGTCCTCTTTCCTCCTCTGTCGTTGCCTTTCCTTTTGTGTTCGTGCTTCCCAGTTTGATCCTATTGGACTCGATACGTACATGTTCTTTCCATTTTTTGGCTCTTTGGGGTTTATTAGATTTGAGTCTGGATCGGTGGGCTCTCCTGGTCCGTGGAAGATCGGGTTCTTGATGGGTGGAGTGCAATTAATTTGGTTTAGTACGTGGGATTGCTGGTAAAGGCTGAATCATAAGTTTACAATCGACAAATGGGATTGTCCAAGGCTGTTTCTGAGTCAATCGGAAAATAATGCCTAGAAATAGTTATCAAAATTCGTAAAGGCAAAATGTCATAACGAGGTTTCTCACACTAGTGTGGCAGCCCAAAATATCTCGGTCGGGGTTTACCAGCTGGCAACTACATGCCGTATGCTTATTCGCAGATTTAGTCGGAGCTGATTATGCAACCAACATTAATCATGTTTTTAGTATCGCTCACACATGGGCCTTCTAACAGAAAGGGCAATAAAATGGGGCTTAAGTATAGCAACGCTACAGTACATTGGCCCATAGGCCATAACTGACGAGTCCATATATACCGTACATTGTAGGCCTGGATGTGGACCCGTCCAGTCTTTTGGATCAGAATGATCCAAAACTTTAATTAGACTAGATTAATTTAGACTAGATTTGGGGGTGGACTTGGACCAGTCCATGGGCCTCAAATTTTGTAATAGGACGTAGTCTTGCATCGCATTTCCTATTTAGAGATAGACATCAATCTTTGAAAGACAAGAAGGTTTGCCTCCCTCCATGTCTTGCGATGTGCTAACACCATTGCCCCCTGCGGCCTGTCTATTCCTCTGTGCGTCCAGCGGCGCCCCGCAGACCTATGCTACTACTCGGCGACGATGATGCCGTGGTGGAAATCGGTGACAAGGTAGGCGACGAGGGTCATGGAGATAGGGTTGACAGCGGTGACGATGTTAGGGAAGAAGAATCTAGCATTGAAGGAGTTGGTAAAGGCCAATCCAACGCGGACAGAGTCAGGGAGGGTTGATCCGGTGTTATCATCGTCAAAGGCGGCAAGATTCAACGGCGGCACAATGACGTTGAGGTCCATCACCGGGCCGGTCGCCTCTTCGTCCTCTATCAAAGCAGGATGAGAGAGAGATAGAGTGAGAGAGAGAAAGGGGGAGGTAGGTGACTGGTTGCTTCTTCCTCATCCGTGACTTCATCAGAGCACGCCGAGGGAGAGAGGAGGCTACATGGGAGGACAGATGCTAGCTCTAGTCTGATTTGGATCAAAGGCCCAACCCTTTATTTGTGTTTGGCTTGGACCCAGGCTTTGCTGTTTTATACTTGAATTAGATTTGATCAAATTAACGGAATTTGGGGTTTGGATCAGTCTTATGCTAGGCTTTGGCCCATTAGAAGCTATACAGCCTGCACAGGTTTGAGTAGCAAACGATTCACTAGCCCAACTGTGGTCATGGCCCAGTACTTCCTGGCGAAAGCTGGTCGCGTGTAATTGGGCATGAGCTACCAGAATAGCCACGGCGCCAAGCGGGAGACCCACCCAACATCGAACCGTTTATTGGGCCCAACAACCGTTTATTGGTCCCAACACATGAGACCTCCCCTCCGTCCGTGGCGCTAAAATAACGACGGCACGTGAACGCTCCGAGCCCCCCCCTGCTTCCAAGCTTTTCTTCACGTGCGCTCGCCTGAATAAAATCGGGTACACATACCGACGTACGCATACTCGTTAACAGTTTTATATATATATATATATATATATATATATATATATATATATATATATATATATATATATATATATATATATATATATATATATATATATATATATATGTATATATATGTATATGTGTGTGTATATATATAGCACCAAATCTTTCTACCTTTGAATTACTTTTAGATACGTGCAAGTGTAATATATCCAGCAAACCCATTAACATTTATTAATTCAAAAAGACATCAATTTGGAAAGTAAGTTCTTGGTTTAGCATCTTGAATCAATCATAGATGAAAAATTTTAATCATGAATGTGAAGTCTCGTTAGAGCCTGTGCAACATGGTGGCTCATATTTATACTATATATATATATATATATATATATATATATATATATATATATATATATATATATATATATATATATTTTTAACCGTAATTACAAAAATAACTGTATACGTGTTGTATTAGCTAAAATAGTATTTTTTTCGTCCGGTGTTCGGATGGCAACGTCGTAGTCTTGATGCATGTCACATGCCGCCCACCATCGGGCACCGATAATTAAGCGTGTTAATTAGCCAACTTAATTACATGTCTTAATTGTTTATATACTATTTATTTGAATTTTAAATATAGCAAATGAGCTCAAAAATTATAAAATTTTATGTACGACCTCCCACACAACGTACTTGATTGTGTAATTTTGTTTGATAATTTTATCCATTGTGAATATTGCTCAAAAATTCGTATGATTATGAAATTGTGGAGTTGTTATATATAGCAAACGAGCTCCTAAAATTACGAAATTTTACGTACAACCTCCTGATATAGTCTTAGTAATTTTCTATTTTTAAGAATTTTATGCATTAAGAATATTTATTAGAGTACATATAATAGTACAAGAAACGCATCGCACGAGATGCGACATGGCTCACTCATCTGAGCCATTGCTATGTCCTTGTCGTGTCTGTCTCCATGTGTATGGTCTTGTCTTGCTACCGACTATGTCTCGTGGGTACGTCACCGGTCCGGAGCTCGTATGTCGGTTCGGAGGAGGTATGGTGACCGTTCTATTTGTTGAGCGACAGGCGGTGGTCTAGTAGGCTGAGGTATAGCAGGATGGGTCCGATAAGCGTCGATGTCCTCTTACTGAGACATGTCGAACTACGGGCCGCCAGCAATCATGTCCCGAACGAAGTACTCTAGAAATCCCATAAAACTATCCTATTTTCATTAGCCTTTAAGTGACCCACAATCTCAAAAATATGATGCACAATTAAAGAAGATGTTAGATAATATACTCCGAATAAAGTAATAGTAGAATCATAAAAGAGTTCCAAAAATGGTAATAACTTTTCAGTGACATACTAATGATGCTTAGTCAATAGTGTGCTACCGTTATGGCTATGATAGTGCATGTAAATAAAAATAGAAAATATGCTCTTGTAGGGTAAAAGGCTCTTTAGCATCATATAAATAGAGCTCCACCCTACCGGCATGTCCAAACCAAACTTTATTGGACATACATTCATTGCAATGTAAAAGTTCTTATATACTGCTATTTGTCGATTAGAATGATGCATGAAAGATATTGCATCGTGAAAACCTTTAATGTACGGATCCAATCTCTTTAAACCACATTTAACTATAAGATTAATAATATGACAGGTGCATAGCTGTTGTAGCAAGAAGGATTCAACGTATGTACTAAATAATAGAATGATAATATCTATTGCTCTAGAGTTTGTTGCAACATTGTCCAAAATAATTGCATAAATTTTATTTGTAAGACCAAATCTTCCACAACTTCGATAATATATTCTGCAATATTCTCACCCATATATGTTGCATCAATTAGTTTTAAAGCCTATAATTCTTTTTTTATTACCCAGTTATCGTTAACATAATGAGCAACTACACTAGGATAATTCTCCCTACCCCCGACTACTCCATATGTCCAAGGTCAAGGCCATAAAAAATATACAAGTCTCGAAGAGTTTTTTTAGTTTAGCATGACCATTATATAGTATTTAAATAAATCTCGAGTTGTTGTCTGTCTAAAAACTACAGAAAATGTTGGATTATGTGCAGTCCTAATGTAGTTTTCAAACGCTTTAGACTCACCAAAATTTAAATATAGATCTTGTGAGGTAATTAAATGACAAAGAGATTCTCAAGCTACCTCTGGACTATAATTCCATTCACTGCATGTACCATCGAGTTGTACCGAGTCGCACCTATCTGTTGGCTATCCTTTGTTTTTCTTTACATCTTTGGGTGTGTTTGATCAAGTGCCCCGTTTCACCTGTAGACTTTGTAAATAATTTATGGTGACAAATTTTACAAAAGACATATCTTACCCGAGCTCTGTTTTCATCTCGCTTCTTTATCAAATCGAAATATACCCACACCTCCGATGTACTGGGTCTGGATCTCTTTGCTCCAATGCTTGCAGACAATGCTTGCAGACATAGAGACACATGTAGAGCCTGACGATGGTATTGCGTGCTCTCCCGTTTAAGGTGGAGACGCATCATTCCTGAAGTATACAAGACCCTCCCATGGAATTTTGAATCACTCATAGAAAAATTATCAAAGTATCCATGAAGAAAACTGCAAAATGCGAATAGAAAATAACACTACTATCTATTTTACATCATAACAAAGAAATATAAAAACAATAAAAATCTATAAAAAAAATTAGTATTGTTACCTCTTTCTTGACTATAGCCGGATTTCAAAATTTTGGTTTTTAGCAAAAATATTTTGAATTTTGCCAAATTATCACAAAATTAGATCAAAAATTTCACCAGAGAATTCAAAGAAGAGAGTGGAGATTGAATGATGAGTTGATAACTGAATGAGAGGGGTTTATTGCCTATTTATAGAGAAATTTTGAGATTTTTTTGTTTTTTAAGCTCCCCAATGGCTATGACTAGAATATTCAAAATTTCAACTGTTATCGTACCTAACGGGCTGAACAGTGCTAAACAGTCCATACCTACTATGCCAAACATGCTTAATGGCCCGAGCCTAACGAACTAAACGTGCCTATTCGTGTCATGCCTAATGAATCGTGTTCGTGTCAGACCGTGCCTAACAGGTTAAATAGACTGCTATGTGCCTGTTTGTGCCATGCCTAATCGGCCATACTTAGCTCGGCACTATTTATATCATGTCGAGGTGGCACGCAGGGCTAGGGTGCGCGACCCAAATATAATCCGGTGCATTGTGCCATACCGACTCATTCATGTTGTGGGTCATGCTATATCTAGCCCATACAAACAGTATCATGCTTTAGGCCGGCTATGCTGGCACAACCTATTTGGCCATCTTTAATAAAAAAAAATAACTGAGTTACCGGACTAAATTACGATAAATTTACTTGTTGGCATCGTGACCATGCATGAAGCCATAACCGGACACTACAAGAAGCAGCCAGCCACCCAGCAACGTGCTGGAAACTATAAATAAGTAGGGTTTTGAGCTGGAATACAACACCTGCAGATCTGGATCCACATGAATAGTTGTAGTTTGTTTTGTTTCCCCCTGTCGCTTGTCTCCTCTCTCTGAACTCTGAAGAGATCCCTTTTCTGTTCTGAAAAGAACTCTAGTATATAAAAAATTACCAGTGCTCCACCTTAAAATACCGCGTCCCACGTAGCGCTACTGCCAAATTCGCGCAGTGCAGTACGGGGGGGCTCCACTCGAGAGGTCGCTCTCAATTCTTGTTCTTGCATACCCTGTCTCGCTGCGTGTGAGGAGGAGGTGTGAGGCAATGGCGGCCGTCGGGAATGGCGCGGGCGGCGACACCAGGGCGGCGTTCGCGCAGATCTACAAGACGCTCAAGGATGAGCTGCTCAAGGACCCCGCCTTCGAGTTCACCGACGAGTCGCACCAGTGGATCGACCGCGTAATGCTCCCGTCCTCTCTTTCCTCCTCTGTCGTTGCCTTTCCTTTTGTGTTCGTGCTTCCCAGTTTGATCCTATTGGACTCGATACGTACATGTTCTTTCCATTTTTTTTGGCTCTTTGGGGGTTTATTAGATTTGAGTCTGGATCGGTGGGCTCTCCTGGTCCGTGGAAGATCGGGTTCTTGATGGGTGGGAGTGCAATTAATTTGGTTTAGTACGTGGGATTGCTGGTAAAGGCTGAATCATAAGTTTACAATCGACAAATGGGATTGTCCAAGGCTGTTTCTGAGTCAATCGGAAAATAATGCCTAGAAATAGTTATCAAAATTCGTAAAGGCAAAAATGTCATATTTCGGGTTAAGTGAAATTCTTGGACATGGGTTACATTTAAAACAGAGCAAAGCTTATGTTATTAACTTCTGTGAATGGAAATCCGTCTTCCTGTTATTACTGGATAGGTAATAAGTTGGATCTTGGACGGTTGGCAAAGCTACCTGCTATTATTTCCGTTTTTTTACAGTTTTTTATGTGAATGCTTCATAAGATAGTTGATAGATTGGATGTGCAGTAATGATCTTATTAGTGCTATTGGGAACGTTGCATTGCCAATTTAACTTGTTGATCCTCTTTGGAACAGATGGTTGACTACAATGTACTGGGAGGTGAGGGGATGAATTTGACTTGAAGTGTTTCTTTGAAGTATACCAAAAGATACCAAGTTTTATGATTCATTGTTGTTGCTGATGATAGGAAAATGTAACCGTGGGCTCTCTGTGGTCGATAGCTATAAGCAGTTGAAAGGTGCCGATATTCTGGGTGAGGAGGGATGATTCTTGCCTGCACTCTTGGTTGGTGCATTGAATGGGTAATGTCTTCTCCCCAGTGTTGTTCTGAAGAATGGCTATAAAGCAACCAAAATTGGTCCTCTAAGCTTGCTGTTGCCGGTGCAGCTTCAAGCCTTCTTTCTTGTGCTTGATGATATCATGGATGACTCCCACACTCGACGTGGCCAGCCTTGCTGGTTTAGGGTGCCCCAGGTCGGTGAAGCCGAAATCGTCCTCTCTGAATACTAAAATTGTTATCTATTTATTGCAAATTACTTCTTTTGTTAAGTAACTTTGTTTGAGAACACTTTGCAGTACCTTTTTTTCACTTATACCTATGAAGCTTATCCCTAACGCTGCCCTTTGTTATGCATTAGGTTGGCTTCATTGCTGTAAATGATGGAATTATCCTTCGCAACCATATTTCGCGAATCCTTCGGTGTCACTTTAAGGGAAAACCTTACTACGCTGATCTTCTTGATTTATTCAATGAGGTAATTATATTCTGATGTACATATATGTTCTGTCTGAAGTTACGGATTACTACGTGTACTAATTATCTTGTCTTGTTTTTCTAGGTTGAATTCAAGACAGCTTCAGGTCAACTGTTGGACCTTATCACAACTCACGAGGGAGAAAAAGATCTAACAAAATATAGCATTTCAGTGTAAGTTAATATTGTAGTAACTTTGGAAAAAATTTTTTGCATGTTCTATCGTGTCTATTCTTAGGAGTATTAGTCTTCTTCTCATGTTTTTGTAGCATATAACTCTAGAACGATTTGCTGTTATCTAATGTATCTTTGTAGTTCTGACTTCTGATTTGGGATATACCCTTTATGTATTGTTAATTCAAACAACTGAATTTTTGCAGCCACCGCCGAATTGTTCAATACAAGACAGCCTACTATTCATTTTATCTGCCGGTAAAACTTACAATGTATTTTTGTATCTTATTTCTATATAAACCTTTTTGTTAATTGATACCAGATGCAAGTGGTACTGATATGCTGCTTTATCAAAGGTTGCATGTGCACTGCTGCTATCTGGTGAGAATTTGGACAACTATGGTGCTGTAGAGAACATTCTTGTTGAGATGGGAACATACTTTCAAGTCCAGGTAACTCCTATTTTTGCTGCACATAACAATATTAACCATTTTCCTTCCACAAGCATTAGTTTACTGAGCATTAATGTGTTTGTTTTCTTACAGGATGATTATCTAGATTGTTATGGCGATCCTGAATTTATTGGCAAGGTTAATGCACTTAAACTGTTGTAGTATCTTGAATGAAATCAATTATTATATTGATAATTTTTCTTTAGCTCTGATTTGATCAATGTTAAATCTTTTTATAGATCGGAACTGATATTGAAGATTACAAGTGCTCCTGGCTAGTTGTGCAAGCTCTTGAGCGTGCTGACGAGAACCAAAAGCGCATTCTATTTGTAAGTCATCTCCACGCTACTTCCCAATGATACGAAGGTTGTTGTCTAAACACTTAATGCTCCTGCAGGAAAATTATGGCAGGAAAGATCCGACCTGTGTGGCAAAAGTGAAGAATCTCTACAAAGAACTTAACCTAGAGGTCTGTCTTAACTCTTGATATTGTTTTGTATTTATCTGTGGATCATAATAGCCCAAGTAGGACCACCATGGATGTAATGCATACTGATTAAAGAATCAAAATATAGCGCGTCATGTCATTTAATTCGCTTAAGCATGTTTAATTTGTAGCAACATGCCAATAGAACATGTTCTGCTGAACACTCATCAAAGTAACATTTCCCCTCGTGTATGTTGTAAACAAGAACTTCACTTGACGTCCTTCATGCGCACCATGGCCTATGCACATTCATTTACTCAAGTGTGCTTAATTTGGTATGCCGATTGGAAACTTTTTGCTAGACTTGTCAACATAATCTGCCTGTATCTGTGGCCTTCTTGTTTAGTTGCTTGACATAGTTTGCAAATTTTGACATGTCAACTATTTTGAATCCATAACCAAATCTGACATATTATTTTATTATTATTATTATTTCATTCTAGGCTGTATTTCATGACTATGAGAATGAGAGTTACAAGAGACTGATTGCGGATATTGAAGCCCAGCCAAGCATTGCTGTTCAGAATGTCCTGAAGTCCTTCTTGCACAAGATCTACAAGAGACAGAAGTAGGGTGTCTCTTGGACAGGAAGCTGTTCCATTGTTGCATGCTTGATAGATTACCAGAGTGATGTTGATTCATGATTTAGTGCTTGTTTTACAATTAGTGTTGTATGTTGCACCTTGCTGCTCCGGAAAATAATGAAGCCAGGTGCTATTTCTGGTTTGATGGACCGCTTGGTGTAGACAGTACATTGCTTGTTCTGTAATTTGCATCTTACCCTTTTCTTTAGTGTTTTTTCCTGGTTGAATTGGAGAAGTGAATTTCACGTATATTTCCATTGTAAACCTCAACGTTATTGTTAAGAAAATCGGTACTAGAAATAGACGCGATCAGGTGGAATAGATGGGATGTAAATTGAACTTGCATACTCGATTTTTGCATGCAAATGAACGCTAGGCCTCCCCAAAGGCACACAACATTGCATTCGCTTGAATACCATAACATTAAATTGAAGATACGATTTTCTGTAATGATCCTCCAGGACATTGAAAAAATATAGTTTCATTTATAAGAAAACGCAAGTTGCTGTAATCATTCTGATTTCTTAAAGGGTTTCGCCGCCTTAGGTCATATTCAGCATATCACAAGATAAATGTAAACAATAAAAATGCAAATTTAAGACAGTCGATCTGTCAATGCTGTTCAAACGTTCAAGAGTTAGTAACACAAGAATAGTTATCATTGGCTTTTCTGAGAGTAAGGTGTCAGTGGCTGTGCGATGGCCTCAGGGGAAGAGCCTAGGAGCTTGAAGATTACGCCCTCATCTTGTCCGACTTCACCATTACACCTTTTGGATATAAAATTGTCGTGGTGGGAAAGCACACATGATGAAGAATATTAGGAGATCTGAAACCCACGAGCTTGAGCAATATGTTTAGCTTACAATATTCTAAGCAAAAGTGTGCTTCTCCAACATTGCGTGGCCATGCTCTGTGAATGGCTACAATAGGAACAAAAGAATCTGGAACAAGTGCCAGGATTTTCAATGCAGATAAATGCACTGGAGAGAAGTTCAGAGAGATTTCAGGGTGATTATATGTGCGTTAACAATAGAAGCATAAGAGAATATAATGGGCAAGTGTGTAATATTATACAAAAATAAGAAAAGGGAGCACTACAGAAAGAATCTACCGGGAATCCTGTCACTGTTTCCACAGATGGTAATAAAGCAAGTGAAACTTCATACATGATGCCTGTCTTGTGAAGGAAAGAACAGGATATAAGTTTTTTTGTAAGTTAGCATATCCCGCATTCCATCTTTTTTTCCCAGGGACCTAATTCGAATTGGATTGGTTGGGAATCCAGAAAGTTAGTGCAATTGATGCAGTTGCAAACATTGCTCGGCGAGGGGCCCATTTCAAAGCAGTGATAGGACCAATATGACTGTTCCAACAAGCAACCTGCAATAGAAATATAACACTAAGACAAATAACAACACACATTTAAAGCATAATAATTTAAGAAAGAGTACCTCATGTATTGTATTGATGTTCCAAGCATGTAAGGTACCATCACCAGATCCTGCAAAATAAAGCACATATTGTTTTCAGCAACAGCTTTCACCACGCAACCCGAGCCATTGTGTTAGACAGACATATTAGGCTGCCCTATGGGCTCCTAGCCTTAGGCCCATGTGTGTTTAGTTGGTTGGTTACATAGCTATTATAGGCAAGGATCTCTCTGATTGGCCCATGATTCTATTAGCCATAACCCTAGACATCCTTGCCTATATATATTAGCCCTGTACTGCTATTCATAATATATCTACTATTCATTGCATACCTGTTGCTTTCACATTGTTTTATGAAAATACATTCTGGCAAATTTACATGTTTCTATCTTTGCATGAGAATATATAACCCTTTCGCTTTCAGCAGTAGTGCTCCAGAACTCTGAATGGGCAACATACCACTGTATCAAACAATGATCATCTGCTATAGTTTTTTATTGGACATGAAAGAAGTATATAAGTGCCTCTCTCATGCTGACAAAATATTGCTATTCAGATGGCTGGTCAATGGCTAAACACAAGTTGAAAGTGAAGAGCATATTGATGATTCCTGTAAGTTCTCCAAGTAGATGCAACAAATACAAAAGGCAGAGGTTAGAGATGCTTTTAAATTTTTAAGTTTTAACTACAGGGAAACCAGTGGGTAAAATTTTTAGAACTAGTACATATCAGAATATATCGTAATATAGATGCCAAAGAAATGAAAAAACGACAATAGTATACAATATTACCTGAAATTACATATTGACCATCTGGAGTGAAAGCAGCTTCAGTTGTTATGTTGGGAGATGGCTCTAAACTAAAGCCACACCTCTGCAAATTAGTAGACAAAGATGAATAAGTAAAAGATTAGCAAAAGGGTGTGAGGATGTCAATGAAAAAATTACTTGAAATTATGCACGTAATAGTTCAATATCTGAATCAAAATTTTGCAATGAAAGCGCTAACTCACCTTATCCCCTCCATATGCATCCAGAACATATATATGGTTGTTAGTTGTTGTCAAAAGCATAGACTTGCCATCGTTGCTAAATTTGATGTCAGAAACTTCAGCTGTATCTCCACCAACCAAGAAAGTGTCAAATGGACCCTGAAATTGGATTTGATTCACAACATAAGTATTCCCCATGCCTTCTAGAAATATGGTTTCCAGATTCAAGTTCAATACAGACCTTGTCATATGACCGAGAATCAAAAAGCTTAATAGCGCCTCCCTCCATAGCTATGGCAAAAACAAGACCCTGCTGATCATATGCAACAGAAGGCCTACCACGCAAGCGTAGTATACCCTGAATGCCAAATAAGTAAGCATGGAAGGCACTCAGAGGATAAGTGGTACTTTTCATCGGCTAAATGTAAATTATGCATATTTGATTGCTATCATGATCACATTAACTTAGTCTTGCTAAGGATTGGTGGCCCAACCTGACAAGCATTTACACGAAGATCCCATATTCTGACACTGTGATCAAGTGACCCTGACATAAAGCTATCATTGACAGGCGACATAAATAGTGAAACAACCCTGAAATGAAATTAAAAAAAGAAACCACCTCTCAGCATCCCCCTTTAAGTTGTTGCTACAAACAAGGAGGAAAGGAAAAAAATACCAAACCTGTCTTTGTGTCCTTTGAAATATCGTAAGCAGCGGTTGTCATATAATGATAGATAACGAAGTGACTCTGCTGACTCCAGATTGTATCTTGAGGAGCATAAGATGGAGCTCGGATGATGAGTAAAACAGACACGGTCAGCACCATGTTTCCTATGATATGTAGTCTTCAACAACCTACGACAATAGTCCAGGTTCTAGCATTAATGAAACCCATACAGAGCTTACTTAAAACGGGTTAAATCTAATGAATAAAAAAGGAACGATGTAGGGAAAAGGAGACCATCACATACTGCATAACCGACGAGCAAATACTGCCAGTGTAAGCACCTTGCCTCTAGCAATATGGTCAATCGGGTAGAAAACAATATTACAACGTCTAAAAGGACTCATCAAACAGACTGTAGTACTGTACTAGTCAACATGCTACATCAGGTTACTAGGGGTTGACATCAATAGCTGATGATATTGTACATGTCCAGTATATCGCCATGAATTTATCAACATCAACCAAAAGAAACATCACCGCAAGATACCATAAAACAGCAAAGTACTGAAATCTAGTACCAGTATATTGGCGCCCCCTAACAGTAGAATCACCACAAATCACATCCCCAACACAAAGCTGATCGTTAAACTGTCATATCTATATGCCAATATTGAAAATGCATCGTTAAACTGTCATATCCATATGCCAATACTGAAAATGCACTAAAGTCCAGACTCTTTCCATCGAGATGCTGCAATCTCTCTTATACACCGAGGTCTAAAGAATACAGAAGTAAGAGAACAGATGTAGAATCAAGCGGGCACAGCGTACTCACGTCGCGCTGGTGATGTTGTAGAGGCGTATGGAGTCGTCCTCGCTCGAGGTGACGAGGAGATCCTCCATACGGTGGAAATCGAGGCAGTTTATCTTCCCAGCCTGCCACCGATGCGAGTAGGAATCGCAGCAAATTAGTGTGGGCAGAAACCATGGAGGAAGCAGGCAGTTTGGGGATTTTCGCAAGAGAACTGACGTAGTCGGTGAAGACTGCGCCGATGGCCATGCCGCGGACGATCTCGTCGTCCAGCTGCGGCAGCGCCGCTGCCATCTTCCTTCCCCTCGGTGGTGTCTGCCCGACTGCGCCGCCGCCGCCGCCGCCGCCGCCGCAGCCCGTTTTTCCGGTCTTCTGTTCCGAGTGCTAGATTGATTGATTGGTACTAATTGGTAACGGAGGTGAATGTGGCTGCGGACTCCAGTCGCGTAATCGGGGCCGTTGGTTGTGAACAGCACAATAGCTTCGTGTACTCTTGTACGGTGGGGATTGTTTCATGAGCTTGTAAAAATAGGAGGATGTTCTGCAGAACTCGCCCTAATCGCTGATTGTAGGTGCCACCGTAAACCCTAACCCTATACCCCGTATGTTTTATAACTAAAATTATAGATGTTTTTTTATAAGGAAAGCTACTGCTTTAGAGAGGTGTTTAGAACCAAAAGCCAAATCAAACACTCGGTTTTTTGAAACAGTTTTTAGAATGTTTTGAATATAATTTTGAAATTTTCTATTTAATTTTTCATGGAGAGCGTTGTATTGTATCGCATGTAGATCCTTTTTTTTGTCATTTTCGTTTTTTTCCTCTTTTTCTGATATAGACTAATTACTAGTGTAATAATGAAATTGATTAGTTGTGTAATCATATGATGTGATGATTGATGTTAAGATTTAATAAGTATAATTATTGGTATCAAATAAGTCATCATTTGCCTTAGGGGCAATTCAGATACTTGCCAAATCAGCTCAGCCAAAAGCTAAAATCTCCAACCGAATCAAACACCTCTTACCTTCAACAGCTTCGACTTCCAGCCGTTATTGTCCCAAAGCCAAAAACTCCAGCCAAAAGTCAAGAGCTCTAAACGTTAGGCATATCATAGCGGCTACGAGCCAGTTAGGTTTGCATCAAGGCATTTAGAATATTACAATCTCCAAGCAACCCTTAGAAACTACTCCCTTCAGTTCACAAAACCAAGTCGTTTTGAGATACGTGCAGTCAAACTTTAAAAACTTTAGCTATCAATATCTTTTTAAATATTTAGATTAGATACATGAAAATCATATGTGTAGATTCGTCCCAAAAATACTTTCAAAAATAGTCGAGCTTAGGGCGTTTCATGCCGTCGTTGCTAAATGGGTAGCACAACACGGTCTAGCATAGGCCCAATTCGAAACGGACCCATTAAGCACAGCCCGTTTAGCCCGTCAATCTAAACGGGGCATGTCGTGCTGGCTCATAGGCCGAGAGCAGCCTAAGCACGACCCAAAGGGGGTTCATGCCGGGCTAGCACGCGCTCGTTTAGCCTAACGGGGCAGCAGGCATAGCTAGCCCATTCGTCTCGGTTGACCCGTTTGGCTCGAAAAATTTGAAAAAAATATAATAGTTCAAAAAATATGTATAATTCAAAAAGGACACAATAAATTGTAAAAATTGTAGAAAAACACAATAAATTGTAGAAATATAAAAAAAAGGCACAATACAATATAGAAATGCAAAAATAAGCTTTATTAGTGGTAAAATGGCTGCCTCGTTAAAAACTTTGCCAAGTAAAAACTTAACTTGCGAAATCCTTGGCAAAGAAAAAAAGAGTGCAGCCTGTAGCTCAGCATTACAAGGCGCTGACGAACTGGCTCGGCCTCACCGGCGCCAGAGGTGGAGGAGATGTGGGAAGGAAGAGGGAGAGAAGAAATGGGGGCGAAGGAAGAGAAAGGCCAAGCTCAGGCGGCGGCTATGGTTACAAGAGTGATTTTAGCATTTTGCGATTAAGCCCTCTCAATTTTCTAAAATTGCAATAAAATCCTTCTCTCTTTGTATTTCTTCTGTCTAGGCCCTTTAGAAGTCTGATATTATTGTGTGTATAGCGTCGCCACGCCGCATGCCATAAGCGATATTATTATGTGAAGGTGGTTAGTCGCCGCGTCTCACCGCACCGCCTTAATAACCATGTAAGAATATGATGCACAATTACATGAGATGTTGGATAGTACATTATGGATAAAACAACAGTGGATTCGTAAAAAAGTTCCAGAAATGCTAGTAACTTCTCAGCAACATATCAGTGTTGCTCAGTCAGTAGTGTGTTGCCGATATGGCTGTAATAGTGTGTGTGGATAAAAACAGAAAATATAAGCTTATAGGGTAAAAGTTTTTATAGCATGAGATAAGATAAGTTGAGTTACACCTTATCGACATGTCCACATCGAACTTTCGTGAACAGACACCCATTGCAATGCAGCAGGTCTTATATGCTGCAATTCATTAGTTAGAATTATTTACGAAAGAAATTGCATCGCAAAAAGCTTTAATATATGGATCCAACCTCTTCAAACCACATTTAACTATAAGATTGCGATCGGCTATCGTAGACCTCGCGATTGGTAGTCATAGGTTTTGCAATCGGTTGCCGTAAGCTTCACGATTGGTACTTCTAGGCTTCGAGTGCTTCAATTCTTGTATTCTTCGATTATCTCGAGTGCTCTTGTCTGTTGGGTCAACGGTTGATCGGCCTGGGCATGGCGATCTAACCGGTTTTACTTGGTGGCCTAAGGTTGATTTTCGAAAAGCGTAAATATTAAGGTCGTGTATGATCTGGTTCGTAGTTATTGATGGTTAAGGGTGCGGTTTGCGTGTAGACTAATGTCGGTCAACTTGGGAAGAACTTGTGCTTAGCAAAATATTCTTTGATCTTTGCATGTGCAGGTTATGCGTGGAGATGGTCATGGTCGGTGATGAGGAGGACCGGGTGTAATGCCCTAGGGTCCAAATTGGCTTAGAGTTAACCCCATTCTAGATAGGCTACGCACACGTAGCAACCGCTTGCACTTTCGTCCTCGCTTCGTGTAAAACGGTTAACCGGGGGTGCTACCATTAGAATCCCTAGGCTTATATGCAAGCGTTTCTCAAGCTAAGCTAGTAATGTGGGACTAACATATACCCTCATGTGCACAAACACATATGGGCCATCATGGCCCGGGGTGTCACATACACCCCCCTCAAAGAATCCGACGTCCTTGTTGGACCAACATACCCACACTAGGGCAAATGATAAGGATCTCCCCTCTTGGCACATATCCATGCGTTCAGTGCCAGCATATATGCCGTGTCGTGTGTCCACTCCAGGCCCACAAGCACCATGCCTCATATGCTTGCGCCCCTGACCCGCACGCGCCCATGTAATCACGAGAGTCGGCTCTGATACCATTTGTAACGCTCTAGGGTCCAAACCGGCTTAGACCTAACCTCATTCTAGATATGCCACGCACACATAGCAACTCGCTTGCACTTTCGTCCTCGCTTCACGCAAAACGGTTAACCAGTGGTGCTATCATTGGAACTTCTAGACTTATATGTAAGTGCTTCTCAAGCTAAGTTAGCAAGGTGGGACTAACCCACACCCTCATGTGCACACACACATATGGGCCACCATGGGTCGGGGTGTCACACCGGGACTAGGAGAGAGAAATATGAGTTCCAGGCGATCGAGGATGTCATGAGGTGGTCGGGCTCACGCTAAAGCACGTGGAGATCAAAGGTGGTTGATGCGTGGAGAAGCTACGGGAGGTGTGATCCTGGAGACTTCAAAATATGATGAGTTGGAAGGAGTTATGGAAGATGTCCATAACTGGAAGGATTAGAGATAATGAAAAACCTATGTTTAGAAGGGTTTCGGGCCCCTTGATTTTCGATGGCAGTTAGGATTGCGTATCCAGTTTGGTGAAGACACGGTTTGAGTCTCATATCAATAGAGGGAAGATGTTAAGAAGTTAACTGTGGTTTTTGCAGGGCTTTCGGGGAGAAAGCTTTTAGAGTTTTTGTGCTAAGGTTTGAGGGGTGTCGTGGGGGCACTTTGTAGCCACAGAACATGTTTCAGAAATAAAGATCAAATATATTCTGAAAAAGTTAGTGTCGACGGCGTGTTCACTTGGCGTCATTTTCAACTTGTTCTCGTTTCGAGCAGCGTGTGGCGAATTAGCTTTCCTCCGTCAACATCACTTTTCTCGACCGCGCGCTGGGTTATCCACTCGATCGCCGCCAACAGGATCAGCAGGGAGAGCAGACAAGTGCACGTCAACTCAAAGGAGCTGAATTCTCGAAGGCACAGGTGATCGAGATTCTGCTCCTAGTGTCGAAGTTCGAGTACGTACAAATTGGTCGTAGCCATCATGCGAACGGTCAAACACTGAGCGGTCGAAACCTTTATCGAGCACGTGCAAATGGGTCGAGCAAACAGTCGAGCATCTTGCTGTTGAAATCTACATATGATAAGTTAGAATGTTTTTCTTCTGATTTAAGATTTGTTTTCATGTATCAAATAGCAGAGTCAATCATTTATCC
Source organism: Bonia amplexicaulis (assembly GCA_036346245.1). Taxonomy (NCBI): domain Eukaryota; kingdom Viridiplantae; phylum Streptophyta; class Magnoliopsida; order Poales; family Poaceae; genus Bonia; species Bonia amplexicaulis. The sequence continues at coordinate 13,651,011 of CM070749.1, read as the reverse complement.
TCTCTAATTGTGATATTCGATATTATGTACCTGCTAGTCTGCTACCGTATGGTTTAGCATTTGCAACTGTGAACCGAACGCACGCCGAAAAGGCCACCGTTCAACACACAGAAGCATGTGGGAGACGATTAATTCCATGCCTAGCGAGGAAGAAGGGCATTGCTATGGACCGAACTTCCAACGTGTCCGAATGGTCTATTTCCTCCTCTCTTATCTATCCATCGAACCTGGCTCCGTTCACTCGTCCTCAGCATCTCGATGCTCCTTCAGTACCAGGCCCCGTGGGCGCTTTCTCTTCCACGTGAGCCCAGGCCGAGCTCGCCGTTCCACCGCCGGCGCCGAATTCCGTACGGGTAGCGCCGGCTTCATGACTGCGACTGCCGCCTAGGGATCCAGGCTGCACAAACTCCGCCACCTTCTCCTTCGGTGTCAAATCCAAGTCGCGCACACCATTTTCCCGCTGCCCGTCTCCACGATCCAATCCATGAAACACATAGGCTACTCACTTGTGCTTTATACATGCGTGCGTCTTACAACTTTCTTCTGCTATTGCTACCTAGACATGAAAATCTGAAACAATGAACAAGAAACAGAGAGTAAAAACTACCAAGAAATCTCAAATGGAGTACATATTACAGATATACTCCGATGGATGCTGCAGGTACAGATCAGCCATTAGCTCAGTGGCGCCCGCCCTTGGCTTTCGCGTTGCCGTTGTTCTTGTCCTTGCCGCCGCCGAAGAACGTGCAGAATCCGCACATGGCGACGCGCGGGGACGGCGGGTCGAGCGCGGGCGGGCGCGCCCGCCGCCCTGTACCCGCCGTGCCCGCTCGACCGGCTCCGCTCCGGCAGCCGCGCGGCCGCCGCGTCACCGTCCCCGCCCGCCGGCTTGATCTCCCGGAGAGGTGCTTGTCGTCCCACACCAGCCCCGACGAGCCCGACCGCCGGAACGTCTCGCTCGACCGCTGCAGCCCCGCCATCTACACGCCGCCGGATTCTCGCGCGCGCGCGCGCGATCGATCGGTCGACGCGGCAAGATTGAGAAGAGCAGAGGAGAGAAGCTACGCGTCGTGTCGTGTGCTCGTGCGTGGCGAGCTCAATCAGAGTAAACCTTGGCGTGTACATATACAGGCCGGGGCAATCAACGCGAGGATTAAGTATTAACCAGGGAGAAGCCGTCGTCTCCGGGGTGGTTGCGAATTGCGATCGATTTTTTTTTTTTTCGAAAACGGTCGATTTTTTATTGGGTAGGAGGAAACCGAAAGAGGGATACCGACGTTTGACTAGGGGATAACAATGGCCACCGGTTCTGCAGATAATCTACTCTGATCATCGATCACTTGCCGCGTTTCATCATGAACTCACCTGTTCCGTCTCTGTCAGCAAATGGATTTTTTTTGTAAGAGCTTCGATCAGCTGCGTCGGTTGCGACGGAGGTGGCTGCCGCGCGCGCGAGCTGTTACTCGCTGGACTCTTGCTGTTGGTGATAGCAAGATCCTTACTCTCATGGAGAGGAAGACACTTGGAGATAGGGCAATTTTTCTATTTCTCACACAATGCCTTACCAACCCGAGGGGTTGGGGATACATATTATAGGCTGCCAACCACCCAAACATATGCTAAGATGTTGTCCTAGATGCTAAAGCGGATGTTGTCCAGATCTTGTCCTAGATGCTAGTCAAGGATGCTAAAGCGATCTTGTCCTAGATGCTAGTCAAGGATGCTAAAGCAGATGTTGTCTAAAGCGATCTTGTCCTAGATGCTAAAGCAAAGTCGTCCTAGATGCTAAAGCAGATCTTTGTACAAAGACCGCGAGACAAAGACTTATTCATCATTCTCCCCTAAGTCTTGTACGTCGTCTTGTGGGGACGTTGAACCATCCGATCCTAGAGCGAGCTCGAGGAATTTGATCCTCCCAAGAGGCTTGGTGAGCGGTCCGCAAGGCGATCCGTGGTGTTGATGTAGCTCGCCTTGACACCGCCTTCATCCAAGCGACCTCGGATGAAGTGGTACTTCACCGGATGTGCTTGCTCGTTCGTGGAAAACGGGTTCTTCGCGAGCCGTGAGCGGACTTGTCGTCACCCTGAGTGCCACCGCTTCAGTGTCTCTGCCGAGGAGATCACCAAGCAGTCGAGCGAGCAGGCGCTGAGTCGAGCGGTGGAAGCCGCTATGTACTCGGCCTCACGGTGGGACAGGGCCACCACCGCCGCTGATCGATCGCCACCTAACGAGGCACTTGCCGAGGAAAAAGAGAATCCCGCTTGTGCTCTTCTTTGGTGTCGATGTCGCTGCGTGGTCGCCGTCATTGTGCCGATGAAGTGCTTGCGCACGGACACCTCGGGTAGTGCAAGCCGTAGTCGGAGGTGCCCGCAACGTAGCGGAGGATCCTCTTCACGGCCTGCTGATGCTCCGTCGTCGGTCGCTGCATGAACCGACTGACGTAGCCAACGGCGAACGCCAAATCTGGACGCGTGTGGACGAGGTAGCGAAGGCTACCCACGATGCGCCGGTACTGCGTCGCGTCCACCTCCTCCGCCGTGCTCTCACGACTCAGCTTCAGCCTCTCCTCCATAGGAGTGTGGGCTGGGTTGCAGTCGGTGAGCCCGCCCAGCTCGACGGTGCGCTTGGCGTGGCGGTCGGCGAAGGGAGATCTGGAGCTGTCCCGGTGGACTTGATCCCGGTAGAAGGAGAGGAGCCCAAGTCGCTCATCCGGAAGGCGGTCTTCATCTCCGCCTTGAGCGCCTCGACCTCGGCCTCCTTGGAGCCGGTGATTATCAGTCGTCGACGAGACGCCACCGCCAGGCGTTGCCGCCTTTGCCCGCCGGTGACCGCGACCTCGTGTGCGCTCTGCTGGAACCCCATTTGCTTGAGGGTGGAGTCCAGCTTAGCGTTCCAGGCTCGTGGTGCCTGCCGCAAGCCGTAGAGGGCCTTGCGCAGGCTGAGAACCTTGCCCTCCTTGCCGGGATGACGAATCCGGCGGGCGACGGACGTAGGCCTCCTCCTTCAAGTCGCCGCTGAGGAAGGCGGACTTGACGTCCATGTGATGGACGCGCCAATCCTCTGGGCGCAAGTGCGAGGAGAAGACGAACGGACTCCATGCGCGCGACGGGTGCGGCGTCATCAAGTCGATCCTCTCGCCGCATGAAACCTCGTGCCACCAAGCCGACCTTGTGCTTGACGATGGCGCCGGCTTCATCTCGCTTCGCCTTGAACACCCACTTAAGGGTGATCGCGCGGTGCCCGGCAGGAAGATCCGCCAGCTCCCACGTCTTGTTTCGCTCGACGGCGTCCATCTCCTCCTGCATCGCGGCACACCATGCCGCGTCTCTCTCCGCCTCGGCGAAGGAACGAGGTTCGCCGTAAATCTGTCTGCGAGGTGCGCTCCGCTCGAAGTCGCTGCTGCGCGCCAGCCGAGGACCGGCTTTCGCCGAGGAGGTCGATCCCATCTGAAGGCAGAGGCTCGCCGCCATGGTAGCGTCGATGCGGTCCTCGTCGTGAGACAATGAGATGCGAACTCCACCATCGCGCTCGTCATGGACCGAAAGTGTTGGGCCGATCCGGTGGTGTGGCCGCGGTGCGGGAGAGTGGTGGCCGGTGCGGGAGAGCGTGGAGTGGCGGTGGTGAAGAGTGGGCGTGGCGGTGCGAAGGTGGTGGAGCACTCGCCGGAGCTGGTGGCGAGCAAGGTGTCGAGGTGGACGAGCTCGGTGAAGACGAGCTGCTAGCTCCCCCGGCTCTCTCGAAGTGGACGTAGTCGACAACAAAGTCCCTGAGAGTCGAAGTCGAACCGCCGCCCACCGCCTTGTCCCACGCCGGCCCGCCTTCGTCGAACACAACGCCACGCGAGATGCGGACGCTGCTGTGTGACAGGTCGAGGATGCGGTGAGGCCTTGAGCCCTCGCGTGGCCGATGAACACTCCCGGAGTGCTCCTGTCGTCGAGCTTACCGATGTGGCCAAGCTCCTTGGCGAACGCGAGGGAGCCGAAGACCCGCAAGTGGGAGACCGCCGGCTTGCGCCCATGCCAAGCCTCGTACGGCGTCCTGCCGTCGAGCGCCTTGGTAGGCGAGCGGTTGAGGATGTAGACGGCCGTCACCACCGCCTCTCCCCAGAAGACAGCCGGCATCCCCCTCTGCTTGAGGAGGGCCCGAGCCATCCCCACAACCGTCTGGTTGCGCCGCTCGACGACGCCGTTCTGCTGCGGGCTGTACGGCGCGGAGTAGTGGCGCTGAATGCCCTCATCGTCGCGATGCGACGCGGTCAGCCGCCGTGAATTCGCCGCCGTTGTGCACGTGCGCGAAAGACGCGCGGCTGGCCGCACTCCGCCTCCGCAGCAGCCTGCGTGCGCCTGATGGCGTCCGCAGCCTCTCCCTTGCTGCCGAGGACCATCACCCACATGTAGCGGGAGAGGTCGTCGACGAGCAGCAGGAAGTAGCGTCGTCCTCCCGGTGTGGCCGGTGTCACCGGGCCACACAAGTCCCCGTGCACGAGCTCGAGCCTCTCCTTGGCTCGAAACTTCGCCCATTGGGAAAGGGAGTCGCCCGCCGTCAACACGCGACGTCGCAACCGCCCACATGGTCAAGGCACGGCAGGCCTCGCACCATTTCCGTGGCACTGAGCCGCTTCAGGGCCTCGAAGTGAAGGTGCCCAAAGCGCTCGTGCCACTGCCACGCCTCGTCGTCCCGACGAGCAGCGAGACAGAGGGGTTGTGCCACCGACGTGAAGAATGTAGAGTCGATTTTCGCCTCGGTTACCTTGGCAAGAAGGCGGCGAAGATCCCAAATCCGCAGCACCCCGTGCTCGATCTCGACCCGCGAGCCGTTCTCATCCAGTTGTCCCAAGCTGATGATGGAGTTCCGCAGATCGGGGATGTAGTAGACGCCGGTGAGCAGCCTGTGCTCACCAGACACGGCGGTGAGGATGACGGAGCCGACGCCCTTGATTTCCACGGGAGGCGCCCCAAACTTGACGGAGCCTCGGACGCTAGAGTCAAACTCGGCGAAGAACTCCCGTCGACCGGTCATGTGATGGGTGGCGCCGGTGTCGAGGCACCACCCGTCAGTCTTGTTGTTGCCGAGCCGTGGAGGAGGGCGTGTGCTTTGGCTCGTCAAGGTGGAGGAGAGCCACTGCGGCCGGTGCCGCTGGAGGTAGTTCGATGCTCGTATGAGCAATGAACAGAGCCGGCTGCTCCTCCGCTTGCACGACGTGGGCCTGGCCGCGTCGTGGCTGTCGACAATCCTTGGCCCAATGACCAAGCTTGCCGCAGTTGTGGCAAGAGTCGTCTCGTGCCGGCTTTTGCTTGCCGGTGCGCGCGCCTGGCGCCCCACGGTCATCACCCTCGGCACGTCCTCGCGCCCGCACAGGCGTCTTTTGCGGCTTGCCGCGATGCCACGCTTATGTCGCTGTCGTGGAAGAAGGCTCCCCTTCTTCCTGTCACCTTGGCCGGCCCCACCGCTCCCGAGTGAGGAGGAGCTTCCCGCCAATGGTGACGGGTCCCGAGAGGTGTGGCTCCTCGTTGTCAACGACCTTGAGGCGACCCATCGCCTCCTCGATCGTCATCGTGGAGAGGTCCAGCGAGACTCGATCGAGCGAGCCATCTGCTTGTACTTCTCGGGGACGCAGCGGAAGAGCTTTTCCACAGCTCTCTCCTCGCCGTAGGTGTCGTCGCCGAATCGCACCGGCGCACGCAGCAGTGTTGAGACGGAGAGCAAAGTCATCCACGTCCTCACCTGGCTTGAAGGCCAGGTGCTCCCACTCCGTGCGAAGTGCTGCGGTGTAGACTTGCGGCGCGGTCGCCGCCGCCGTCGTCTTTGCGGCGATGGCGTCCCAAGCCTCTTTGGCGATCCGCTTGTTGGTAGCGAAGCGCATCTCGGGCGATCTGCGGCGATGAGAGCATCCGGCGCCGTCGATCTGGTCGTGGTCGGCGTCGCCGTCACGGACTGCATCCCACATATGCCGCACTGAGCCTCACCTCATCACCGCAGCCCACTCGACGTAGTTGGTCTTGGTGAGGTAGGCCACCCGCCACCGGGACGACGTCCTCGACGACGACTGGTACTCGTGGTGACCACGGATGCGAACCGGGAGAGAGCCGCGTCGCCTGTGAAGGCCGCGCTCTCCGTCGACCCGTACGCCGCCGCCGTGCGCGCTTCCTCCAGAGCGCCGCCGCGCGTCCGCTGTCGTCTGCTGCCGCCGCCGCTCGTGAGCGACGCGCCGCCGCTCGCGCCGATCGCCCTCGCCGCGCCTCCTCCAGCTCAAGGTGCGCATCGCGGCCGTCATCGCAGAGATGGAGCTGCTTGTTGGTGCCGTGAACCTTGACCTCGCTGCTGCCGCGACGCGCCGCATCTGCCGCCGCCGCTTCCACCTCCGCTCTGGCCGCCGCCAGACTCCGCGTACCGCCGCCTTGACGCCTTTTCGCCGCCCAGCTGTCTCTGCCGCTGCGCTTCGCGGCCGCTCTGCTGACGAGCTCGGCCGTCACGACGCCGCATGCTCGAGGCGATCGAAGGCGAGGCGCCTGCGGACATGGCGCGCTTGGGGGGCATTGCGTGGAGAGGGGCGCCGACGAGCCTTGCCTGCCTCCGGAGAGGAGTGAGCGGGACAATGGGCTGCGCCGCGCTACCACCGGGCTGCCATGAGGTCAAGAAGGAGATGAGCAAGAGATGCTCGAGCTACTGAGGATAGTATGGCTCGATACCACTTGTTACTCATTGGACTCTTCTTTGTTGGTGATAGCAAGATCCTTACTCTCATGGAGAGGAAGACACTTGGAGATGGGGCAATTTTTCTATTTCTCACACAATGCCTTACCAACCGAGGGTTGGGGATACATATTATAGTACCGCCAACCACCAAACATATGCTAAGATGTTGTCCTAGATGCTAAAGCAGATCTGTCCTAGATGTTGTCCTAGATGCTAGTCAAGGATGCTAAAGCGATCTTGTCCTAGATGCTAGTCAAGGATGCTAAAGCGGATCTTTGTCTAAAGCGAGATCTTGTCCTAGATGCTAAAGCAAAAGCTGTCCTAGATGCTAAAGCGGATCTTTGTACAAAGACCGCAGACAAAGACTTATTCATCACGAGCAAGCGGCGACGCCGGCGCGCTCAAAGAAGGACGCGAAGTACGTAGCGGCCGGCAAGCCACCCCGCGTCTGCGCGCCATCAGATCTCCTGTACCTTCTTCCAGTCCTACCATGATTTCCCGTTGCCCCGAGTGTCCCACCAACCGCTGCCGTGCGGTGGTAGCGGCCGCGGCTTGGTCCAAGAACGTGGACCTACTCCATAGAAAGCACTCGATCGTACTGCTCCAGTGTACATATATTATCGTTGGTATTTGACCGTGGAAGTGGACAGGTATTATTGATGTTCAACTCCATTTGGGTTAGGTTAACATGAAGTTAACTTAGCTGCAAACCATTGATGTTCAACTCCATTTCCAGGCCGATCACATGCGCACGGGATTGCATATCGCATCTCCGTCAAGCAACAGTATGGCACTCACAGCCGTCTTGACTGCAGTCCGTATGAGTCTGAATCCTGAACTGGTAGCGTCTTGCCATCTTCCTTCCTCAACATTTCACTGTCGTTCAGAAAAGCTCCAAACATTTCAACAATTGGATTGTCACAAGACGTTGCCGCTGCCGGACGACTAAAGAGGCTCCAGAGCTCATTGAATTCCGTAGCTCCAAACATTTCAACAATTGGATTGGTACAAGACGTTGGATAGCTGTTGAAAGAGATATCACAATAGGATGCTCCATGCATTGTGCTTCTAGTCAATGCCTCCCACTTCGGGCGAAAGCTCTGGCACCTTGGCAGCAAGGTGTGCCTGCACATTTCAACAATAGGGTTGGTACAAGAGTTCATCCAATTACAAAGCAAAGACAAGTTTCGTCTTTGCCTGCCTGAGAAATATTGCACCACAGCAACATCACCCGAAGATCATTTTCCTTCAGACGATCCTGAAGTGCAGTTATAGCTGGGTTCAAACTATGCCAGCAAAATTGATATAACAGATGATTACACACTAATACACTATATTTGGCCAACAAGAATAAGGAGATTTTGTTCTCACCGATATTCCATTAGTTTGCAGAGAGAAGAATTGTATGTTGATGTATGGTGAATAGAAGTGGGTGAATCTTCCCATCACTGTAAAAGAAACGTGAAACATTTGCCACAGAACAAGAATGCAGTATTACATCGAGTTATAAAGGAACTTAAATCACCAAATATTTTGATCAATGGCTTGCTTATATGCTGATTGTTCCTCTTGGAAAAGGACACGTTTCATATCACAGTAACAAGTTTGTTATCATCAGGAGGTCATCTTGTCGTCATCAAGCAAGTTCTCTCTATGACACCTATCTGCCATCTCCTATCACTCGACCTACCAACATGGACAATCAATTCAATAGACAAAAGACGTCACACTTTCCTTTGGAAGAGCTCGGAGGCCGTTTTAGAAGGAAACTGTCTCGTGGCATGGAAAACTATCTGCAAACTAATGACTCTTGGTGGTGTAGGAATTCTCGATCTTAAGACAATAGGCTATGCACTGTGTCTGCGTTGCTTATGGTGGCAGAAAACGGAGCAATCACGCGCATGAACTAATCTACAAGCATCTTATGAGCTGGCCGTCCACGCATTGTTCAAGGCCGCTATAACAGTGCGGCTTGGACATGGGAACCGAGCTTTATTTTGGCTAGACAACTGGATTGAAGGGCGATCAGCCAAAGACATAGCTCCAACTAAGAGAACCTTAACATAGGAACAAACTTGCCTATAATATATATTATAACTAGTTAAATGTCCGTACGTTGCTACGGATTTTAAAAAAATTTAGAATATATTTGTATACATGTTCTAAAAATTTTTATCACCCGTTAGTTTCAGAACATATAGTAAGATAAAATTTTAAAATCCGTAGCAACAAACATTCAGCTAGTACAAGATTAAGCACCGGATGAAAAATACAGCATGTACTCTACAATGCAGTCTAGATGAAATCCACCTTGACCACTAAATCATGGAAAGAAAGGTATTTTGATGGGAAGGTGGGAAGATTCGGCGTATATTTTTTGGGGACCACATGTCAGTACTGTTTTTTGTGAGAAAGGGTGGGAGAGGTCGGATCAACTATCAACTCCTTCTTTTATAATAGTAAAGATAAAGATTATAGGCTCGGTGCGGAAGAGCGTGGTAGTTGTCGCGACGAAGGCCGGCGACGTGGAGAGGATGAGGTGGCCCGTGCCGATGAAGAGTTCAGGCGGCATTGAAAAAGAGTAGAAGAGATGGCTGCTAGCGTTGCCAGACAGGAGAAAGAGGAAGCAGAGCCTCCACGTCGACGAAACTACATGCGTGGCTGAAACAATAAGATGTTCATGGGCGGGGGAGATGATTATGGGCCTGTTTGGCGTGACTGTGGTTTATGTTTTTTGACTGAATTTTTTGAATTTAGCTGTTTGTGATAGAGATTATGTAGAGATACTCGCTTGTGATTTTGATTGATACAGATATTGGACTTTGAAGATGTACTACAATTAACTTGTAGACCCCGTCTTGAGAAAATACCCTTTTTGAAAGTTATATACTATAGCAAAAATCAAAAGCCGCTAGATTCGGTCGAAAAGAGCATGCCCTATTTGTGTTGCTGATGGCCAAAGAAGCCGATGCCTAAAGGGGTTGGTTGATGACTTGATGTGGCAAAGTTGGAAGATATTAGGAGACAACAGAAGAAAGAAAAGATTAGAAGAATAGGCATGCTCAGATGTTCTCGAGGGCTGAGAATCAAGCATGCATTGATGATGAGAAGAAGCATACGAGAAGAGGGGAGAACGAAGCACATCATAGTTCTGTTGAGCAATACACGGAGGGAAATCAGGGACATGCGGTTGTGGAAGTGCAGGTTTCTTAGGGTCGAGAGGTATTGGCCGACATACTCGACATGTGTACAGAAATACTTTAGCATGCAAAATACATGTATAATTAGAGTACTCTCTTATAAAATTAATACGTGGGTTGCTAGAGATAAAATTAAACTCAAGCAATCTACGCATAGGAATAAATTTGTCTATAATATCTATTATAATTTATATTTTTTTAATTGTATTAATATAGATACATCTATTGTCTCTATTATTAGAGATGCAGATTAAAAATTATAAAGAATAAGTATTTCCTTCTAAAGATATAATATATATTCTTTATTTTAGCATATACACATTAATATTACAAATGAAACTAATTATACAAATATAGAAATTAAATCAAATTGATAATGTTCTAAAATTCTAAAATTTTAATTGTTTCATGTAATTTGCAACCTTTATTTTTCGGATATAGTTCTTTTATTATCATCATATATGTACTACTAAACCAATTAGATGTGATCCAAGAATGATGTTTGTGTAGGTGCGCGGACCAAAATGCTAGCTATAATGAAAATAAATTATCAAAATTTTATTTTGAACAGATTGACGTTCAAAACGACTTTTATGTTGTGACCGAAGCGAGTACGAGACAGCCGCTGATCGCTCGCTCCCTGCTGCCTCCATATTTTGGAAGCTCAAAACGACTAGTGAGGATATGGACCACAAAACATGAGATCTTGGCATGTATCGAGGATGATCTAGTTCAGGTTTTGCTCGAATGTATCGTTCTCGTTATGTAGTGATCTAGCTCAGATCTTAGCTCGAACGTTTCGTCATTAGATTCAGACTACTTCCCAAATTTCCCAAATCTTCAATGGACTCCATACTTGACTGAAAAATCTGCTCAATCCTGCGCCTGCGTTTGTTCACCGAAAGAGCATCTCTTCGTGGTGTATCACCGAGTGACGAACAACTAGGGTGATCAGAACACACAACATAGAGGTGAAAATATCGAAATCATAACCACATATACAGGCTTAAGTCCCCAACTTTATTATTACACCATTAATAAAACACAAACTGAAAGTCGACGGGGACAAAGATATATCTCTCGTCACCCGATCAACTTGACACATCCATACAGACTCGGGACACAAACTTACACGCATCAAATGCGTATGCATGCAGAAATCATGGAAGTGAGAACAATACATATATAGGAAGACCCAAGAACAACCAAACGAAAGCATGCAGGCGCGAATTAATGCATCTAGCGATCCCTGGTGGTAGTCTCGGTGGTGGTGCTGGTGTCCTTGGTGGTGCTATCGGCGCTGCCTTTGTCTCCCCCCATCCCCAGCGTGTTCATCACTGCGTCCTTCGCGCCCACCGCCGCGCTCTTCGCCTGCTCGCCCGCCTAAAAGCAACAATTTTTTTTCTCAAAAATCTCAGCATCCACGGCTCAAATTAATACTGTACTTCTCGATGAGAATCGAAGAATGCTGTGCATGTCCCAAGTGTATGCAAGTGACAGGTTAACCTGCTGGAGGACGCTGCCTGTCTTGTCCTTTCCGTCGACGGCGGAGTCCTTGGTGTGCTGCGCGGCGTCGGAGGTCTTCTGCTTGGCGGCCTCGGCGGTCTCGGACGCCTTCTGCTTGGCGGCCTCGGTCTTCTGGCCGAGGAAGCTGCCGCCGGTCTGGTCCTTGCCCTCGCAGGCGCGGTCCTTGGCGGCCTGCGCCGTCTCGGAGGCCTTGTCCTTGGCCTCGTACGCCTTGTCCTTGGTCGCCTCCTTGGCGTCGTTCCCCTTCCCGACCGCGTGCCCCGCCGCGTCCGACGCCCGGTCCTTGGTCGCGCCGATCGCGTGCCCCGCCTTCTCCTGCAACCATGCAAGAAGCATCTCACAGACGAACAACTGAGCATCTGCTCATGCACGCAGCAACTACATGTAATACGGAAATTATCTCGAAATTCGAAGATGATCGGTCGAGATGGTCACCTCGGTGCGGGCCTTGGTCTCGCCAGCGCGGTAGCTAGCCTGGTCCTGGTTGGAAGCCATCTTTCACTAAACGAACCACCAACTCTCTCTCACACACACGAACACACGAACACGAACTTGAGTCGCTGAGAAATCGAGATCACTAGCCTATCGCTCAACTCAGCTTCAGTGTAGTACCGCTGATGGCTAGCAGCAGACAACATTTATAAGCTGCAGCGACGAGACAGGCCCGGGGACACGTCGCACGCCGGAGCTTGTACATGACGGCCACGTAGAAAGGACACGCGTTGTCACAGGTCCGTACCTTCGCGAAGCTTGCCCGATGGAGCTGATTCGAACGCATGGAGCAGCGTAAAGCCAAAAGGGAGAGGTATAAACAAGTACTACTCTTTAGAATTGATAAACAAGTGCGTGAAAAGAGAGTACGAATGACGGTATGAGTTGTGCACGCCCGTGCCGTGTCGTGGCAGGACGGGCCAGTGGTCAGAGATCAGATAGATCGGATGATAAGATCAACATACTCCCACCGTTTTTTATTACTTGACATTTTTTTATCAGGCACATATATTTAGATAACCATCTTTTATTTATATTATAACGAAAATATCTTAGCAACTAACTACTCTGATAAATAGTAACCGAAAAAATTAGTAAAGCCATGTATTTTTGCTATTGTGCAAGCACACGAGCAAAAATTGCATTGAAAATAGCAAAGTACTAAGTATTATGGAAGAAAATTTTGGTCAAAAATGCCAAGTAAGCAAAAACAGAGAGTATCGCTGTAGGTGAGTACAAGCTACGAGTTGAATACGTTGTATTTTGTGATTCTGATCAGGTACAATTGAAGAATCTGATCAAGTTTTATTTAAAATGATATTTGATATTTTTAATCAGTATAATTGGTCTATAATGTGAACTGGTCAAAGATTATGATTGAGATCATCTTCATATTCGTGATGGACTCTGCACCTACTTGCACTAGCCGTGGTTTCCAAAGATGTTTGCGTCGACTAGAGTCAGACATGGCTACTCGAGATGCTTCCGACTACAACCATTCACCATCATCTTCTGAGACTCTGTTCATCTCAAGCGGTGTTGTTCCCGTCTCCAAATAGGCTCTTGTTCCGTTTCTAAATATGCCTCTGTTTTCTTTATCGACTAGGACTATGTATCTTCTTTGTTTAGGACTATTTCTCTCGCACTTCTGACTATTCTTCATTGTTTCATATCTTGCTAGTGGTTTTCGTGATAAACCCAATGCATATATGCCATGCAACACTCATTTTTTCGAATATAGCCTCCTCATACTCAAATGTGCATTTCTATCCCCTCTGCGACTGCGGCAGGCGACATGTATCACCTGCCACACTACCCCACCGTAGCAGGAGGTGGTCACTACGACACGCCGGTCCAGCGCGGTATGCGACAAGCGAGCATGGTAGACCATGGGCTCTACCGACCTACCGCACTTCCCATCTGTAGCAACACCAGGTGCTATTGTCGAACACCACCGCAGGCCTATGGGGCTCGCCACCTACCGCTCTCACTTGTTGCCTTCCGTGTTGGACATAGGTGTCGCGGTGCTCTCCACCACTATGATCGGGGTAACGCGACAGGGGACACATCCTCTGCCTCTGCTACCACGGTAGGGAAGAAGGTTGGAAATGCAATTACGCATGTGAGAGGGCCAGATTTGAAAAAAATAAATACTTGATACAGGGCCAAAACGGTGGAGGATTAGTACAAGTTGGATGCGTTTTGCTACGTGGTTAATTAGGCCGTGACAGCGGCGCTAGTTTTACACTTGGTGCCTGGTGGTGCGGTGGAGCATGTATGCCAGCTCCCTTTGATCGATGAACGTGTTGTAACCTCATTGCAAGCCATGTGTTTTACGGAATTGCTAAAAAAAATAACGTATTTTTTAGGGAAAAAAAACAGTTGAACTTTTGACCATGTGCTTTGCTAGAAGATTCGTGCTTCGACCAACAACGCTATCTTCTTCAGCAGCAACTAATGGCGAGTTAAGGTTCAAGTTTCATCGAAGCCTCTAAGCTTAAAGAGGAGGCTCAGACTAGAACGGTGAGCGACAGAGGTAGCAGGGCGATGAGAACAGTAGGCAATCAGGAGATGGCGGACGTGACGGATCTGGCTGTTACCGTCGCCAAAGATGGGAAAGAAAGACGTAAACGGTGTTTTGATCCGTTTGTTTCCTCGATCTGTGAAGCCGGTTGATAGCTTACCAGAAGGCCTGTTTTTTTACTGCGGCTTGTGTTTTTATCTGTGGCTTGTGATTTTTAGGTTGTTTATATGAGAGATTATAGAGTATCTGAAACTCACGTATGGTTTTTATCTGTGGTTTGTGACTTTTGGGTTGTTTGTATGAGAGATTACAAAGTAACTGAAACTCACGTGTGGTTTTGTCGATATAAATAAAGTTGGTATAATATATACTATAATTAACTAGTAGATTTTATCTTAAAAAATACTCTATTTAAAAATTAGTTACTGTAGAACAATTAAAAACTGAAGCAAAAAACTACAAAAGAATAGGGCCGAAATCGCCCGAGGCACGCAAATAAACAACATAAAAAGAGAAATTGTGCAAGGAAGATCTCGCCACTCGATGATCAGAAATTTCCAGTAAGTACCTACCTATACTGCAGCACACGTCGGATTGTGCAATGTGAAGGTACAGTAATATGTTGGGCAAATCTTGCAATTTTATATTCGGCCCGCCTCTGTGCGTACGCTCGGTCCGTTCAACACGCTACCTCGAGGTAGACCACTCGTCGGGCCGACTCCTATCATGAACTTTTCCAACGAAATATGCTGGGCCTGACAGGACGCGTGACAACCTTCACGCGAGGCCGGGCCGGTCCCGCATGGGCCAAATTATTATCAGACATGCCCAACCTAGCCGTGGGTCCCCCACGTTAAGCACTATGCGGTGCTCTGAAATCTATCCGAGAAAGTTCAGGCTTCCGAGTGGCAAAGCTGGTGCCACCGTAGGATGACAAATTGAGTGTCCATCAATGATCGCACGTGCATGTTGGTCATAGTGGCGCTCCTAGCTTTCCTCACATGGAGCCACACAGCCAAGTGCATGTGTACGAAGTAGCACATCGGTAGTGGGATGGGCTCCTTTTTGACTTTCTTTTTTTTTTATGATTTTCGGTTTTAATTTTTTTAAAGTCAAAATAAACAAAACGGTTTCTTGTAGCCGTTTCTTCAAATGGCTTTTCGAGTCTAAAACTGTAGGACTGGATAGGCAACAGAAGGGGATAAATGATGTCTTAACTTTTTCCCCATGTATTCACTTATCCTTTACTCTAATAGCTATAAAGCTATGAAAATTAGGATAGAAATCCCACTGAAAACCAGAGATTCTCATAGCTGAGCAAAAATAATCAGAAAAACAACATGGTCGAATTTCGACTATGTGGTCGGAAGTCCCATAAATCTGAGTGCAACCTGATCAGAAAAACACTGTGGTCGAAATTCAACTCGAGTGGTCAACGATTGATCAAAGCCAACGTAGTCGAAGGCCAACATGGTCGAAATTCAACTCGAGTAAACCAACGTGGTCAAAAGCCGAAGAGTGGTATAAAACCAACGTGATCGAATCAGGTCGGAATACGGCCAGTGAGATTGACGACCAGTGAGTGGTCGAAAAGAGACAATATGGTCGAAGACCTGATCGTGATCGAAAACTTGAACGTGATAAAAAAACCCAGAAAAAACAGATGATGAACAGAGGCTTTCAGCAGAGTTTTAAAAACCAAATTTGATGTAACTTTTGATCCGTAGATTTAAATGATATGAAACTTTACAAGAATTTTCTCTAGCATACTGTGAACCTATTCCAACAAATGATCATAAGAATCATGCCCAAAGTTGTGATATTTTTTAGTTTATTGGAAAATTTTCCCAAAACCGAGTTAAAATCGAAAATGGTGAATACAACTTGCTCGTGGGTGGACAATGACCAAGATAAGTTTAGATGCATTTCCACATGCCACAGCAAGCTAGAACATTAAAGAAATCAACCAAAATACCCTCGGATCAAGAAATCGTGCTTTGAAGCTAAATCAAGATGGATCTATGGAAATACGCAAAGATTGGTGTATTGATTACTTGGGAAGGTTGATTTTACAGTCACTCCACCTTAGAGGACAAAGGGCACACCAAGTGCTCCACTCTCAAATTCTAATCCTAAATAAGAGAGCACACTTGAGAAAGAGGGGTTGGATGGTTAATCGTACATGTCTCCATCCCAACCCCTTTTATAGGTGGACAACCAGTCATCTACACAACTTAATGGATCATATCAACTATTACAATGGAGGAAACCCGTTAACCCCAGACACACGGGTTTTACTTATACAAATTCACTTATATACGTTTTTCAAAGCGTATAACTGTGTATCCGCTAAATTCTCAGTCTTGATCCGTCTCGATCAAACCAGCTCCTCCATGACCTAAACCGCTCTCCAACGCATCATCCATGCGCTGCGGTTTGGATCCAAGGTGGTTTCCAGTATTTTAGTCAAACAAACAAAATACCCTCCGTTGACCCGGTCTTCACCAACCTTTACAAGCAATCATCATACTTGCCACGTATAGGTGCACCACTAGCTTGCCATGCGCCGCCAAGCCTCTCCTGTCCTCGATTCTACCGAACCACGGCTCACTTGGTCCGTGCAAACCACATGGCGCCATCCCGCCGATCAAGTCCGCCTTCAACACTTCTCGTATTTCTCGTGCCATGCTTGAGCTCGCCATCTCACCCGACATCCTTGATCGTTCTGAGCCTCAGGTCCTCCTTGAGCCTAGCCCTAATCCTCGTTGTTGACTACAGTTGACTCCAAGTAACCCTGCACATTCAAAGACAAAGAAATCGTTTTCAGGTATAAGTTCTTAACAATTTGACCCACATTAGCCAAGACATGTATTATGCAGCCTTAATCCAATGACCTAGGTTATCCTAACTCAAACCATCACTCAAATCACAAAATCTTCAACCTCTGCCAAAAACCAATTCAGACAAAGAGCGATCTTTGCAAACTCAGTTGACCACTCTATAAACATTAAAATAGTTCATCACAACACTAACATAGATCTTCTTACATGGTCTTTTAAAACCATGTATACCATCTACATCTGTATCTCTACCATTCATCATAGACAAAACTATCAGTCATAGCCTAACAAAATATTGCGGAAGGCTGGGCTAGACTAGTTAGGAACCCCTCGTGCTAGCTGCAGGATCGCATCGATCATTCGATCCCCCACAGGATCTCGTCAGTGCTGCTGCACTCGCACATCGTTGCACTTGTAGTCCCCTCCATTTCCGACGTGCTCTCTTGCTACTCCGGTCCATTTGGACCATCTTGTACGTGCGCAGCTAGTCTTCTCGTATGCAGCTTGCCCATGTGCACTACAATCTGCAGTCTCCACTCGCTACAACGCGATAGTGGACTACTTACCAGCTCAAGGGTTGCGCTCTACTATGAGATTCCCATAGTGCACGCACTACGGTATGCATGTACTCCTGATTTTTTAAAGACACGCATGTATTTCGAGATTCAAACCATGTAATATTTGACTAACAATTAGATCAATAATATATAGATTTAGTGACATAAAGTGACAATAATGTTAGATTTGTATTTGAATGTACTTTCATATCATTATAAATTAGAAAGCACCATGTATTGAGTTTTATGTAACAACTAGTTCGTCTAAAGGCAAACTCAAGACAAAAAGAGGACAATACATTTCAATATTTTCCCTCATGTCTATGGTACACCAAGCCTAAAACGTGCACTCGAAGTAGACCACAAATATATTTTTTTTGAGTTAACTAGATCTTAAAACCAAGACATCTATATCAGTCAATTCGTCTAAAAAATTAAGCTGATAATAAAAGATACGCAATACTTCAACACCATGCATGCGCTTGTAATATGCTTCAGTGCTTCCTTTATAAGGCCAGCTAGCTAGCTAGCTTACAATATGAGAATGCTGAAAACCCTGAGAGAACAAGCACAATTCACACAAAATACGCAGTGCCATTAACTTAATGAGTACAACCAACCTTAGAAATACAGTGCCCCTAAACTGAGGAGGAATTACAACATTGCAATGAAGTACACGTGTTACACGAAAAGATTGAGATGAAGCCACGCGTTCGGATTTCTGTTTCCTGCTCAGCCTGTCGGTAAGATGAAGAACTGCATGCCGCCGAGTTTTGTTCGAGAACACTTAAAAGACTTGCATATCATTATATTAATAAAAGAAAAAATTAATTAACCATCTAACTAAAATTGATCATGTGAGAAAATACAACAAAACTTGTTTAGGCCTTTTTCAAATCCAGAACCGAAAAAAGGAAAACACAAAAGACTAAAACAACACCGATACAAACAACATAGTATCTCCAGCTGTAAAGTCAAAAAGCTCTCGCTGAACTGCATAACACCCCTTCTTACCAAATAACCTCTAAAATATCTTGTAAATAGCAAAACTTATTATTAACTACTCTTGCATTTTTTCGTTCTTACGTGCCACCGAGATTGAGGGCTAATGATGGCGGAATCCTTTGGGAGTGAAGCAGCGGGAGGCATAGCTCAGACAATTGAGCCGCCGTTGGATCACTTGCTAGCGTTGATGGGTGGCGTTGTCCGATGTGGACGAGGGAAAATGTTTTGGGCTGAAATTTCATAAAATTCGGTTAACGTGATCCTCTTCGAAAAAAGCCTAATTTAACCCAAAATTTTACTCATTTCAAAATTTTCCGGCCCATCACACCGGCCAACCGGTTCTCATTCTCCGTGCACGAGTACCATGCATGACCCAAGCGGTCCCACAGCCCATTCATCTCATTCTCCATCTCTCTCCTTCCGTAGGAAGATGCAAACGGAATGAATAATTTTCATTAGACCGATCAAGCGAAGACTCACGAAACGAATACAGAAGGAGTGGGTATCCGGCACTATTTGTGTCCGACTTCGACACTAAGAAAAAAATACGGAACAAGATACGAGATAAGTGATATTCATCCATATATATCGTATATCAAGTGATATGAGTAAGTTTGATGTAACTACACTTAGGAACAAGATAATAGATAGACAGATTGTTGCATCTAAATAATTAGGGAATACTAAGTGCTCTTTCTTCGGCATCTCGACGATTAGCATCTCTATGTTTGCTCTAATTACATTTCTACTGTTTAATATCCTATGTTCAATTGGTAGATAGGTCTTTGTTGACAAATTAATTAGTCGATGGAGTACTATTTCTATAAAAAACTATTTACTTTTATAGTATTAATAAAAAAGTTGATTATTTCAAAAAAAATCTCTTCAAGAAGTTGCTGCTAGCTTCCTTCAGGCGAGGCACCGTAGTTCACCCTGTATCATATTTGGGCTCGCGCACGTGGGTTTCACTGTCATCGGCGCATCGCTAGCCCGTGGAGCAAATCATTGGTGGTACCGGTTCACCACTGCAAAAGTCACGAGTTTGCCAAAACTTCTCCAGCTGTACATGCAAACCGTCTCCCGCATATAAGAGGGGCAACGGTGCGTTGTAGCTCCTCACCAACAGTCCTACTACGTAAGGAGGAGAGAACTGAATCATATCACAGCTTAAACCTATGTATCATGCCTAAACTCAGGTTCGTCCTCACTGTCACCCTTGTGATCCTTCTACTGTTCATTGCATCTTCAGGTATGCCGTTTCAAATAAAAAAATAATCGCTCTGTTGATCGTATACTTACTGATCTGTTGCTCCATCACTGATTAAGGGAACATGATTCCTGTCGTCTCAACGCAGGACAAACTGCAACAACAGGAGACAGTAATGAAGTTACTTCGAAAGTGATAGAGGTCTGTACATGTTAATCTTGGTCGAAATCGTGAGAGAGAGATGAGTTGGAGTTAGTGTTTAAGAAGAAAAATATAGAGATATCGGTGCTTTCAATATTATTATCGGACAGGTACAGTTAATCACTCTGACAGAAGGTCATTTGGACAGTGAGAGAGCGGGCTGTCTTCAAAAGCCCTTCTATTAATTGCAATAATAGCCCACCAATCCTAAAAAGCTTTGAACTTCAGTTACTGTTGTTTTCAACTTCCACTCCATAATAGTTTTAATTTTCTCTGGATCAATCTTTACTTCCACTCCATAATAGTTTTAATTTTCTCTGGATCAATCTTTACTCATTCAGTAATGATATGTCTCACGAATGCAACTTCCTTTATCTAGAAGTCGCATTTGGTAAATTTAGCATACAATTGGTTTTATCTGAGTTTGGTTAAGGTAATGTGCAGATGTTGTTGTTGCTCTTCTTCGGTTTTGGAGTAGAATTACCTGAAAACTTTTCTAATTTCCGTCTCAATATTCTGTGAGATGTTCTTCTCGGGTTACACCAAGGTTGCTAAAATCGTAATTCTACGTAGAATCGTACGATTTTATGATCCCACGAAACCAATCTGACTCGAATTGTATGTTGAGTCGTAGCTGGTAGAATCGTGATCCTAATCATAGAATCATGGTAGAATCATGATATAATCGTGTAGAATCACGCATCATCCGATATTATGAAAGACTTAGGTTGTTGGTTATGTCATATTTCTCAATTCAAGTTGTATGTTAAGTATTAAGTAGTTAATAGTTCAGACATTAAGCTTCGGATGTTTGAAATAATAAAAATTAATTTGATTATCTATTTATTTTACTTTTTTTATGTAAAATGATCATATTATGGTAACATTGATAACATCACTCTTCTAGTCATAACTCTCGACATAGAATTTAAACTGTGATTCTAGTCATGAATAAGATATATTTATTAATACAATTAGATGCCAAATGACCAAATAAACACTCATATTGTTGAAGTATAAGTGAATGTCCGCATTTCCTCACCAGTTTAAGATTTTGAGTGAACTGGTTGGTGTATGCAACTAATATGGTATCAAAGTCAAGATGTTTTGAGTTCAAGACTCAGCTGGTGCATTTAAAAAAATAATTACAATCCACTTCTATTCTACATCTTAGGCCTGAGGGAGCTTAAATGTGAGAAGAGATGTTGAAGTATAAGTGAATGTCCGCCTTTGCTCATCAGTTTAAGTTTTTGGATGAACTCGTTGGTGCATGCAACTACGACATATCACTCTTGGAATGCACGGTAAATTAAAAAATATATTTTTGGTAGAATCAGATAAGATCTTAGATTCTACGATTCGATCCTAGAATATGATCCTACCAGAGAGTCTCTGATCCGATTCAAGATCACGATTCTGATAAGCTTGGGTTGCACAATGAGTACAAATATCAAGTCACACGTGGTCATGGTTAGATACAATCAGCAGTGCATGTTTTAGGATCAGGCGCTGTTTTCTTTACAAACACTACATTGTGTATGCAGTTAATAGTTCCATTTTTCTTTACCGTTCCCAGATGCAGGGACACAGCAGGAGGTTTCTGACAGAGGTTCTGGATTACGACTATGGAGGAGCCAACTCTAAACATGATCCACGCAGGAAGCCTGGCAATGGACACTAATAACCTCCCTTCCATCCTACGTATCCCTGGAGAAGATAAGCCAGGTGACACAGGAAGCTGCAACCACTAGACCAGTATCTTACTGTAATTCACTAGAAGCAGGATGGTTGGTTCCTATGTTGAATATTACCTTGTATATTGGCCAGTTGAATGAAGTTCAGACTTCAGACCGGCCGTTTTAGACTGTGCATCCATGCATTCAGGTGCATGCTTATTCAGGCAACTGGTACGGTAGAACTACTAAGGATATTTTGTAAGTTAAGAGAGATGTTAACTAATCTTGTGTCGAAGCTTCTACCGTTTTGAATAAAATGGGCACTCTGGCTCTCTCGCAGGCCTGAAAGTTCTTGAGTATAACTGTCCAAAGTACTTCCTTTAAAGTTCAGAACGATGCTCAATGGCCCCCTTCGTTCATGGAAACACCAGTTAAGCTTTATGGATTACGAGTAACAGCCAGTGAAAAATTAACAATCTCGTAAACAAAAATCTGAAGCAAATCTCCTAGTGAAACAGTCGTTCTTAACCGCTGGCGTCCCTTCTGAAGACGAAACGAACATTAGGTGCCTGAATGAAGTGGTGCTTCATCTGATCAATCTCTTGTGACTCCACCTTACATTATCCTGCGTCTCAAGTCTGAACTAGCTAGGACCTATCCATAGATTCGAAGAAAACGCTCCAATTAGGGAATGTCTTAGAAGTTGCATACGACCAACTCTGAAGATTGTGCGGTTGTATCTATTCAGTGACTTGCTAAATGTGGCTTGTTTGTCTATGATCACCTTCTAGTTTTGCACGGCCATTACGGCAGCCCAAGACAATCGCTGTACAGGTTTATCTGAACTCTCGGTTCTATACGTACAGCAACTGTACTCTGTCATGATATCTGACTGAACTCTCGAGAGTGAAAGCTGTGCACGTGACTTCTTTGGGCTGTTAGGCGAAGCACAGGAGAGGGACGCACCTACAGAGACACATGAAGGAGAACTGTATCCTTGCCTTGCTGCGCTACTATTTTAATTTCTGAGATTGTCTAGGAGCGTTGCCCGGTCAGAAACTCCAACAACTCATGATGGATTGATGGTGAGCTATGCTTCTCTGGACCAGGACTAATCTCCTAAACCGCACCGGCTCTTTCGTGATTAACTCCCTAGTTTAGGAAGAGGGCCCCGTCCCTTCAGACTTCATCTTGATTCATGGATCGTGGACAAAAAGGAGCTGCCAGATTGCTTAGACAAAACAAGAGGTTTTCCACCGTCCACGTTCGAGCCGGGCTCTCTGGACATTAAAGAATTATTGTGGAAGAGTATGGAGGAATTAACTGAAGAAGGGAACTGTACTTGTGTGTCTGGTCGACCATTTTCCTCCCAAGACGTTTCTGGATTGGATACCTGATTCGTTTGTCATCATGCGGGAACAATATGTAGCTTCGACACCTCATGCATGAGACAAGTTTGAACTGGTGTGATGAACCATGTCTGAAGGTTCAAAATACTATTGTGATGAATTATTGTAAATTTTATGGCCTGATTAAATGGTTTTGCAAAGATTTTATTTTGTTTGAATTGAATTCTAGAAATCCAGAAAAACAGATTTTTGGGATTTAAGTTAGGATGACCAGCGTCATTGGATTAAGGGACTGTTTGATATGGCTGCGGTTTATGGTTTTTGGCTGAAATTTTTGAATTTTAACTGTTTGCGATAGAGATTAGAGAGATATATTCGCTTGTGATTTTAGTTGATATAGATATTGGACTTTTAACGTGTACTATAATTAACTTGTATACCTCATCTTAAGAAAATACTTAATTTAAAAGTTAAATACTATAGTAAAAACTAAAAGATACTTTTAAAAGCCGTTAAAGGACATCCCTAAGTTCGCGGGCGACAGGGACGGTGCGGGCGGCGGCGAGTGGACGGCGACCCCAACCGATCGGGCCGCCTCGTCAGCGTTGCCCTGTGCCGTCCGCTCCGCTCTTCTTGCCCGCGCACGCGTTTCACATGGATTTTGCCGTGCGCTCCGCACCGCGTCGATGAACAGGAGCTGGACTGCGTCTAGGTCCGAGTGGCTGATGGGCCAGTGGTAAAATGGTCTCACTTTTTTTTTTTTTGTACAGCAGCTTGTTTTGGATATTTGTACTATTATGGATGCTAGTTTATTTCGACCAAGGGAATCCGTTTTTCTGCAAGTTTTTTCTTAGGGACGTTTTCCTGTAAGTTGAACTGATACTGATACTGAGGTACTCTAAAAAAAAGCAGTTGAACTGATACTGAGGTAACAGAGCAATCGAAAACTGGACCTTTCCTCATCCAAAAAAAAAAAATCTCAACTTGCCTTGCAACATGTGATAACCGGATAATGCAGTGATAAGCATGGAGAGCGAGGACAGTCAAGCAATTAATGCATTTGCATGAACCGATACTGGGAAATCAAAAGCAATAAATTTATTTTCTTGGGTAGTTAGCATGAACGGATGATGTGCAAGGAAATGATAACCAAGTGATCGTACCGAGTTTAAAAAGAAAATACTGTGGAAATAAAGTTTCTTAATCTTTTTCTGTCTCGAATCTAAGGCATCTTGCGAAAAGAACTTGTAGTTTACTCTAGCTTAATTGCTTGAAACAGACCTTTTTTTTCTTCGAGAATTGCTTGAGACAGACTCATGATCTCTGGGCCACGGGACTCAAGCATTACAGCTGAACTAGTGGATTTATCCATACAATTGTATGGTTAGATATTATAATATAATTATTTTTGATATACAACTTTACTATTTATAATTAAAATATAATTGTATTAACTATATAACTCTAATGTAAGTATATATTTAATCTGCACCGTTATAATTTAACCTTTCTAAAATAAGTGGCAGAGATGCTTCTCTATTTCTTAATTAATGTAAAACTTTTTAGTTTTTTAGAATTATTATGAGAATTTGTTCCTCTTAAAACAAAGAAAATACCTGAAGCTCATCATTGTTTTTTTTATATAAATAGTCTTACATATAGCATTACATTGAATACTGACAAGATGCGCCGCTTTTCAAACATCGTTGCTTTATCGATCCAGCTCTAGTTCACAAGAACAAATGCTGAACTGCTACTCTCCTATATTACAGCACGATCAAATGCTCCGAAAAAATGTGGACCTCAATCTCATAATTTATCCCATCCATCCGCGAGCACAACCCGTTTGACTCAGCAGACGGCGACCGGCCGGCGTGTCTCCGCCCGGTTCGTATCCACCATCCACGTGTTCCTGGGACTCCTCCTCCTCCGTCCTCGCGCCCCGTCCGACGGCTATAAATAAACCGGCCCTTCCTCCGAGGCTCCGCTCCTCACACCTCATGTTTTTTTTTTCTCCCGGCTTCGTTCGCCTCTTTCCAATCCAACCTCGCCCCATTCCCAAAATCTCAAGCGACGCTAATCCAATCGCGCGCGGCGATAGCCGGAGGCTAAATCGGCAGAGGAGGGAGAGGAATCGCAGGCGAGCGCAATGCCTTACTGCGAGGTGGACAGGTACCAGAACGGCGACAAGTGGGAGGGCGTCCGGCTCTTCTACCGCCGCTACGGCTGCGGCGCCACCAAGGTGCTCCTCGTCATCGGTACGCGAACTTGTAAATCCACCGCGCGCCGCGCCGTGCCGCTCTTCTCTGGCGTGCTTCGTTCTCGTTCTCGTGCGAAGAAAAGAACATTTTCTTTTTCTGAGAAATGGTTTGGTTTGGGTGTGAAAGGATTGGCGGGGACGCACGACTCGTGGGGCCCGCAGATAAAGGGGCTGACCGGGTCGGTGGAGCCGAACGACGACGAGATCCCGCGGACGGACGAGGAGAGGCCGGCGCCGCCGCGGCGGCGGCGGAGGACGGCGATGGCGTCGAGGTCTGCTGCTTCGATAACCGCGGCGTCGGCCGCAGCTCCGTGCTCCCGCACAAATCCTACTACTCGTGAGTTTTGCAACCCTGAAATCTCTCATCGTCGTATAGATCCAAATTTCCATCAGTTTCGATTAGCGGAGGGGAGCTAGGTAGATGATATATTGATATTGTTCCTCCTCTTAAGATGTAGCTCAATCGTGAAGATGTATATAGAGAGAGATCTGGAAGAGGATAAGAACTGCGCTTCATGTAGCTTTCGATGAGAGTAACTTCACGTTTTACTCGATTCCTGCCGCGATAGCTTTCATGAGAAAATATGTGATGAGAAGAAACGCTGCTGATGCGTGGAAAAGTCAAATGGGCGGTCGTAATGGTACTGACCATGTGGACGTCCATCTCTGGCAGGACGGCGATCATGGCGAGGGACGCGCTGGCCTTGATGGAACATTTGGGGTGGAAGAAAGCCCATGTCTTTGGCCACTCCATGGGTGAGTCCTTCACGCGCTCTTGTCTCTGATGCTTCATCTTTTGGCAGTTGTACAGACTATAGGCATTGTCTCTGTGGATCTCTGCAAACAGGTGCGATGATTTCTTGCAAACTGGCAGCCATGGCGCCGCACAGGCTGTGTTCCTTGGCTTTGCTTAATGTCACTGGGGGTGGATTTGAGTGCTTCCCGAAGGTACTGGGATGTTAAAATCTGTCTATTTGTTTGGGGAGTTTGAGGAACTGATAAGAGGCTGTAGGTTTGAAATCTGGAACATTGCAAGTAAAAACAGTTTCATCAATGAAGTCTCTCCACTTTTTCAGGTAGATGGGCGGATGTTCTCTCTTGCATTCCGTTTCTTAAAGGCGAGAACTCCAGAACAAAGAGCTCTTGTTGATTTGGAAACCCATTATACGAAGGTGATGATCAATTCATTTTCATGTCTTAATCGATGTAAAAATTAGTTTTCTGGATTTGTGGTTTAATGTTCATATTTATGATATACCATGTACCAATGTAGGAATACCTTGATGAGAAAGTTGGATCATGCACAAGGAAAACAATCCTCTATCAAGTGAGTGATCTTACTAATTTTAGGGTGATGCTTGGTAACAAATTATGTGTAGTTAATGGTGTATCTGCTAGATATCTATCGCATACTCACATGGAATATTCAGTAGTCTTCTAATGCCATTTTATTATGTGCCTACAAAATGATTATGGATGAGATCTGTTGCTTATACACATTTAATGTTTATTATATGTTAGTATTCTTTTAGTGAGCTCATGCGAGAATTCTGTAAAGAATCTCATAGCATTTTGACTAGGCCTTCTTTGATGGAAAATTTGGCATTATGCTTTTGCATACCCTATTCAGAATATAAGCATACAGTGCATACAGAAAATTTGGCATTATGCTTTTGGATCTATTGGCTGATATAACAAAGCTTTATTTGTTTGGAACTTTGCATTTAGTTACCAAAGTTCGTTTGTGATGTATGTTGTATTTCAGGAATATGTGAAGGGCATATCATCGACAGGGATGCAATCTAACTGTGGTTTTGAAGGGCAAGTTAATGCATGCTGGACTCACAAAATGACAACTAAAGAACTAGATACAATATGTTCTGCTGGTTTTCTAGTTTCAGTTATTCATGGAAGGTTAGTTGTGCACGACCTCGAGAATAACACACATCCCTTTCTCACAAACATAGTGTGCCTCCCTTTCTCATGGCCTGCTTAAAAATAATGCAGGTATGATATTATTGCACAATTATATCACGCAAGACGACTTGCAGAAAGGCTTCTTCCCGCTGCTAGAATGGTTGAACTTCATGGTGCACATCTAGTAAGCCATGAAAGACCAGAGGAGGTAAGGTGAACTTTGGTAAAATGCTACAACATGGGGCAACTAAAATATTCAGAACACTTGCAAATTGGGATATCCTAAAATAGCTGATCAAACCATACAATATCGAAGTTATGATTCTCTTCAAGCATCATTCTCACTAACATAAATGCGCTAACGAATGCATTTCTTTTGTTCCTAAACTCGGAAGAAGGCTTATGTGTATGAGTATCTTATTGCATGTTGTTGCAACTTGCGCAAAGAATTCCAAAGTTGATGACTGAACAAAGACGGCCTTATGGTTCTCTGAAAGCACCATTGACCACCTAAATTGTGCAAGGGAATATGTTACTTTTGAAGATAATTGTTTGGCCAACTCTATAACGACTTGTAGGCTTCAGTAAAATAGTTATCCCAGGCCAGATTTTAAGTTACCTTAATGTTAACTTAAAAGGTGATGTATGCATCTCATCATTCCATCAGCAATATACCCAACACTATCAAATGAAGCATCTTTCCCTTCAGGCGCCACTGTATTTGAGAAAGATCATTAGGCATTTATCCTAGATTGCTAAGCAATCTTTGGCTGTGGATATAAGGCAACTACGTGAAGTTGCCGGCTACACTAATTCTAGTAGTAGTCTAGACTGGAACATATTTAGCTTATGGCAAGTTGGCAACAGGATGTTTGGAGAATGATGTACAAGCTTAAGACACTTTAAGGGCATCGCAATTGAAAAGGCAGATTTATTCTGAAAAAGAGAAGCCTATATTCTCTAATATATTTATAAGTGCAGAACAAACCAACCAGCCTACTTTGCCATTGAGATTCTTCTTTTCTCCTCAGGCTTATTTCGTCTCTAAGATTGCCATTTTTTCTTTCCCAAAGAAAAAGAGAATACAATTGAGAACATGATCATTGCTTTCTTTTCGTCTTGTCATCCTTACAAAGTTACACTAAAGCATAAGATAACTCATATAACTATTGCTCTATCGCAGGTCAACAATGCTCTAATGGATTTGATAAGGGCTACTAAATCTATGATGAAACCTCAGGAGTGGTCGTCCCAGCCAGAGAATGGATCTGGTAAGCTTAACAAGGCTGAATTTTCTACAAATTTGTGTCGAAGGCTATGTTCCAAGGCACGCTTCTTACACTGCATCTTTATCAGAAACCGGAGCACTTATTTCTTCAAGACCTGTTACCGTCACGATACGAACAGATGAAGGTGGAAATGTTGGTGTAGCAGTCTATAACCTACTTGGCAAGCTGCAACTAAGCTTTCTTTATGTCATAGGAGTGATAGTGATGGGGTTTGAGCATATGAGGAACATTGTAGGAGTAATGAAGCCCGTAAGGGTTGCAGCAATTGAGTCATAAGGTAAAATCCTCGAAATACATCGAATCTCTTCTACTTCAATGGCGGCATTTCCTAATTTTTAGCAATTGCTTACCACACTGTGTTTGATTTTGCAGAAACAAAGACATGAAAATTATTATCAAAATCGTGGAGGAGACGATATTTCATGTTTCTCTATACTGTAGGATGATTTTAGAGTAGCATCTCCAAAGATTCAAAACTTCTTCCGAGAAAACGTCTGCTCTTAGCAGAATAATACGACACCACAAGACATTGATGAACTACAGTGCGTACCTGGACAGAAGTGTCCCAGGGCACAAGTGCACTATTGATGTACCCGTTGTAAGTTGTAACCATATCACGGCCACATGCTGCGCTGGTGCTGCCACCATTCTTTTGTATCGTACTGTGATTATTCCCGGGAATAAAATCTGTTCTTCACTGCTTTGTATCCATGTGGAGTACCTAAACATCTCGTTTCCTGTACGACATACAGTACACGTCAGTTGTGAATAAGCTAATGTTACAGACTTTCAGAAAAGCTAACATAAGAGCATCCGGCTTTCATGGACAAATTATTTCGGCAGATTTAACAGAAAGCATGTAGAGCCAGCGCAAAACAGAAGTTCACATTGTGTAACACCAAAACTACCACCCAGAAGTTGGACGGCGAGATGTTCGCAGATTTTGGCCGTGCTGCCGGCTGCGAAACAGCCATAGCCACGGCCACGGCCGGATACCATCACTGATCTTCCCTGAAAATCCACCGACCGCCTTCTGACCACGCCGGCATTACCACCGACAGCAGCATTCTTGAAGACTGGCTCATGGAGTTCGTCTCGGAGACGAGCAATTAGTTGCCGGTTGATACGTGAGGTCCAGTTCACCGGAGATCCGCGTGTAGGAATTCCTGGAAAGCCAGCTCCTACTCACCGGCCCTGGCCGCGACCGGGGCCGCCCGCCGGAGCGCCGCCGCCTCCTCGAGGGCAAGGGAGGTGGGAGGAAGGTGAAAGTATTGCAATATAGAGTAAGCTGAGGGTTCCTTCCGCAAATAGTCCTCCCGCTTCCTTCCCTTTCTCGATGTGGACCGCACAAGTCGAATCGAACGGCAAAAGAGACACCAAAATGGATCGCATTGCCATTATGAAAGATGTACCACCTCGGTCTTCCTTGTCCCCATCCGGACCGCGCATATCCGATCGGACGGCTCACGGGTGTGAATCGCGGATCTGGGCTTATGTGAGTGACATGTGGGGTTTTAGTTTAGGTGGGCCCACCGTTCGGGTCGGGGAGAACGGCTCTCGTACCTCTCGCCTCCGCCTCCCGGCCCCCGGGCATCCTCCGCGTCCTCATCCTTTCCTTGCTGAGGCATCTCATCTGCATCTGCATGCTCCATACTGCTGTGCTAAGTCAGCCTCAACGTCTCCTTGGAGACGCCGCAAAACCGCCTGGTTCTTGGAAGAAAGAGACGTTCGTGGTAGCAGCATGTATCAACACGCGGGCCTGTCCCATCCGGCTCCGGCGGGCTCCACTGCCGGTCTGCCGCCACTGCGGCGCATAGAAGGGTGACTGCGAAGGAGGTGTTTGTGTTCAAACGTTAACAGAAAAGGCTGTTCCTCTGCTTTCATTTTCCAAGGTCTGAATTCTGAATGATGGGACTATCGGCCGTCTCATCTCAAATCTGAACGATGGAAGGTTCGGTGCAGATGATGTGTTTGGCACACGATCAAATCGATCAAGATGACATGATTAGCTGCCACTGTTACAATGGAACGGCGGGATTCAGGGAAAACCGAAGCCAATGGCACATCAGGACCAGGACTCATCACTCGTCGATGCTGCTTCACTGCTCTTCCAATCAGAAACGGTTCTGACATGGTGTAAGAAACCAATCCCAAGCTGGAACTATACATGGGTGCCACTTTATATACGCGGGCTGCAGAGGGCTAGTGGCTTGCATACAAGAAGAAGCATAGCAGAAGACCAATAACTACTTGCATTGTACACACACCATCGTGCAAAAAAAAAAAAAACCAGAGTTGATGTTTCAAGTGCGAGACAGTACGGGGGCTAACCTTGTAATCATGATGGAGGGAGGACTGGACGGTTGCTCCCGGCCGGTCACGGACGCGTCGGCGACCGACGGCTTCGAGAGAAGACAAATGAAATGAAGTTGGAGAGAGAGTGTACACCAAGGAAGGAGGAAGAAGAGGAGGAGAAGAGAGGATGGGTGGCCGTGGAATGCATGACAAGCGAGAGGGAAGCAGAGACGATAGATTCGCTCCTCCCGGCAAAATATTCCTACTCGCGAGTGGATATTCCCACGGGCTATGCTGAATATGCGGAGTACGTCTCTGTCTCACGAAGGCGTCAAGAGAAGTGAACTCCCCAAGCACGGCCCAACCAAAGGTGGGCTTTCGGTTTGCTCTAAACGGGCCCGGCAGTGGAATTCTCGGGATAGTAAGTGGGCCCACATCCTCAGATCGCACAACCCTACTGACCCATCTCCAGCGACGGCGGCGAGGAAGGAAGCAAGGAGAAGGCGAGTCGCGGAGCAGGAGCGGCAGCCATGGGCGTGATGGCGAAGCTCAAGATCTTCGTGGCGCAGGAGCCCGTCGTCGCCGCCTCCTGTCTCATCGCCGGATTCGGTACCCTCCCTTTCTCTCCCTCCCGCTCTGACCCAAACCATAGTAGCTGCACGCGCGAGCGCATCGCCTTTAGGACGCGCCTCAGCCCTGGGCGCACCCGTTAAGCTCGTCTTCCGCATACGCGTGATTGGTTTCCACGGGTTGGTCGGGGTGGTGTTAGCTACATTTAGCTGTGCTTTTCTCCTGCTGCAGTTTGTTAGATCCAGTATTCGAGGTCACTAGCCAAAGCCTTGTTCAATAGCTCTGCACATGACACATGATTCAGCTTGTTTCATAGCTCATGACTCATGAGCTACACATTTCCCCCTTCAAGATAAAGATCCAATTGTTCCTTTCCAGCCGAACAGTTGACTGTAGTGGAGGACACAATAGGCAGCACCGGTTTCAACTCAAGAACCATGCACCCATTTCCTTTCCTTTTGTACTTTTTAGTTAAACGAATTTCATTTGGCCTATGTTAGATTGGCCTTGCCGATTTGGCTGGATTATTCTGTCTGCTGCGTTTGGTCAGAACAGGTGGGAAGTGATAAGGGTTGCTCTGAATCTCATACCAAAGTGTAGTTATGCTGGCCTTTTTCTTTCTTCCTCTGGAATTGTGTTAAACTTCTTATCTAACTTGTGGATGTAGTTTGCATTAGGCTGCCATTTGTGAAATTGAAGTAGTTCTCCAAAATATTGACTTCATTACGAACATGACTTTGTACCAGTAGCAACAATAGCTCATTTACCGGATCCAACTTCTGTTTTTTTTCCTTATCGAATTTGCCTGTAGAAATTGGCTTGGTGTGAATCGTGATCCGACATGACATACGGATTGCTACGTAGTGTGGGATGATGACATGACTCTGTGCGGATTAACTTTCTTGGAAAATAAAAGACTGGATTTTTAAAGATGTGCTTGTTTGCAGAATGCAGACACGTGTAGTTTGTTGCTTAAGAAAAGAAAACAAGGGTGTGCCTATAATTATTTAAGATTTCAGAGACACATTTAGAGCAGTCTGCTACACAAGATTGGTCGAATGTATTAGATCCAAGTTATTTTATAGACCATTTTACTATCAGTTTATTTTCTTAATCGACTCATCATAGCTCCTTGCCATCTATTTTGATTAATTTTTTGTATTTTTATGCTTCTCTATGTCAGTCTTGGTTGCTGGTACTACTGCTCTTCCATGAAAGTTCCTAATTGGCACATAGTTGTCTCTGTATATTAGGCTTGCCATGACTTCCCTATCAAGATTTGTCAGTTGCTTTTGCTGAGAGTTTGTTCAGCAATCTGGATGCTAAATGTCTTGTATACATAAACTCAGAACAAGCATAGGAAAGCATTTTAGTACAACTTCATTGTAGGTGTACATGTACCATATGTCATCTTGCATGCTTTTCCAAAGGTTTGCTTATTTCCTCCTTCATTGAAGCACAATTGGCCTGTGTTGTTCATAACTTCAAAACTGCCATGATGGTCATACTCCAGGTGTGGCACACGCCACGGTGGAAACTCTAGTGCTTTTTACTAGTGCCTCGGAGTTCGTTTTTTTGTGTCACAAGTGGATGCGTTTTGTTGGCAACCAGTGCGGTTAAAATTTAGTGTGCGGTTAAAATTGAATCACTAGCAGTAGGCACACATTATTTGCCATTCTACTTTTCACCAAACAAGTTTCAGCACAGAAGTGGTCAAAATTGAGAGCACCTCATGTGTCAAGCCCCATTGGAATGTTCAATCAAACTATAGGCTTTGGTGGTGTGGTACAGTGGTAGGACATTTGAGTGGTGGCCTATTGTTGCCATTTATGGTCGTGAACCAAACCCTCCTTATTTTTCATTTCAGGATGAAACTAGAGCAAGTTTAGTGCATGATTCCTAATGTTTTCTGATTTGGCTGCATGAGATTATGGAATTATTTATCGGCAGTAGAGCTAGCTGTCTGCCATCCTTCTGCCAAATATTTTCAGCTGACCTTATAATTTGCAATTTCAGGTCTATT
Source organism: Bonia amplexicaulis (assembly GCA_036346245.1). NCBI lineage: Eukaryota > Viridiplantae > Streptophyta > Magnoliopsida > Poales > Poaceae > Bonia > Bonia amplexicaulis. The sequence continues at coordinate 13,617,884 of CM070749.1, read as the reverse complement.
TCTTCCAGCAGTCGTTAGGCCAATCTTGGATTCTTGGGAGACTGCGAAACAAGTTCCTCCACCTGCACTAAATGATGTATGTCATTCCCTCTGTTTTCAGGTTGTTTTGTGTGTGCCGCATCAAGTTCATAAAAAATGAGCAAATTACTATTCTATTATTTATCAATATATGAGATGCAGTCGTATCTGATTTTCCAACCACTCCATTTATTATTTCCCAATTTTATCATGTTCATCCTGTGCGACCCAAGATATTGGCAGGTCTGTAGACAGCCTTACCAAGTAAACTTTATACATGGAAGGAGGACTGAATGTTTGACTGGCAGCTTAGACTGAATTGCGGAGGGCATGTTTAGATACTTTGCATTGCATAACTGCTTCCTTTCGTTGTTAGTCACGAGGACTGACCATAGTTCACCTGGCCATTTTCAGGCTCCATACTTCCGAATAATCTTTGCTTAGATATCATCCCCCGCTGCATCCATACTTTCATAGTTTGATGTATTGAGAACGTGAGTATTGGTTGAGACTTGAGACAGCGTTTAACTCCCTTGTCTTTTGGTACTTCGCAGGTGGTCGCAGGTGTCACCGGCAAGGAAAAGGAGTGATCTGCATCTTTTCACTTGCTAATGTTGTCGGCGTTTTTTTTTTTGGCACACGGATGGTAGTTGGATCGGCACAAATAATCGCTGTAGCAGAAGTTATTTTTCTCCATACTGCAATGTGACACGGTTTTAGCCTCTAAACCCTAAAAGAAAGTGGATTTGAGGTCACTAAGATTCTTGTGATGAGTCATTTCTCGATTTACCAATAGCCCGCGACTGTGCTTCGTGCCGGACGATCGGGACCCCGCGCTTGTGCCGTGCGATTTGCCCGGCGCCGACGTCTCCCTGCCCGCTTCTGCCGGCGTCTGCCCGTGCCGCGCACGGTTGCACGAACCGGCGACCCGCAACGCACGAAAAGTGTGGGCGGATGCATGGGCTGGTGTTTGGGCCCGTGATCATACCGGCCGGTGCGATGGATTGAGGGCTATACATTCGAGTACCGGGCCAACTGATGAACTTAGCCCACAGCGCGTGGACCAAAGCTAGGGTTTGTGAGCACGACCCGGTACAAAAGCCAGCCTCCAATCAAGCCGCCCCAGCCTTCCGCTGCCACCGCCCATACACCGGACAAGAGCAAGGCGACGCCGCAGGCCGCGCACGCAGCCCGGTGAGTAGAGACGATCCCCTTCTCGTCTCATGTGCTCGATATACGGATCTCGAAACTTGTATGGCGATTTGCCTAGCTTCGGTAGGGTTTGGCCCGTTGTACTCGTGGCTCGTGATGGTTCTGGTTTCGACTGTTCTGTTCGCTGCTGCTGCAGTGCTTCTCTCCGCGCTAGGTGTATCGTTGTTCGAAGCATCTGTATGATACAGCAAAATTAGTTCGGGGGTTTCGATTTTTTTTCGTTGGTTAGATGGCCTCCTAGGTTAAATTTGGCCACTATGCTTGTTTCCTCTATCAGTTAGATCTAGTAACTCATCGATATACGTGCTTAGAATATTGATGAAAGGCACAAACTTTTGCCGTCGTGCGAAAAACAACTTCCATTTGTAATCGACATCCATTTTATCTGCAAGTGGCCAAATGCAGCCTTATTTTCTTGTTTCCTGCTGCTATTCTTTTACCTGTAGAATCTTAGGTTTGGTCGTTTGTTTGGTGATGTAGGCTAAGGGAAATGGCGACGGTTCCGGGGCCTCTGATCTGGGAGATCGTGAAGAAGAACAACTCCTTCCTGGTGAAGCAGTTCGGCAACGGCAGGTGCAATTCAGCAACGAGCCCAACAACCTCTACAACGTCCCCTCCTACAAGCACTCTGGTCGGTAGCTGCTTCTGGCACAGCTTCTACCCTTTGATGCCAACTGGCCACTCTAGGTGTGAAGAGCTAACTGACTTGGGCTGATTTGGTTTGTCAGGCTTGGCGAACAAGAAGACCGTGACGATCCAGCCAGAAAGGACATGGCTGTGGTCCTCTCCACGGACCAAGACCAAGAAGCAGAACACGCCTTGGAAGCTCTACCACAAATCTGTGATGTGCAAGGAGTTCCGGAAGATGGCCAAGGCCGTAAAGAACCAGGTGTTAGCACGAGAAAAATACTTAATTGCTTTGCTTGATGTCACTGTTATGATTTGATGCTACTTTATGATTCTAGAGGCCATAATGCTAAGTTATGGATGTAATGCATCGAATATTGTCTTTGCAAACTGTTTATGTTTATTTATTGCTGCAATTAGCCTTCACACATAAGAAGGACCATCCATTGTGTTGGGTCTCTATGAAATACTTTGTTAAGCTTGGCTTCTGTGCTGCAACATCTTTTATCTGTGCATGTGGTCTTTACCTGCATATATCAAAACTACTTTTCTGCTGTGATAAATAGGCCTGGAACCCTCGGCTTCTTATGGAACATTGATAGCTTTACTGCCAATATGTACATCGATTGATGTTCCTTTGTGTCCAAAGATAGTTATCAGTTTTATGAGTTGTACTGTAGCATGTAAGAATTGTTACTCTTGTTAAAGAATCTGATCTGTTTGTGTCTGGGTTTTGTTGCTTGGTACTGCTGTGATGAGCCATAACACATAAGAAGACCAACCGATCAATTGGTTCTTCAATGAAATATACTTGTTACGCTTGGCTTCTGAGCTGAACCTCCAGGCCACTTTTTCTTATCGAATAATACCATTGTTGTATGTACCTTTTCGAAGAAATTGTTTGTGCTTCAGTCTTTTACTGTGTGCATCATATTCTTGTTGATTTATTGCTGAAATCTTCTGGTTCTTATATGGAACTTTGAATAGCTCTTAACACCAATGTTTGCATCAGCTGATATCAGTTTGTTTTTTGGGAGATTAGTTATTTGCTCTGTGCACTGTATGGTAGCATGTGAGAGCTGTTCTTGTAAGAGAATCTGTTTTGTTTGTGTCTGTTTGGGTTTCATTGCAAACTCACAGTATTGCTGTGATGAGCCATAACACGTAAGAAGACCAACCGATCAATTGGTTCTTCAATGAAATATACTTGTTACGCTTGGCTTCTGAGCTGAACCTGCAGGCCACTTAGTATTATTGTATGATAGCATTCTTGTATGTATCTTTTGGAAGAAATTCTGAATTTGCTGGATCATTAAATTACTTTGTTGATATCTTATGATTGTGTGGGCTTTAATGAGTTGTTTGTCTGCCCTCCAGGTCAGTGACAACTACTACAGGCCTGATCTGACCAAGCCGGCTCCTGATAGGCTGAGCTCAGTGTACCGCAGCCTCCAGGTTGCCATGTCCGGTGTCAAGAAGAAGAACAGGCAGCCAACTAAGCTGTAAAGCGTACGACGCATGCTTTTTGTTGAGGGGACCTCTTGGTGCTCATATTTCAAGCTTATTACCTCTGTTCCAATAGTTTTGAGACTTAACGTAGATTCTTGTTACCATGTTACAAATCTACCAGGTAGTTTGTACTCTGACAGTGTTAGGCAGCTGCGTGTCGCTGTATAATTGTCATTTGCTTTGCACTTGATGATCGCTCTATAATTATGTTAAACTTGTTAGTGCTGATGGTTTAACTGCGTTTAGATTTACCGTCAGTATATCATTTATTCCAGCGAATTAACTGATGCTGTGGCTGACATGGAGCTCGATTGTTTTACTACGCTGTTAGAATCTGTGTGCTATCGCTCGAATTCTGGTGCTCGAGTTCGGCCATGCCTTCATGTGTGTAGCAGGAATGTCCGCGTTTGTCTGAGCAGCCTGGGACGTCTGTAATGGCGTGCCAGCGTAATATCTGATGATCCTGGAAGAAACCGAGGCGCCAAACTCACTCTTTGCAGACACCTGGAGCACCAACGTTCTTGTCCGGTATAAAAGCCAACCCCGGCGTGTCGCCATCGGCACGGCGGCTGATCGGACGACCTCCCAATGTCTGTCGAGAGAATGGCCATAGGGCCACCAGCCGGCGCCGGCACTCTGCTGACGCCGGCGCGCATTGCCAGCTTCAGCAGCCTCTTGTCCGGGCTGGATGCCGGCCGGCTCAAGGACGTAGAGCCTGACAAGCTGAAGGACGAGATCCGGCGGTGGGCCAAGGCCGTTGTGTCGCTGGTGCGCCAGCATAGCTTAGGCGCGCCGCCGCAGAGTACCACCTCGACGTTACCCATCAGATAGCTGAGGTGACGGCGCCGGAGTCGATCGCTGCAGCAATCATTCCTAAGCGTGTCGCAATGTAGTAAACTCTCGCTATATTAAGCATTTCAAGTACACTAGATGTATGCTAAGCTGAATCAATCTGTGCAGAGACCCAGCCATGTTTGGCATTCTGAGACTAGCGAGTAGTGACTACTAGTAAGTCTTGCGAGTTGTCTGAACAGTGCCGTTCTGGCGTTGGACCTGCACCTGCTCGTGCTGCTGAGGCCCAATCCGGTCCATGACCGACCGGTAGGCCATGAGCCCCAGCTTCTGCACCTTGTTGTACATCGTCTCCGGGCGGAGCGGCGCCACGTACAGCCCGACGGCGTCGAGCTGCCAGCCGCTCCCCCCGAAGAACCCCACGATCACCCCTCCGTCCACCGGGAACGTGAACGGCGTGCCCTCCGCGGCGCCGAACGGCCCGTACGCCCTCTGGTTGGTCTTGAAAGCCAGCGAGCGGATCACCGGTGAGCCGCCGTGCGCGATCGGGAAGTAGTGGCCACTGACGGTGGTCAGGTACTCGTCCGGGAAGTTCAGCTTGATCTAAGCACGCACGCAATTCAGTCGAGAAACTCAGCCGTGCCATCCCATCACACAATCTTGTCAAGCACATTATATGTGATTTGTACGGTTGCACCTGAGTACAGTGATTGCCGCCGGCTCCTCCGTGTCGCTCGCCGGCGACGACGAGACCGTTCCTGTCGTACTCCACGCTGATGGAGTCGATCCACCGGTCGTAGGACATGGTGATGCTACGGATCCCGGTGTGGCCGCCGTCGTCCCACGGGTTCCCTGCGGTGCCGCCCCATGGGCCAACCTTCATAAGCTTCTTTGACACAACCATCTTCTTCTGAGGTTGCTGTTGCTGAAAAAATAGGGTGAAGTTTGGTATTCAGTAATGGAATATATGAGTTGTTAAGCAATCTATGCATCAATATAGGTAATTAGGTACAAAGAAATGCTCAGGAAATATGTGAAACTTCAGATGATTCCTGTCTGAGAAAGGCTGAAAAGCAAATGAATAGAATACTAGTCTGATCCCTTGTGTACCATGATTGCCTCCAGATATGTGCAGGGCTGCACCAAGTAGTAAAATGAACAGGTAAGCTTCTTCAAGAACAAGCGTGCTTATTATCGAAATAGGTAATGGAGAAAATGGCAGAACAACCCAAGAAGTGTCACTCTTACAACTATATAGTGGCAACTGGGTGATAAGTGGGGATCAGAACTAGATGCTGTGATGGGTCAATACTGCTTTCCAGAATGCTAAGCATATCGGACAGGAATATTTTGTTCTTCACCTAGAAGTTTGGTAGAAGAATCTTGAAACTATTAGGTAGTTTGCAGTCAATGTTAGCATGAGCCGAATCCGTATGAAATATTTGAATTTATTAAGCAACCCTCTATGAAGTTGAGTTTTAGGAAAAGAAAGATGCTACATTTGATCAGGCAGCAAATAAAGCCTACATTTAGAATTATGGACTTCTCGCTTAAACTCCAAGCTCGTAAGATTGTGTACGTTTACATCAGATGGAAACTTAAAACATTTGTTCAAGGTCATGCCATGTCAACGGGGACAAAGATGAAGGTGGAGGTATGGGTTCTGTGATAAATAATTATGAAAATGGAGAATATGATGCTGATTGGCAGAGGGCATCATAGGTATGGGAGAACAACAAAATTGGCTAAACCTGAACTTTATTGATTCCAAAATTATTTTTTTCCTGAACGTCTGACCAAATCAGCTTATTTTTTTCATAAATTCTAAGAAAAAGCCAGTAGCTGTTATTTTCTAACTTCAGATAGTGCTTCGCAGCATGTACCCTGTGGCTTCAAGTAATATCTGTATCGACAGCTGTTTGGCCCTGAGATACGCCTTGTCTGAAGACAAATGATTAAAGTGTTTGTGATAAGGCATCCAATCCACACTTCCATTTGTGCTATGAGTAGCTCAAATTGCCTGCCTCTTGTCACATTCTGCCATCCGTCTACTGTACTGTAAGATTCTTGAAGTGGTTCAACTGTGCAATCCATCATCTACTCACTTTATCAGAGCCATTGCTCACAGTGCAGGCAATGCCTTCATTCCTTTCCTGAATCAATAGAAGGTCAATTTGCCAAGAAACAAGTACAAGAGGGAGAACCACATTCCATTGGCATATGCACACATTGATCTCACTACACCAGTGTATCAGTGTACTGCCACCTAAAGCTTTGCTGATCTTTGCTGTTCAAAGAAACTAATCAAATTCAAGCACCCAAAAGAAGAGTGAGACCCCACAAGAACATCGTTATCCTCTTTGACAGGTGTGTAGTTGTCTGGACTCAGTTTGGACCATGATGCTCTGTTCTTGCATTGGCTGCCCAGTATTAAAAGCAAAATTCCAATTGCTTTGCCTATGTTTCAGCCTATCATACACCTGTTAGGAGCTGCTAATTATAGCTTGATATGTATCATTCACAAATAGCAGTTTCCTGTGACGACCCACATTCCGTGGGGTAAAAACGCTAATCAACGGATTATTATTCGTTTTAGCCGATAGAACATCGCTCTAACAAATAATAAGCCCATCAGAGTGTTGCAACAGAACAATAATTAGAGACAAATACGATATTACAATAACATTGCCACGCAAGGCTAAAGTTAATACAAAATCGCAAGGGCTCGAATATCACAATATTTAGAAATGAAAATGTTCTAATTATTATCTATCCAAACGAACACATTACAACTACATATAATTGCACTCGATTTCACCAAAGACGACTCCTGACTATTGCCTACTTCATCCGACCTCTACACGGGGTATCTGTCTTGTACTCATTGTATCCTAAGTCCATAGTATTCCATCCGGGTAGTAATTCAATCCGTCCAAGTAGATTTCGCCTGATCCTAGCTATTCTCCAAACTAACATACTCTTAAACAAAGGAATATAATAGCAAGGGTGAGTACGAAAGTACTCAGCAAGCGTTATTAACAAAATACACTGGATGCTTATCTTCTACACTTTTAGGAATGTACATTCCTATTCTCAATATCTTGCTAATTGTTATTCTCTTTTTCTTCTTCATTCTCTTTCCCAAGACTTATAGAAAATAAGGTTTTGTTGCTAGGTTTTGAAATAATTACATATTATCAATTCAGAAAACTACTGAACACTCATATGAACGGCTAAAACCCTCCATAAGTTTCCGTACTTTCCTTTCCCGGAGACAAACATGGATTCATGATTTGTATAGCATTGCGCAAGCTTGTACCACTTTATCCATCATCACTCTGATCCTGGTGGCTCGTGGATCTTCGCATTTTCTTAGATGTGGTGCCCAGATCAGAGTACAGAACTTACATCTATCTTAGTATATTATATCTTCACCCAACTACTCTCAACCGGCGGCCCGGGGTGGTTTCTCACCCTCGCCCGGCGCCCACTGACCTCGACATAGTTGTTGGTTGGGGCGGCCTAGCCCTTTCCCAACACCCCACCTGCGCTAATATATGCGCTCTGCATCCCCCACTTTTGGGCTCTCTCTCCCGCTCAGTATTTCTATGTTGCGCCCCCACTCCCGATCTCTACTGGCCTGGGTTCCTAGGTTGGTTGTATTACTTACCCTGTGGAGAATATAATAACCACGATAGAGCTACTAATTATGTCCGTTCCTCTACTTTTGGGTTCTCTCTCCCAGTTCTGGGTTCCTGCAGCTGCGTCCCCCACTCCTGGTCTCTCCACCGACTACGGGTTCCTGCAGTTGGTTATATTACTTACCCTGTGAAGAATATAATAACCTCGATAGAGCTACTAATTCTGTCCATTCTCATACGAAATGTTGGTTGATACGTTTTAGTATGGTCCATTCACACGGATGAAGTCTGATTAACCTTATATCTTATCTCTATGTAGAAGATCACATATCTTCCTTGGAATCTTCCATCCATTTATTTATTGATCTGGCAGTGGCTTTTCCAACTGTCTACCTATACCGCCGCGCGTGCCGTCCCGAGGGAGCGTTGCGTACTTGCGTTGCTTTGCATTGGCACGGGAAGTTGCGGCTGCGGCACGAGTGGGCCTGCGGACGCGCCGCACGGCCCCAGCCGGTTCGTCGCAGCCGCCGGCTCGGGTCTGCACAGTCGTGGGCGGCAGGAAGAGTCAACAGCGCAAATGCAACAAATGCAAAAGAGTCCCTACAGTTCCATTTATCGCACCAAACAAGGCCTGCAAAGAAAACCCGCGCAGCTTTTTTTATTTAAAAAATGTGAGTCGTCTCCGTGAAAAAACAATTGTTTCAATCAGTTTCAGTCGCATAACAAATTAACAATTCAATAGATCGCCCGACCTAGCATTGCCAGTCAGTTTCAAACCGCAACGCAAGGGATCCATTTGAGACAAATCATACCATGATATTTGTCCATCTTACCCAATCGGTTTACTGTGCCAAAAGACCCACTGTAACCTATTAAGCATGTAGCCATGTAACAAGCCCAAAAAGTCTACGATAGAGAAAATAATATGTTTGTTCTCATTATTACAAACCTCAATAAGAGCATTTATGTAAATAATTTTCTCGTAACTATGAACCATTTTTTGGGTGAGAGTGTAGGCTCTGAATAACCTTCTCTGTAGCCCTCATTGTCACTGATTGGTTTGTAACTACATCAATATTCATAAACTGGTTTTCGGATTGAAAAGGTGACATGGACTTTTGTCTGTCCTGAATTACACACGAGGCCCAACCACACATATCACCGCATTCACAGATTTCACATCCATTTGTGTTGCCCGATCATCCTACGCTTGACATTATCTGATGCTACGAATTGGATTTACAGTGGAAGTTTACAGCACCAGGAGATAAATTATTGAAGGCCCTTTCAGGTTCATGTTAAGTACTATATTGTCAATGCACGCAGAGGGCAAACTACACATCCACCTGTACTAGAGTACGTGACATTTGTTTGACGTAGCAAGATCTGCTCAAGTGGTATTAACATCAGGGCCTTGGAAACATGCAGAGCTGCCTTACTGGGAGGCAGATTATTGATAATGTTCACAGTAAACAGAAGCATGCCTGAGAATAACCTGCAGCCCCTTCGTGTTCTTCTTTGCAGCCTCCGACAATCCAGTCATTCTTGATCTCCCAAAGTAAGCGTGACAAGTGGTCAGCCCACTGATCATTCCATTCGGAAAGCTCAATTTCAATCTTCAGCTACTGGATTTGTGCGGTGTCTTCTTTCTAATGTTCAACTGCTCATGTTCAGCGATCCTATTATTCCGAGTCGCTGTCCATGTTGTGCATAGCTCTCAATCCCCTGGGGCGCTGCGAAATCAGATAAGAACCAGGTGATTGCGTAACTACTAGTACATGATCTAGAATTTGCAGCTTATTGAAATCAATGTCAACATGTCAGTTCACTCACCTTTTTGGAAACCTTCTTGTCTCGTACTTCATATCTCTCCAGAGACAAGTCGCATAGCCATGTTCCTGGGCATACAAGCTGCCAAAGATGAACAACCTTAGGTAAAATTGCAGAATGGTGACAGTGTAATGCAATTTCAAAACAAACATATGAATAAAATGGTGTGTGCTAAGAGAGTGCACTCGCATATGTATGCATATGGTGTGCGTACGTAGTAGTATGTGTGCATGTGTCTTCTTGTAATCGAAAAAAAAAGATAGAATTAAACTGAGATGGGCAGATGGCACAACATCTCTGGCCAATGGCCTACCAGGTTAGCTCACCGATACAACATCTGTAATGCTGTCACAAGATATATTAGAATGGCAATTAGTTTGGTCGCTTCAAATAAATAAGGCAAGGTTAAGTGGTTGATAGTAGGGACAGTACAACACATCGAACGTTGAGGGGACAACGAAATGGAACGCATCAGCTTTTAAACAGTCTTATATTTGCTTCAGACAGAAGCATGCTATGGTATTATGGACGCCTCTTGGCAAGCAAGCTAAAGGAGGCATCCACCGAATCTTGCTATTTTATTTGCACGTCTCCTTTGGTCAAGGAGCAAGACAAGCAGCGTGCACAAAGGTGTCCCATGTGATCTCATGCCCTGTATGGTTGTATCTATTAAAAATGCATATCCAAATCTATTTAATCCCCCGGGGTGTTTTACTGATCTAGCGCTTAAGTTTGGAGTCCATAATTACTGTCTACTAGTAGTACTGTGCAATGGGTTTGGAATCTCTGTGCAACAAACAAGGAACTAATTTTTACTTTCTGTACCAACTACCAAGATAAGAATCCTATGTCGCATTGATGTGAACTGAGAGCCTCGAATGTAATGAGAACAGTTTCTTAGATTGAAAGCTAAGAAGAAAGGGTCATACATTCACGGTCCTCTGGATGACTTTGGCTCTCTTCTTGGGCCTTTGAGGCAGCTTGGATCCTTTGAACACCAAGAAGTCCTCTTCCTTCTCTTTGTTCGTCAGGGTGACTGCAAAATCGGGCCAAATTGACCCCTCGCTCCCTGACGACGAGCCCTTGTCATCTGGAGAGGTTGGTGGAGCTCCATTGTTGGTGTTGTTGCCCCTTGCAGGGCGCTCCCTGTCCGGTGACGCAACAGTGCGGATCCCGTTGTTCTGCTGCTGCTGTGCTGACGGCCTCATTGCTCCAGGCTCCTCAGAATTCCTATCAATTCAGTAACTCCAAAGATTAAAAACAATACAGAAAAATGGTAATGCTACAATGGCAACAGAAAAAGAGAGAAAAAGGTTTACTTCTAGTAAATTTGGTCTTGTGGTTGCAAGCAACCAGTGTGTGATTCTGAAGCTTATCTACACTCTACAAGATGGAAAAGGATAATCTACATCCAAAGAAGGGTTCCATCACATGAATTCATTGACAAGTTCGGCCTGGTTGAATTTATCCAGCAAAAAACATTTAGTTACCCTATAAATAAGGCCTTGGGGGGCAGTAAAGAAAACGAATACATTGAACAAAATTGTTCATTCAATTCTCTTGATAGGAAAAGTGTGTGCACCTAACCACAGGTAATTTAATCATCAATAAGCAATCCTGTGTATAGTCATATATCAGTCTAACAAATAAGGCAGATCAGGCAATAGGTAATGTACTTGTCTACTACAAAGAAAGGGAACCACTCAATGGTGATGACTGATTTCACAGGGAGAATGGGATAAACAAAATAACTCTATTAACTTCTTACTGCAAATAATTTTTAAATGCTGAAATAGGGGGAGAATGAAGACTACAAAGTTCATGATTCACACACATTTAGGAGAAAGGTACAGGTAGCAAGCAACAACTTCCAGCAATTACCTATATCATGCTTCGTCGAAACTAGGACTACAAGAAGAAAAGTAAAGGGAAGAACAATGAATGAACAAGCTGTGACCATCCACTTTATGAGTGGTGGTGACTGATTTGAGATAAATATGGTGTTTCCTTCTCAAGCCAAAATTAGTCAAGGAAAAACAGCTGATACGACCATCCAAGCACTTCAACTGTAATTGCAACAAGCTATTGGCATCGTCCACATAATGAAAACCTCATCTCTCACAGTTTTCGCAACAATTTCAATAAAGCGAAACTATGGATCGGATCAAGAAACATGGTACCAGCAAAAATCCAGGTAGAGGACGAAGCAGTCAAAATGGAAAATGAGCTAGTATTCACAAATCAGTAGTCCCGTTTTAGAAGAGAACTCTTGGCAATTCAGACCTTGAAAATTGAAATACAGCCAATCCAAATCAGCTAACTTGAAACCGTGGAGCTGGATTGACCAAAAGATAACAAGCACCAACCTGCTGGTCCTTGAAAAGAGAAAATAACCCTCTAATTTTAGCCTAATAAAACTCAGGTTCTCCTATAGTTTCAGCCTTTTAAGAACCCAAAATGAGCCACAAAAGGAAACAGTATTTAATCCCAGAGTAAATGAACCAAATTAGTACACACCTCAAGAATATCTATCAAGGTTAAAATGGAGAAGACCACGAAGGACATCATGGTCTTCTGAGGTGATGTGCATCATACTATACATTCACAACAGCATTTGACCTCCAGAGCAAGTTGTGCTGTGTCAACCCATAGCATATCAACAACAGTTTAACAAGTGATTTCCATAAAAAAAAATCAACAGTTTAACAGGTACTAACCACAAAACAGTCAGAGAGCACACGCAACCATGCACAGCAATAGGGGGTGGCGGCGGCTAAGAACAGCAAGGAGACACGGACCTGAGGGCGCGGTGGTGGGCGTGGCCGGCTGGGTGGTGCTGCGCGGCGGCGGCGGCGGCGCGGCGCTGGCCAACGGCGGCCTTTTCGGCGGCCGCGGTGGCGGCGGCCTCGACGTCGCGGCGCTGCACCTTGACGCAGCGCAGACGCTTCCGGTTGCCCCACTGCAGAAGCAGGTCGCGCTCAGCCGCCGTGCCCCCGCCGCGCGTGGAGCCTCGCGTGCGGTAGTGGTTCCTCGCCTCCCTCTCCATTGCCGGACTAGCGCTGCGCTGCATGTGTCACAATTTACGAGCGAGTCAGACAGCAAATTGTTGAAGAATTTTAGCGAATGGTAATGTAGAGCACGGACGAAATGAAGAATTCAGCGGTAGAAGGGAAGGAGAAGATTCATGCCGGGACAAGAGTTGAAATTGCAGTCAAGTAGAAATCAACAGAAGTTGTGAAATTTGTCTACTTGATTCAAGTGGACAATAAATAACATCGAAACAAAATGGGACGAACACTTAAGATTCAGCTCAATTTAACTGGCCGATCAAATCAACCAAAGAAAGTTGAAGACTTTGGGAGTTTTGTGTAGGAAAAAAGGTGAGCTCCGAAGAGAAAAATGAGGAAAATTAACAGATCAAATCCATGATGAAAAGTGTATCGCCTCGTGAAAATTCAGCTCAGTTTAACTCATTTACTCGGAATAAATTAAACTGGAGAAAGGAGAGAAAAACAAAACGAATCAAATGTAAAATTTGGGCAATTCTAGAGCACTGGATAAAACTTTTCTGCTCTCTTGCAAATTGGACATAGAAAGAGAGAACAGATCGGACACACTTGAGATGAGAACAAGAAAACGTCACAACAAGCAGAGGAAGAGACCAATCGGGAACAGAAAAATAAGACAAAAATGTGCCAACTCGAAGATAGTATACAAAAGCACCATCAGCAAAAAAAAAAAGAAAAATGGAGGAGATGATCCAAATCAGCACCAGCACCCCACCTAAACAGCTTCCGATTTCAGCTCGCTCTTTCCAATCGAACTACCGCGAGAAAAACCAAAGAAAGCAGATTAAAAAAAACCGCAACTTGCAAACAAGCAGTAAAAGGTTGTTTCGGAATCGCTCGATCCTAATCAGATACCTCCCAATCGAGCAAGGTTCGCGCGAATCGAAAGGCAAGCAGCTCAGATTGCGTTCATCCGTAGCGCAACTTGATGCAGCTCATGCCGTAATGCAGCTCCGTGAGAATTGGATTCAAATCATCCACTCCAGATCACCTCTCGCTTCATTTGGAATCGCAAACGCAGAACCAGAATCATTCCAGCATAGGTAAAGGAAAAGGAGCGCAACTGGAATTCAATCCCAGCAAAAAGCAAGAGAAGGAAACTAGATCTTTCAGATCAAATAACCAAACTTGAGAAACCAATAATTCAAATAAATCACAACCTAGAACTCCAATAAAAAATCACTGAAAATTCGAAGGAAATAAAAAAATAAAACGCGGATAAAATCAACCAGGAAAGACCAGTACCCCCAGATAAATTGTGCCTTCAGTTCCTGGTACTCCAATTCACCCTCCAAAACCAAAATCGATCGCTTTCTCTTCCCCTCGAGATGGACGAGAGGTCAATCAAGTGGGAGAATGGATTCTCTCAGGGTGGTGTGAAGTGAATGGAATCGGAGGTAATTTGGAACGCCTCTAACTCTGCGTTCTTCTTGTTCCTTCGCTGGAAGGAGGCGGCGACCTTTTTATGCCATCTCTCCCTCTCCTGGACCCCTCGGGCACACAAAAGCCGGATCCTATCAGCGCAGCGCCGAGCCGCCCTCAGCCGCTGATCTGCGGATCGACCGCACAGATCAGCCCAGCGCGCCGCCTGCCGCTGTGCTGCCGGATGCTGCAGTAAAAATGTTGCGCCGTTACCCCGCGAAAACGAGGATTGCGAGACGGGCGCCCGGGCGGACGGTGGTTCTCGCCGAATTTTTTCTATTTAAGCACATTTAGACCCCGATGTGGATCACGCCGAGTAACTGCGTCTCGCCGCCGTGGACCACGACTCGAGGCCTCGGCCCCGGCCGTGATCCACGCCGCGTGGCGGCTTCCTCGCTCCCGACCTCGGTGACGTGACGTGGCTCCGACCTCGGCCGTGGATCTTGGCGCCGACCTCTGAGCCGTGTAACGGCGCCGAGTGTGAAAAATTCAAACCGGTAGGTGGCGCCAAATTCGGCGCCTTCAAAATAATCCGTAGTTTTGGAAACATTCATAAAATGATGAAGTGTGTGAAACATAATTTTTCGCTACATTTTTGATGTTGTGTTCAATCTGAAAATTTGGTGCTAGTATGGTAATAATGTTTGTAACTTTTTCGTAAGTAGGAACCGAATGGTCAAACACTAATTCTTTGGAGCAAGCATGGGTGGGCAACATTATGCACTCTTTTAAATACCGTCATACCGGTAGTCTCAAGTGCAATCGATCTGACTAGGCAAACACAATACAATGCATAATAATAGGATTACAAAGACCGTAGATAGCGTGGATCTATTACATTATGTCTCTTGTGTGTAGCGTGGTTGTTTCCCTTTTGTCGCATACGAAGATGGCTCATTGCATCCTTCTTCTGTCACTCTTGGTCTTGAGAGTCGCCTCACGAGCTTCAAGCTCTTCCTCCCGACGCTTGATGGCGGCTTCACGCAGACTTAGCCGCTCCGCGCCCTTTGCAGCTCATCCTCCTTGCCCTTAAGACGGATTTGGTCCACCCTAACGCGGCGCTCTTGCTCAAGCCGCATCCGTCGCTCCACCTCGCGAGCCCGAGTCATCTTGGAAAAGTATTGTCCTTTGTTTTCCACCGCATTGGCGGGTTCCGTAGCCATGCTTGCGTGACACCGATCCACCCATTCGAGGAACCCGCAAGCTTTGTGTGGGGTGGTAGATGTCATGGATCAAGTTGAAAACAAAACGAGAAACAAAGGATTTAGTTGTCGTCGTTACCACGAAGTCGTCATCCGTGTCCGGACACTTGAAGAACCTACTACCGTAGTTGGCTCGTTTATGGATCCGCCCGGACGCACAACATTGTCCGAAAGCCGCAATGGCACTTGGCGCTCATGCCACTCCCAAGCACTCAAATGGGTCTGAGCTGTGAAGACATTGTGATGTCTTGAGGAGATGTGGTAGTATTGTGATGTCTTGAGGAGATGTCGTGGTATTGTGATGTGTTGAGGAGATGTGGTATGGAACACATATGAGGCCTTTATGTAGGCGGGTTATCAGTGCAATGGGCATAGTCCATGGAGAGGATCTTTTCGCTTTTCCGGATTCCAGTAGCAATAAATGGCCCTATGTAGACTTTTCGAGACTACGGCCTCGTAATAAATTGTAGTTCGTAGCCTTTTCGTAGATTGGACCATTCAATTTATTTGGTACAACATAGCCTTTTCGTTGTTTTCGCTATAGGCCTATGTCATCCCGGTCATCGGGTTTCACAAAGATCCGGATAAGGGATCTTATCTCTCATCCCATTCAATTGGCTTCTTGTCATCGTGGTCGGGAGTAGTCTTGGGTGGGATAAGCATCGCCCCGTTTGTCATCTCACTTCAAAAGTCGCCTGCTTTGTCATCTCACCGAGTGTAGTGCGCCTTTTTTGACGTCTCGTGGAAAGTCGACATGTATTGTCACATCTCAATGTAAAGATGGCCCTTTCGTCAAGTATGTACACGTAATCTGTTATCTTTTTTGTGGTCACCGCATGAAGTCGCCTGCTTTGCTATAAGTAGCACGGTTGGGGTCCCATGACATTGTAAATCCAACACGGTTGAGCTTCCTATATTCGTGGTGAAGCCAACCATGTCGGAAGCCGAGGGGCCATGGGATTTGGGTCACCAAGGAAGACATTCCCTTGAAAGGAGGGATATGTTCGGTCCACGATCGATTGATACCAAGGCGTGCTCAACCAGCGTGGCCGAAATGCATACACAATGAGTACGCGGTCGTGCAGATCTTGGATGGCCCGAACGATGGCGGGCGACGTTTCTTCCGATGCTCACGCTCCGGGGTACAAATTAGTAATATTACATTTATTATGGCTTATGGACCTCGAAGTTTACCGTCCTTTTTGCAGATGGCAAATGCGACTTCTCCATTGGATCGACCCTCCTCATGAACGGTATTTTGATCGTTATGTGGCTACATTATGGACTCGAATATGGGACTTGGAGTACCGAATGGAGAGTCTCACAGAGAGAACAACGACCTCCGCGAGAATGATGCAACGCGAGAGAGGCAACGAGGAGGTCGTGAATATAGGAAGCTCTTATGATCCCACATGTTGCTGCGCCAACCCGAGCTGCATATGTGCATGCCACTACCACGACGGACAGCCACGTCCGAGGCGACCCCCTCAGCAATTCTCCATGTGGGTGCCACGAGGCTCGTTTGGCATGTAGGTAACGAGGGTTATGGTTGTGTCGTATTTTAGTTCATGTATTTGTATCACTGTGTTGATGCTGTGGGGGTAGGACTGTTGTGTTGAATTAAAATGTTGGGTGTACTACTTTCCATAAATTCTGTATGTGCAATGTATGTGTTGTTTCGTATTGTAACTGGGCAAAGCTGTTATCGATTCTGGGTGTGGGATGATGAAATAGGCAATAGGACAGGCAATGTTCGCCATGAGAGTTGTCGTGGGGCGTTTCGACAGACTAGAGTGGAAGATAAATTTAATGTTGTGTGCTATTTTGTTTCTTGTGATTATTGTTATCCTCAAGTTGTAGTGCTGGAGGTTCTCCTCGTGTATGTTGGTAATGTTTTATGCTATGTTGTCGTCAAGCTATTTTGGAGTCGTTTGATTCGTGAAGCAAAATTAATAAGCGATAAATTCAGTATCACTACCTTTTGCGATCGTTTATGAAACATAAAATCATTGCAGGAATTATAGGACAACAAAGTATCATTACAACATATATACAACGACCCACAAGCCTACACATAAATATCACTGCCTCCTAGCCTTACCCTTACCCTTACCAAGGGCGTCGGTGCCTGGAGTGTAACGGCTAGGCTCGGGCGGCGGCGTCTGCGTGTACAGTGTGAAGGCCGAGTCTCGTGAGCGCCACGAGCCGAGACGGGCCTATCTCATCGTAAGTCTGCCGCTCCACCTCGTCGTCGTCCTCACCCCTCGTCGGGAAAGTGTCGCCGTGGGGATGAGCTCAGGCCGTGTAAGACCCTCGCCGAGTCGGGTCCAGAAGTCGTGTCGCAGCACGCACGTCCCTCCCGCGGCGGTCTTTGCAACCACAACGACTAGCCGCACGACGAGACGACACCGCTAGCCTCGTCATCCAACATTTTGTTAACCAACAAGATACGAAGATATTACGTACTAATTTTGTAAGTGGCTTTGTCGAAGCATACCTCTAGGAAGGTAAGCGCCCTGGCGCCGCCGATCGTCCCCGGAGAAATGCTCTATGTCCCTGACGGATCGCTTGATGTGTTGCCCTGCAAACAAGCAAAAGAATGAATAATTTGCTGTATGTAGTGATATTTATATCTATTGGAAAATAAACAATGAGATTGAACATTACCACACGGTCCAGGACTGGTGCCGTCTCCACCTGCGTCCCAAGGCGAGTCGACTGGTCGTACGGCGTGTCTTCGTCGCCCGAGGACGCAATGTCGGCGTAGTCATCCTGAGTCCATTGGCCCTTAAGCTTGGACCGCGTCCCACGCTGGTACCAAACTTGGTACCGCCGGAAGTTCTCGTTGCTGTGCGGCTCGTCGTTGTCCTCCACGTGGTCCCGAAGTGTCCCCACTCCTCAACGTACACGTGGTGGTGCCGTCAAGTCTCGTGACCTTCTTCTGTCGCCGACGATCAAATCTGCACGTCACGTAAACCAAACGTTAAAAATAGAAAAAGTTCTGTGCAATTGGAATCCAAGGTTAGAATTGAAATTGCATGCCACTTACTTGTGCAAGGCCACAGACGTGGAGAAATGCGCCATCGGCCACAAATGCCTCGCACTAAATCGGCGTGCAACTCTATGTGGCAGGTGATACTCAACAGCATAGAAACAGATAAGAGGGCACCTCTTCCTGTAGAGGGCCTCGTCTATGCTGCATAGTGCGCTGAACTGAACGGCCTCCACCTCCTGATCGGCGTACGGCTCCCACTTAACCTGCATTGAAACAATTTAACGTTAACGGTCATATCCTAACAAATGAAAATCACGATACCAAATGGAATTAACTTACACGGAGGCCGTGAGCGCATCTAGCTCGTTCGTGTACTCTAGGTAGGCCCTCTTCGTCCGGGCGTAGGGCACTGAGACCTGGTCCCAAAGATATGCAAGTGTCGGACGTCGGCGAGGAGGAACCTCTGCGAACCACGGACGAGGAGGCGGCGTGGGACAACCAACTGGTAGACGACACCACATCCACAGCTGGAGGAGGCTGTCGAGTTCGGCGAACTCCGACGACACGCCTCGCAGAGGTGGCGGTAAAGGAACGCCAACACCGGAAGCTCATTTGCATCGCCCGCCGTGTCCCGGTCGGTGAGGCGGTGGATGTACATCCAGACGCCTACCCCCCCGTGCTGCGTCGGGAAGAGAACGACGCAAACAAGTGCGATATCCATGCCCCGCAATTACATGTAAAATGATATTAAATAAAACTATGTCAATTTTAGCAAAAAGCTCGATTAGACGACGAGTTGGCTCGATATCCACCCCTACCGCAGAGTAGGCAGGCGCTCGCTCGTCTGCGTGTGCGTGACACTCGCAAAAGTCTGCCGAGCCATGTGATCAGAATTCCAGAAGTGCGATGGACTGCCTCAGCAGGAAGCTCAATCCCGAGGAAGGCCTCTACTCGGGCTCTCCAACCAGTAGGCACGCACGGTCCGATCACTGGACGGCCGTGAATGGCGACACCAAGGATCTTCTGAGTGTCCTGGAGCGTAATAGTCATCTCACCGAAAGGGAGGTGGAAGCGTGAGTCTCCGGCCACCTACACGATACAAAAAGAGGAGTACATGTCGAGAATTTGAGGCGCACATAGCCGACCAACAATGAACATGCAAGTGGAGCAATGGTTTAGGATAATACCTATCAATCAGTGCAGTGATGGCCGGGGGGTTGAAGGTGGGCAACCCACGACGAACACAGTAAGAGATGGCGTCTAGGCCGCCCTCTCCGTGAAGGGGTGTACCTCTCGTCATCGCATGTCCAGGAACCCGTCATGGGTTCGAGGACGAAGGATGGGCAACTCCTGTATAGAATAGAACACTTTTTTTTGTTAATGCATCAACATAAATCATTAATTGTACAATAAGTGATGAAGGCAGTACCATCCCCTCCGCGGTGAGCCGTCCTCGGTGGTTCTCCTCGAGTGCTGGCGTCTAGCGGTGGAATTGCGCCATCCTACAAAAAAATTGATTTTGTCAGTCCAACATAGAAGTAAACAAAAAATTGAACATGCATACAATATGGAAATAATAAGAAATTAAATAAGAAACATAGCAAATTACATATGAAAAAAAAACTAGACGAACTATGAAACATAACGAATAACAAGCACTCACTTTTTGACTAAGTGGCCAATGGCATGTGCGTGAATTGTGGCCAAGTCTACCACATCGCTACATTGGTTACGCTCGGGGTTAGTAAGAAATGGGGTTGCTCTCCTCGCCTCGTTGTTCCCGGAAGTCGATCCATAACCATCTTGTGTCTCGTCCTTTTCACGGTTCCACGTTTGTTCCAACGGCTACCCGGATCCGCAATGTATTTGGGCCGGTGCACGGTGGCCACTCTCCTCATCCCGATAAGGCTCGAAACGGGGAGACCACGTAAGCACAAGGTTGTCAACACTGAACTCCCGAGGTATCTTGCTCTCGTAGTCAAAGTTGCGATGCCTCCGCCGCCACATAATGAGAACATGGAAAGTGGTGCGCCTCGGTTTACCACATGTGCATGAGAAAGCAATAAGGACAACCTTATGCCTCCTCGTCACGGAGCTCTCCATCATCGTTGTACCACCCTTTCTACAACCTCGTAAGTGCCCGTGGCTGTCAAAACAATGTACCTCATGTGCCTCACCCTAGCCTTTGCCTTTTCAAGGTGGCGCTTGGTTTTGGCGCCCATCTCACTTGTTTACTCAGAGCGCCATTGCATGTGCGTGTCTTCGTTGAACCAGCAACAAGCTTGTAAAGGTGAAGGATACGATAGCATTGACGGGCATACCACGTATACCCCTAAGCAAACTATTGAAGGATTCGCCATGTTGCTTGTCCGAAACTCGCACCTCCACCACCGTCGTCATGAGCCCTTGTCCATTTGTCGACATCTCTCATCAATCCGTCAACCATCGTCTACCTTCTGCGTTTGTTGCAGTATTAAGCTGCTCCAACTTTTCCTCAAAGAACTTGACCTCTAGCATTCTAGCGACCTCCTCGAACAGAGGAAAGTTATCCTTCGTACCATCCTTACGGAGTAGATTCTCAAGAAGATGCCGAGTACACCAACGGTGGTGCAAAGTCGCATACCCCAGATCTCGCTCTGTGACGGCAACAAGTATGCCACGGTGTCTATCGATATGACACCCACCTCCCTACCGTGGCCGACCACGTGCCTCCGAACGAGCCGCAAGAACCATCCCCACCGTCTTTGTTCTCCTCTCAACCAAAGCAAACGCCAAAGGAACCAACGCGTTGTCTGCGTCACATGAAATGGCTATCGGTGTGCCCGGTACCGCCAAGAAGAAACGTACCATCAATGGAGACGACGGGACGACAATGCCGAAAGGCCTCGATGGACTGAGCAAAGCACCGTAAAGCACGGAAGAATATCTCGCATCCCATCTTGAGTCCATTCGTTTGGTTTCGGACGTACTCATAATGCATGCCCGGATTAACCGCTTTGATTGCATTGAAGAGTGCCGCAACCGCAAGTACCCATCTTCCCGTCCCCATATATCATCTTCCGGATCGTTGCTTTGCCCTCCATGCTTTTCCATACCTTATCTCGTATCCAAATTTCTCCTTAACAATCCCAAGCAAGTGTCTTCACCTTCATATTGGGTTCTCCCTTTACTATGTGACACGGTGACTTGGCAATAATGGTAGAGGTCAAGCTGCCGATGCTTCGTTTGAGCTCTACTTGGCACAAGTGTGTGGGCCAACGATTCTTGTGATCTTGAACTTTCCGTGTCCTTCGTTTCCTAGCACAAACCCTCCATTCACATGTTTCCTTCGCACACAACTGTGTACCTCCGCTCCACATAAGAATGCCTCACCTTGAATGGCCTTTTACGAATCATCGCATACTCCCGCAGACCACCTTCTCAATGCGCAGATAAGTCCTCAAACATCATACCCTTCTCAATTGTCATGCTTGAACGGCCTCGGGAGCATCTAGCGACTCGTCATCCCTTCCTTCGCATAAGCCCCATGAGAATGCCTAAGATCGTGAATTCATGAACCGATGGATCCGGCCAGGCAATAACGTCGATCGACTCAATATCACTTTCGGTCACCGTCCAAAAGGGCGGTCATCGTCGAATCAACGGCCCTTGCGATCTCGTAAGGATGCGATCATCCACAATTTGAACATCCACACCGTTGGAGTCCTCGCGATACTTCTTCAACGTTGCGGATGGAGCAACGGAGGAACACCAACATTATCGTGAATGTCTCCGCATCATAAGCACGAAACGATGGGATTTAGACAAAAAAAAGAATGACGGAAAAGGCTAAAGTGTGGCTCGACACTTACGGGATGATCCCGAGGCCGCCACAACATCATCATCCGACATTCAACTCGAATCGGTTGAGTAATCGAACCTCGTTCGGGCAGATAGAGCATCGGGCACCTCGTGCACTTCTTCCACATCCACCGCAAGATCCGTGAACGGAGGGTCAAAGGTGCTGATCACCTAGTTCGTGAATAACCGTGAGTGGTGGGATCAATGGACACCTTCCGCACAACAACGTCCAAACATTTTAACTCATTCCTCATAACCAATTTGACATATTTGTCCCACTCATCCTCTGAACCAATTAAGATCAACCGCCTGAGAATTGTGTCTTTCGAACCGAAGTGAAGTAACCCCTCAACTGTGATGCTCTCCTCGTTTCCATGACAATGCAGCTTCTCCCGAGCCCTAGCAACCAACTCACTAAACGACGGCCGATCACCGAATATCAGAGGCACCATTTGCATTTCAACAAATTGAACATTTCTATAATCATCACTTGTCACATCGCCTCCATGATAAAGGTTCACTAGGTTGTCCATCTAGTTCATACACAAAACCAAAATTAATACCTTTAAGCGAAATTTTGGATAAATCACATGCATACTTGTTTAAGCAATAAAATATCTAAATGAACCCTTTCCCATTCAAACATCTATATAGTCACATGAGATTTTTATTTAATATCATACTTGTCTAAATGAACCCTTTCCCATTCAAACAAATATAAACGCACTCTTGTTCAAACATCTATATATCTAATAGGATCCAGATATAGTCACATGAGATTTTCGTTATAATATGCGACCTACATTGTCTTTTTTGAAGTCAAACACATGCGCATTTGACATGCAGACGAGAGTTGCGTTCTTCATATATATACTCCAAGACGCACGTATAGTATCTCTCGTCCCTATGAGCTTGTTTCCTCCCATCCATCACTAGCTTAATTAGCTACACACGCATCACACTCACCCCGCTCCCATTTCTCTCCAACCAAACCAACGCCACGAGCCCCCAACCATTCAATTCGCTCACCGCCTGCAGTCACCTTCTCCTCGTTGCTCCATTGATTGTTTGTTCGATCTCTCATCCGCTCGATTTCATTCTACTTCTAAGACAAACAACAAGACATCTTAATTGTCATTTGCTCGGCCAAAACAGAGGCCCTGCAAAGCCAAAATTCACGATATACTAGACATTCACCTTGAAGGCTTGGGGCCGGGGGCGTGCGGCGGCGGGAGGCGGCAAGGGGGGGAGGCGGCGGGAGGGCCGGGCGGGAGGCGGGCGGGAGGAGGCGGGTGGAGGCGTGAGGCGGCGGGAGGCGGCGGGCGGCCGGCGGGGAGGCGGCCAGGGCGGGGCGGGAGGCGGCCGGGGGGCGGGCGGCGGGGCGGAGGCGGGCGGGAGGAGGCGGGAGGCGAGGCGGCGGGAGGCGGGAGGCGGCGAGGCGAGGCGTGAGGCAGGCGGGGAGGCGGAGGCGGTGGGCCGGAGGCGGTCACAGGGCGGGCCGAGCTCAGGCGACGCGAATGAATGTTCGGCCTACCGACCGGTAATGTCAGCTAGATCTCGGCCGAGGGTCGAGCCACGAGTCACGGCCGAGGTCGGAGCCGTGGATCACGGCCCGAAGCCGCCACGTCGGCGCCACGCGGGTGGGCATCTGTTGGCGCTGGCTCGCCTCGAGCCGTGGTCCACGGGCCGAGACGCAGTTACCTCGCGCCGTGATCCACGGCTCCCACCCCTGGGTCCAAAACGGAATTAAAATCACCGGGGTCTAAATGTGAATATTTTTAAAAAGGGCTTAAATAGAAAAATTCGGACCGGTGGGGAGGAGGCTTGTCATGTTACAAAATTAAAACATATATACAGGCAGACATCATCAATGTCGATACCCACTACATTGAGAGTGCATTATGGTGCTATAACTGTTCGTGAAGGTCCGAATGGTGTGGATTTGAGCGGTTTTGCGCAAGCCACTCTGGTACACCCAGACGGTGAGAATGCTCGAATCTCAAATGTGATGCATTGGCTTACTCACAATATTTCGTTGGACCTCGAGGTGTATAGCGTCGTCATACAAGGGCTTTGGAGCTGGTCTCCCATGGATATCATATGGGAGTTGAGAACATTGATGTGCACTGTTGCGTGGAAGGGGTTTGTGCAAGGGTGCCAGCGTCGTGGATACGAGTGTGTAATGCTTGTGTAACTATACCCATTAGAAGCTGTACAAGGTCGTGCATATGGCCATCATCCGGGAGGTGCGAGCAACTCAGGCAGCCCGCATGTTGGCGAAGAGAAGGAAGATACTCGTGACGAGGCCGATGTGATACATGGAAGAGAGGGAGAATGGTCACGCCATGGTGAGGGAACATGACAAGCCGATGAAGGGGAACATATGGATTATATAGTGCACCAGATGGAGTGCAATGATCGGACGACATAAGTGAAGAGGAGCTCTGCGGGGAGAACGACGAGGACAGTTCGGATGAGGATGAAGCTCCCGTCCCGTAGGAATGGAATTGGTTCGATGCTGAGGGTGTTTTTGCATATGAGATTGATCTCCTCGTCGGCGTCTTGCTCCTGGTCGGTTTGCCCTACAATCTGGCAGTGGCTGCCGCTTTGTGATGGTGAAGTTCTGAGGGT
The DNA here is from genome assembly GCA_036346245.1 of Bonia amplexicaulis. Taxonomy (NCBI): domain Eukaryota; kingdom Viridiplantae; phylum Streptophyta; class Magnoliopsida; order Poales; family Poaceae; genus Bonia; species Bonia amplexicaulis. The sequence goes on along the minus strand of CM070749.1, from coordinate 13,593,097 downwards.
TTGGGGATGGGAGTGGGAGATGGATGGCCTGCTGGAGCCTTGGGCTTCTTCTCCCTTCCCTTTGCTCTCGGTTGGTTTGGGGGATGGCCGTGGCGATGGCTTGGTTTGCTGTTGTGTTGTGCTGGTGGCCAAGTGAAGTTTGGCTTCTCTCCTTGGCTTGCTGGCTGGTTATGCCCCCCGTGGCTTGCGGCCGTGCGCTCTAGATGATATGTGTTGTCCCTTACTGTAGTGTTACTATAGCGGCTGAACGATATTTTAGGATTTTGGCCATTTGCCGGTTGCTGTGGTATTGGGATCAATGTCAGGTTTGTTTATGCCGAGTGATGATCCTATGGTTGCGAGAGGTGCCGACTGGCCCCCGGACGGTTAGGTATCTCCGTGAACAGATTGCCCTGTCTGAACTTAACCTCTAGGACTCTGACGGCAACTTCTATCCTTTTTCATTGCTTCGCTTATTTTTGTTTGGTCTTTTTCGGTATTACAATTACTGGTTTGCTCACAATTGAAATAGAGGTGTGGTGGCAGTTCTACGGCGGTTTCTAATGTATGAGATGAACTTGGTGTAAATTAAATCATGTACTTCCTGACTGAATACCATTGTATTGCAATTGCTTAGTCCTTGAGATGGTTATTTGGTTGAGACATGAAATTGTATATTTGTTGTAATTTGTGTTGTCGCTATTACGTAATGCAAATTGTAATATATTTATTTGGCTTGCTACAAGTTCTAATTGTCGCTTAATGGATGTAATTGATTTTACCATATACAGATTGTAATTAATTACTGTTGTACTACAAACTATTTATATATTTTAATTGAGTTGAAGGCTTTTGCGTAATGTTACAAATTGTTTGCGTCCTCACCATTGAAGTGCTAAGTGCATTGCAATTGTTTATCGCCCGTTGAACTCAATTTATACGACTGCATAGAAAAGTTTAAATTCCTCCATATTTTAGATCATTAGTTGCATAATTAATCCTGCTTAACGTCGTAACTCGCCAGTTAAGGTTAATTAATGATGTGGATCGTTACACGAGCTAACACCAAAATCGGTGAATACAACCTACTTGTGGGATGATGATTACCAAGGGTCTAGATGTATTCCCACACGTCACATCAAGTTAGAACACCAAAGAATCACAGCCAAAAACGCTCGGAACAAAGGATGGACCAAAGAGGTCAAAATCAAGCAAAATCGTGTTTTTTCCTGAATCTTGCTATCAAGGTGCCTAGATGGATGGGGATCTATTTCCAAGGATTATCTTCATATCTTACACAGTCTTGGAACAGCAAGATCACAAGAAAGAAGAGGGATCAAAATCAACCTAGGGCGCCCGCAACAAAGCGTGCTCATGTGTGTCTGCCCGCGGGCACAAGTGTTCATTTCCATGTGGCGGTGATCATGCTCTCAGAGGGATCAGACTCTTACGCGGAGGCCATTGGCACCGAAGCGGGCTCCATAGCCAGGACTGCCGATGATGCCCCCGCAAGCACACATCCGGTGACCACATGCGCGGCTGTTTCACGACTGTCTTCCCCTAGCCGCGATGCAGGTACAAATACTTTCTTCTCTCCTCGCAAATTCACGAGGCTTTCCCCGATTTGCTCGCTGACACCGTCGTCAGCGTTAGCGGGCCCTCGGTCTCTGGGAGGCGCACAGGGCTCCAGCGATGGGACTGGTTGCGGGGGGACTAGTGCTCCTACTATGGATGTGTCGTCGCTGCCCGCCCCTGTTGAGGCTGCCGGCTTGGAGACCCGGCGGTTGACCGTGGCAGGCTTTGTCCCTCGGCCAGAGGCGTTATGGGTGTTCCAGGGGGCCGCAGACTGCACGGACGTGGGTCACCAGACCTTATCATCGTGTGGATCGGAAGGTACTTGCGCCAGCGCATGCTAATTATGTTTGTTGGGACGCTACTGACCACACTGCGTCGTGCAGGCTCTTGCTCTCGCCCGCACCGTGCAGGCGACTAGGACCCACGAACGGAGTAGGCTGCAGGAACGGTTCAATGCTGCGGAGACAGAGGCCACTGCTACACGGCAATCCGCTGAGGATGTCATTGCAACTTGCGCATCGAAGGACGAATGCATCCGCTATCTCGAGGACAAGGGCGCGAAGGCTATTGCCGACGCGCACGCCTTGGTAGAGCGGACTCAGCGTGCGTCTTCCGAAGAACGCAAGGGGTTGCTAGAGCAGATCGCCGGGCTAGAAGAGGAGAAGGCTCGGCTGATGTTCGCGATCGGAGAGAGGGACCGCGTGCTAAGCGATGCCCCGCTGACTGCGTGAAGTTCGATGAAAGCCCTAGAGAACACGCTCTATGAACTTGCCGTTGCGGCCCCTCCTCGCGCCTTTGGGCCCGAGGACCTTTCAAGTAGTCTCCGGAGGATTGGAGAGGCCTCAATGCTTGTGCTGAGTACCGTGCGATCCTACGGCGATCACTGCTTACTCGTGACGACCTGGATGGTTCTTAGCTTTCTTCATTATCGGGGTTGCCTGCGAAACTCTGGTGGCTCGATAGCACCTACTGAGCTGTTGTAGCGCAGCAGATCATACGTGTCGTCTGATATAACTGGGCAACTCGAGAAGGGATTTACAAAAACAAATGTTTAAAGACCAAAGTTAAAAGAAAAAATAGCTAAAGCCATTTAGTGTCATTTACGTGAACTGTTCCGATGTGTAGCAAGTCTTCCGCCGCCATGGATGATGGATGTGGCTTCGCCCTTGGCCAGAGGTAAAAAGCGGGGCCCATATCTTTCTGCGTGGCATCCAAGTCACATGCTGCAGCTGTTTCCTACCACCATCGTGCGATGCGAATGGGTTCCGTGTGGGTATGGGTCTGGCGTATGGGAAGCATCGCCGATTCCAACACGGCAACCACCCCCCGTCTGGTGCCCCTCGCCCCATCGAGAGGTCGCTCAGGCATCCACCGGCTCAGCTCAAACTTTCGCTCGATTTTGGAGGTTCGTGGGTGGGATTTGCACCGGATTTGGGTGCGTTTGCTGATTTGCCGGGGACCGAGGCGTAGGGAGCAGCAGCCATGAGCGAGGTGTTCGAGGGCTACGAGCGGCAGTACTGCGAAATCTCCGCCTCGCTCTCGCGCAGGTGCGCCGCCGCCTCCGCCCTCGATGGAGGTTCGTTTCCCAAATTCTGGTGGTTCAGCGCCAATAATTTTCGGATGCTTGTGTGATTTGGTCTAATTTTTGCCCTCTTTTCTTGTTTTCTTTACCAGAGAAGAAGAAGCAGAAACTTTCCGAGATCCAGTCCGGCGTGCAGGAAGCTGAATCGCTGGTAAAAAAACAATAGAGCTGATGTTTCTGTGTGTAGAATTTGTGCTTAATCTTAGCTGTGTTTTGGAAACAATCTGCTCCCCGAGGTGGGCGTTGTGCTATGATGGTTAGTTGTGTAATTATGCGTTAAATTTCTGTATGGATGTGTCTAGATTAGGAAGATGGATTTGGAGGCGCGGAGCATGCAGCCGAGCGTGAAGGCGGGGTTGCTGGCTAAAATAAGGGAGTACAAGTCTGATCTGAACAATATCAAGAGCGAGCTCAAGAGTATCTCGGCTCCTAATGCCCAGCAGGCCAACCGGGAGGAGCTCCTCGAGGCCGGCATGGCGGACGCTCTCGCGGTGAGCTCCCTATTGCCTATGCTTATGTCATTTCGTAGGTAGATTATGCGTTTGTAGCAAACCATCTGTATTCTAGTACTCACAGGTGACAGATATGAGTTTCAATAGATGTTGCGGCTGTAGTATGTGACCCATATGGCACATACTCAGCTCAGTATTTGCATAGAGCCTCAGATTATGCGTTTGAAGCCTGTTATGATGAACTTAAGTTATGTCTTCAATTTGATTTTTCCACAAAAATATTGGATCTAGTACTCTGGTTATGGTTAAGTACAAGCCTGTTGGAATCAATATATAGTTAATACTAATACAGAACCAGACAATGCTTGAATTAAGTACTAGAAATTTGGACTCCGTTGTCAATAAGCGATTTGAGTTGTACTTTCTTAGGACATTGTTTTCCTAGTTGAACAGGTCTGGATGTATAATCTGTTAAAGTGCAAAGTTTGAGCAAACTAGCAAAGGCACATGCATTTCATCTTATTTGTCAATTGTCACTTTATTTATTATTGAGACCTTAGCTCTTGAATTCATATTTTATTTGTTGCAAGAAGGCTTTGTGGCATAATTCTTTCAGTGAACATATTTATGGTCTTGCCATCCATTCATTAGCTTAGAATTTAGTTCACTTTTATTTAAGCCTGGTGACATATTAAGAGGAAGTCGTAAATGATTCTGTTAATATATTATTGAGAATACTGCTACACTGCTGGGAGATTTTGCCTTATTTCCTTCTTCAGTGTTCTATTCTATATCTTTACTGTTATTCTGCCTATATGTAATTGATATATCATAGCACTACATTATTGGTTTCTTAAAGTATTTATCTAAGGCTCACCATTTCCTTTCCGATGTACTTTTGTTGTTACATGGCTCAGGTGTCCTCTGATCGGAGAGGAAGATTGATGATGACATCAGAAAGATTGAATCAGTCTACTGACAGAATTAGAGAGAGCCAAAGAACAGCACTGGAGACAGAAGATATGGGCGTGTCAATTCTTCAGGACCTTCATCAACAACGACAGTCACTGTTGCATGCTCACACAACAGTATGTATTATGTGCTTTCAAGATATTTTTATTTGGGACTTTGAGCCACCACTGGAGTTACTACATGCTTGTTCCTTTTCTTGTCCAATTATTTTTGGATTGATCATTTCTGGCCTTACACGTAGATCAGCAACAACAATCTTAGCTAGCAAAATACATAGACAGATGGTTACAAGGCCAAGGCATACGTGATCTAGCTCCAGCCATTTGGGAAAAGGTGAAGAATTCTCGCAAAAAATGGACCCGTGTAAAGGAAGCACTGCACGACCAAAATTGGATGACAGACTTACAAAGACCTTTCACCATGCAAGCCATTTGTGATTTCTTTTCTTTGTGCTCAGCCCTAAACCAAGTCCAACTGCACGAAGGGGTCAGAGATACTGTCATTTGGCGTTGGTCAACCGATGGAAAATACTCTCCCAAATCGGCCTATACCGCCATGTGTCTAGGTGCTGTACTCCTTCCTTGTGCCAAGGAGTTGTGGAAGAGTGTGATCCCTCTGAAAGCCAAGCCGTTCGCTTGGTTGGCACTCAAACAAAATGTTCAAGAGGGCGCTAGGTGCTAGGCGGGCGGCGAGGTGGGGCCTAGGCGGTCAATTTAAAAATAAGGTGTATTAATTTATATTTTATTTTCTTCCTACTTTTTCTGTTCTAGTCCATTTTTTCATTTGGCTCATGCCTTAATTCCTAACCTATTCAGCCATTCGGCCCATTTATACACGTGGCCGGCCACCAATGACCAGCCTATTTGCCTCTCTCCCCCTATCTCTCTCTCTCTCCATCTCCATTCTCAGTTTCTCACCGCATACGGAGTCACGGAGCCCTTATCTCCTCTCTCTACCCCCGTTCTCACCGCGCACACGCACGCCTGGCTCTCTCCCCTGCATGCGCTCTCTCCCCCATGCGCCTTCTCCCCTTACCTTGTCCCCTATGCCTCTCTCGTAGATCTGCCCTCGTCGCTCGCCTCCCTCACAGGCTAGCCTCATCGCTCACCTCCCTCACCGGCTCGCCGCTCGCCCGCCTCCCATAGATCCGTGGCGTGGAGGGGAGGTGAGATCGTGAGGCCAGCGGAGGAGATTCAGGGGAGACGCGCGAAGGGGAGGGGAGGCGGACGACGGGAGGAGACGACGAGGGGGAGGAGGCGGTGGAACAGACCTCGGTCGTGCTGCGGATTCTAGAGAGGCAGAGACGGCGCGTCAGAGGCGGCAGTAGCGTGCAGTGTGACACGGCCGTGCTCCACCTCCTATGCCGTTCCAGCGCTTCTACCCATCTAGTCGCCTGCCGACCCCGATTGCGCTGTCGCAACCGCCTGGGACGTTGTCGCGTCGAGCCCGCCTTTGACCCGCCTTGGACTGGCTAGGCGGTTCCCCGCCTAGCCACCCGACTTAGGGGCAAGGCGTGGCGGCGGGGTGCCGCCCAGCGCCTTGCCTAGGCCGCCTTCTTGATCACTGCTCAAACAACGTGTTTGGACTTTCTCTAGACTTCGAAAACACAACATCCCAGCGCCATCAACATGCCAATTCTGCGAACAAGAATTCGAGACCGTTGACCATCTTCGTATCCGTTGTGTTGTGGCTAAACAGTGTGGTATCACATCTTTTCTTGGCTGTCAACGGACCCTACATGAACATTGGGCAGCCATTCGGGGAATGGCCCCTAGCTCAAGCGAAAAGGAATAGACTCCCTGATAATTCTGGTTGTCTGAATGATCTGGAAGGAGAGGAACAGGCTGTGGCATGACCAAGGAAGCCTTAGCACCGAGGAGTTTGCCCACCGCATCAAATAGGAGTTCTATGTTTGGCCGTCGACTGGGAAATCCAGACTAGATGACCTTCTTTGTCATGATCGCTTTGGGCTGCTTTCTTATCCAGTTTAGTGTATCTTCTTACTTGCCTTTTTACTCTGCTAGTTATTCATCTCATGTATTAGTAACCTAAAGGTTCTTACATGGCCCCAAAGCCATGTCTGTACCTTTCGACCTCTTAATGAATGAAACACAAACCTCCTGCGTTTTTGAGAAAAAAAATACATAGACAAAAAAATCACTAGTTAGATGCTAATTTGAGTTTTGATGTATTTGCACTATCTAGGCTTATTTAGGAAATTGGTTACTGCTTTATGAAGCATGTATATTGAAAAGTGCCATTGCTGCCAAATTAGGCTCATATATATTAGGGATGGCAGCTCTGAGAATATAGTTATCCAGCTTTTGTGAACTTTTGCACAGGACTTACCATCTATCATGTCCTGGTGCTACAGATTCCTGAATCTAGTTCTGTTATGGTCTAATACTCAGGAAGTACTGTAGCATGTTCCAGTACATGCGCTACAGTACTTCCTGAGTATTAGACCATAACAAGTTCATGATTTGATTGCTCACTAGTAAAGATACAAAACTGGTAATGTGGTGCTTCTTTGGACATGAGTTGCAAAATGGATTAAGTTCTCTAATATATGCCAAATCTTCAATTAGGTATACCAGTGACACTTATTTTCCGTTTGTCCCATTGGTCATGCTATTGTGGTTGAGATTCTCCTCTGGTTTGCAGTTTCATGGGACTGTTGACAGCATCAGCAAGGGTAAAAGTATTCTTGCTTCAATGTAGAGAAAAATGGGCTGGATCACTTGACTATTTCTGTCAAGAAAGATATTTCTGATTAGCTGTCTTGTACAAAACGAAACAAACATTTGCCTTTTGATTTGTAAGACAAATTTCCCAAAGCTAGTGGATTAACTTTGCATATTAAATAGTGCAACTCCATGATCTTTGTGCAGAGTTTATTTGTGCAGTACAGTGTCCAATGTGTGCTGCAGCATTAACATATCTTTGGCATTACCTTGTGATTTGTCTGCCTGTCTGGATTGGATAAGCGGCAGTGCCCCATTTGCCCTGATAGTTAAGAGAATAGCACACGTATCAGCTATAGATACGTTTTCCGTACGTGTTAATGACATCCTCCTCCTCTTGCTCACAGTTGCATGGCGTGGATGACTACATCGGCAAAAGTAAAAAGATCCTAGTGGCAATGTCGAAGAGGATGGACAGGAACAAGTGGATTGTTGGGGGCATTATCGCGACGCTTGTTCTAGCTATCTTTTTCATATTGTACTTCAAGCTTGCTCATTAGAGCTTGCTTCCCCTGAGATTCTCCAGATGCAGCCGGTGCCTAAAATCATTTGTTTCCCCTGGGATCCGAGTGGGTTTGTGGAATACTGGAATGTGATGTACAGTGACACTTAAGCTATGTAACACTTGAATTCTTTCAAAACAAAAGGTGTTGGTATTTCTTGTGCCCAAGGGCATTATGATGTTGTGCGGGCGTGGATCTGTTGATTCTGAACTATTGTCACCGTGGAGCTTCCAGTCATTGTAAAGTGATAGTCTAAAAAACATTATACAGTAAAATAACCTTTTTAAAATGGCATCTTACGTTCGCACTGTACTGTTCGTTTGCATGGTATATTGCGGCTCTGTGGAAGGTTGCAAATTACAAGGAGTTTGTTTATCAGTTATGTGCACTGCTTAGTTTTTTTAGCTTATGGTTTATTGTTTTCTTAAACAAACAAATGTGACGGTTTCTTCACTGCTGTTTTAAGGCCTCACTCGTTTTGGTTTCAGCTTCTGGCTTCTGGCTTATTTTTCACTATTCATAATTTCGTCTTTTTCTGAATTTTTGGCTTTTTTTGAGCTTTTTTACCGATTCTTTTTTTTGCCGTATTCGTTTGTGTTGTTTGTGATGGGCTAACATATTTTTTATATTTTTAATTTTTAAATTTAATTATGTTAAATAAGCCTGGTTTATCGTGATAGCCATAAGCCACCAAAATAAGCAAAATGATCACCACTTAGAGCTGCTATTTTTCAAAGCGGTCTCTTGCTTTCGTATTCGGTTCATTTGCACTGAGCGGTTCGTTTGTATAAACATTCATGTTAGAGTTAAAAGTCATAAGTTATAGCAAAAAAGAGCATACCTTATAGCTACTTCAGCTAAGGTTGCCGGGGTTGTCTTTCTGATATTAACACATTTTGTAAGCATCAACTTCACAACAAAATACGGTACTTCGTCGAAATAACCTGTGCATAGCCTATATTTTTTTACGACCTGTAAAATTCGTGACAAACCGTGTTAAGAGTGCCGCTCCATGAGAAGGATGGAAATGCAAGCAACTAGACATACATTATCCTTTTCTTGTGCTTCACCCTTTTCAGTTCCAGTGTTGAAAATAGCTGTTGGATTCAATGGATGGATGCACGCATTGCATCATGAACAAATCATGGTCGAGTCGGGCCGGCTACCATCAGAAACAACAGCCAAGTGTTGGAAGCAATCCACAAGGGCTACCCAAAAACTGACTCTTGAGAGCAAGCTCACCAAAACAAAGCTTCTCTCAAATCAGAAATCACCCTTGCCCTTTTCTGTTTGGATTTGCACGAATTGTTTGGGTGCTTAATTATCTGTGGCAAGTGGCAGCCGATTCGTTAATTCTTTACACTCGCACACTCAAAAAGTCTTATTCAACAATCTCAAACGAATTCTCTAAAAAAAACAGTGTCAAAGGGAAAAAATTAATGTCTTATTCAACCAGTAGAAACGTGAACGGTTTGGTGTTTATTAGGGCTGTTGAAGATAAACGGAACTATGGCAATTAATTATGTACGACACGTAAGGTGGTCAGATTGCCGCGTTGAAAGAAGTACATGGGTTCACAGGCACCGGCATGTCATGCGTGTCTATTAGTAGAGAAAACGAGGAGGATGTGGAGTATCTAACCACTTTGTACCAGGTTGCCTTTGCCTGAGCTCGATCGACAAGACAAAAGTTGAAAGAGGAGGAGGAGGAGTACCTGAGTTTGCTAGGCAAGCCAACCTGGCTAGACCCGTGTAGGCTTATGGATAAATCTCAATTTAGTGGAACGGAAACTTCAAATGAGACGAATGGCCTGTTCTTTTTTACCGCGATTTATGATTTTTAACTAAATTTTTTGAATTTTAGCTGTTTGCGACAGAGATTGCGGAGAGAGATACTCGCTTGCAATTTTGATTGATACAGATGTTAGGCTTTTAACGTATACTACAATTAACTTGTAGATTCCATCTGAAGAAAATACTCAATTTAAAAGTTAGATACTATAGCAAAAACCAAAAACTGCTTTTGAAAGCCAAAAGAACACACAAGTTGAGAGGTGCTTGTACGAAGTCCCTGGTAAAATGCTTTGTTTGAAGCTAGCTTAGCTTGTCCAAACAACACCTGGCGTGCGCATCGGCTGGTTCATCTGAAAAAATTAAGCTACAATACGAAATGTTTCTTTCGTTAAAAACAAAATACGCAATATTCAACGTGGCAATGTGATAATGTCCCCTAACAAATAGAAATAATCTGCCAACGTAAGCCTCTGTTTCTCGAATTTATATCCAGCCGTTCCAGCAGCCATACATCATGAAACCACCCAGCCTGTTGCATCCCGTCATACGACACAGCCAGATGCGCCCAAAATCCAGCCCGTAGTTCCCTCATATCTGACCACTTCCTCCACTTTTCAGTCCAACGCCTCTAGAAGTGCAATCAAAGCGGATACAGACGGATATTATTTATCCTGTATCATATTTCATATTTTTTTCAGAGTTGAAGTCGAACACGGATGATATCGGATATACATTTGTCCGTTCCGTATCCATTCCATAATCTTTCGTACGATCGATCGGACAAAATTATCTACTTCTTTACACAAGACATTGAAAATATAGTACAATCAGAGCGAATATAGAAAGACTAATTACTGAGATGTTGATGGAAGAATACTCATTACTTTCACCATTTAGATGTAACAATCTGCATATATGTTATCTTGTTTCTAGGTGAAGTCACACCAGACTTTCTCATATCACTTGACATATAGATATATACGAACGGATATCACTTTCCCATATCATATTCCATATTTTTTCCTCAGAGTCGGAGTCAGACACATATAGTACCGGATATCTATCTATCTCTTCCGTATTCGTTCATAAACCTTCAATCGATCGAACAGACAAAAAATATTCACTCCATTTGCACTCTAAAGGCCTCCCTTTCGTTCTTCGACGGCCTTTTGGACGACGCAACGAGTTTGTTACGTGCAGACGCGTTGCGATCGAGCTTCAAGCCACACCACGAACTTCAGGTGAACGTTCAGAGAGAGAGAGAGAGAGAGAGAGATGCATGTGAGGAGCAATCACCATGAACGCACCTTTGGTCAGACGGTGGTCTTCTCAAGAACCACGCTTTGGCACCGAACGAGGCGCAGGGGAAGAGCGAGAGAAGGGGGACAGAGGTACACCACCACACATGGGGGTCAGGCCCAAAGGGAATGTCTTTTGGCATTGGGCAGCCCGAAGTGTGGTACCAATACAACAACGCCACTCCCCTAGCTTAGCTACCCCAAAAGCGAGCAAAAAGTATGCATGCAGCACTGCTACTGCTAAGCTCAAAGATTTGGATTCCATGGCACAGGCTAAGACCCAGATCGATGTTTGATATGAACATGCAACACTTGAAGAGACGGAAAAGAGGGACATGCACACATGTGTTATATATTCCTGTCCAAATATCCAAACCTTGGGGTCTAACTTGATCATATGTGGCATGATTCCATTCTGCAGTACATGTTGGGTGGCTATAGCTTTGGCTTAGTTAGTACTAATCATCGCTTCTATCATGGTGTAGTTATATGCATGGTTTCCTCTGTCTGCATGCATGCATTGTAAAAAGAGGTTTTTGGGTTTGGACAAGAAAAAGGGGCTTTCTGCGTTTTCTAACCGATCGCCCCTTTCATCGTCAACATGTAAAAAGTTCGGCCATGGCAGATTGACAAAAGTACGTGCATACCTTTTTTATCTCCCATTTTTTACCCTTGGAATTATGATATCGTCTTTCGCAAGGCCAAAATAAGGTGATCGACCAATTACTCATTATCTCTACCGTGACACCTCGGCCCCTGTAGAATTAGATCCATAATGACTTATATGTGTGTGCATATAAGGGTATGAGTTAGTCCTACCTTACTAGTTTAGCTTGGGAAGCACTAATATATAAACATAGGGCTTCCAATGGTAGCAACCTCCGGTTAACCGTTTTGCGCGAAGCGATGACGAAAGTTCAAACGAGTTGCTACGTGTGCGTGGTCTATCCAGAATAGGGCTAGGCTATTTAGGGATCTAAACGCACTGTCCATTTCTCATTGTGCAAATATAAATTAATTACACACTTTTATTCCTCTCAAAATAGTAAAACACTTACTTTTACTAACCTTAAACGGCAGAGCGCTGTGTCATGTGTCTCATATATCGCACACATGAACGCAGCCTGCGTGCGTGCGTGCTACACTACAATTGCATGTTCCTATTGGATTTTACATAGCCAGTAATGCCATCTCTTCCGAAGGCACGTACAGTACCATTGCTAGCACTAGAAGGGGTTCTTCCCACGTAATGCTGCAGCAATCTGCCGTTGTTGCCACTGCCTAGGGTTTCCAGTGCCTCGAGCTGCGACTTGAGGAACCTGAGGTAGCTGGCCGCCTCGTCGAGCATGGACGCCGTGTCCATCTTGCTGCCGCCGGGCACGAGCCTCTGCAGCGCGCGCAGCCGCTCGCTCACCCTCTCCCGCCGCAACCGCGCGGCCACCGTCTGCGGGTCGCTCGATATCCGCACGTTCTTGCGCCGCGGCTTCTCGGGCCGCCGATCGGCGGCTCCGAGGTTCACCGGCCGCATCGCCGCGGCGCGGTAGATCATCTCCTTCACCTGCGCTATCGCCTCCGTATCCGGCTCGTACCCGCGGCCGAGCGGCCCGGGCTGGCGGCTGATCCGCCCGAACGTGATGCTGGTCGTCGTCGTTGCTGATGCCGATGCGCCTGCTGCGGGGTACTTGTCTGCTAGCTTCCGCTTTGAGGGAGGTACAGCAGTCTGAGCAGGCGGTACCCGCTGCGACACGGCGCACTGAGACGCCACCTCCGTGTCGTGACCGCCGTACGTGTTGGACTCGCCGGAGGAGATGTTGCCCCCGCCGGTCGTGCTGCTGTACCCGGAGAAGGCGGTGTTCGAGACGGCCGTTCTTGCGGGCTCCTCGGGGATGTTCGGGAACCAGAACCTGTCAAGGAGTCCGTCGTGCGCGCCGGCGATGGCCGGGAGCATATCCACCGAGTCCATGAATGCCGTGGATGGGTCAGCGGGAAGAGTCATGCCGTCTTGGCAGCGCACGAGGCTCATATCGTGCTGGGACGACGGCAGGTCGAGGCCGTAGGCGTCTGAGCTCACGGTGTCGTTGCCGCCGTCGTCGGAGTGGAGCTCGAAGCTTGCGCTCAAGAAGGCGGCGAGGAGGGCGTCGTCGCTCGGGCAGCTCGGCGGGCACGGCGCGGCTGGAGATTGCGTGCTCCACCCGAAGGCGTCCATGTATACGTGGCTGCCGCGCGCCGGCAAGACTCAACAATTGCACTAGTCTTGCTAGTAGCTGTCACCTCTGTACGAGTGCAAAACTGCAAATAAAGTGATCTCGTGTAAGTAGAAATACAACACGCAACTGATTAGCAATAACTTTGCATATCTATATATGTTTCAATTGAATGATGATTAACACATGCAAGATTTGTAGTTTAACAGAATCCACTGCCGAGATTAACACGAACACAAGAAAAAACAACACAAATTAAGTCTCTATAACAACTGATCATAACTACGAAGCAAACAACAGAGCAGGAAGAAGAAGAAGAAGAAGAAAGTCAAAGCACGTACCTTAATTTGCCTAACTGAGGATCTGATCATTCAGGCCGGTCTGCCCGGGGCTGTGCCGATCTGCGATAGATTCTAAAGATGGCTGGGGACGAATTACGCTCAAGTGCTGTGTGGCAATAGGATGGTCCTCCTGTGGATGGCTGGGCGGCATATGGGCGTCTTTTATAGGCGGCCTGAGCTTGCTCTGGGCTAAGCTCAAATTTGTTTCTTTTTTCCTTAGAAAAAAGCAAAGGTAAGTCTCTCTCTCTCTCTCTCTCTCTCTCATTCTGTGGGGACAGCAATGTACTAGGCTACTAGCACCGCAATGTGACACGTGCCAATTGACATTTACATATGCTTTCTCATAAGTAGAAATAGCAACTCTCTCAATTCTATAGTTAGTAACATTTTTGTCTTATTTACGCAGGGTTAAAGATTGCATGTGTTTTTATGGATGATAGAGGTTCATCCATATCTGTTCTATAGATAATAATTTTGTGATATATATAGGAGAAAACGGTTCTACGTACTTTTCTTTTTGTTTCATGATCATGAGGGAAAGGTAGATGCTTGATGAAAAAAAAGAGGATTAGTGATGAATGCCACACCCTCGTCTGTTGTCTGCATGCTTCGGAGGAAACTTTGGCTGCTTGTTCTTTGTTTGCTTCAGGGGTAGCTTCTCTGTGGTTTGTGTTTGGTATTGGTTGGTACTTGATACATCATATGAAACTTTGGAGTTTTATGGGATATATGGGATCCCTCATGTGACAAGACCAATGATTAAATAGGACTACCCTACATAGTTTCTGCAGGATTTTGTAAGATAACTTTGAAGCGGCAGTGGTTTTTTACTAGCTAGAATAACCTGAATCTTGGCTGGTCCAGTAAGATAGCAAGATTTCGTGTCCGTTTTCTGGAGAAGAACAAGATGGCAAGAAAGCTACGACATATCTCTGAAATAGATGCGATGTATTAGAGATAAGAAGACAAATCTGTGGCAACAAGCAAAGAGAAAAAACTATGATATATAGCTGATGCTTATTGCATTTCTCCCCTTGATTCAAACAAGGGCAGGGAACCACATCATGCAAGTATATGTATATGCATAATGAGGTGAGAGGACCACACTGATGAGGATTGAGGATATGCAACCGATTGCAAGATAAGAGTTCCCTTTTCAAAAAGAATAAAAGATCAAGATAAGAATACAAAAGTCTACTTACATCTCTATTATTTCAATCTAACCTAAGGAAACTTTTCTATATTTTGGAATGTATAGTAAACCGTAAAGAATGGTGCTCCTATATTTTCCGTAGGGAAAAAGGTTGACAGGTTTTGGATCTTGTTTCCCTAGAGCTCCCACTCCAGGGATATAAGTTGTGTGTTTTTGTGTACATACATCCAGCTGTTGGACAATAGGCCATATACTGAAATTTGTACAAAAATCAGATTATACAAACTCTCTCTGCATCATCTCTGCACAATTCATCTTAATTAGAGAGACGATGCAGGTTATGTTCGTGCCAAATGTATAGTATCTGCGAGTGCACATCTATAAATTGCGAATGAATTATGAAGTCAAGAATTTTGATGGCCAACTAATATTTCCATTATCTACCCTGCTTAATTGCTTATGCCTCATGGGAGTGAGATAATGCATGCGTCAGTTAGTTCGAGGTGAAGAAAATAAGTTTGTCTGATTATCCCATTTTGCATTTGCTAGGGATATGATGCACATACGTTTGATGTGAACTCACACGCTTAGCATCATTTACATACGTAGCTCGTTAGTACGTACAGTTTATCACTTTCAGTTTGATTTCTTGAAGTCATTCCAGGCTTTAACATCTCTTTATACTATGAATTGTCTTAAACAATTATCCAACTGTTGTTGAAGGCAAAACATTTCGTGAAAGTACAAGTAGCACATGTACACTGAAGTACCCTACACGTACGATTACGACAGTCGACTGCAGAGAGGACTACTGTTACTTACCCTGTAGAATGTGTAGTCCTTGCACTTAATTATTCTTTTCAATTAATTAATAATTATTAAAGACAACAACTGCTGCCTTTTGTTCCCCTCATTATTCATGCACATAGGTTTTCGGCCATCGCATTTATTGGAAAATCAAATTGGTTTCCAGCTAGTCTAAAAATATTGGAACACTAATATTAAAAAAAAACTTTGGGAGCATCATTGATGAGAACATCTCTACTACATATTCATCTTCCACTTCAAGTGTGTATGATAAAGCTAGTAATGAGGCTCCAATAGGTCCTATGACAAGAGCAAGAGCTAAACTGCTCAACAAGATACTTTTGTTCCTTAGAGAATTTTCTATTGTTTTAGATGAGAATGATATACTACCTAATGCAAATACAATGTGTGTTCTTAGATTTGAAGCAATAAAGAACAAAGAGGGAAAGACCAACCGGCCAGCCCTAAGGAGAAAGAGAGCCATACGGCCACAAGGGAGGAGGCCCATGCGGTCACATGTCAAAGAAGGAAACTCCATGCAACCCAAGACTAGAAGAAGATGTTCATACGACACTCGGCCAAGGAGATAAATCGAACCTGTCAATTGAGAAGTTTACTGGCATGTGTGCCAATGATGGGCCGAGATTACCTAATTCAGTCATGTAACTAGTTAGTATTCAATTTTGAATTGCTTTAGGATCTAAATCGGTTTCAATGACCGAATAGAATAGGAGTTGGGCTCAAGCCCATTACGTGTGCATTGGGGGGCATTCTTTATAATGCAGCCGTCACCCCATGGAAAAGACAGACAACTTGGATAATAGATTGATTCAAAAAATTGCTCTTGTTCTTTCTGTTGGGCGAACCAACTTGAAAAAGAATTGGAAGTTCATCAAAATCAAGATCGTTCAACCTTTTTGCTGGGAATTGGGAGCGCGATAGAACTTCATTTGGTGGTCGTGAAGTTCAACACGTGTGATTGGGCGAATTATAGAGTGCTAACTCTTGCATTGGCATAGAGGATCACTACAATTCTTCAAATCTACGTGAGTATCTTAATCCTACGCTGAGAAGATCGGACGACACCGTATCAATCATGTAGCTATTTTTTGAGATATGAGAGAAGTCCCTATATTTAATTTCAGCATATATATTGCGCGTCTAGTTAATTAGGTGCCTATAATTGTAATTTAAATCCCAGCATTTGAAATTATTTGTCTGTAATGTTAGCATATTACTCACCAAAAAAAAGACAAATACGTAAATATAATTTGTACCAAGTGGTACATGCACTATTATAACTTTTCAGTCTTCTACACATATGGTGGCCCAGATGGAAAGGTCCATGTTTACGCACCAACTATCAAAAATACAACTATAATCACTAACTAAATTCTTGGTCGTTGAGACTCTTCAAAGAAAGGGAAATGCTAACTTCCGAACTTCGATTCAAGCGTTAGCTTCAGACACTAACATTTTTCGTTCATATATATAACATTTTTGTCTATATTTACAACAAAAAACAAAGAATGATGTGAATATTCACATCCGTAACATATCTCGTTCATATTTACAATATTTATCGACCATATATGTAACAAAAAAAACGATATGAGTATTCGTATCGTACGCTTCGATGCACATTCTTATATAATATGTGTAACAGTTTTAATCACCGTATGCAACAAAAATGTGTAATACAAAGTCGATGTTGCATACACGAAATAAAAAAATCGCAACAAAAACACGGACAAAAATGTTATAAACATAGACAAAAATATTACAAATATAGATAGAAAATTATTACAGCCAAGCGTCTAAAGCTAGCACCGAATTGGATGTCCGAACGCTAGCATTACCCGAAAGAAAGCATGAGCAATGAGTCAAATGAGAATGCCACTTGCTTCATGTACCAGTGGCATCTATAGGAACGGGCCTGGGCCCACCGCTGACGGCCTCCCTGACGTCTCTCCCCCCAACCGTCGCGCGAGGGTCCGGCACGGCCGTTGCCACGTCAATTTGTACCGGCCGGCCGTTGTCTCCGGCGCACGGCGCACCCGACCCCGCCCGGGCTGTATCATTCCATCCGCCGCGCGGGCTCGGCTCGCACAGTCGCACGGCGGGGACGGCTAGCTCGTTGCTTCGGATACGAGTCGCCGATGTGGCTGCTGGCTCCTGTTGGCTTATTCCTGCGGCTAATTACCTTTTGAGTTTTGACGCAGACCTCTACTGGCTAATTCCCGTTGCGATGTGACGGCAAAGTTAAACATGTCCTTCTCACGGCCCTTGCAGTGATCGCACCGATATGCTCCTATTAAACATGTCCTTTATTAAAAAAAAAAAGCTTACCTAGCAGCGTATCATACATGTCTTTGTTACATTGATGCTACGACTGCAAATAGATATTATACGCCGGTGATGGCATGTCATATTCTGAAGATGGACTTGGTTAGGCACTCCGTGCTGAAGTCGATTAGAGGTGGCCGACCGCAGGGGCGTCTGTGTCGTTGTTACTGTTTATATGGTGCTCGTTGACGTCGCTGGCCGGCCGCTCGTCGAGGTGGTTGGCGGTGCCCACGTATCCATCGCCTCCACCGTCTGGTCCGGTCTCCATCCCGCCTAACCTTATGGAGCTTAGATAAAACCTGATGAAATTTGTCTATACCATTAAAATTATTTCTAATGGTATACCGTGTACTAGCATAACTCATTAGATAATTGCTTTTGAGTTCGATGCAGACCTCTACTTAATGCCCTCCGTTCTTTTTAAGAAATTTTAATTAAATATGTGTAATTGATCTTTTAAAATGTTGATGTTTAGATTTATCATGTAGAAATGATATAACTAGATTATCATCACAAGTACTTTTGTATCGTTGTATTTTTTTTTTGTATTTTTACTAACATGTGATTTTAAGAAAATGGTCAAAGACATGTATTGGAGACCTTGTCTATGTTCAAATGACAAGTAAGAAAACATAAGCAATACTAAACGACATGCGGTTAAGCGGGTCACTGATGTGATGATAAATTAATTATGCTCTTATAACACATGAGCTATATATATCTTTATAACTTAAAAAGAACTAATTGGTGGTGGTGATGGTACGTCACCCCCTCCTTAGAAAATGCCTAACAAAAAAGGGAAAACTATCTCCCAATAAAGAAACTTTATCTTTCGAAAAAATCGCTAACAAAAAACAGCAAAAACATCTCCCAATAAATAAATTAACTTCAACAAAAAATTACGACATGGGACATAGCGAAGCTTGACTGGACGCGGTGTAGGTTGAGCGCGACAACTGAGATGTGACACCAGCTCTTTGAGCTAAATCGTGAGCAGAGGCGAAGCCGAAGGCGTGGAGCACGTTGATCCGACGATGTTGACTTAACTTGCTAGCATAATATGATATTTTTATTCGTGCCAAAGTATGGGGTTGTCGGTATTTTAATACCGATCTTACGTATAATTTGTTTGGATTTGGGGAAATCTCTTGAAGACTTAGACTATGATCATATAGAGTAGAGACACGAGATTTTTTATATAGGTTCAGGTCTTCTACTGAGAGAATAATAACCCTACATTCTATGTGTCTATTACTAAGAGGAATAATTACAACTGAGAAAATAATACGAATTGCCTTGCACTAAGTCTAACTTGGGACTCGATCCGATCCCTCTCTTCTCCGACAATAACCTTTATATAGCGGGCGAAGTGGCGGCCATTGTTCGTGCTAAAAGACGTCTTACGCTTTGGGAGATAACCATCTGACGAAAGTTATCTGTTAGAGAGATGTGATGGTCCGTTCGTCATGCGACGATTGTTGTCAAAGAGAGATCGTGTGCGGTTATTAAGAATAAGCGCAGGTTCTAACTGCCGTGTCAGACAGATCCACGATGTAGTAGATCATCGTAAACAAGCCTGTTGGAGATAGACTGATCGTAGAACGGTCTACAATCACGAGATGGTTGTTGAACAACTTATAACTATGTGGTCGTAGAAAGACTTACACCTAAGGAGTGGTCGTAGAAAGATTTACGATCATATGGTCGTAGATGAACTTATGATCATATAGTCGTAGAACTTGTAAAACTTCTTTCTTATCAATAAGAATTATATTTAGATAATATAATTACATAATAAATAGAAAATTATTATATCCTCATCAGGATTATACTTCTATTAAACATGTCTTTGTTGCATTGATGCTGCAAATACAAGCAGGTGCGTAGATACTACACCATGATCTGTAAGTAACTGCTACGAAATTAATCTGTAACCGTGTACGTAGCTGCTGGTGCGTTTTCAAGGACGTTGGTGTCTCCGTTACATTGATGCGTTGCAACTGCAACCGGTCACGCGCGTACGGAACGGTCGTAGAGTATATTCCAACTCTTGACGTGACATACAACATTAGGAATATTGGACAGGCCGGTTGTCATATTCTGACAACTAGTTTCGCACCTACCATAAACACGTACCACAACGCAATCATTTTTAATTTAATTGGAAGAACGTACGTACGTACGTGCAGCTCGTTTAATTTGGTCAAATGCATGATTACTATGCACGCCATGCATAAACCCTTGTATTACCAAATGGCATCGAAGGTCTTGGACTTAGCTAGATTTAAACGTACTTCTCATACACTGCTGAAACAAATTTGTAATTAACTACAGTAAAATTTGTAATTTTACTGTGCTAGCTACTGCTGCCGGTAGTGTGCCACAGCACTGTGCAAGAACGCGCGCGCGGCCTCTTTCAGGCGGACCACACTAGGCTAGACGAGGCCTCTGCTTTGCGTGCTGCAGCCCGGCTCCAACCTCCCCCCGAATCGTAGTGGGCGCTCGCCCTCGTGCGCGCACGCGCGCGCGCGCGCGCGCCTCGCTCCGTGTCTCTGCTCGTTCGCTTTCCCTGCTGCTTCCGTCGTCGTCCGTCGTCGTCGCAAGGGTTTCGCCACTCGACCGTGGACCACTGGTAGATGAGCTCCATCTCCTCCTGCTCCTCCTTTCACGTGTGCTGTAGATAAATTGACCGTTAAAAATTTGAGTTAAGGTGTAGAAGATCGATCATGGAGTAGACGGATACTGTGCTGTAGATAAATTGACCGTTAAAAAACGAGTGCAGAACTGTTGCTGCGTACGTGACTGATCACTGGTCATCTCCCTTTCACGTGTACGTGCGCTGCTGGGTCGTTGCATGTGGTCGTTTTCGTGTGGAGATCTCCTCGCAGCATCACGTATCGAATTGATGCACCAGCCAAGCCACCGCCTCTGGGTCCGCCGTGGAAAGTGCGCGCATGGCCTGCGCTTGGCCCGCCCTAGCTAATTAGCGTGGATTTTAGCCACCGCCTGCCGCGGCCGTCCCGGTCGATGGATATATACCTTGTGCGTGATACATGGCTTTCTTCTTTAGTACTTCTTCCAAGCCGATCTCGCCGTTTGCTCAATTATGGCAAGAGGCAGTTCAAAAAAAATCATGGTAAGAGGGATCAAGCCGCAAGTACGTAGTAAGGGTTTCCATGTGTGAGAGACCATGTAGATGACTTTATATTTATGATGAGTAATTGATCATTGTGCTAGAAGAATTGAGTTTGGAATTTGTTGTCTCTACAAAGTCGTGAGCCTTGAGAATGGCGGTAAACCATATTCGACCACGTTGTCGACAGCATTTGGTTGTAGTATTGTATACTTTTTTTTCGATTACAAGAAGATGCACATGCCTCAACATATAGAGAATAAGATAAATTCGTGGATCTCGCAAAATTCCTACTAAAGCAAACCAAGAATAAAACTCTTATGACTAGAGTCATACACTTATAACTCCATTACCACACCAAGAAATAATTCCTGCAGTCTTGTATACTTAATTAGAAGAATATCTTCTAACTATATGGAGTATGTCTTCTACTAGTATTTCCTGGTTAGTCCTCGCAAAAATAAAATCGATCGAATTGCATCCGTAGCCGTGTACTGCATTCCCGTACTGTTCGGTGCGTACAGAGACTAGGCATGTGTCGTTAGACGACGGAACAGCACTTGTCAGTAGCGAATTAGCGAGAACCCACAAGTCGGCGCGCAGCAGTGTTTTCTGGTCCGTTCTCCTGTGCGCATCCGCCAGCTGGCTGATCGAAGAGGGGCGCACAACGTACGCAACGCGAGCTAGATACGAATCATACGATTCGTTCGCGCGTTCATGCGTGACGGCACAACTACAGTTAGGAAGATCCAATCGATGCGCGTTTCCGGCGACTTGCGATAGACAATGCCAGCGGCAGTGCGGCCCTGTGCGTGCGGGTGTGGCAGCCCAGAACGGCCGTACGTAGCACGAGAGGCGCGGTGCCCGGCGAGCGGGCTAGGTGTGGCCGTTCGGTGCCGAGCCCTAGGATTCGCAACGGGCCAGCACGTCTGGTGAGGACGGTCAGTTCTTTCGGGCCACGCGCACGGGTTGGCAGGATACGGCAGGGCTCGCTTACGTCTACCGGTATAAACCAACATCCCCGCTAGATTAAAGGTTGAAAAGTTATAAATCTTAGCCGCAACCAAAAATTACTAAAAATAGGAGTTGATTTTTTCACTAAGAAGAAGAAGCCACAGGCCATTTAATGTAATTAGTTGTTTCCAAAAACTCAACTTCAAAATAGCATGAAGAATACGGCAAGGTCCAGTGTTTTCATCAGAGGACAAGTTGCAACAATGTGCTTTGGAGTTGTAAAAAAGGTAAGAATGCATTTCAAAAGTTGTGTTGGAACTCAAAGAAATCTCGAGAAGTTCTCTTGTATTTTCTATTTCTCTCAAGAAATAAATACAAAATTTTAGGAGATAAATGACTACTGCAAATGGCTCAGTTATTTCATTCGATTGAGACGCTTTAAAAGATACAATCGGTTGTTCATGTAGGACTATAGGATCTATGATCATGTGTTGGGCAATTCCTCCACGATCCGCACAATTCGGATGAAAATACTTATTGACTCGGCTACAACCGCTACTACGAGTTCCTCGCACACGAAGCCATAGGGCTTATCCTTTTCGACCGCTAAACACGGTTTTGGCTTTTGACTCGACCGCTAACTTTCAAACGGGTATTTTCTCAAGACGATGACTAGCAAGCTAAACCATCTGACTTTCGAAAAGCCACTCAAACACTCAGGGATCCCTGTATTCGATCACGACTACGAAACAATAAGTACTCAGCGCCCATGTGCTGTCCAGACCTCAAGGGAGGTGTTCTTCTCTGCAACCTGCGTCAACGTTTCATCATTGAGTTCCTAGGAGATAATCGCCAAGGTCATCTGATCCTTCTTATCATCGACCACCTTGATCGAGCTCTTACGATCGACCACATCCCATTCGCCATGAGCTTTCATGAGGATCTTCATCCTCGTAGCCCATGTCGCGTTCGTCCTCATCGGTTGTGGGCATTGGAACCTCACCGTCGCCGAAGCCGCCGCTTGCAGCGGCAACACTTGACGAGCCATCACCATGTGGCATCATCTTTGGCATCACCTAGGACCGTACCACGCTCTGATACTAACTGTTGGAAATCTCTCGAGATTTTTCACTCGCTCTCTCTTGTATTTTCTATTTCTTTCAAGAAAAAAAATACAAGCTCTCAGGAGACAAATGACTACTGCAAATGGTTCAGTTATTCTATTTAATTGAGACGCTTTAAATAGATACAACAGATCACTCATGCAGACCACTCACCCACTACCTACGATCATGCGCTTAACTCCTGCAATTCCTCCACGATCTGCATGACTCGGTCCTCTTAACTACTTATTGACTCAGGCTGCAACCGCTACTACGACCGTCACTCGGTCGACTGCTTCTCCGACTACGACCGCTAAACACAGTCTTACAACTACACATAGTCTTACGACCACATGCTCGATTCCAACCGCTATAGACTCAAACACGACCACTCGACTCCGACTAGCTACAAACGAGTACTCGAATATGAGTGCTCGAACATATGACTTTCGACCACAGCCACTCAAACACTCGGGGATCCATTCAAACACTCGGGGATCCCTGTACTCGATCACGACTACGAAACAATGAGTACTCGACTGCCATGAGTACTCGAACACGCACTACTAAACTACTTACATATCAAGATTATAACCAACATTTTGAACTTTTGAATCACAGCCTGAAAGGAGATGGTGTATGCAGTTGTAGTATGTTAGTAGGAGTATGTAAAGCGTTTTCACTTGGTCTGTCTACCAGGTCAACAAGTGGTTAGCCTGATAATGCGTGAAGTTTTGTTTGTGATGACTGATGCACTTACTTCCACTTGGTAGTAAATATCGCCAAGATTTGGTCAATCTGTTATACTAATTCAGTCATTATACTCGTTTCCAGAGCCCATGCTCCAGGTGTCGTAGATGTGGAAATGTATTTCGACTCAATCTGATCAAGCTGGTTCGGAGAGATCAAACCTATTGGATCAGGCATTATCACCACAAGTCGACATAAAGCTAAGGAATTCTTGTTCAACCTTGAACGGTGACACGCCCATTGAATACGTATCGGGTATTTGCATTTTCGACTCATGTAGCATTTTCTGAAGACACGAAGCCATGTAGAAGGCCTGCCTGCCTCTGTAGAGTGGAGGCCGTGCTCTCCACGCCACGCCACGAAGTTAATGTGGCGCGCATCGGCATTGCCGCTTTGAGCAGTTTCGACAATACCCAGGTTGAGCAGTTTCGACAGTTAGGAAGAAACAGGAAAAAACAAAGATACATCAGTGGAGCACGTCACTCTGGAAGCCAATGCTAGGACTCGTCAGCCGCTGCCCTTCCATAGCCAAGCTCTGAGATCTCCCAGCTTGCCGCTGGAGGCGCCTCCTGGTGCAACCGAGTGTATTGCTGAACACAAACAGGGACATGGAAATAGCAGGAACCTTTGTAGATGCACTATCATAAAAGTACGAGAATTTGAAGATGGATATTGCAGTCAAATTACCTCCATCTTTGTCAGCAACTCACTAGCGGTTGGCGCAGAAACAAATATTTGTCTACAGTCAGGATTGATGAAACCCTCCGCTGCGCCTTTATCAAACAGCGCGAGCAGCGGATCGTAGTAACCATCAACATTTAGCAATCCAACCTGTTGATAAGTCATGGTTTTGATATGTGATTGAGACATTAATCTGTTTGGAAAAACTTGTTGCCAATTTGCATATACAATATATCTATGGGTTATGCTTACTGGTTTGTCATGAATTCCAAGTTGTGACCATGTTATCATCTCCAACAGCTCCTCCATTGTTCCATATCCCCCTGACAGAAATTGGTAGGCAAGTTCTATTGAATTATCAGTGTGATGGTAGCAATAAAAAACCTTAAACATCTGGCACCTGGAAGAGCAATGAACGCTTCGGATCGTCGAGCCATCTCAGCTTTCCTCTCATGCATGTCAGATACAACCTTTACTTCTCCAACACTTTCACCTGATATCTGTCAAAATACCCCCGTGTGCAAATGTCAATACAAACAATTTTCGTTAAGAAAAATGTCAGCACAAACTGGGCAATTTTCACATCCAAATCTCTGTCGTCCAAGCATATACAATCAACATTTCTATAAAGAGAACTTCTAAAATGATTGGTGACACAATTCAAGTTCATCTCAGATAACTTCATCTGCCAAGGTCGACTTTGCAAGTGTACTACTAAATTCAGACGACAGCTAAATATAAAACTCCCAAGTTGCTATACCTGTTAGTGATATGCCCTAGAGGCAATCATGAAGATTATTGTATCACTTCTATGTTTATTAATATTTGAATAAAATATTATTTTGTCCCTTGAATAAATATCTTTCGTATTGATCAACAAGTATGTGACTTGTTCGTGAAACTCTTTATTCATGTTTTGATGTTATTCTAAATTATCCTTATTCTTATATCATTATGTGGGACGATTATAATTTATAAATCAGCACATGTATTGATTGATGATCATGTTTCACGGATCATGAATATGATATATCAAATCAATAATGTGGACACGTGTTAGAAAACATGATGTTGGATTGACCCATCATGAGATACTACGAGAATTATTATATTCTTAAGTGTCATCAGTTGGTCTCATACATAGTGTATGTAGGATCCTTAGACCTGAGGGTGTCATTGTTTCCGACGTGTATAATAGTTTGCTTAGGGGTTACCAAACACTACTCCGTAACTGGGTGGTAATAAATGTAGCTTTCGGGTTTGCTGTGAAACATGCGGAGGAATATGAGTGTTCAAGATGGAATTTGCCCCTCCTATATAACAGGAGAGATATCTCTAGACCCCTCGATATGGTTGGATTAAGAAAGTGCATGGCATGCCAAATACGGTTGAGGAGTCAATCACAATTGAGTAATCAACTATAGGTTCGAGTGAAGAATCGAGCTATCATAGGATGTCACGTTTATCACCTTGAATTCGATCTGGTATCATGAGGCAAAGGAATCGGTACATAAACACATATAGGTTCGTCTGATATGATGTTTATGTGTGTTTGGGAGTTATTATGTCTTGCTAGGGACCGCTACTGACTTATGGGCCACTGAAAAGAGTTTTCAGCCCATGGCCAAATACACATGAACATATAAGGTCACACATTTAATGGGCTAGAACGATAAGGGTCAGATGATAGTTTTCAAGTAGGATTCGATCTCTACTCGTATCGGATATGGATTCGTCTGGCTGGCCATTCAAAATAAAACTTAGACTAATGACCGCCTTTCTCGGCATGGGTGGCCGAACCAAATCTTTTGCCCTCTCTGTATGCACGAGATAGAGACCTTGCTTCATCTTTTGGCCCAGTGCCGCTATTCCAAAAGATTTGGGCAGCCATCGCATAATGGACCCTCACTGATTCCTTCAACCCGAAAGTCTGGGAGATCACGTCTTCCATTCGGCATTGGTGGGAGTCCGTCACCCTTTTGTCGAGAGCAACTCAGAAAGCTATGGCCTCCCTTGTCATGCTAGTCACGTGGGAAATCTGGAAGGAAAGACACGTCCGGATTTTCCAATCCACGGGAACCGTGACGACATCCATGATAGCACACATTAAAGAGGAGGCCGATAACTGGGTCATCGCAGGAGCTAGCAGACTCGTACAGCTACCTTTTGTTCCTATAACATTTTAACTCCTTAACCTTTTTCCCTCCTTGGTTTCTTGTATATTCTTGATTCTCCTCTCTTAATCACCCCTCTTAAAAAGATAGGAGCCCAATTGTCAGAAATTCTAGTCCTAGCCGCACCTTCATCACTTCTTTCACAGTTCAAATTGAATATGGATCAGAACATGCCTAAATTCTAATCCAAACACCACAGTAATCAAATGATGGCTTCCCTCGAAGCACAACATCGCAAACCCTACTCTGTACAACCGCAAAAGGCTGAAACGAACAGTACTTTCCCACTCTGGAAAACTGCACAATGCTGGGAAAAAAAATCGAAGTAATAAGATTACATACCTCAATAGGCACGAGAGCTCTAGGAATCACCCTGTGAACAAATCAAACAAAAACACCCACTGCATTAGATAAATGGCCTCCAAAAAGAAGAAGCCGCGGCGGCGGCGGCGGCGGCGGCGGCGGCGGCTGCTGCTTGCCTAATGCTGCAAAAAGGAGATAAAACGCAAGCGCAGAAGATACCCAACGACACGGCAGCCGCCATCAAGAACCGTCCGCGCAATCAAGCCCATCAATCCGATGCTGCCGCCGCCGTAGACCAAATCGATGCCCCTCCTCACCTGCAAGAAGCCCACAGCTCACGCCCTAAACGCGCGACCAAGAAACCAAGAACCTAATGAAAAGATGTCCGGTCCGCGCGTCCCGGCGCGCCAAGACATATTTTGGCGGGCCGGACGAGGCGAGTTCCTGCCATATACCCACCAGTTCGTGGCCAAGATCGAGGGCGGCGTCGCCGAACACCTTGCGGCGACCGGCGTTGCTGCCGCAGAAGACGCAGATCGTCCGGAACCTGCTCGGTGCGGCCTCTCCGTCGCCCATGGCCGGCGAGCACGCAGTACTAGCTCGATAGCAAGCTCGGGAGCTCGGTGGTGTCGTGTTTGGTTGCGCGTGCGTTATCTCTAGCCTCTGCAGGGCTCCTCCAAAGTGATGGCGGTCGCCACACCAGTGATGTAATGATCGCCTCTTTTAATTCCAGTGGGTCAAAGCGGGCGCCCGAAGCCACACCTCCTCCGCCGCTGTCATTTTCGCGGTCACCACACCAATCACCGCAGCGCCCGGCCCTTCTGAACGCCTGTAACTCTGAATTGTCACCCTCCAAGAGTCTCCGAGAATCTTGCCTGTCCCCCCTGCCGTCTCCAGTGAATGCCTCCGGATAACGGCATCCGTGGTAGTGTTCCTCGCGCCTGGACCATCCGCTCCTGTCCTGTCCATCGTGGGTCGCCTCACATGGTGCAATCTCGACCGTCCAATCGTGTGTCCGGTTGCTGAACCGATGGCATCTGGATTCTCCATGCTGCAATTGTTCAGGTGTCACTTGAAGGAAGAAAGGTTAGTGCCGCATTTTGTGATCCGATTTATAAATTCGAAGAGCTTTTTGCCCGTTCTTTTTCCGTATCATTTGCGTTGTCGATCATATTTTGGGCCACCAAAATCAAATGATCTTGATCCGAATATGAAGAATTTCATGTTTCGCTCAAAAAAACATATTTTGACTAGTAGACTGATCGATAACACGAATTAGTCAGAGATTATGATTGGGATCATCTTTGTATTTGGCTACTCGAGACGGTTCGGACTACAACTCTTCATCGTCATCTTTTGAAACTCTGTTTCGTCTTGAGCGAGGTGTTTTTCTCGTCTCCGAGTAGGTTACTATTCCAGTTTCCGAGTAGATCTCTGTTTCTATTGTCGATTAGGACTACGTTTCTTCCTTGTCTGGGACTCTTATTCCAAATGGTATTTATACTCTCTATAAGCCTTATGATAGATAAACAACACGTGTAGCAGAAGTTATCTACATATTTCTGTAACTTCTTCTCCATATAGTGATTTCACTGATTGTTCATCCGTGTTTTTTTCGGCAAGGTTTTTCACGTTAAATCTTTACTTCATACTCCTGATTATTCTTCATATTTATCTTGTCAAGTCGGTTTTCATAACAAAGTGGTATCAGAGATTGGTTTTTCGATCGATCAATCTAATACATACTCGATATAGCGTGAATGAAGGATGATCTTCTGCTGCTGGATCATGACTCAAGATTTTCTCTCTAGCAAGTCAAGAATTGAGTTTTTTTTTGTCACAGCTGAATTGGATGATGCGTTATTGGAAATTGACAAGATTGCCACTGCATGGTCAGTTGAGAAGAAGCAAAGAAGCGATCATGATGCTCTATCTCACATTTATCTTTATCTTTCTAATAATATCCTCTAGAAAGTTATGAATGAGACCATCACTACTGTGTTATGGCTAAAGTTGGAACATATTTGCATGACTAAATATCTGACCAGCAAGATGCATATGAAGAAGAAGCTTTTCTCACTCAAATTGGTAAATGATGGACCGGTGTAAGATCATCTGAGCATATTTAAAGATGTGATCATCGACCTTGAAGACATGAAGATCAAAACGATAATGAAGATTTGGCTCTTATTTTGCTCTGTTCGCTACATATTTTATTCTCTACGTTTAAAGATACAATTCTCTATAGTTGATATATTCTTACTCTAAAAAAGGTTTATAAAACTCTACATACCAAAGAAAAGATAAAAATATGATTTCGAGCGAGAGTTCGAGTTCGCATGTAGAAAGTTTGTTGAGATCTCTGACCTGTGATTCCAAGGCGGAAGCTTGAGCAGATACAAAGATCGTTCGAAGTCAAAGATCAAAAGGTCATATTGTTACTACAAGAAGGGTGAACACGACATCTTCAAGTGGTGAAAACTCTAGAATAAGGAGAAGATGAATAATAGTTCCAAGAAAAATCAAAAGATGATAAAGTTAGGGCCACCATTGTCATAAAAGAAGGTTTCGAATGGGAGACTCTTGTTGCCTTTGCTGGTGATTCCAAAACCAGCGATGAATGGATTCTTGATTTAGTTTGCACTTTCCACATGAGCCTAACCCATAACTGGTCCGTTACTATGATGTTATTCCTAGTGGATCAGTGTTAATGGGAGACAATAATTTATGCAAGATTGTAGAGATTGGTTCTGTCCAAATCAAGATGTTTGATGGCACCATCTGAACCTTGTTAGAGGTCCGAGACATGCAAAATTTGAAGATGATCCTCATCGTATTGAGCACTCTTGGTGTCAAAGGATACGAGTTTTCAGGTAGAGGTGGAGTTTTGAAGATATCCAGTTTTGAAGATATCCAAAGGCTCTCTTGTTATGATGAAGGTGATATGAAGGCAATAAACAACAATCATATTCAAGGCACTACCTTGGTCGGGAAGGCTATTGTTGCCTTGACCAGGTTATTCGATGCTGATCGAAAAAATCTACAGCATATGCATCTCGGGCATATGAGTGAAACCGGCTTAAAAGAGTTGTACAAAAGAAGCCTGCTCAATAGTCAAGACATCGACCAATTAAAGTTTTGTAAACATTGTATCTTTGGTAAACAGAAGAATGTGAGTTTTAGCTCTACAAATCACTCTTCAAAATGTATATTGGATTATACTCACTCTGATTTGACAAGTTCCATGTTTTATCCTTCGGAGATGCCAATTATATGCTGACCATCATCGATGACCACTCTTGAAGAGTTTGGGCATACTTCATCAATCACAAGTTTGATGTGTTCAAAGCATTCAAAGAGTGAAAAATTATGAACAAGAAACAGACCGACAAACATGTCAAGAAACTCTGAGCAAATAATGGTTTGGAATTTTGTTCGGGAGAATTTGAAACCTTTTGCCGATCGGAGTGCATTATAATGCATTGCACTGTACCGGACACACCTCAGTAGAATGGTGTGACCGAGCGCATGAATAGAACCATCATAGAAAAGGTGTATTGTTGTTGTCTATATATGGTCTGTCAAAAAATTACGACCAGTGATGAATCGAAAAGTGGTCAAAAAACTGTTTGTTATCTGATGATTAGGTTCGATCACTTGAAGAATCCGATCAGGTTTCACTCAGATCACTTGAAGAATCCGATCATGTTTCACTCAAAAGGATATATTCTGACTAGTAGACTGATCGGTAACATGAATTGGTCAGAGGTTATGATTGGGATCAACTTCATGTTTATAATGGACTCTGCACCGACTGGAGGCGCTTCTGACTACAACTCTTCACCATCATTTTCTGATACTATGTTTTGACTTCGAGTGGGATGTTGTTTCTGCCTCCGAGCAGGTTATCATTCTAGTTTTCGAGTAGATATCTATTTCCATTGCCGACTAGGATTTTTTCCTTCCTCCTCTGGGACTCTTGATCCCAAGTCTATTTGTACCCATTGCAAGCCTCGTGATAGATAGTAGCATGCGCAACTCAAGTTATCTGCACTCATGATACAACAAGAGTGTTCTGTAATTTCATTTTCATATAACAATTTTGTCGATTATACTTATTTAGTTTTTTCCCGTAAGATTTTCTACATCAAATATTTACCTCGTGCTCCTAATTATTCTCCATTGTTTATCTAGTCAAGTCGGTTTTCATAACAGTTGCTTTTCCAAAGGTGGACAAGGTTACCATCACACGATAGCACCAGCGGTTACAGCGGTTACAATGAGAATGGAAGGCACCGGACGTTACCACAAAGATGATGATCATCACCTACTGCAGATGAGGTTAATGTCTTCGGATTTGGCAATTGGCATAGCGTTCTCCACGTCACTTTCCGTCGCCAGTGCACTGGTCAGGGAGTGGTACATAAGCGGCGCTGCGAAATCTGATCGTCTGCGGATTTTCCCCTTTATTTTAGCGCCCTAGGTCCGTTTGTTTCGACTTCAGCTTCTAACTTCTGATTTATTCTTCACTATTAATAAATTTCGTTTTTTTGAACTTTTGGCTTATTTTTTAAGCTTTTTTGCCGGTTTTTTTCCGTATTTGTTTGTATTGTCCGTGATGAGATAACATATTTTTCTATTTTTAATTTTTTAAAAATTTAATTACGTAAAATAAGTCATCTTCAGCTACAGTGAAATTTCAACCGCTACTGCGTAATTTCAGTCATAAACCACAGCTTTTCAGCCCAACCAAGCGGGGCTAGCATATTTTGAAAAGCACCGTAGGCAGGATTAATGTAATCAGGTCATGAATCAAACAACACTACGATCGCTATACCAACCGCGAATGCTGCAAATGTTTAGCCCGGCGATTCTGATGATGGGATCATATATGGGACGGCCAATCAGAATGAACGACACAGTTGTTTGAGCAATTATACAATCTCCTAAGGCAGGTCATGAGATCTTTATGGAAGAGGACACGCGATTATTTGTCAGAACAGACAAGATAAACCTTGCATCATTCTCATTGTCCCAGATTATCAAATTCATCATTGGTAACCCAACATAGTCCTCGCTCTATAAGGCTTTAGCTGCTTGAGTTTTTTTTTTTTTTTGCTTTTGACTTATTTAAAACAGAAACCACTTAAAACACATCGGCTTCTAATTTTGATTTATTTTGGATTTTACCTTTTCTTGTTTCCTCTTATTCATTTGCAATGTCCGTGACAATATAACTTTTCTCAATTTTTTTTTCTATTTTTCCTTATTTTTCTCAGAAAAAGCTAACAACCGCTGCAGTATAATTTCAACCAAAAACCACATTCAAAAGCTTAACCTAAAAGTTAGTTGGAGCACCACTATAAGCAACTATCACCATCCAGCACGACTCTAATTAGAACAACGGCTTTATATAATACTCAGCAGGTAGAGATAAATAGGCGTTCAAACTTCAACCTTTGACAAGTACATATAATTATCAACTGAAGCAATGAGGCGTGTTACCTGCATGTATACAATTAACACTAGATCAGGAAGAAGCTTGAAGCAAATATTAAGGTGTACATCAGTCAGTTTGTCCATAGAACAATGAACTAGGATCAATTGTCATTCTCCTTGTCCAAGCTTCTTGTCATGCTCCGACCTTTCAAAGACATGCTGTTCAATCTCCTTGAGGTGACTGAAATTTCTGAGCCGGCATTGCTTTGGGCATCTAATGAAGAGAGTGCCACCCTTTTGTAATATGACATGTCCCCAGATCGTTGTCTCTGAATCTGGAATTGCCCTCTATGACTGTTGCCACCATTCAGCCTTGCTTTGGCAGACTTGGTCAAGCTCATATAGTTCGGCCCTCCGCCATGACCACTGTCAGATCTTTCTTCTGATACTAAGATGTTGGTAGCAGATCCCGGAGTAACCGAAGATGTCGAGGGAGAGCTCTCATCGCACACAAAGTCAGAAGAAGCTGAGATTACTGAAGGAGGCTTGGCTGCCACCCTAGTTGTGACATTGTTTCTTCTGATTTTAACCGAGCTACTATCAGAAAGTTTGGAGCCTGCTAAGTTCAGCTCCTCACAGTTGTTTAGACAATGCGATTCACTGTGGTTTTGCTCTATAAGCCTGCTCTCCCAAGGTTTTGTTGCCATCCATCCTTCTATATAAGATTCATGGTTCCTAAGAGAGCTAGCAGGGGAGCTTAGCCTTCCACTGTATTTTAAACTATTTTAAACTTTATATGAGATATTTTTTTGAGGGGTGCCGAGGCTGAAGAGATCCAACGCCCCAGATCATCGACTATTTTATCTTGAAAATAGTCAAACATGTTATATATAAAATTAAGACATGCAGTATTAGAGTAGAGATCCTCTCATTGCTGCAACATACCTGGTGAGAAAGAGCATAAGCAATTGCCCTTTCTCTCTTCGCTGCACCCTCATGCCTCATGTGTATTTTTGATCTTACTTCGCTGACAGAACCTTGACTATCACACCATTGTTCCTGCAATATTGCCAATGTTATTGGTTTCAAAAAGGTACTGACAATGTTAACAAATCTTTCACACACTAGTAGGATTTCAGATTTTGTATCTGATGAAAACAACCAAGTATATATTCTAACCAATTATCCTAAAAAGGTCAGAGAAACAGCATAATGTTGTCTGAATTCAATCTTCTTTTTGTTTGTAAACTGTAATCTGAACTTGAAACTTGGATTGGCAGTAACTAATTGCAAAAGGCATTGTTGGTGTTATCACTATTGCTTTTCTTACCTAACATCATCACTACAAAGATGGATCCAAACACGCATTGTCAATGTGAAAGCCGAAATAACAATCTTAACGGACTCAATCATTACTCAAAACAAAGGAAGTTTAATTGTCCATATCAGTCTTACTGATAGAAGTCCTTTTCAAGTAAAAGTAGCCCACTATATTATTAAGTCACACATCCCTTTCTCCATAAGGAAATAAAAGTAAAGAACCAGTACAAACCTTTCAAATTATACTTGAAATCAAACATAAATACCTAGATTACTTCCTGAAAAATTCTCTCTTAAAAAAACCTGTTGTGAACACCTAGTATAATTGAACTTAAAAATCCTATTTTCCAGCTTTCAAATGATCTCCTGATTTCATGACTAAAATCAATTATAATTTCAACATGACAATTATTGTAACACCCGAATTTAAAATGTAAAACTATAATATGTCTTTTAGAGGAAAGTTCGAATTAAGTTGTAATATTAAAACCAGCAAGAGAGTGAATTCAACCACAGAGCCCATGGGCCACGGTTATACTAAGGAAATAGAGGTCCGAGGAAGGCACACTTAACCTCAAATCTCCACCAAATTTGCAAAAATGGCATGTACATCAGTAGCATTACCAAGTACTGCACAAATACTTTTTTGAGTCTTCAACCCGCTGCACGGAGGACGTTCTAATGCAATCTTGCATTTACAAATACACCCGACAAGAATATCGCACTGCACATCCAAGAGAAGAAAAGCACGTAATGCTGTGAACCGTGTACCTCAGCTTTCTTGATGTGGTCGGCACAGCCGCTGCGCTCGGCGAGCGAGTCCTGCGAGTCGCGGCCATCGGAAGAGCAGCGCGCCCGCCTCTCCCGCGCGCGCTCCTGGACCCGTACCAGCGCGTGCATGCACTTGAGCGTCACGGCGAGCTGCCTCCGCACGAGCCGGCCGCGCACCAGCGCCTGCAGCCGCACGATGCCTCTCAGCGCCTTCAACGCCCGCCTCGCCTAATCACGCGCCATTCAAAGTAGCAAGCACAAATCAACACCACATCACATCTAAGTAGTAGGAGTACCAAATATTTAAGGAATTTCTGTGTTTCATACCAAGAAGGCGCGGAAGGCGGTCTGGATGCGGACGGCGGCCCACTCCTGCCTGATGAGCCGGAAGTCCCTGGGCGGCGCGCGCACCACGGCCGCGACGACCGAGCTGAACGCGTCGGCGGACGACGACGTCTCGGACGCCGGCGCGTTTCCCCCGCCGCCGCCGGCCCTGGACGCGGAGGACGAGCTCCGCCAAAGCCGGCTCCATTTCCGCCCCTTCCCCGCCGACGGCTCCTTGAGGCCCACCAGCGACTTGATCCACTTCCCCGACGCCCCCATCGACGCAGCAACGCAACTCCCCCTCTCGCTCGGTAGAAGCTTCCGCTTCGTTTCTGTGGGGGCAGTGCGAGAAGACGAAGCCAAATCGAGACAAAATGGAAGGAGTAGTACGAATTAGTGGGGGTAGTGGAGGAGTTAGCCGTTGTCTTTTTCGCCCACGACGCGCACTCGGGGAGAAGCAAAACGGTCGTCCGTTCGTGGGGATTCAAAATTTGAACGGCGACAAGCAGCAAGAGGCAAAGGAGGCGGCCGAGCCGCGGGACCCGCGGAGGGGCTTCTGACATGTGGACCCTTTGATTTTTATGGACCCACCTATCGTTGGGGCAACTGTCACGAGGGCAGTTTGCTCATCGTGCTTCGAGAAAGAGAGAGGCGGCTTTCTCGGGGTACGGGCCCAGATGCTGCTGATACGTGGGTCCATGAGGAACGTGACCCATGTCTCAGAGGAGACGGGATTTTGGGTTCGCGTCGGCCAGCCTACGGTGACGACGACGGGGCTGGCACGGCGGCGATCGCCTGGGAAACCGTGGCCGGAACTGACACGACGAACCGGATGCTCCAGGACGCAAGCTGAGGTATCGAGATTTTAGCACCTCAATATCTTTACTATTATAAAAATATACGTTGATGGTCGTCAGTCCATTATTTCTCCTTTTTTCTCAGTCATCTAGATCCACATGTAGATAGTTCTTTCACTCCTCGTAAAAAAGGTCGGACCGACGCGTGGGCTACGCTCCTCTTCTCTTCCCCGTACCATCCGCCTCCCGTAACCACTCCACCTCCCGCAACCGTCGTCTCCTTCTCTCCCTCGAGCACTCATACCGCGCCTCATCTTCCTTAGCGTCGTCACCAATTCCTTCCCGCACGGCTGGTCGGTCGTAGTTCCCAACTTTCCCCAAGAAGATCGCATCCCCGTCGTCGCCCCAACGACCCGCCCGCCGCCTCCTCCCCATCGCGCCTGCCGCCTCCCCACCTCCACCTCCCGCAACCGCCGCCTCCGTCTCTCCCCCCAACCCTCGTGCTACGCCACCTCCTCTTCCTCGGCGCCACCACCAATTCCTTCCCCACGCGGTAGGTCGCAGTCCCCCAACTTCCCCAGTAGCACCGCATCTCCCCGTCACCGCCTCCTCTCCCCATCTACCCGCCGCCTCCCCACCTCCACCTCCCGCAACTGTCGCCTCATTCTCCCCCGAACCCTCGTGTCGCACCTTCTCCTCCTCCTCAGCGTCGCCACCAATTCCTTCCCCGTACAGCAGTATCTGGTCACAGTCCCCCAACTTTCCCCAGGGCGCTGCCACCAAT
Source organism: Bonia amplexicaulis (assembly GCA_036346245.1). NCBI lineage: Eukaryota > Viridiplantae > Streptophyta > Magnoliopsida > Poales > Poaceae > Bonia > Bonia amplexicaulis. The sequence goes on along the minus strand of CM070749.1, from coordinate 13,556,815 downwards.
TCCATCCCCCATCGTCCCTCCAACCAGCGGCACGACGCTTGGCGACAATGGCCGGTGGATCGGAGAGAATAGCGCTCGGCGACAGCGACCGGTGGATCAAAGAGAAGGGCACTCGGCGATGGCAGTGGCTTTCTCTTACTATGCCCGCCCACGGGGCTCCCCCCTCCCCGCCGCCGCGTAGCGGTGGCTCGCCCGGTGAGCCTCTCCACCTCCTTCTCTTCGCTCGATGCATGTCGCGCTGTCTGGCGATTTTAGTCTCCCAAGTTGGTCGTCGAAGTCGGTGCCGTGATCGAATGGGGCCGTGGCTGAGGGGCTATGGCCGAAGTCGATGGGTCGTGGTCGAAGTCGAAGCCATGGTTGAAGAGTGCCGTGGCCGAAGTCAAAGATCCGTGGTCGAAGCTGAAGCCGTGGTCGAAGTCGAATGTTCGTGGTCGAAGTCCAAGCCATGGTCGAAGGGGGCAGGTGTTGAAGTTGATGGGCTGTGGACGAAGTCGGTCCGCGGTCGAAGTCGAAGGGCTGTGGTTGAAATCAAGCCGTGGTCGAAGTCGAAGGGCATGGTCGAAGGGGCCAGTGGTCGAAGTCGAAGGGCATGGTCGAAGGGGCCAGTGGTCGAAGGGGCAGTGGTCGAAGGGTCGTGGATGAAGTCGGTCCGCGGTCGAAGTCGAAGGGCCGTAATCGAAGTCGAAGGGTCGTGGTCGAAGTCCAAGCCAAGGTCGAAATCGGGCCGGCGGTGGTGCTTGGCGATCGAGCGACAGGCACAAGGGCACAAGAGGCTTGCCAACGTACGACCACCATCAATGGTCGACCGCTCCCAACCTATGATCATGCGCGATGGTCGATAGCTTCTAACTTACGACCACAAGGTATGATCGACAGCTTCTAATTTATGACCATACCGTGAGCGCTGGTCGATGTCAATGTACTAAATGGAACCAAGAAGCTAAAACTGAGTCAATTTAGAGTACTACAAGTTCAATATTGAATCATTTTGTTCAAGCACTTGATACCACTAGTAATTGAGTAAATTTAGCACATTTGGTATTTTCTGAAATTCATTTTTCACAATTTTTATTTTCTTAGCCATGTGCTAGATATCAAGTCTTATACGACCACTCCAAGCAAGAGGCTTAAAGAAGTGGTCTTAGTTATTCAAAACTTCCCCTGAGTTCATGTCTAGTGCAATGGCAAGCAGTCTCATGAGAAAGAATTGGTGAGATCAGTTTTTCGCATAAAAGAGATCATTTTGCATTTTCTTAACTTAGTTCAAGAATAGGGAGCTGATACTAACTTATGCTTCAATAAAGATCTAGCATAGCTCAATCAAAAGCTCAATTTAGGTTCAAAATTCAACTTAGCTTATTTGACATGACATGAATCATAAGAGAATCACTAGAGCAAAACTAGTCATAAGATTCAACAAGATATGATTTAATATAAGTTTTTCATATTTAATAGAGCTAGCATGGATAAAACTAAGCTACATATAGAAGGACATGATAAATTTAGCAAGCTAACATAGACATGACAATGTAAAGCAAGATATCATGTCACACAAGAATAATAGTTAAAGATCCATGTATTTATATTACAATATATATTGCTGAATTTAAAATGCAATAAAGATCCTAGCTTTGCCTTAGCAAGTGAGTCAAATTTAGAAATATTTTGGTTCAAGTTGAGTTAAGTCAACATTAAGTTCTCCTCAGTATGTGAATCATAGCAATAAGCAAGAGAGAAGAAGCTTGGGAAAGTGAATAAATGACAGTCCTTGAAGTATAGTCAAGATAGTGGGATCACTATAGCTCAGACTTGCTCTCATCTACCATATATGAATGTAGGATTATTACTTGATCAGCTAAACACAAAGGGAATAAGCACGTTCCCTGTCTGCCCATGGGGCCTAAACCCTGCTAGACCTCAAAGAAGTGAGTGAACTCAATCTAGTAAGAAGAGAAGCAACTAATAAGCAGCATCCTGATGTCACAAGATTGGAAAAACAAATCTAAACAACATGGTATGATAATAACTCTGGTCTATGCTAGAAATACTAATCCAAAAGCACTCCTAAGCATGGCGTAAAAGAAAGCAAATAAGCATATGATACAGAAAAGTACATAATGCTCCCCCTCAGATTATGCCATAAGGATAAACAACCCCAAGCTCTCTCTGCAAAGCTTAATGCATTGCTACTTGAGGATGGATCTATAGGAGATAAACAAAGATTAATGTATTGCTATTTGAGGATGAAAGTTTTACAGCCACTCCACCTGGACAATAAGAGAGCATACCATAGCATTCAATTTCTCTCAAATCCTAACCCTAGAACACTTGGTTTCCATGAGAAAAAGATGATGGTTGGATAGTTTACTAGCAAATCTCCATCATAACTTGTTAAATATATAGATCAACCGGCATCTATCTAACACTAGTGGATACTATCCACTTAGCACATATAGGAAAAATCTGTTAACCCCACACAACACGGGTTTTACTTACATATTACACTTATGCACGTTTTTCAAAGCACATAAGTTCAAATCCGCTGAGTCATTAGTCTTGATCTAACTTAATCTTCTCAGGTTCTCCTTTACCTAAACCGCTTTCTCAAGCGCCGCGATTTTCTTTCAAGATAGTTTCTGATATTTTGGTCAAACTAATAAAATACCCTTTCTTGACCCGGTATTCATTTTTCATTGCAAGCAATCACTATGCTTGACACGTATAGTTGCACCACTGGCTTACCACACGTCGGCAAGTCTTTCCCATTTCGGTTCCGCCGGACGACGCCTCATTTAGACCGACCAAACCACATGGTGCAACCCACCGCTTGAACTTTTCTTCAATGTTTTTCACTGATCTGTCATCTCATATGGCATTCTGGCTCCTCCATGAGTGTAGCTCTGATTCTTGACGTTGAATATGGTTGACTTCAAGTGATCCTTTGACCATGGTTGACTTCAAATGATCATGCACATTCAAAGACAAAGAAATCATTTTCGGACACAAGTTCTTCACAACTTGACTCACGTTAGCTGTAATATGCTTTATGCAATATATATGCACTGACCTAGGTTGACAAAAATCATCACAAAACTCAATCTCCCTAAATTCAAAAATCAGTTGAACTGGAAATACCCTGTCGGTCTGACCGCACCCCCATACTGGTCAGACGGCTGATGGGGGCCGATCAGATTAGTTTTGGCCGACGATCTAACCACTAAGGAGGTCTGGTCTGACTGCCCCCTTTGACCAGTCTGACTGATTTGATTGCAGGTAAACCAAAAATCTGACAAAATGCAAATTCAGAATTCCACTCTTGTTAGTTGACAATAATTTATCATAACGTAATTCTGGATCGACTCACGTGTTTCTTCAATGTTGCGTCCTAGTCTATTGTCTCCGCTCTCGTTTCACGCTTGGTGTCTCCGTGAGACATACTGTACCATCAATTACCACGACACAGCCCCATTTCGAAATAAACTCAAAATTTTAGAAACAGATTATGCAGATCGCATCAATTGTGATTACGCAAATCGCGTCAATTGTAAGTGTGCAGATGACACAATGCAACATCGAATCACTTAAAAACCATCCTAAAACGATTTCGACTTGCGTGGTGCTCTGAATCCATCACAGCAAGTTGCTCCTCGTCGCTCCAGGAGGATTGCTGCCTCACCATCTCCCATCCCAGAGCCCCTTATCCCTGACATGTCCATGCTTGAACATGCCAACACGTCGCATGACAAACCTTACGGAGTAAATCTGCCTTCCCGTCCCATAGAAACCAACCATCAGAAGCTCCTTCTACCGATGGTGCAGAAGCTTCGTGTCCTGCCACTGTATTTCTTCATCGTCCTGAGGCTCGGCGCCTTCGCGAGGAGGGGCGATGTGGACGTGAAGGCGCCTTCTCGAGGAGGACGCGCTGCCACAAGACGTCCCAGGACGAAGGCACGCCGGCGACCAGCACCCTCCTTAGACGGGGGAACGCCGTGCACGGTGTGCTGTCCAGGTTGAACCACCTGTGACTGCCGCCGAACCGGACGACGAGGTCCCTCACGGTCGTCGCGCCCTCGAACAGACCAGTCGACCTTGCATTTCCGAAGCTCGGATTGTGGTGGGATTGTGAAAGAGACGCTGCGGTTCACGCGCGCGAGGCACGGGACGGAGCAGAGCTCGAACAGCGTAATGCCGCGCAGGCCGGCAAGCCTCTGGATCATCGGGTTGGCGACTTAGGGGCGTTTAGTTTGGTAGATGGAACCACTCTGTCTCGGACGATGTCTCGTCCCTTTGTTTGGTTTGGTAGATGGAATCATTTCATCCTGGATGAGATGATTCTACCAAGGTGATTTAGTGAGAAATATCTTGCTCAGATACTATATCGTATTGTTCGTCAAATCAAGTGAACTATGTCGTTTCAGATGGAATCATCCTATCACCTTGGTACCACAAACCAAACAGCCCCTTAAGCAGAGCCATCGGTTGAGAAACGAACATGACTCGCTCGTGCTCACCAGAGGAATACGATCCGGATACCGAAATTTCTGTGCGAAATTTCCGTAAATTCCGAATCGGATTGGGAGTTTCAGTCTCGAGAGAGGCAGGGGCGAATTCAGATGTTTTGCAAACTACAGTTCACTGCTACTACTACTGCGAGCTGAAACTGCAGTTTACTACCAGACTCGGCGCCGCTTACCTTGCACTACCACTGCCACGTATACCTGTTGTGATTTGTGAGCACTTCTCTCCTCGATCGTGCCATGATACCTGAATGCTTGCATTGCATCAGCACATGCTGCTAACGTACGTACATGGTCGCAATGGCAAATTCGCAGAGCTTGTTCCAGTTGTTTTTGCCTAAATGACGGGAAAGGTCAGGCGGAATCGGTTGCTGCATGGTTACGTACCAAGTGGACTTTCGTTCTGAAGCAAAGACGTGATTGGGCAGGGCTTGGTACGCTATCGTTATCTGAAAGCTACGGTCGGAAAATTTTAAGCTTCAGCGAGAGCTTATTTGGCCATCCTCCAGACGGTTTAAAAGCCTTCGGCTTCTGTGTTCGAGTTTTCCAAAATCATAAGCTACTTGGAATATATCAACTTCCTAATTTTAGTTTTTTGTCGTTTTGGCATTTTTAGCCTTTTTTCTCTCTATAATTTCATTATATTGTCCATAAATATATAATGGTGTTTTGTTATTTGTTATTTTTATTTTTATTAAATAATTTTAAAATTTTAACAGACGCTGAAATATAATTTCAGTTGGAAAACTACAGTTCCATTGGAGCGGCCCTATATTTGCTTAGGTGGCTTGATAGCGGCGTCACGTGATGGCACCTGTCAATGTGTGTCACCGAAATAAACAAGTACGCCTAGAACTCTTGTGTGCCAAGCTGGATGGTCCATCCATGTGCTTGGTTATGGAGAAACCAGCAATGGGATCAAGGTGTTACAAGGGAACTTTTGGAGCACCTTCTCATCTGCATGCGCATCTATTATTTTGTCCGGTGCTCCGTAGAAATGTCAACTGTACTACATGCCTCTACCTCTTGCTACTACTCTTAAGAACTTTGAGTCAACTGATCAAGTTAACGATGGAGAAGTAGTAGTGGTAGAACTGTTAGATCAGTCTAAATGTGTCATCCTTTTGCATGTTTATATTGACTTCTGTTTCTAATTTTTATTTAGAAAAATTAAAAATTAATATGAACATTCGACTTTTCAAAACGACTTCTCTATTTTTCTCGCTACCATGTTGCTTCGAAAATAAGGTGAGTGTTACGGGTACATCACTTATCTCACTCCTCTCGCTCCCGTGCATCTCGCTTTTTGCGCTTTTGCACCGCTCGATTTCTCCTTCTAAAAATCACTTTTTTAGCGACTACTATTTATTTTCATCTAAAAACTATTGGCAAAAAATATTGCAAATACATCACTTTTTCATCATCTAAAAACTATTAGCAAAAAATAATGCAAATGCCCTCGTAGCTTGGTACCCAAGATCCGATGGCAAATACAATGCCTTGTACCCTGTTGGAACCGCGATAATTTTTTTCTCAATCCCTAAAAATGATGAACTATTTTATGTTATTTCTAAAAAATTCATGTTTCTGAGGAGCCTTCCTAGCGAGCCGTGCGAGACCGCGTCAGCGAAGATGCTACGCAGCGCGGCGCCTGCAATCCCGGCGGGGTCGGCTCGCGCGGCACGAGGGGCGGCACTTGGATTCCCACGTTTTCCACCCACGAAACACCGCGTGTCCCCACGACCCCAGCCTCCATTAGACCCCCGCTCCAAACGCCAACCCCCACCACCCAACCTCCACCCCCTCCTCTCCTAGCCCAAGCCGCTCGTGCCTTTCCTCGTCTCCCCCCACGCGCGGATCATGGACGGCGCCGATGCGACAGCAGCGCCGCCGCTCGGCGCGTGGGCGTCGATACAGGGATACTTCACCCCGGCGACGCTCTTCCTCGTAGTCAACCTCGTCATCGGCACCATCGCGCTCACCTCCCGCTCCCACCAGCGCCGCCGCCGCGGCTATCACCAAGACGACGCCCACCATCAAGAACCGCTGCACCAGTTACACCAGCAGGAGTACCACTACTACCAGCAGCCGCAGCAGCAGTACGCCCCGCCGCCTGCGCCGCTCGCGCGCACGTCGTCAGTGCTGGACCGGCTCCGCTCCCTCGGCCTCTACCGCTTCCGCTCCGGCGACTTCCCTCCCGAGTACACGGCTGCTGCGGCAAGCCAAGCGCAGGATGTGATCTCTCCGGTGGATGACGAGACGAAACAGACCCACTACGCGAGGAACCGGTCAGGGCCGGCGCTGGCGCTGGAGAAGAGGGCGGCGTCGAGGATGAAGAAGTCGAGCTCGAAGGTGAGGAAGGCCGAGGTGGCGAGGGCTCCGCCTACGGTGGTTCAGGCGGCGGTGGAGGAGGAGGATGTTGTCGACGCGCGGGCGGACGAATTCGTTGACAACCTCGCGCCGCAGCAGCAAGAGCTCCACTACCAAGAACAATACGCTCCTCCTCCGGCGCCCGCGCCGCTCGCTCGGGCGCCGTCCGTCCTGGAGCGCCTCCGCTCCTTCGGTCTCTACCGCTTCCGCTCCGGCGACCTCGCCCCCGAGTACGCCGCACCAGATGCAACCACCGCGGCGGCAGACAAGAAGAAGCAGGCGGCGCACTACGACAGGAGCCGGTCAGAGCCGGTGCGGGAGCAGAACAAGGAGAAGAGGCAGGCGGCAGCAGAGGCGAGAATGACCAAGTCGAGCTCGGAGGCGAGGAAGGCGGCTCCGAGCGTTGTGGAGGAGGAGGGCGTGGACGCGAGGGCGGACGACTTCATCAACAAGTTCAGGCAGCAGCTGCAGCTGCAGAGGCTCAATTCGCTGCTCAACTACAAGGAGATGCTCAACCGCGGCGGCAAGCAGTAGTCTCAACAAGAATAGCAGATTGCAGGAGCAGCAACTGTCTCTTGCTGCTGGTTAGTAGTGGTACTAAGTTAATCAAGAAATCACCAATGTGTTTGGTTAGGGTGTGAGTCATACTGTGGTGTTAATTAAACTGTTAGTTAGTGCTTGTAAGAATTTTAGTTTTTCTTTTCTCCTATGGATCATGCATTGCCTGGTTTAGGAGACGAGCTGAGGTAGGCGATGATCAGTGAACAGCGATGTTAAGAGGTGTGGCGTTGCTGGTTGTTCGTGCGTCTCTTTCTTTTGCTTTCCTTATCTTTCTGCTGTTGCTTCTCTTGACTTCGAAAATTAATTTGGGAGCAAAAGAAAGAGATGACACATTTGTGAATGAAAACGATGCTTGGGCACCGTGGCCCATGCAAACGATGTTTCAAGGTGGATGAAAACGGTATGTAACGCATCTGTTTCTGGTGCGCTAGTTCACAACTATTTAGTTGCGAGTATTGTGTATAAGTGTACATCACAATAACACATACTTACAACAAAAGAGTCAAGTTTATTTATAGAAATATATTTTAACAACTTAGTTTTAACAAAGCGGTCATACAATTCCAAAGTTATCTTACAATAAAAAAAGGATCCATATTCAAACTTGAGCGTAGTTAAGACCTAAAACCAGTCGCTTTCAGCATAGTAGGGTTCTTCTAGAACTTCATCAACAGCATGGTCGTCGTAGTTCTAATGTTCTTCTGTTTATTGTTTAGCAACAACCGTGCCCAACAAATCAAGGGTAAATCCTAACTTATCTACTTGCAAGGATATTCAAATGAAGGGAATATATTGGTTCTATTAATTAGAGTGGATGCAATTTTATTTGCAAACATTTTAAACACAAGATCAAAGAACACTAACTTCTTAAGATTAAAGGGGTTTCTTTCACAGTTAATTACTCAGCTTATTCAGATTAAAACATAATGTACTTATGAGTCACTGTTGGAATCGCCCAATGTTGCAATTCGAATACCCCTTGAAGATCGTCACTTGAAAAACCACTAAAAATCGAACTCGAGTACCATCAAAGATTCAATATTCTTCTGATTTACCATTACGGACAAAATGCCCTTACCCTTCGCTCCGTCGCGAGATGAATGCCCAGAAGGTAAGGGCATTTATCCTCATATTTTTGCCTAGAATGGGTGTTGAATTCGAATACCATTTATTTTATTTTCCGCAGAGTTGCTCAGCTTTACTCACAAAATTTCTCAAACTCTCAATGTCACGTGATAGGCACGCTTCAGCTTGCGTGCAACTGAGTTGAGAAAATAAGGTTTTTCATTGCTTAATTCTTTAGACAGCCTCTACCCGGTAAATCCCCACTCAGACCTGGTATTCACTGGTTAGATCTATACACTTCTGCCCGTCCTGAGTGGTATATATTGTTGTTATGTATGGTTACACTGCTTCCATACCAACTCCCCGTCATCGACACTCCTGCCTCCTATAGAGATTCAATCGAGTTGAGCAGTTACAAGACCAGGGTTGACAAGTTAACACTTGTCGTTGAACGATCACTACGTCCTTTACTTAGCATAAGATTCTTGTCTTTACATTTCACTTGAGGCCGCCAACGACATCCCAGATCCTCTTTGCTCGACGACACTACCACCCATCTGCTCAACGCTCCATCCTAGGGTAGGATCGTGGACTCCAACCATCTCATGGCTTTCTACGATTCCTCTTTGCCTTAAAACCATTTTAACAATTCTACCGGCCAAAAGCCAAGTCACATAGTAGTATAAAATTTTGAGTGAGATAATCTACAATTATTTATACAATAATTAAATATTACTAAGGTTGTCAAGGTAAATATGGCATCAAATTAAACAGATTATTTTTCAGTGGTAAGACATAACTAATTAGCATGTCATTCTAAATATTTATTTTGGTTAAATAACATTTCGCAATTAACATTAATGCAAATACCGTAATTAAATAATTTAAATTTCATGGGATTCAATATGATTAAAAACTTATAACTTTCCTTGATGCTCTGCGAACTCTACTATCTCGTATAGTTCGTTGCCCGATTCCGGTCCATACAACGTCACCTCGGAAAGCTCGGGAGCTAGCACAAATATATAAATTAATATAAGCTCGTGCTTGAGTCTAATCAAGCACGGAAATAAATTAAAATAAAAAGGAATAAAATGCAATAAAAACTAAATGGAGTTGGTTTGGATTTATTGGAGCTCAATTTGGTGGAATGGAGGTCAAAAGTGGATTCGCAGCGTCAAAACGATCGAAACGGGGTATTTTTGGATTTTAGAGTTTTCGTATGAACAGTGATTTGTACAATAATGATTAGTGTCGGGCCGGTCCGAAGTGAACAGTGCAGCTCGCAACGGTTTTAAATCAACCTGCCCAAACGGGCTAGCCGATTCGGCCCAAGCCACGCACGGTCGAATGGCCCAGCGCGCGTGCTCACACGCCCGATGGACGATGCATGGACAGCCACGATGCGGCCATGCCTTGTCTTCCTCTGGACAGTTCTCCCCGGTGCGAAACAGAGAGGCGGCAGCTCAAGCGGAGCAGCACAGGCAAGGCTTTTCGGCGACCGAGAAAAGCACGGGTGGGTTTACCTTGAGGTGGTAGTTCTATTTTTGGGCTTTGGAAGGTGTGAAGGCGAATGGTGGTGGTTGGTAGCAGGAGAGAAGGTTTGGAGCTCCACAGCGGCACTAGGGTTTCTCAGTGGTTCTCCGGCGAAGTTGAGGATGGTTTGCCCATCTGTGAGGTATAGGGTTCATGCTGGTGGCACTAGTTTGGGTCGGGAAAAGCTTGACTAGGTTGTCCATGGTGAGGGTGCTCTAGCCGGCGGTGGTCTTCATTGACTTAGCTCTACAGAAATGCTTATGCTTGAGTGAGTTCACCAGCGTGATCAGGAGACAAAGAAGGCTCTGTTAGCGAATGCAATCGAGTTTTAATTGAAAGATGAAGAAGATTGGGTTTAAGGCTCATCTGACTCAAGGGAGGTCGTCGGCGGCGCTGTAGTGAGTGAGAGCTTAATTGGGTGGCTGTGATGTGGATATGTGAGTGTATGGGGCTCTCTGCGATGGCAGTTGAGCTTTAAAGGTGAGGTTAGGCGGTGGGAGCAGTAGGTCGGTTTCGACGTCGCCTGCGCGTGGAAGGGAGAGGAAGAGCAGATCTTTGCTGAGGAAGAGAGTGCACAGGTGAGGTGGTGTACGGTGTCTGCAGGAGTTGGCATGGCATGGCGCAGTTGGTACGGCTTGTGCGCGCGCGTCGGTTGGGGAACGGCAAGCTACGACGGGAGAGTATGCCTGGTCAAATCGCACGCTGCGCAAGATAGGAAGAGTGAGGTCGGCTGGGAGGGCTTGTGATTGGAAGGTGGGGCCATGGAGTCGGTAATTGGCAGAGTGGCGTGCACGCCCCAGGTTGGCATGGCCGTAATCTTGAGCGACGACGGCCAGCCGTGTGGAACAGAGAACAGAGAGACAATTTCTCAGGTAGCGCCAGCAGAAGGAGAATTATTAAATGGGAAAAATTGGAATTTAAACAAAGATCCGAAAAAATTTAAAACTTTTTATTTGGAGGTTGTTTCACGGTAGACAAGTGAGCCCGGATTCTCTGCACGGCGCCTCTGTTAGGAGTCAATGGATTACGCCTAGCTTTCTCTCTCTCTCTCTCTCTCCTTTTGTTGCGATTTATAAGTTGCCAAGCATAAGAAGCAGTAACGAAATCGAGTTGATCAGCTTCGATGTACCATACTGCTGTACGGATAGACGTACCAAGCCTTTGGATTTAGCGGCCCTGCACTGTGTACTTGGCAGCAAAGTTTACTATGATCTCTGATCACCATCCTCGCCGGTCTGCACGGCCCTCATTAAACGCTTGCCACACACGCAGGTCGCTCGATCGTCCAAGCCGGCCATTCCAGAAGGAAAAACTGCCAACCGCGACCTGACGCATCTGTCCCGGTCAGCTTTTTCTCTTGTGACATGGGTCCAAAGCATATTCCATGCACCCAAGCCATCCATGGATATGCCGATGACGGGTGGCTTAACTTTTACGCTGGATAACACGCCAGGAAAGCCTATCCACCGTGGGTTGATCCGGCGATCCAAGGGCGGAACTGAGCCTCTGGGTTATAGTCCGAGGTCCAACAAACCCAGCAATACTATTATATACCCTAGCAGCTTTGTAACAACACCTTCCATGCTGACCACCAAAGCTTCCCTCTTCCTCTCTCTCCTGCCTCCCTCCGTCTCTAACCTAGCTGTGTGGTGTGTGACTGAACTGCTGCTTCCAGATGCAAACATGAGAGGTTTCAAAAGAAACAAGTAACGGGTCGGGTCTACATAAGGCAACCGACAAAGCAGCACGGACGCTCATCATACCGAACACAACATACATTTCGGCAAATATATAAAAAAATCGATTAGGATCTAAAAAATATGTTGCTTAGGATTTAGCAAAACCAAAAGCTAAAAGCCAAAAAAAAAGACCTAATTGAACCAGCCTTCATATCCCTCTCTAGTCTCTCCTACGGATACTGTCACGGACCCTATGTCTGGGATTCTGACCCCACCGGCTAGTGTGAGAGGGAACCGCAGCGACCACAGAATCGGCGGCCACCCCACCACCCCCGCCTTTACGTAACTGCTGGTAATACTAGCAGCATGTCGCAGCATGGCATCCACGTTGCTTGGGCCAATTGGCATCGGTCGTGCTGTCTGCCGTTGAACGGGCGTCGAGATTCTTGCCTAGCATGGCCTACCTGACCTTAGTCATACTGCACTAGGATTCGCAATCACAGGTTCTTTTGAACTTCTAAAAACAGTTTTTAACTTTTGCTATAATACCTAACATTTAAATAGAGTATTTTCTCAAGACAGAATCTACAAGTTAATTATAACACATATTAAAAACTTAACATCTGTATCAACTAAAATCGCAAGTGAGTATCTCCCTATCCGCAATCTCTATCGCAAACAGCCAAAATTCAAAAATTTCAGCCAAAAACCATAAGCCGCAGCCAAATAAACGCTTTCACTTTCCAGACAAGGGAAGCCTTACGCTAAACATTGCTAAGATCCATGACAACTGATTAACAAAGAAATCAGCAAAAAATAAAAGGCGGTGACCATAAACGCCCAGCTGAAATGTTTTCGATCTCATTATCACGTGTGCATACATATAAACAAATACATTGCACGGTTAGAACCAAAGCGAACAAACCATGACCACGGCTCCAGGTCAGAGGCAAGGAATTGCCAAGCACTCTCATGGGCAGGTGCACTGTACATTGATTCTTGGTAGAACTGTCCACCGACTAGCTTCCATGCAAGACTGGAACTGATGTTTAGTTTTACTTCATCTCTAGCTGTCAAGACATACGAGGATAGTACAATAATGTGAAATTCAATTGTCAACCCAGACATGGGGAGTTGATAAAGTATTGGGTTCAAATCAAGACTGACATGGCATATCAGGGGTGTTCAACAGGGCTGTCAATCAGAAGCCTTCAATTTCCGAGGCCTCTTGGACTGGGGTGGTGAGGGAGGTGCATCTATAAATCTTCCAGTAGACTGGCAAACAAGGTTGGTTTATCAATCACAAATGTTAGTGATGAAGTAAGTCATCATATAGTTCTATAGTAGACAATACGTCAAATCTCCAATGAAATCTGGGGTGACCAAATGTGGGTAATCAAAAGAAACCTGACAGCATGTAAGTGGTGCAAACATTGTACGATTACAACACTACGTAATAATTATTGACTCCCAAGCAAAATGTCCTTGGCATGCCCTTCATTTTGATAATGGAAGATCTAACACGCCAAGTGTCTTTTGCTGATGCTCTAATAGTATTACCGCGAATTCAAATATTTTATTGTACAAGCAGCTTGTACTAAAGTCAGTATGGCAAACTCAAGATACACTGCCTGCCTAAGTGGCCCACTAGCATTGCATGTAACGAGTGGTAGCTTCTTGTAAAGCAAAACTGCTGAACATCAAGACTTCCATTAAATTTATTGTGTGCACTCAAACTAGGACTTCTGTGGTTACAGCACAGATGCATCACAGAGATAAATATACCAAGGAAGAAACTAAATAAAGTATAACGTCACAGAAAAAGGAAGGGAAAAAACAAACCTTCCGCTTGTGGTCCCGTTTGCCTGCTCTCTCACCTGAGGCAACATCAAGCAAGGTCATGCAAAATGAAGGGGCAAGAGGAAAGACAAACCAAAATGTCTGCTTTAAAATTACCTCCAAACCCAACTGTATCTGGGACAAAGGGTCGATCAACATCTCTATTAGAACGCTGCAAAATTACAAAATAATATTAATAGCTAAAAGGAA